>OY998102.1:10183049-10853417 GCA_963921955.1 Aleiodes alternator | reverse complement strand
GGTTACCTAGCTCGGATAGCTTCATCTTTTCAACAAAATCAACGAAAAACTCGAAGATCTCAAAAAGGTTCATTTTATCGGAAATCGCTCAGCTTTATGATCCACTTGGGTTTCTCGCTCCTGTGGTAATTAGAGGGAAAATGCTCTTACAGGAGTTGTGGATCGAAAAGCTTGATTGGGATGATGAAGTATCTCCCCAAACGGCTCATCTTTGGGAAGACTTTCGAGAGGATTTAGTAGCGCTCAAAAATGTCTCAGTTCCAAGATGGCTTGGAATTACTGAAGATGGTCAGCTCGAAATTCATGGATTCTCGGATGCTTCTCAGTCAGCAATGGCTGCAGTGGTTTTTCTCAAGGTGACCAACGAGAATGGAGTTCGAATCTCACTGGTATGCTCAAAAACAAAGGTTGCTCCACTCAAAAAACTAACGATACCTCGGTTAGAGCTCACAGCTGCAGTTCTCCTTGCGAAACTTGTCAAATACGTCAATGATCAGCTCAAGTTCTCCAATGTTCCGACGTATTTATGGACCGACTCATCTGTAACGCTCCATTGGATTAGCTCTCATCCTTCGCGTTGGAAGGAGTTCGTAAGGAATCGTGTTCAGCTCATTCAAGAATTATCATCAGCTCAATGGAAATACGTTCCAGGCAAGGAGAATCCTGCAGATTGTGCTTCACGAGGATTGACAGCAGCCCAACTCGTTTCTCATAAGCTTTGGTGGAAAGGTCCACAATGGCTTTCAAAAAACTCCTCATCATGGCCAGAATTTAGCTCGACTCCTATTCCTAACATCGATCTCGAAGAAAAATCTGGTGTAATTCTCAACGTAAAAATTCAACACAGAGAGATTTGGGATCTAGTCTATCGATATTCAGAGCTCAACAAATTGCTAAGGATCACAGCAATTTGTCAACGATTCATCGCACTACTCAAAAAGATTCCAAAATCGTCTCTCAGCTCAGCTCTAAATCCTGGTGACATTGAACAAGCTCGAATCTTCTGGATAAAGGCTACTCAGGCAGCTCATTTCTCATCAGAACTACTCATTTTATCCAAAGGGCAGAAGTTAAGTACTTCTCATCCGCTAACTCGTCTGACGGCATTTATCGATCACCAGGGAGTTCTTCGTGTTGGGGGTCGTCTCAAATTCGCTGATCTCCAAGTGGAGAACAAACATCAGGCTATAATTCCCAAGGAATCGCATTTCGCTCAACTCATTATGAGCGAAGCTCATTTAAGAACATTGCATGGTGGAACTCAAGTTACTCTCGGTCATCTCAGACAGTCTTATTGGATTCTCGGTGGAAGAGCTCCAGTAAGATCGTTGATTCTCAAATGTGTTCCTTGTGCTCGACAGAGAGGAGTAAGAGCTCAGCAGTTGATGGGTCAACTCCCAATATCTCGTCTCGCTCAAACTCGTGCCTTCGTTAATACTGGTATTGACTATGCCGGACCAGTATCGCTCCGCTCATGGAAAGGACGTGGTCACAAGTCATACAAGGGCTGGCTCGCAATTTTCGTTTGTATGACCACATCAGCTGTTCATCTTGAAGTTGTCTCGGACTACTCAGCGGAAGGTTTCATCTCTGCTTATCGTCGGTTTATCGCTCGCCGTGGTATCTGCCAGAATTTGTTTTCGGACTGCGGAACAAACTTTGTAGGAGCAGATAAGGAACTCAAAAGGCTCTTCTCCATGGCTTCGAAGGAATCTCAGCAAGTAGCTCAACTCTTGCTCAAGGATGGTACCAGATGGTCATTTAACCCACCTGGTGCTCCTCATTTTGGTGGTAAATGGGAAGCTGCTGTAAAATCAGTGAAGTTTCATCTCAAGAGAATGATTGGTGATTCTCTGTTGACTTTCGAGGAACTCACCACTTTGTTAGCTCAAATCGAAGCAGTTCTTAACTCTCGACCGCTCGAACCGCTCTCAGAGGACCCTGATGACGTCAGTGCTCTCACTCCAGGTCATTTTCTCATTGGACAAGCTCTCTCAACTCTGCCTGAACCTTCTCTAGAGGATCTCAACATTGCTCGTTTATCTCGTTGGCAGCTCATTCAGCAGAAGATTCAGAGCTTTTGGGATCGGTGGTCGACTAGTTATCTTCAATATCTCCAGTCCATCTCGAAGTGGCATCACCCGTCCAACGAAATCAAGATCGGCTCCATCGTTCTTCTCACTGATGAGAGATTTCCACCAACGAAATGGCCTCTCGCTCGAGTTACAGCTCTACATCCTGGGAAAGATGGTCTCACCAGGGTAGTCACCATCAAGACGTCTAACTCAATTCTACAACGACCAATCGCCAAGCTCGCTCTTTTGCCAATCTCAACAAAAGAGTCTTGAACATCTTCACGGCACCAATCTATCATCATCTTCAGTCATCATCGTACTCTGGTGAGGATTTACGACCCACACGAGAGGATATCTGTGATGGATGGAAGCAGTGACATCTCGAATAAGGAATTTACGCCTCCCAAGTCTTGGTGTCTCTGCACTGGTTCAGCTCAGTTAGATCTTGGTGAAGTTCTCAAGAGTTCTCAATTAATCTCGAACAAATTAATTTTTTGTTTTGTCTGTTTCAGTTTACTCAATTTGTCAGCAACAGTTGCTGACGGCGGGGAGAATGTTTGGTTATGGACGAATAACCATCAGAAACACTCACGCACTCATACTCACACAGAGCCACTCAAATTTCTTTATCGGTCATCGGCCTACTGACCGTGACCTACTCAACTTTGGCACTCGAGGCGCCACTTGATTGACAGGTGTTCTGACCCGCAATCTATCGAATGATAGATTAATTAATTCAGGACACCTGCCATATTTTCTTGGAATTCTCATC
Source organism: Aleiodes alternator (assembly GCA_963921955.1). NCBI lineage: Eukaryota > Metazoa > Arthropoda > Insecta > Hymenoptera > Braconidae > Aleiodes > Aleiodes alternator. The sequence continues at coordinate 10,850,570 of OY998102.1, read as the reverse complement.
CTTATTCTCGAAAGAGCTATTCTCGCATCAAGTGCAAAAAGTGTTCTCAGAATTTCTCAAAATCCGATTAAATCTCGCGAATCATAAAGAAATATTTGAAAAACCAGTGAACAACTCAAACAGTTACTTTGTTATACTTTTTTGCAATATTCTCGACTCATATCTAGCGTTAGTCTCTACCTTTATCTTTTTATTCTTATATAGTAGAAACTTTCTTGATACTTTTTTTTTTCTATTTTGGAGCGAGAAGATACAATGCAAGACAAAAGAATGAATTTTCCATTTCGAAGAATTATCGTTATTTCAATCTACAAAAATTTTCCGGAATTCATGAAAAAATTTAATATGTTAATTTTTGGTTTTTTTCGTAATATTTTTAGATGATTTTCATTTTAGTATAAAATACGAGTTGAAAGGAATAAAATTCTTTGAAAGATGACCAAGTCGTCTAGTAAGTAGTTTTGCATACCTACACGGAGAGAAATGGAATAGTAATGGTTACTATGTTATAGCAATGGTTACTATATCACATAGTACTGAGTGCTATGCCAACATAGTACACACTACATAGCAATGAGTACTATGAACATAGTAATGATTACTATGTTAACATAGCAATGGTTACTATGTTAACATAGTAACCATTGCTATGTTAACATAGCAACCATTGCTATGTTAACATAGTAACCATTGCTATGTTAACATAGTAACCATTGCTATGTTAACATAGTAACCATTGCTATGTTAACATAGTAACCATTGCTATGTTAACATAGTAACCATTGCTATGTTAACATAGTAACCATTGCTATGTTAACATAGTAATCATTACTGTGTTAAAATAATTCAAATGACTATGTTCATAATACATACACACAGTTAATACCGGATCAGCAGGGAATTTTTTCATTTTTTTGCTATTATCTCAGTAAATGAGCGAGATAAAGCGAAATGGTCATTAATATGGCATCACCAGGAAGTTTCCCCAGTTTTTTGTCAATATTACGGTAAATAAGCGAGATAGAGCGAAATGGGCGTTAATTTGGGATCAGCAGGGAGTTTCTGCACACAGAATGCACTGAGTGTAGAACACGCACAGAAGTGCGTAATCTCTGCATATGTGTGCGTAATTAACATGTGTGCGTACTTCACGTTCTCACAATCGAACGTGATTTACGCACACTCGGTGCGTGATGTCCACACACGGTAAATAAGCGAAATAGACGTTAATATGGGATCAAGAAGGAGTTTTTCCAGTTTTCCTTGATTATCTCGGTGAATAAACAAGATAGAGCGGAATGGACGTTACTATGGGATCAAGAGGGAGTTTTTTAGCTCTTCGTGATTATTTCGGTGAATAAGCGAGATAGAGCGAAATGAACGTTCATATGGTATCAGGAGGGAGATTCTCCAGCTTATCACGATTATCTCGGTGAATAAGCGAGATAGAGCGAAATGAACGTTAATTCTGGAAAAGGAGAGAGTTTTTTCAATTTTTCGCCAATATCTCGATGAATAAGTGAGATAGAGCGGAATGGACATTCAATACCTATTAATATGGGATCACCGGGGAGTTTTTTTAGTTTTTCGCTATTATCTCGGTAAATAAGCGAGATAGAGCGAAATGGGCGTTAATTTGGGATCAGGAGGGAGTTTCTTTAGCTTATCACGATTATCTCGGTGAATAGGCGAGATAGAGTGAAATGGGCGTTGATTCTGGAGAAGGAGGGAGTTTTTCCAATTTATCGTGATTATCTCGGTGAATAAGCGAGATGCGGCGAAATGGACGATAATATGAGATGACCAGAGATTTTTTCCAGTTTTCCGTGATTATCTTGGCGAATAAGCGAGATAGAGCGAAATGGACATTAATATGGGATCACCGGGGAGTCTTGCCAGTTTTTCGTGATTATCTCGGTGAATAAGTGAGATGTAGCGAAATAGACGTTAAAATGGGATCAGGAGATAGTCTCCTCAACTTTCACAATCATTTCTGTAATCAAGCGAGAGAAGGTGAAATGGACGTTAATTTAGTATCAGGAGGGAGTTTTTTCAGTTTTTCGCCACTATATCGGTGAATAAACGAGATAAAGCAAAGTACACATATGGAATTATGAGGAAGTTTTCAGATGAAAAAATATCCTCTTGATCTCAAATTAACGTCCACTCCACTCTATCTCGCTTATTCACCAAGATAATCGCGAAGAAGTGGAGTAACTCCCTGGTGATCTCATATTAACGTTCATTTCGCTGCATCTCGCTTATTCACCGAGATAATCACAAAGAACTGAAAAAACTCCCCGGTGATCCCATATTGATGTCCATTTCGCTCTATCTCACTTATTCACCGAGATGTTAGTGAAAAACTGAAAAACCTCTCTCCTGATTCAATATTGATATATATTTCGCCCTATCTCGCTTATTTACCGAGATGTTAGCGAAAAACTGAAAAAACTCTCTCCTGATTCAATATTGATATCTATTTCGCTCTATCTCGCTTATTCACCGAGATAATCGTAATAAACTGAAGAAACTCCCTCCTGCTCCCATCTTAACGTCCATTTCGCTCCATCTCGTTTATTCATCGAGATAATCACGAAAGACTGGAGAAACTCCCCGATGATCCCATATAAACATCCACTCCACTCTATCTCGCTTATTCACCAAGATAATCGCGAAGAACTGGAGTAACTCCCTGGTGATCTCATATTAACATTCATTTCGCTACGTCTCGCTTATTCACCGAGATAATCACAAAGAACTGAAAAAACTCCCCGGTAATCCCATATTAATGTGCACTTCGCTCTATCTCACTTATTCACCGAGATGTTAGCGAAAAACTGAAAAACCTCTCTCCTGATTCAATATTGATATATATTTCGCCCTATCTCGCTTATTTACCGAGCTGTTAGCGAAAAACTGAAAAACTCTCTCTTGATTCAATATTGATATCTATTTCGCTCAATCTCCTCTATTCACCGAAATAATCGTAATAAACTGAAGAAACTCCTTCCTGCTCCCATATTAATGTCCATTTCGCTCTATCTCTCTTATTTACCGAGATGTTAGCGAAAAACTGAAAAAATCTCTCCTCATTCAATATTGATATATATTTCGCTCTATCTCGCTTATTCACCGAGATAATCACGAAGAGCTGGAAGAACTCCCTCTTGATCCCATATAACGTCCATTTCGCTCTATCTCGCTTATTCACAGAGATAATCACGATAACCTGGAGAAATTTCCTCCTGATCCCATATCAATATCTATTTGGCTCTATCTCGCTTATTTTCCTCTATAATCGGCAAAAACCAGGGGAATCCCCTAGTGATCCCAAATTGACGCCCATTTCGCTCTATCTCGCTTAGTTACCGCAATATTGACAGAAAACTGGAGCAACTCTCTCCTGATCCGGTATTAACTGTGTGTATGTACTATAAACTTAGTAATTTGAATTATTTTAACATAATACTGATTACTATGTTAACATAGTAATGATTGCTATGTTAACATAGTAATGGTTACTATGTTAACATAGTAATGATTACTATGTTAACATAGTAATGGTTGCTATGTTAACATAGTAATGGTTGCTATGTTAACATAGTAATTATTGCTATGTTAACATAGTAATGATTACTATGTTAACATAGTAATGATTACTATGTTAACATAGTAATGATTACTATGTTAACATAGTAATGATTACTATGTTAACATAGTAATGATTGCTATTTTAACATAGTAATCATTGCTATGTTGGACATAGCAACCATTACTATGTACAACATAGCAATGCTTACCATGTTGAACATAGCAACCATTACTATGTACAACATAGTAATGATTACCATGTTAACATAGCAAGTATCACTATGTGGCCCGACGCGAAAAAACCATTACTATGTTGAACATAGTAATGGTTACTATGTTATTTCTCTCCGTGTACTTTATTACTACTGCAATTACGTAAGAGAACTCCTTATATGTGCTTCTCTAAAGAGCATTACCCTTTTCCACTCGGTCGGGCGGGCGATTACGCTTTTTCAACGCCCGGATACCGCTTCAACCGTCCGAATAAACGAGCTTCAGCGCATTTGCTCTCTTACTCGTGCATACACCCTCTTTCCACGTTTTTTTCGTTGCCCCAGTAAAAACCTATACGAGTGAGGTAAAGGTGAGAATGAAAAAAAAAAAAAAACCATTGGAAAAAGGAAAATGTTAAAAAATATATATATCTATATATGTATACATACAGAGGCTGTAGAAGAGCATGTAAAAAGAGCTCAACTCGGTGGATATTTAAATTTTTTAATTTAATTACAACACTGCCGTTCATTGGCCACTATGAAAAAGGTTAAATGAGGAAAAGGTTCGCGTATGAATCCATTTTGTAAGTACTCAGAGACTCCATTCTCCATCATTTTAACAACTTCCAGGGCTTTTCATTAAAAAAAAAAGTGAGCAAAAAGAAAGAAAAATGAAAAATTTTCTCTACGTTAGATCCTTTTTTTTTTTCAATTATCTTGCATGAGTATATCACTCAATGATTTCATAGTAAAATTTATATTCACAATTTTCTAAAGAGTCTTTTCTCTCTACTATTCGTACACCTAATTATTTTCAATTCTATCCTTTCTTCTCTGTATTTTTCATCTCAATATCTCTTAATTTTCTCGGCATTCTAGCCCTCGGGCTAGACTGCGGTTGAATAAATAGAAGTCGGGTAGAAATTTTTGGCCAACAGGGTAAAACTTTGTATCTCACAAATTTTCGTTATATTTATCTGCCTTGTTCTCGAATGGCTGACGTAGACGCCAGTCTTTTAGCCTTGGTGAGGATGAATTCTTTTTTTCTCCTTTCTTTTCCTCTTATTTTCATTACCCTTTATTCGCTCATGAAACGAAAGACGCCGATTCCACAGCTGTACTGCAAAAAAAAAAATTGTCGAACGAGACAAAAGAACAATAGCTTCTGTTCCAGTTAATTTTGCCTTTTTTTCTCCTCTTTTTTTCTATTTAATGGTGACGAAGTTGAACAAGACTCACTTGAGATATGACAAACTCTTGTTTTCTTTTTTTGCACTGGTAGGTTTTTCTTCGATTGCTCGGAAGGAAATGGAGGGTAGTAATACACCACGATCACTTACTGTATGAACTTTTCCCTAGAAGAATTACAAGATCCTATCTTATCAAATTTTTCATCATATTTTGCGAAAGTGAAGCGGCATTTTTTTCCACTCAATTTTTTTCCCTTTTCTCCGACCCTTTTTTCTCTTCCTCAATGTCAGAATCTTTTTTTGCGATGGTCCATCGTTGTCGAGAGAGAGAGAGAAAACGAGAAAAAAAAGTTTCGTCTTCATGTAATCAAGTCCACGTTTCCTCCTACATGAAAAAGCTCTGGGGCTAGCCGACTTCCAAGTTACTTTGCCAATAGTTTTGATCCCCGCAACGAGTAACGAGGTTACGAGCAATCTTTCTGAGCGTCCACCTTTTCTCTACCGTCTCTTACTCACAGAAATACCTCCCCCTCCTATCTCCCAATAACATTGAGCTTCCGTGAGCGCTTTCGACTGTCGAACTAGTCGATCAGAGAGAATGAGAGAAAGAGAATGAGATAAATAAAAATAGGAAGAAAAATTGTTTTGTTTTTTTTTTTTTATTATTATTCTCTTTTCTTTATATTTCAAGAGTAATGTTACTCCTCTTGTTACTTTTCAACTCCAAGAACGTGCAGTAATTGTTGGATGAATTAGATCTACGGTATTTCGTAGAACTCAGAGGACAAGAACTTTACCAATTGACTCGTTTTTTTATTTCATCAAGTTTTCTTTATTATAAACAATTCGAAAAGAGAAGAAATAAGTTTATTTATTGGGTTGGCGTGTAATATCTTCAATATTCATTGATATCAATATAAGAATATGATTTTTTGTGAAACATTTCAGACAATAAAGTCATAAATTTTCAGAATTTTTCGCTCAATCGATTGGTTATGGAAACAAAAAATCTACACTGAGAGAAAAAAATTAGTAAAAATAATTAAATTAATTGTTTCAATGGTCCTGAACGAATTTTAGGTTCAAGAAATTGAAAATTTATTAAATCTGTTAATTTTTCAAATCAATCAACTTTTCAATGGTTGAAAACAAATATTTATTTGGAACTAATCAAGTAAATGGTAAATTCGGTGAACATTGAGAAAATACAAAAAAAACTGTTGGATTTTTTTTTTTGGAAATTATTGAAACAAATATTTCATTTTTTTAATTATTTTTCTTTCTCAGTGTATAATTGAGTTGAATCAATCTCTGCGAGTGCCTTGGATCTAATGAGATTGAAAGGATGAAGACAAGGATTACAATTCAAAGATTAAGTACAATGAATATGTCTGAATACGTTGACTCAATCATTTACTCGTACCACTGCCAGCTCTTTCTCACGAATGTTATGCAAGAAATTTAATGAAATCGACTCTTCCTCCACTGGGATGTTAAATCGAGCCCAGAGAGAGCAATGAAAATCTTATGGGCTTGAATGCGGTAGAACAAGTGTAGTGGCAGCGTCCACATTTGCCCAGAGAAGATTTAAACACACTGGCAACTAAAATTTATCCACAAACATATACAATTGTGGTAGAATCAGTATAACCAACGGATTTTGCGGCATCATTGCACAGTGTTATACACTTGAATTCACTCCTGCAAGTGATACATTAACAAAACACAGTAGTTGAAGTACAGAAGATACCCGTATTTTCTACAGGTAATTTGTGTGGGAACTAAACGTGTGTCTTTTCAAACATCTCTCACTGCTACACTCTTTCCTGCTCTTTTAATTCTCAATTTTTTTTATTTTTACTTTCTTCATTTCATCTCTTCAAGCACTTTTTCCTCCTTTCATCTCGTTCTCCATTTCCACTTTTTATTTCACCATCTTTCTCGATTTTCTAACCAACCCTATTGCATTTCACGGCTGGTCCGTTTTCAAGTTTCTTTGCACGGTTTTCTGCTTTTTACCCTCTATTGCACAGAAAGTATCCAAGCAACTGGGGCTTTTCAACTAGTGAGTGTGCCACTTTTGGTATTTTCACTGGTCTAAAATCTTTTAACCACGCGTACGGTTTATACCACAAGAATTTCCTCGCTTCGCCAATTCCTCTCTGTGCTACGTTTCATATTATATATTATATAATGTATAAATATATATATAATATGTAAAGTACATGTAACTGAATGAAATTTTATTCTCAGATTTTTGTGAAGAAAATATCGTTCCACGAGTATCCCCAACATTTTCTTCCTTCTATGTTTCTATCTTCCTTTTACCTTTAAATTTTGTGCTTCTTTCCTTTTTCCTCATGTCCAAGTGATGGGTCGTGTAAGTCTGAGGGTAATGATGCAGTAGAAAAGATTTGAATTTCCAATAGCTCCTTTGGTTAGACTCAAATCGAATGAATACAAAGACAATCAAGCATATCAATCTCACCTCTTTTCTTTTCCCTTGATTTTCTATTGAACATCTTCTTTTTTTCCATCGATTTTTCCTATCTCGCCTGTTTTTTTTTCTCTCCTCACAGCTAAACTGTACGGATATATACAGCTGGGATGCTGTATGTTTTTCATCCACGATTCTCCCGGTGAGATGTGCGCAGATGTGTCTCGTCGATCGTTCCCCATAAAACTCTAGGGGAAACAAAAAAAAATATATATATATATATGGATAAAATGAAAGAATCGTTTTGGTACTGACTTTGGTATAATAAAATAAATTGTAGTGAAATTGAAAAATACTCGAGCCAAATGGTAGAGACGAGGCTTTTTTTTGGTATCCTTTTATTCTTCAATTTTTTTCTTGCCTCAAATTGATGATTGTGGATAAACGTTATTGCATCACATTTTACGATTAAATTTTTTCAACAAATATTGAAATTATTATTCAAACAAATCCAGAAATTTTGCAAGGAAAAATCAACTCATTTTAGTTGAAAAGAAAAGAAAAGCGAATTATTGATTTTATAAAACACGTCTGACCTATATTGTAAGAGTCTGTTGTCCATCCTAAATAAACAGAGTACGTGTACAAGACAACTTACATGCGCTTTTCATGTGTACATTGAAATTATTGGTACTTGTTGTTGTAGAGAGAGCCACAACTAGCTCCTAACTTCTCTTCACCCTTAATAACATGTATAAACCACTTTTACGCACGTTTAATGGTTAAGATGCTCAAAATTCACTATTATTATGGGTGGATTTGATGCAAAGCTCCCTCGTGTTTCACTTTAATCCTCTAAAATTTACGAACTATATCTCACTATGCTTTGCGCCATTGTCACAGAATGTTTCTGCCATAGAGAGTTTGAATTAATTGATAAGTTCGTTCTTTCAACTAGAAAATGTAGCCCCAGGGCTGAATTCAAACAAAAGCGTTTCATCAAAATTGGATTGATCATATCCAATTCCACTCGTAGACTTCACAGCTCCAGTACACACCCACACACACACATATGGACACACGGTTTTCAGTAATTAAAATCGTCTCAGTGACCACGAATATATTTTTCTTTGTCTCACTGAATATTTACCCTGAAATTTTCATTAAAATCTTTCTGTCTCCGGTAACGGACGGACTACTCTCGCAACTATTTCCACACACACACACACACACCGTCATGTCTCTGAGGTTGACATGGAATTTCGAAATAGTCGCTGTGACTCAAAATTGTAATTGGTCGTAATTCGAATGCAATGAATTTTTATGGTCAATTACTGTGAAGCTATGAATTTCTTCAGAAATTCATTTTATTTTGTCAATGATTTTTTGGAGTTATATTGGAGTCTAAGTGAGATAGAGCGATTTTTACATTTTCATAACTTCTTTCGTGGGTATATGTCTGAGGAACTTATAAAAAAAAATATTCGTCAGAGAAGGTTCATACACGAAAGAAATTCATCAAAAAAACTAAATTGAAGACATGAAAAATGAGAATTAAGGCGAATTTCAACATTTATCAATCATCATCAATTCTCATAATTCTTCTATTCATTTCAGTGATATGTCTACTCGTCTCTATCAATTCTTCGCTTTTTCTATAAAGACTATAATGACAATAAAACAATTTTTCTCTATTTTTTTCGACGGAAGGGTTTTGTGTGAGTTTTTTGGACGTGCTTTTCTCTTTGTAGCTCTTGGAATTCTCTACAAAAAAAGATCCCTATAAAAATTCTCCTAGCTTGCTCAAATTAGGAGATATCTTCAAAGAACTGATAGTTAAATAAAGCCATGATTAAAATTACAATTTTATTTAAAAAAAAAATCATTTATACTTCATTTAAAAATATATCTTAAGCGATGAGGATTAGAAAAATTCGTGAAGTGACTTTATTTTAAGCTTTCAAAATTTCCCACAAAAAAAGTCTCCTCACATTTCTCTCTAAATCCCTTCAATTCAAAGATATTTACCAAAAAAGCTCCATGGAATTTCTCTCTTTAAATAATTCAAAAAAAAAATTCTCTCTCGACCCTTCAAACTTCATCGAACTCCTCTCATTCGCTCGACCTTTTTAAATTCTCTACTTCAGTAAAAAAACAAAAAAAAAGATCATACACGTAGCTGTATGCAATAAATTAATTTTAATGCAGGCAGAGGTATGCGGTTCTCACTGCAAAGGAATATGGTGAAGTCACTTGAGGCACTTGAGACGCACTTATTCGCGCCTCCATCAAGTGGTCTCTACTGCGCCTTTGTTGAATGCACCTTTTTCAATTTTATTTTTCATTTTATTTTCGGAGTTTCATGGAATGCAAAAAAAAAGTTCATTTAATAATTTTGTGAAATGGAAAAAAAATGTTTTCCAGCAGTGATTATCAATGGCAGATATTTGCCCTTAATTAATCGAAGTACAGAAGAGGAAAAAAAAAGGGAATGATCGTTAATTCAGTATTCGCATGGAGTAATTAGTGTTGAAGGTAAACAAGAAACGAGGAATTCCCTAGTTGGTGATTAAAGTCGAAAAGTTACCACTCGAATACAGCACAGGTATGAATTTTCTGTACTTAACTGGTTTTACTAAACTCGATGACGAAGCTCATTAACGGATGGACGATTTGTGACTCTCCTTAATTAATCGTCACAGCGCCCTCCAGGTACATGGGAATAGAGGGATTTTAAAGCGTAGAAGAGACTTATCTGCATTCAAGAGGAATTGAAGCAGTGAAATTTCGGTAAAATCGTTGAATGCCTAAGAGGGATTGTAAATTCTGGAGTTTGTTTAATTTGGATATTCGCTGCGTAACCCCAAGGATATTAGTTTGTGAGTGAACTGAGCATGCATTTAATCATTAAAAAGTCGTATAATATTAAGTAGAAAACCTTTCATTTCCTGTGACTCTTAAAATACTTTTTAATTCTATGATTCTCTTCGAAAGAATCACTCTCTACTCTTCTTTCATTATTCATTTTCATCACCAAGTATCTTTCCGAGATTCGAAGAATCTATCTCAGCTTTTACGAGTTGAGATAAAAGAGTTTGGGGAATAATTCAGTAGCAAAGAGGTAAAACAGAATGAGTCTATTTTCTTTTTGTCAGGAATATCTCGAAAATTAAACGAGATAGTACGATTTTGTTGTGATCCTTTTTTTATAGCTGCCCAAATGTTCTGGGAGAAAGGATGAGGGTGAAAGGACGTATCTCTTTCAGTTTCTGAAATATTCCATTGAGAATGATAAAAGAGACACATTGAGAAAAAAAAGGTCGTAAAAAAGTGGTGAAACTAATTGTTTCAACACTCCTTAACAAATATTTTTTTTTTAAGGGATTAAAAATTAGTTAAATTCATTGTGATCAGCAAATTTTTTGATTTTGGAAAATTAATATTTGCCTGGAACTACTGCAATGAATGATAAATTCAGTAAATTTCGTTGGAATAAAAAAAAAATTGTTGGAACAGATTGCTCGTTGAAGACTATCGAAAGAATTCATTTGATCATTTTTACTGATTTTTTAAATTAATGTATTCGGAAAGGAAAAAAAATTACTAAAAAATAAACTCATCTTATTTTATCTCTTGACCAGTGAATAATAATAATAGTAAAGACATTGATTCTCAAAAATTTTTGCTGCATTTTCATTGATTATTCGAGTGTTCTAAATTTTTCATAGGAATTCAATCGAGTACTTCAATGGAAATTCGAATAATTCCAATGAATTCATACTTCGAAATGACGAAAAAAAATTGATAAAATTCTTTCATTACTTCACGTTCTTTTATAGACTAGAACAAAGCCATTTTTTCTGTCTGTGTGGTAACCATGTGAATGTGTATGAAGGTGTAAAGTGAATGTAATGGATAAAGGAATTGAGAGGGTTGGTATAGTTTCACAAAATGAAGCGGTTTGCATGGCAACGGCATGAGAGTGATAAAAGATATTGCACGGTCTTGTGAGTCTGTGAGAAATATCGACGGAACGGATGGATACATTTTTTTGCACATTGTATCTTATAATAGAGAAAAAATAAGAGGGGATGGAGAGAATGAAGGGAGATGGCAGACGTTGGTCCTGGCGATGTGAACTTCAAAAGGATTTAAAGGGTAGGTCTAATGTAGTCCCCATACGAAATACCAAATTGATGGGCTCTCTCTTTTGTACACTGTACATCCGATATCAGCTTCACCGGTCCGATAATAATTAATCCCCTTGGTGATTACCGTATGATTCTCGTTATATTGAGGAAATAGTGGAAGGGAATAAATAAAAAATGAGAACAGTTTGAGTTTCAAATTTCATTGGGATAATCATGACAAGGAGAGAGAGAAGTCTTTGTTCTCTGCAATGCAAAAAAAAATGATAGTAAATATGATGAAATGAATTGTTCCAATAATCCTTAAGGTAGTTTTATCGGATTCTGAGTCCCTGGATGATTTCTTTCGAATTTAGGGGAATAACTAATTATGTTTTTTCCAATTTTTGTGTGAAATTCTAATTTTTTTTACTATTTAGCTAATGAAATTTTAATCTGAATTCTTGAAGATGATAATTGAGATTTTTTTAACGTCCTGATGAGAATTGAAAGTTAATTTTTTGAAGTGTTGAAAGTTTGTCTTTTTTTCTTCTTTTTACTTCAAATGACTGCAAGGCCGAGTAACTAAAGATTTATTTTTTCAATCTCAAATTTTTGACTTTTAACATAAACTTAAATTGCAGAACATCAAAAATCAATCAGATTCGGGGAGTTTTCCTTTTTTTTCCTCAAAATTCAGTGAAATGATTTCGATAAATATTTGTGTAGAGATTCGTTCAGTATTTTAGAATTTAAAATTAATTCAGATTTTTTGACTGCGTTTTAAAATTTTTTTTCATTGTGAGGACAGTAAAATTTGGTAAAATCTAGACGTGATTGACTGCTTCGTTGGGCACAGTTGTGTGTGTGCTTCATCGTTCTATGCTGCACGTATAAGGAATGTTTAGATGTATGCAAACATCACCGTATCATTCAGAGAATATCGAGAGTCTCCTAAGAATTCTTATAATTCTCGTTAAATTCACAATTAGATGAAAAATTTCATTCTTCAATATCGAATGAATAAATTCATGAAATATGAGAATGAGAATTAATACATGATACATCTACTGAAAACCCTTTCTACGAACGGCCCGGTGCATTAATTTTTATGTATCTCTTTTCGATAGATCTACTTCACTAAATATTTTTTCCAAGTGATTAAAAATTTGTTCAATCTGGCAAATTCTCTAAAATCAACAAATTTTTTGCTTTTGGAAAAAAAACTATTTGTTTGGAACTTGTGTAACACCTCGTGAATTTGGTGAATTTTGTTGAAATAAAAACAAATCAATTGCTAGACAAAAGTATCAGTTAAGGATTATTGAATCAATTCATTCAATCATTTTTACTATTTTATTTTCCTTTTTTGTTTCAGCGTGTCGACTGTCTACCTGCATTAATTGGCTGAAGTTATCGCAAAAATTAATCATAAAATCATCAAACGTAAAACTCGGCAGTATTCAACTCAGTTATCTGAAACATATAGCCAAACTTGTGAACCACAAGTGGGGTGTCTGAATTGTTATTCGAGCTTCTCCGATTCGCGTTCTTCACGGTTGGTCTGATTCGTTAATTGGAATTTCCACTGGCAGTTTCTCCATCTCTAACTGTAATCTCGTTTATACGTAACTCGATGAATTTCAAGTTAGCTATTTCCACTCATGATTCCCATTTTTTTTGTCTCTTCTTCTCATAAAACCACATAATCAAAATGAATGATTCCATTGAATATTGATCAATGAATTTTTTTTTTTCAACATTTCTCTCATTTTCTCATTGAAAATGAAATTATCCTTTCTCTCGTCCATGAGACATGACAGTTTTATGGAGGAAAATAGAAGCGGAATGAAGGTGGGGAATGATAATTTTTTTTATGCGTCACGTTGTAAAGTTTTTTTCTCTTTTTTTTCTCCTCTTCTCCACAATGTAAAAATGACAGAACCAGTAGGAAGGCGATAAAATTCGTAATATACGGTGATACCTATGGGGGGGCCTAGAGAGTGGCTCTAAATTTCCGTTACGACCCGCGCCTAGATATTTCAAGACACGCCCGCCCAGTCGATACATCGTGTGGCCCACCACCATTAACCCCTGTGTTTCACCCCCCCCCCCCTTTCACCTTACCTCTTCTCTGGCCTCTGTAACCTGGACTTTTTTAATATCGGACGATGTATAAAGCGTACATAGGTTTTTTCCTCTGCGAATTATCGATTTCTCTCTGGCTCAACGATGAAAAATAGGGGTGAGTGTCAATGCTCATTATCACCGTGTAGTAAATAAAATAAACGATAATTCGTATGAATTTCAATGGAATAACACGATATTTCACGTTTGTTGGCATGGTGATGAAATTAAATTTCGAGGCTAAGTGCTATTAATGCAATTGCAAATGTTTTTAATTAATACAAATCTGAATAAAATTATTCAGTGATCCGTAAAATGTAACTGAATGCTCAAAAAACATCACTGCAATTGTTTGTCGTGGTTATCGTGGGAGTATTCATATTTACTGAGCTATAATCACATAGTCATGATGAAAATTTTTTTGTTTTTTTTTTTCAGGAAAAGAAGAGAATAATTTTTCAATGAAAATTTCGTGGAAATGAAGGCGATTCTTTTATTGATGAGTAGGATAATAAATTTTTCAATGAATAAACATCGAGATGAAATTATTTACTCGTCAATTCTATGGGATTAATTCATTTGTACTTCGCTTGAACGAATTATGAGTTTTTTTACATTCAAATTTCCCGCGCTCAAGATAAATCAAGTGGACTCTTCGTGATACCTATTCTCACTGCAATATAATAGCTAAACAAAGGCTGAATTGAAAGCGAGTGCGGTAGCTGTGCATACATATATTATAAGAGCAGTTTGAGAGCAATAGTGTATGAGAAAGAGAGAGAGAGAGAGGAAGAAGAAGAAGAGATGAGAACCATGGGAGCCATCCAAACATTCCACCACGGATCGTGCAAACCAACTGCGCCATTATACCTTTGTGGCTGGCTTTTATTCGACTCTTCTCCACTAGTATAATTCGCGTGTACTCACTCCAGCATCGTGGCACATTGTTCCACAATGATAGATGGTGTTGAATGAGAAGTCGTCTTTCTGCCTGATTGTAGATTTACTTTTTCATACAGATGAAGTTGCCAAAAGTGAAGAATTTAGATTTTTCACTTGTTCATGACAGAGTTTGGGAGATTTTTTTCGTTTGCAGTTCATGAAGAGTTGAAACATTCATTGGATATCAAAACTGAATCGGTTTGGTGGTATTTCAGGGTGTAAATTGATAATGTGGAATTTGTGAGAGTACTTGAACTAGAAGAAAATCGAGAAAAGATAGAGGCTAACATCTTTCAATTTTCAGATAAGATTGTTGGATAAAAAAAAAATTGAAAATTATTTCTGATTCATGTCTTTCATCTGGATTTTCTTCAACTTCAAGGCTCATTAGCCTTGATTCCAGCCTGGACCAGCCTAGAATCCTTCGTCCATTCCCACCTGGGTCACTGCTCTGAACTCATTCGATACTTTATTTTAAACAATCAAACCATTCCAACTGCAACCAAAAATATGAAGTGAGCAGCGAAAAAACCCATTGAAGGCTCAAAACAAGGGAGGAAAACGAATTAAAAAAAGGAAACTATGAACGAGAAAAAATGTGTATTTTCATTTTTTAACGTTTCTAATATTCCGTTTATTTGATCTGACGACACTAAGTCAGTCGCTCAAAAAAAAAGTCATTCTACACGATATTCAGGGCCTCGACAGAGGCTCCATAATATCTTGGACCTAGAAGCTAATCAGACCCCTGCCGATATTCAGTATCGACATTGAAAGCGAGCATTACCAATACCGCATTAATCGCCGGATAATCCAGTGATTAAGTCCACGTACACTCAGACAGGTAAAATCCGAGTCCAAGTACTCTACCCCATTGTAAATTAATTCCCGTAGAGCAATAAAGTAAATCGGATTAATTGCGAGCGACAAAGTAATTCGTATTGCGCCTTTGGGTGTGCTCGTCAAAATGGATGTATAAACCAAGTGTAAACCACGGTGTTGGAAACAGACGTTATGTCCAGTGTATGGGACGTTAATGCTGAGAACAAACCAAGAGAGAAAGCGAGGAAAAGAGAAAGGGCAATTGGTGTATCCGCCCTTCGCGGTTGGACCCTACCTCGAAAGGAAGGTGAACAACAACGAGACACGAACGAGCTATAAATACTTCGAGAGGGGGGAAAAAGCTACGAAAAGCCCATTCCACAAGGCTGCAGGCGTTTTCCCTTTAATGGCGCCGAGAGGGCCAAAGTGAAACCCGTAGGACCACATGGTGCATTATGCTATTTTTTTCACTCACTCATCCTCCTCCCCTCTCTCTCTCTCTCTCTTACTCTTTCTCCGATGTGTCCTGCGCATTCACCTGTACCACTGCGAATAATCCCCCTACCGTCCCATTAATAATCACCATAAATATTCATTCGACTCGAGATTTACGGGATAACCGCTGGAGGCCACAATTCTACACCCATGTGCATCACTTTTTTTTTTTTGACGTAAAATAAAGAAAACAAGAGGGGAAAAATAGGAAAATGTTTAATTAAAAAAGAAAAAAATATCTGAAAAATTTCAAAAGTATTTTTATCTTGCGCTTTTATTTGCTAGTAATCGATTCACTGAACCATCGAAAATACTCTCGCATCGCCAGACATGCGGATCGTTATACGGAAACGAACGGAGAATATGTGTGCGTGTGTGTATGTGTGTATATGTATTAGGGAGAGAAGGGGGGAAACAGGTGAGAGGGTG
Source organism: Aleiodes alternator (assembly GCA_963921955.1). NCBI lineage: Eukaryota > Metazoa > Arthropoda > Insecta > Hymenoptera > Braconidae > Aleiodes > Aleiodes alternator. Next base: position 10,834,192 of record OY998102.1, on the reverse strand, counting down.
GCGGGCGTGAAGTGGTCCTCGGGGGGTGTGGATTAAAATCACGAGAATTCGATATTTCGTCGGGCCAATACCCGGAAAATAGATATATGCAGACGAGATTTTGATGATGCACCATTCAGCCCAGCGGTGAAAAAAAAATATTCAAGTGCAAACAGAAATATGGAGTGGGCAGAAAAAAGCCCGTTCAACGCTTAAAAACGAGAAAAAAAATGAATAAAAAAAAAGGAAACTGTGAACGAGGAAAAAATGTATATTTTCATATTTTACGAATTTTAATTAATCAATTTCGCATAAATCACTTTTCAACGAGTATGTACAGTTGAGTAGATTTTAACATGACATTGATTTTTTTTTTTCAAATTATACTGATATTATCCGTTGAGTATTTACCATGATAAAGTGTTTACAATCGAATAAAAGCAAAAAGAGGAAAAAAAATGTGAATAAAGGAAAAATGAGTAGAGAGAAGTGAATAGACAGAACAGTGAAAATACACTGGAGCGTGGCAGTGAGCCCCCCCCCCCCCCCCTCCTTCCCACCCCACCCTCCAGGCAACATACTCGACCCTGCTTCATTATTTCGTGTAATGATGCGTTTAATACCGAGCTCGTAGTTCCAACGTGAATGACGCTATTTGTATGACTAAATTGGTTGGGCAACGTTTTCCTTCGGGGACAAATATTGCACCGTTAATATAACATTGCTAATAAAACGATACATCTAAGAATTCACGTAATTGCACTCACCTTTGATGAGGCAATATTAATTTTAATACTCTTCAAGCTTCACGTTCAATTCTCCGGTGATAGAAGAACAGAGAGAGACTCTTTTGTAATCATTCCAGATCCTTTCTGCTTCAACGAATAAAAGGGCAAAAGAATACGAGAAAATGGGGGAAAAAAAAGAGGCTGCACTGGAGCAAGAGTCCTGAGCATATAGAGAATGCGTGTAGAATTTATTCATGCAATCTCATAAATGGAACGCATCCATGGAATATATACCGTATGTGGCTGACTTCTTTTCACGTATATCTGACTTTATATATACAGGTTTTTTATATACCACTGGCTAAACCTTGATGTCCCGAATAAAAGAGTCACGGATAAAATATCACAGAGTTCACATTGAGCATACGTAGGTGAAATCGCCCAATTGCTAGATGTATAAGAGTATATATACCCCTTTTGCCTCAACACAGTGGTTGCACATGCCATTGCACAAATACGTCGTTTGAATTCCTTGCAGCGTTAGAAGTGTATTTTATGGAATGAGAGAATAGTACATTGTATTTTCTATCTCATTTCAACTCTTCATCTCTAGTTATATGTTACACCGGGTCTACTACTCCAAATACACACACACACATACGGAAATCTCGTTTCTCAGGAAGTTCTACAATCCTCGATTATTCCAAATCTAATTGGTTGGCTCGTTTCACACAGATATACGACCTTACTACACTAACAAGAGGTCCATCCTATCCGCATCTCTTGGAGCCACGGAATTTCAACATAACCAGCTACCGCGCAAATGTGTTTAATCTACTTTCATCCAAACTAACGGAGAACTTTGTGATTGTTCTCATTATTAATCGTTTTGAAATCCGTTGCATTATTATAAGTTTGTGGAATTTACTCAGTATTATTCAAATATCAAATGAATTTAGATAATGTGGATTGTGATTTTATTATGATAATTTGTGGAGGAAGAAGCTTAGGGGATTTTTTTTTTTTTTTGGAAGTGAGAATTTTTACGAGAAAATTTGAAAAAATTACCGAATAATGTAGATTTATTGGTGCATCTTCTCAATTTTTTTCTGATTTTTGAAAAATTAAATTCCTCACTTTCCGTTTACGTTGTTTGAGTGACATGTTGTTTGAGTAGAAATAAATTTTTCTCACAAATGAAAAAAGGAAGAAAAAATGGAATTTAAAAAAATAGATTGACATTCAATAATCTCTGACAAAAAAAATGAAATGAAAAGTTTGAATGAAAATCTGAAAGTATGGGAAAATATTAGATTTGAAAAAACATGAATTCGGGGACATTCAGATTTTTCTGTAAATATGCTTTGGACATCCCCCGGCTTTATTTTTTTTTGAATCACAATTTTTATTCACTGCTTTGGATTTTCATTCAAATTTTTTAATTCAGCGTTTTTGAATGAAATTTTTTCCTATTTTAATGTTTTTTGCATTTTTCAAATAAAAAGAAAAATCAATAGTGAAGAGGTAAAACAGGACAAATCAAAATATTTATGTGATCATTCTCAATGAAATATCTTCGGAGCTAATGTGGATAGAGCGTTTTTATTTTAATTTTTTTTTTATAGAGAATTTTAAGAAACAAATAAACGATGGGGGTGAAATTTTCCCTATTTTGCTTAGTTTTTCAACTATTCTCGAGAAAATAAATGAGAAAAAAATCCACTCATCCTGTTTTCCCTCTTCACTGCTGCAATGATATTTGATAAATGAGAAACAAGTAATAATTACATTCATTGAAAAGTTATCCAATGGCTCTGTGTGGTGAAAAAAAAAGAATTAGAGTGAAATAAAGAGAAAAATTTATAGCCACGTAAAACAAGATTAGTCCCATTTGTCTGTTTTACGGTTGTCCAGCAAGATAGCATTTCAACAGAAGGCCTCTACCACTACTGTTCTCACGTGTTTCCAGGCCCCTCTATACTATAATTACTTGATTTCACTCAAAGCCATTGGGAGAGAGAGAGAGAGAGAGTTGGAGAGTAGAATCGTGGGTAAAGGCAAGGATGGCTCATCACTTCCATCTGCCTTTATTGGCTTGTACGTCCTTTAATCAATGCCAACAACCGGGACGCGATACATTTTATGGTTCTGTGCTGCATTGCATTGGTGACCAAGTACTGGGCTTGGATATCTATAGTGAATGCTCTCTGTACGAAACTCGGCGAGAACAGTAGAAAAGGGTTATCAAGGGCTGTGACCGTAAATTTCATCTGTAGTCAATGGGATTTGACGTGAATCACGTTCTCCCAGAGAAATACAAGAATTTATTTTGTGTGCAGCCAAGTAAAATATTGATGTACATTCAGATTCATGGATTTTTTAGTTATTCAATTAAATCAATCGTAGCTCTATTGCGTTTCCTCTAGTATTATGAACGACGGCAATAAAATGAACTTGTGGGGCAAAATGGACCAGAATTTTTTTTCAAAAGTACAAGCCTCTGCTCTGGCTCTAACCACGTCTATTCGTTTTTGACTCCATAATCTCAATTTAAAACAATGATTCTTAATAATGAAATGAAAATCGAATAAAGACCTTCACCAGGTTTCTAACAATTGGAACCGTTCTTTTTACAAGCGTTAACGGACATATCCTGTTCACGCAGTGAAAAAGAATAAAGTGAAAAATTCAAAGTTCAGCAAAAAAAAAAAATGAAGCCACCTAAGGATTCCACCCCAGGACATGAAAGTGACATTGAGAATGTAATCCAATGAAGCATATGGAGAATGTATTTCACACGAGGCAAACACACTCCGAAGGGAAAGTAGACTGAGATTTCTCAAAGTTAAACGCCTCTTGAGGATAGATGAGTGCGAGAGCTTGATATTCGCGTGGGGGGGATGAGGTGCGGCTCTACTTGTCCTTCAAGTGGGAGCCGTTATCGAGTCACTCAGAGCCTCTCTGCAGCAGCTACACGGTATTTCTCCCCTTCTGCTCTCGAGCCATGGCAACTGTCCGTCCTTTCCCCCCCAAGTTTACATGGTGAATTGCGCTGCTGATGCGCCACCCAAGAATCCCGAGAACGTCGGAGCATACTCAAGCCATTGCTTTACCTCTTACCCCTTCAGTGCTTTACTTCACCATCACTCCTCCACGCTTGCCTCCTTCACCTTTCACTTGAAGAGTCCCCGCGGAAAGTTTGGCAAACTCGTTGAGCCCTTGTGGTGGCTTGCGTAAGTTCTTCCAAAACGTTAATGTATATCTATATTTATATATATACATATATATTTATTTATACACTATCTAAACGCACACAGAGACGCTCACTGCACGTTTCTCCTCGTATTCATTGCGAATAATCCGGCATGTGCATGTGTGTCTGTGAATCTCGCCAAACATGCGCTACCCACACGATGGTACTCAAGGGGAAAACTTCTGAGTAGTATGGAATCGGTGATCTTCTTGCGTGTTACCTCATCGTTTTAGTTGTATGTGTGGGCTCTTATACACTTAAATTTTTCAAATCAAATATAACGAAAGTTTTTCGTTAAAAATAGAAACTCACTGTAAGTTCAATCGAGCGAACTTTTCACTGCTATAGAACTTTCTAATATCGAATATTCGATAACTCCAGAGTCCCGGGATACCTCAATTATTCGAGTTTCCATGAAATACTTGAGATACAGATGTTGGAGAATTTTTTTTTTTTTACTGGGTATTCAATCCTTTAAATATACAATTATTACATTCTCTAGATAACTTATCTACATTTTGCCATTAATAAATTGCCTGTCATGATTATACTTGAGAGAAAAAGAAAAAAAAATTCCACGTAATTTCGAAAGAAATAGGTGCGCCATTAGGTTAATGATAAAATCGATGTTTAATTATCTATGAGCGTGTGTATAATTCGAATAATTATCTATGGTGAATCAATGGGATTCGTCTAGCTGCCTGATGAAATGGGAGAGTGGAAATAGTTATTTCCCCTTAATTAATTGAATCATTGATATCACAATGTAGAACAGAAAGGGGAATTTTGAGTGAGAGAGAGAGAGAAAGGGAAAAATTCAGTATTAAAGAGTTGTATTGTCAGAGAGATAGAGATAGGAATGCAGAAATACAGTACGTTTGCATGTCATTACATTACGAAATTGTATTGCACTGTGCTGATAATAATAATTATACTGAAACCACGAGTGTCTTTATCGTAACATCAATAACAATTATCGTATGTGTAGGACTCAGACAAATGTTGCGCGTTTGGTTGTACATTATTTCTGTGATAATTAGCTGGACGATCGGTTTGTGGCTATTCACTGCTGTTTTAATTGAACTACTATAGTTGAATTTGTCCTCTATAATGATCTTATTTGTGGTTGTACAATTATTTCAATTTATTCAACACTGTCACATGTTGTGCATGATAATTATGGTCAATAATTCAGTAACAAAGAAGTAAAATAGGATGAGTGAATTTTTTCTGTGCCTTTTTTTCAAGAATAGTTTGGAAATTGATGGAGATTACTTACGAAATATTCTTAATAAAATCGAATTTTTCTGTTTCATCTCTTCGCTACTGAATTATTGATAATTTCATGCTATTCTTATTTTTTGTATTTATGAGATCGATTATTTGGCTGTTCGGCAACGTGCAAACTCGGAAATCTACGATTCTAAGCAGTCAAGAAGATTGACTTGGATGGGTGACCGTCTCGCTTGTGGGCTCGAACCATGAACTGAGCGGGAGGTACGCATGGAAGAAAGTTAGCGCGCCTTTTTCGTCAGTGTGACAGAAATATGCACTAGGGCCCTGCATAATCGACAGTCTATAACGATCAGGGTTTTCCATTGTTCTCATGATCCTAGACGAATGTGGTGCAGTAATTGAAAATTCGACCTGAGTCGCACACTGAGAGGAAAAAAATTTTGTAGCAAGAAAATTGTCTTGTAGCAAGAAAATTCAAAATTTTTCTACACAATTTCTATATCTATATATATTGAAATTTTCTTGAGTGACGTAGATTTTCTTCAACTAAGTAGATTTTCTTACAACAAAATTTTTTTTTCTCTGTGCAAGATAGGAAGGCTACAGGGGAGTGGATTGTAAAAATTGTAAGAAGCCAGAAAGTCGCCCTTCTTCGCGGATAAAGTTGATGTAGTGCTGAGGGTACTATTTACTATTACTGACAAGTATAAAAAATGAATTCTAGCAAGTTTTTCGAAAATTCTCACCACTAGTATAATTCATTCTAGACAGTGGTATTTTTTTTGAGTGTACAATAGATAAGAGGGACAGGAGAAAATCATTGATTTTTTCATCTTTATAGAGAAAATAAAAGCACCCAATTAAGAAAAGGAAGTTACAAATTCCTGTGAGGTTTAAACAACCAATTGAATGTAAATGTGTTGACATAACGCAGATAGAAATAAGCTGTAAAGCTTTCTGGGCTGTACGCATATCGTGAATTGGTTACGGCTCGGTGAAATCAAATAACAGTACGTGGTTTGTTTGCAAGCCATTCCCCTTCCTGTTTCGCTATTGAGTATTTTCTCATTCCCCAGCCTTTCAAATGCAGCAGACTGCATTTACGCACACACAGAGAGAGGATAGTACATGTGTAGGGAAAGTTTTGGCCAATTGATTTTCCTGTGGATACTTTTACCTTTCTATTTACGATTCGAGTTCAATATATCCGAGTGAATAGAACAATCAGTCGGTTGAATTGTCTACTGTATATATTGGATTTGGAGGAACTGGTAGAGGAGATTGCTTTATTATTTCCAGAAGATTATTTTGACGAAGACAACCAGGTACAACCAGGTACTGCTGAAAACCATCTGTAAACCTCATCTGAGCTGATATGGCTCAATAATTTACATCTAGATGTGATTCAGTGAGTAAATCCCAGAAAAATGAGTAATCATTGCTTGGATAAAATAAAAAATTGTCAAAGCTTCATCGTCAACTTTTAATTGACTGGGTCTCTTGAAACATGATAGACGTGACTCCGATAGTTTGAGGGCAATTGCAATAGCCAATGTGAAATTTCTGTAGATGAAGAAGTTATGCTAGCACTCGTTGAATACCGACTCTTTTACCAGTGTGATATTCATTTTTTATCCGTCTGGATGGAACAGGAAATGGGAATGGAATAAAAAGAACGTAGAGAGATGGAAAATACTCACGAAAATTGATGAAAAGGTATGATGGAGAGGAGAAAGAGGTGGAGAACTAATAGGGTGATAGAGGGGAAAAAAAAAAAATTGTTGAAGGTATTCACAGTGATCGTTGCAGGAAAGCTGCAGAGGGTATTAATTTCGCTTGACTCGGAGCGTCAAATCCTTCGATTTCTGGATTCATCTTTTCTGTATATAGCTGAGGATCAGGAGGAGTGAGAACGAAAGATGGAGGCGGATCTTGGATGACGGTTTTGTTGGCAGAATTCAGTGTGTCGACCACCTGGCAATCGCACTTTTGGTTGCGACAGTGGTGTCATGGGTTCATTAGGATTCTGGCCCTGTTGTCGTGCATAAGGATAATGGCTTTGGAAACAGCAGGGGGCATGAAGAAGAGGAAAGAAAAGCAACGACCATTCAGACGAGTCGAAGAGCATGGAGAAAGAGCAAGCGAGTGATAGAGGATGAGTGGGTGGTAAAGAGGGGAAAAAAGTAGAGCAGTGTGAATAGATTGTGCACCGATAAGACGACTTCGGTGAGCGTGGTTTATGCCTGTGGGAGATAATCTACTCTTCCCTCTTTTTTCTTTTTCTCTCACACACAGTCTCTCTCTCTCTTTTTCTCGTAAGGCACAGCATCTCCTCAGAATTTCCAGGAAAATGGAACATTTTATTCTCACATCTGCACTCTGGTTGAAAATATCTCTTATATATATATTTTTATGTATTCCAAGACACACATGTATTTTCTTTTCTCTTTTATGCTCTTTTATTACTCACTGAGAGAACGTGAAAGAGGAGTATTCTTTCAACCAGTGATATCCATCAGCCATTCGTTTTTCTATCTTTTGTTTTTTAACTCTTTGTTTTCTTTACACTCGCTTTGAAAAAGAATAAATTAGATTTATTCAGAGAGTTGAAAATAAAAATGTTCTCTACTTTTCTGTGACCGCAAAATTGTTAATCGTTGTGTGTTCTTCAGAATTTCAATTTCTTCCAACAAAAAGCGATGAGAAGACGGAGGAGAAAAAAAAATAAGATTATGATTCCTGGCGGAAGAATATTCAATTTAGAAAATTTCATAACTTACTCGTTTCTGGAGCATTTGCCACATAAGTATAAAAATTCCCCGAGCGACATGTGCACAGTTCAAGCTGAGTTATATGCTGCACTTGCATACCAAGAAGTTTTAAGGCCAACATGTATATATAGCATGTGCGTCAAGGGAATTGGCAGCATGAACGTGACGAGATTTCTTCCTGGATATTCTTCTAAGTCGCCAATGCGCCAGGGATAAACTAGAATGAAAGAAGAGTGAGCGATCAAGGATTCTCGTAGCTTGAAGCATAGTTTTTCTATTTCCTCCATGTATTGATGAGGCAGGATAAAGGAATATGGGAAAAATGAATTGAAAAAAAAAAAAAAAAAAAACGAAGTGGATAAAAATGGTGAGTATCGTTGGAGACTTGAGACAAGATGAGCTGACTCGTAAGAAGTTGGTAAAGGAGATATATCGAAAGATGAGGATCACTTAATTCTGATAAGGATACTTGACAGAAAAACTAGAACCTATTTCAACTAGTAATAGAGGACTTTTATCCCACTGAGTATAAGCATCATGAGCAGAAAGTCGAGGATGTCGAGGCAAGGTGGAGGTTTGACATTACATCCTCTGGGTAATATCCGCTTTTGCGTCGTTTTCACTGCAATGTCTTTCTAGTTTTCTACCTCAGTACAGTCCAGTGGAGGGAGTCTTTAATGATAATGTTCCAGGTAAGTGATATTATTTTTTTCTTCTCCTGAAACAATGTTGGAAGATAATGAGAAGTATCTAGTGTTGAGAATTCTCAGTTTTATATTTTGATATTTTTATTTCAGGTGCATTGAGATCCAGGAGACAGTCATCTGCTCGACAGAACGTAGTCTCCCATCTATGGAGTAGTTTTGTCGTGTTCATCAAAGTTGCTAAGTGTCTAGAAGAAACAAACGAGAAAAAAACTCAGAAACAATTATTTACAATTCACGAGTGTAGTGGAATTACAGGTTAAGTATATATGGTAATCCTATATGACTTAACCTGTTATTCCACTATTCTCCTGAATTGAAAACCTATTTCCTGGTATTAAAAGCGAATTTGGAGAAGAATTCACGTCTTTTTTTATGCAGCAACAATAATCAGTTATTACAAAGTTATCAGAGGGTTAATAATTGTCATGTTAAATCATAAATTTGTTCACTTCCTTTTTTTTTTTTTTAAATTTCCCAAATTTTGATCCTTTGCCTAATCTAAAACGGTAAAATCTTGCATTGGCCTCTAAGGTGCAATGTTATTTCTATTTCGATTTATAATAGATCATACAAAACACTCAAATAATTCAAAATTTCACGAAATCATTCAGACTCAGATAAACTTTTATTTGAAATTCATGAAGTATTTTAGCCTTAAAATTCGATTCGTGACTAAACTACTTTGATGGATAATTGAATTGCAACATCTCCAACTGCATCAATCAATCAGTTGAATCTGGATGTCATTTTGTTGACAAACTTCCACCACGATATATAATTCAATGGAGATTTTCAATCAGCAGTGCCTTATGAAGACACACAGAATTATGTGTACGAGTAGCTTGGTTTCACTGGATCTGCGTATATACCACTTGCAGTACCATCTACACAGCTGTCGAAACTATGAAATTCAATGCTACAAATTTGCATGTTAAACCAAATAGTAGGTAACCGCCCACCGGTTGGAGGGACTGTGTACTACCGCGGAGCATTGGGATGTGTCTAAGTTGTAATTCAATGAAGACAGCACGCTGCTGAATGCAGTAACTGTAATTCGGTTAACGCTCACTGCTAATGATTTTATCCAACGTATACACATGGTCAATCTCGTAACATTAACACAGCAACATATTCACTAGAATATAGATTTGAATAATATACGTGAATCAATTTAATTTTATACAAACGAGAATCTGTATACTACTCTTGTTATCCTCAAACTGATGAATGTTTTGATTTTTATTTCCAATGAATTCTCTTTTTATTAAGTTTTGAGTGATCTTCTTTTTAATGAAGAAAAATTGAATATATCTTTGATTCAAAGGAATGATGTATCTCTCAAGCCCAATGAATTTGTCTCAATTTGTTCTGTTGATCCAATGAATCAACGAAAATTGAGAATTTGTAGTAAAAGCAAATTTTATCGACAAAAATTGAAAGAAACTGGGAAATCAGGGAATAAATTCATTTATGAAGAGGTAAAATAGGATGACTCGCTGATTTGCTGATATTTTGGAAACTGAGCGAGATAGCATGACTTCATCCAGATTATTTTTTGTAGCTTTTGAAATTTTCTGCGAAGTAGGGTTACGATAATGAAATTAGCACACATCTAACACAATGTTTGGATTTTGTTAACCGTGGCGAATCCATCGATTACTTATATCTTCAGTCAGCATATGTTCAGTCAGTCGATCTTTCATCGGTCAATCGTCGAAACAAATCATGAAATATTTTAGAAAAAGGCAATAAATCGGGTCGGACAGGCGATGAATTCGAGTCAATGATTGTTGTTTTTTAAGAGATTCCAGAATTCGTATCCATCACTGGCCGATGAAAGATCGATTGAATGGACATATCGATATGGGTACACGACCAACAATCAATAGTCCAACAACGCGTCTGTTGGGGGAGCAAATGAATCATTAAAAAAAGATATATTTTCAAAAGTTACCTTTATAATTTTTCAAATTTACTACATGTGCATATTTTTCATTTTATGAATAATTTATTTGTGAGATGAGAAAGTGGACATTATCAAATATCTGCTATTTCTAATATCATGAAGGATTAGGGCAAAAAGGGGTAAATTTCCATAACTTTCCAAGATATTTAATTGAGAATGATCACGAAGATTAGTTGAATTATCGAATCAATTAATCGAATATCTGAAATTGACTGATGGGGAATTAATGAGATATTTTCCCTTTTTAGGTCATTAAATTATGTTGAAAATAAAAATATGATTATTCTTTTAATATACTGATACAGATGCGCGTCTTCCATTGACGGTCAATAATAACAATATGAAATTCTCAGCAAATTCATGTTCACATTTACAACATATAGCTGAGCCTATTCAGTAGTATTGATAGATTTTCGTGAGTGATTCTGAGTGATGAACATTTTAATGGAAGACACTTGACGGGACCTTGAGGGGCTTACGATAAAGGTATTTGGTATTCAGCAATGTCGGCACTTCGCCGGATACATGCAGTATCTCCACTCTCGCCTAACATAACACAGCCAAGTATTGGCTGTAATCCCGAGGTAGGTGAGTGAGTGATAGAAGCAGAGTCTAGTCAGACCGATGGAGCACTCAGCTACTGTTATCGTCTGAACATCAGCGCTATTATACAGTTAAATTGCCCACTAACACAATTACACCCATTTCCCTCTCTGAATATTGCTCAATGAACTCATGAACATTTGCTCTGTTTAATTTTAAAAAATTCATGAAAAAAAAACAAAAATATCTCTATTGCGGCAAATTAGAGCAATTGAAAGAAATATCAAATCGTTAACTGGCACATTGAAGTAGTTTAGTTTAACATGAGTGCTGGCAACCGTGACTTTCCAGCTGGTGAATAGTACAAAAGTATTTTTCTTTACGGTTTGTTTATGTCGCATGCGCACTCTAATTCCTAACTCCATGAGGTAGTATCAACGAAGTAGAATTGTGCCAAGTATTTCAGTCTGGCGGAAGCGTGCGAGTCTTTTGCATCTCTCGTGTGTCCAACTGAAACATTCGCGCTAATTGATATTTAGTTAATTTTTGATTACACTCGTATATTATTTGCGTCCAATTATTGAAATAATAGAATGAAGAAAATGATGACCATTTGAGGTAATTCTGTAGATTCAAATAATTTGATTCAAATTTCATTGCTTTTTTTCTTTTCCTTTGTTTTCGTATATTGATTTGTGATGAGTTCGTAAAAATACAAATTTCATTCGTGATATTTCTGTGAAAGTTTCACTCAATTAAGTTATCAGTGCAATTATTATAGAATCCAAACGGTAATTAATTTGCAGTCTTCAAGGATTTAAAAATTCGGAAATGGTGAGTTTTTTTTTAAATTTCCTTGTTTTTTTTAAAATTTATCAACGTTGCGAAAATGCACACGTGCTACTCGTTAACGTGAGCTCTTTGGATGGAAACATGTCCATTAATATCAATACCATTACGCTCTGAGTAATTTACGATAGCCCTTACCACTATTCAATATTAAATTTCTGTCACAGTGACACTGAATGAAGGATCAAATATTGAATTTCATGGTAAACTTTGACAAACGAAGCTATGTAAAAATTGTGGAATATTTAACCTGACAATTACCGATGATAAAAAATTAATTGACGATGAAAAAACATATTATTGATATACTTAGAAGAAAAAAAACTTGACATACAGTCATTCGAAAGCCTCTATCTCATCCATCGAGATTAGTGTTATAATTTCAGTACTACAGACTGACAGAGTGTGCTATCATGCAATTAATGCCGTCAGGTATGATCAATTAATTACATCTTTCTTAACCTCACCCCTCTCAGCGTTTATACGCTGCAGAAAGTTTTCAGTTGGGAAGCTACTGCAAGAGTTATAACGTTGGATGCTATACGATCGTTGAAACGACAGGAATAGGTTGTAAGAAATGGTAGTTACAGTGGCTGGTTTGTGTCAGTGGTAGTTGAGCGTTAGGTAATAAAACTAGCTTTCATAATTTAAACTTGCCCTGTCAAGATAGAAACTTATAAATTGTTAGAGTTACCAGAGTTGGTCAGTATTATCGTGTCATCGGTATTACGAATGTGCAATTTTGCCTCTCTGTGCTTTCGTGGCTCGACATTTACCAAATGCCTACAAACTGAATATAACTTTACCCAAAATATTTACCATATCTCTGTTTGGCTAGCGGAAGTGTCCTTTTCACGCCACAAGCGTGGACCATTGAATTATTATCATTTTTTTTTATTATCGTTGGCACCGGCAGTGGCGGACATTATTCTTCAAATGGAGTCAGTTGAGTGAAATTAATATTTCCTGTTTTCGGAAATTGAAAGAAGTTTTCTTTAAAAAGCTTCATTATTTTGGAATTTTTTAATTTAGTAGTGAAGAGGTAAAACGAGACTAATCAACTTGTTTTTGCAATTTTCTATAAAATAATGATGATGAATTCGATAAACTGATTGCGTATTGCTGAAATATAATTGTCAATATCTACGCAAGATGTCGATGCAGCCTATTTGACCAAATTTCAAAATTCTGTCTCAGTTATTTTGATTTTTGTTACTTTGACATGTAATCATCTTCTCTAATCAGAAAAAGACAATTCGAGACTAGTCTAAAACACAAACTCCCCGTGTACGTGAACATAGTTGCCTCCCTACCGCCCAGTTAAAGAGTTTTGACTGAGACGCCATCCGATGTGTTGATAATGTACTACTATAAACATATATATTTTCGACTTGACTTTACACTCACACAGTAGTATCCTCTGCATGAATACACACAGCTGTGAAATGTTCTCTCAGAACACGCTTGCGCGGCCATCTTGATACCCCTTCCACTAAGAATTTCGTCAAGATACGGTTTTATTTTCAATTATTCACCAAAATTATGTGGTCGATGATGTCCATTTTTTAAAAATAATTCTAGATGTATATTTCTTATAGCTGTTATTTTTTTATAATCATTGTTTTTTTTCCAATTTGCAAAAAAATTGGGTTGTAGTTTTCCCTTGCTCCTTTCATACTGCCTGTACAAAAAGGAGAGTTTTTTTATTACAATTATCTCATATATACTGTGGATCATCGTTCTCAAATTTCATTATTAGATGTATTGTGCATCTAATTATTTATAGCCTGATTTTGGAGCAAGTCTTAAACTTCGTCCTTAACCCTGTAACGCTGAAGTCGGACTATAGTCGTACTAAGGAAAGCTTTGACATGGGGAACGGTAGTAGGGGAGCCTAGCTCCTAACGTTTTCCGTGTCAGAGCTTTCCTTAGTACGACTATAAGTTGTACCCGCGGCCCTAGAGTGGGGATAGCCAATCGCGTGGGAGCTCGGTCCCCACTACCTCAGTTTACGAGAGTCAGGCTCAGTCATTACCGTGATACACACGTCTGATGGGTTCCCTTGGTGCCTCTTCCTTTGTTATTTGAATAGTCTTGAATTTTTTTTTTTTCAAATTATTTCTGATGTTGTAGAATGAAAAATTACAGAAAATGCAATGTGGAAACTCAAAATTATTGACTAACAATAACATAGCCGATAGAATTTCAAAACGAATAGTCACCTCGTAGTAGGTACGGTATTGTTCGCCAGAGCTCACGGATACACACTGATGCAGATATGCACCGCCTATTTAGCAGATTGCAAAGTGGGGGAAACGCTCATAAGCGGTAAAGGGTTAAGGAGGCAACTACCTTAATGCAGAAGTTGTGCAATCAATCGAGATATTTTTGAAATGAAGATACAGCTCGTATATTGGATTTTACTCTTCCAATTTTTATTTTTACTTTATTTTCCTCAATGATAACAGACGTATGCTCACAAGCTTCAGAACTACATGTCAAGCAGGAAGAAAAATTCAAGGAGATACATATGTATACTTTTCATCATTTTCTCATCTTTTTTCTACACTCTTATTTTGTTTTTTTTTCACGAAGCAGGTAAAGAAATAGTGATGATCGAATGCTTAAATATGTATAACCCAGTCGCTCACGAATTCACCGTAAAACTCTGTTCTCTATTCGAGAATAAGGTAGCAGGAGAATCATCCTGTTCGATTGCAAGTGCATGGGCGGATAGCAATAAATTTTTCAAACTCTCTACGATTCCTCGAGGATACAATAGTATATGCGTGATTGTGAAAGAGTCTCGGGATTTACTTGCCCAGTTGGAAAGCATCTACTATTCTTTGTCAACAATCTTCTGCTCTTTTTCTTCAATAACATCTTTTTATTATGATTTTTTTTTCTTTTTTCATTCCTTGCATTCATTATATATTCATTCTATTCGTCTATTTTTCGTATGCTTCATTCTGTATACTTTCGATTCGTATGTTTCATGAAGGGTGCTTGTTTTATCTGATTATTCTCTTCAATTATTATTATAATACAGGGAAAACAGGGGCTAAATGGACCTCCGAGGTGAATGATCCAGGGATTTATTTCGGAGTGAAGGAATCTGTGAAAAAATCTGAAAAAAATTGAGAAGATGCTCCAATATGTCTACATTGTTGGTGAATTTTTTCAAGCTGCTCCTTGGAGCCCTCCATTAAAAAAAAATCTCAGTTCATTCTGCTTTTCTAGATTTCTCTGCCATTCTTTGTCAACAATCTTTTGCTCTTTTTCTTCAATAACATCTATTTATTTTGATTCTTCTGCTCCTTTCTATTTCCTTCATTCATCTCATATTCATTGTACTCCTTTATTTTTTCGTATACCTCATTTGATATACTTTCAATCCGTATGTTTCATGGAGGGCGCTTGTTTTATTTGGTCATTTTCTCTTATGTTTTATTGAGGAGCTTTTTATCGTGTCTTTTTTGTTTGCTCTTGTCTGAAAATAGTCTCCTTGGATACTCAGCGAGAGCAGCATTTGATGTCAGACCTCCCACGAGTGAGGAAAATCGGAGAGGGGTCCATACTATTTCTGCCTAATCTCACCCTTTCTCTTCTCTCTTTCTCTCCATCCACTTCGACGTCTCAATTCAAAGTCTCCTAACTCTATAAATCATTGACGACGATCCTCTTTCAGTCTGAATGAGGATGAAGATGAAAGGACGCAAAAAAAATGCACAAAGTATATATTCAAGAGGGAAAAGAATCAGGTGTTGATTCAATGGTCGTTGAAAAATTCAGTTGTTCTCGTAAGAAGGATCTCATTCACATTGCGTGTCATTGAATTATGAGGATTACACTACCCCATGCATGAATTCAACGATTCATGGTGGGAAATGGAAGAGAATGTAATGATTGGAGGAATAAGCCATGACTTTTCTATTTTTCTTCGTCTTATTCATTTTTTTTTCCTCTATTTTTCGGGAAAGATTCATTGGTGTGGAAGTCGACGAGTGGAGAGACGGTGTTTTCTTTCCTCTCTCTCTCTCCCCCCGGAAACGGAGAGAATATACCACAGAAATATTTCATACTCATTCCACGTTTCAGTCCCTCGTCATTCGTGATGTGCTTTTCGAATTTGTACACGGTGGTGAGTGCTTTCTTTCTCTTGATATTTTCACCTTGGGAATTATTATTTTTTTGCGTGGGTGTGTGTGTGTGTTTGTGTGTGTGTGTGTGGGTGGAGTTTTGTGATTTCTTTTTCTTCTCGATTCAGAGGATTCAATGAGAAGTTGTAAATAGATTTTTATTAATTCAGTAGCGAAGAGGGAAAACATGACGAGTTTGTTTTTTTATCATTTATTTTTTTGAAAATAAGGGAGATCGAGGGACAAAATTCCGGATTATTTTGCACCGTAGGTCCATTTCACCCCGTTCTACCCCTATCTCAGAAACTAACGGAGATATGACCTTTTTACCCTGTTTCTGTTAATTCTTATGTTTTTGAAATTTTCCACAACAAAAAATTTAGGACAAAAAGGGCTTATCTTCGTTAGTTTTCGAGATATTCCATTGAAAATCATCGAAGTCATTTTTTTCGGTTCCACCTCTCAACTACTGAACTTCAATGATCCTCAATAAATTGAGTATTTATCCATACCTGAGCACATGTCTCGAGAAACAAGTAATAATGTTGAAGAAACTTTTGTCGCATCAACTGTTGGAACAATTGTTTTGGTATTCGAAGCAAATGAATCACTGGCTCTGGTTCAAATAAATTCACTCCTTCTTTCTCTCTGTTTCAGTGAATAGAATCAATTCTTTTATCCATTTCTTTTTTTTTTCTATCTGGTTTAGGAGAGAATTTATGTTCTCAGTGAACTGGTACAAAAGTTTTTAACATATTCCTTTATTTGGAAATTTTCATGCAATATAAGAGGAGATTTGTTGCAGTTGAGTTTTTTGGGAGGGATAAATACGAATGACGTGGGAGTAAGTTGAAATAAGTTGGAATGTTTACACGCTTAGGTGGTGAAGAGAGAAATGGAGAAGTACATAAAAAAAAGAGAGGAATGATTGTGTTGCAGTTGAGATTGAAGTAGCTTCACTACCTTTTTTTTGGCCCTTTTTTTTGCTCTCATTCTTTTTCGGAAAAGTTTTTTCGAGGCATTGAAAAGAAGGAATAGAGAAACGAGTGGAAGAGAATTGAGAGTCTAAAGTGGACAGGAGGCTGCGTATCTCAGTCAGTAGGAGAAGGTTATTCCCATTCACTTCTTTTTTTTTTTAGTTTTTTTTTTCGTGATGGATCGACTTATCGGGACTGGTCCTGGGGGGCTTTTCTGTGATGCGAGAGTAGCCGTGCTAGTTGTGAAGCTGAGGCAACTCTGGAGTTCAACTCATACCAACTTTCTTTCTCTTCTTGGCCTCTCTCTGGTCCCTTTCTCCCATCTTGTCTCGTCGAATAAAGACCGTCCGGAATAAGGATTCAAGGGGCAGAACCTCACTCACTCCAATTCCAATGGAATGGCGTTGAGTGGATACAAATAAAGTGTTTGTGTGGGGGGAGAGGGGAGGGGGATGAAGACGAGGGGTAACACTTCTGAATTCATCCAAAAGAATTCTTGAAAAGTCGGACAGATAGAGGTGAATGAATATGGAAAGTTCGATTCTTTACGATTCAATCTCAGTTCAACAAGTTCAATTTTTTTTTATAATTTTTTTTTTATATTAATAGTTCTTTTGAAAAAAAAAGAAAATGGTTCTTCTGCGCGTAAATTGGAATTTGGACGGAGCTATCAATATCAATAACATACATTATACGATTGTGCTGAAAATGAGACAAAGTTGAGTCAATGCAGTAAAAATTAATTGAGAAAAATGTTTTATTGAAGTTCTGAAATTTTGAATCCGAAAATAGATGAAAAATTGTAATACAGTTTTGTGAAATTTTTTCGGTATCAAATAATCCGATTTGCATTAAGTTTTGAAAGTTTCCACATTTTATTCTCTCTGTATTACTCGAATTAACGTTTTATTATCATCATTATTGAATCAAGAAGCAGTGATTTTTATAATCTAGTATTAGCGTATTCTTGACGGCTTTACATCGTTTAATAGGAGGCAAATGTCGCTCGGAGGGGAGAGTGTATAGATGCAGAAGAAAAAAGTAAACTGAGCGAATAAAAAAAAAAGAGAGAGAAAATACAAAACGTGTTATAGTGTGAAGCATAGGGTGTAGTGTAGCACCGACATGAAAAGGACAGTATAAAAGGCCCAACGTCGTAAAAATGCAAAGCGAAGTGTAGCGCACGAATAAAATGCCCGATCGACGTGAATGCCTCATGAAAATTTCAGAAGGTGGCCACTGCGTGTGGAATGTGTCGTCAATTTTTTTTTTGTTCATCCCTTTTATCGTCAACTTTTTGAATGAAATAGAGGATACTTTTTGTCTGGAATTTTTTCCAACAATTTTCAGGAGAATTAATATGTCTAGAATTATGGAAATAATGGTCAAATCCACAATTTCTTTTTCTTTATATCATATTAAATTCATAATGCTCATAATATCTAATAAAATAGATTCTATGATTATTATAATGTATCGTCACCTCAGAAACAAGGTGGTGTTAAGTGCTGTGTATAAGGATAGCACTTACGCCACTTTGACTCTACAGAGAGAGAAATTTCGTATGTACACTTAACAAAAATCCGATTGTTGAGGTCATTTTCGTAATCATCCCAATTGATTCTAGTACACAGTACTAAATGTTTAGTAAATGACACCAAGTCCTTGTATTAATAGTAAAATATTATAAAATTATTATTACTCTTTTCGAAATTGAGATTACAATGATGAATCTTATCTCATCTCCGTATTTAGGTGCTTAATTTAGGAGAAAAAGAGAATGAGCTTTCTCTATGGGGAAGTGAAAAAGTTTCCAATAGACCTGATGATACAAGATGCCCGAGGCCAGAGAAGATATCTAAGCCACAGTGATCATAGGCCGTTAAGATATTATCACAAGAAAAATCAAACTGTCTGGAACGGAAATACATAGTAGTAAAGGTCGTGACCGAGTATCAGGGGTCGCCTTAACAATTCGATTGCCTATCGATTTACGGGGTCCAATGTTACCTTTTTCACGATGACATTTCTCCACATTTACGTTAATACACATCTATTCTTAACCATTTATTATCAAAAGGATCAGTGAAATAGCTGTACTATATAAATCTTCAACTGATTGTAATCGAACCCTAGAGCCATTTTCCGATTCTTTTAGTTTTCTCTTATGTGGAATACCACCTACTCGTCTGAATTACGGTAATTCAATGCTCACTATTGTGTGTGTAAAACGTATATAAACAATAGTATTTCTTCTAATCTTTTGTTATGGAAAATTCCTTCTTCCACCTCTCGGCTTTTTTTTTTTATTAACATTGAAACGCGATTTCTACATCAGCACATATCGCCGAGAAAACATACAGCCTTGAATTGTTTGCACGAAACTTTTTGTTTGGACTTCCATTACCTTCTTCCATAGGTAGCACGTGAAGCCTTTACATTTCACGTGTTACAGACCCAACAGAATAGTGAAAATTGTATTTTCCGCTTCTGCCTTCTGCATGCAGAGATCAGCTTGCATGGAAGAAAAAAGAGAAGTAATCATGAAAAAAAAAAAAAGGAAGTGGAAATAATTTTTCTAGTTGACTATCTGGGTCAGTCGTTTTCCATGCACAATTCCTGAAATTATTAACTGTTACTTCATTCATATTCTGACTTTTATCCTTTGCTTAAAAGAATTAAAACTCACCTGTTCCCATGAATTCAGTGGTTTGCTGCAAAATTCCACATGGTCGTACGTTGATAGTCACTTTATTACTGCATCAATATAGTTTGGAATTTACATTTCCTTGATACTCCTAGCAGAATGAAAAGAAGGAGAGAAAAAAAAAAGTGTACAGGAGCGGATGGAGACGGTGATAAAACTAAAAAGTGGCTAATAATTCAAGTTTATTTTTCCCAACCTCCTCGAGTATCAATTTGTGGGTCATAAAGATGATAGCTTGGCGGTCTGTACATCCCCTCAGGGTGCTCTTGGGTCACGCGTCCATCGCAAATCTTTGCTGAGTCATATGTTCTATCCACACAATACAAAATATAAAGTATAAAATAGTAAATTGCTTGTACGTTATTATTATGTTGTCTATAAAAAAAATATTGGAAAAGTCAGTAAATTAATTCTGTTTCTTTCTTAACCCTGATAGCTCGGCAAAGGTGTACATGCATTTCATATGGCAATGGAAAGCATTAGGATGGCAATGCGTTTGTAAGCACTTATCTTATTTGAGAATAATAACGAAATATGGTCTTTTCAACTCAAAATGCGAAGATTTATCCAGAGATGGTTTCAGGTATATATTTTATTATATAACTAGGCTGAGACGCGCGCTATGTCTTTTCTGTCTGCCCTAAACATAATAGGAAAATATTTTTTGCATCCAACAGAATTATAATAATAAAAATGATTATACAGAGTTTTTCTAACCTGTTGAGAGCAGTAATGATATTTATTGCTATTTTCATGACACTAATATATGTCTTGATTATCCATTTCTTCCCCCTCTGGCTTCATATTCCTTTCAAAAACTCAGACGGAAAAATCAAAAGAAAATAGGGATTCATTAAATGAGCTAATCGATTCATTATTTTTCTTTTTCTCCATTCTCCAATACATTTCGGCAATCAAGTTATGACTCGAATCTGCTCGATTCGTGAAAAGCATGACCTTCTCTCTATAATCCTTATATAATTCGCCCTTATCCTCTTTCTCTCAACACCTTCGGTGTATAAATTTGCGGCCGAGAAATGCGACCCGAGTGGACTCCAGGATTTTACACGATTCACCACATTGAATCCTCTTCCCTTCCGCACGTCACCTCCCCGAAAGACTTTATACTTCCTGTGTATTTATTTATTCTCCCAATGTGGCATAATATCCTCCTGAGACTCTACACTTGGGTATACCATCCTCTATCCTGTGAAATGTTATCGCGTCTCTTTTTCCACTCCTTTTTACATCCTGAGGGATTGGTACACACTTTGCTATTGTACATACCTGAGAAAAAATCCCCAGGGTATTGTACGCAAGCAGCATACACATAACGGCCCATGAAAAGTCCTTGAATGTTGTTATTATTATTTTTTTCTTCCTTGACGTGGCAGTTCTTACTTAAATGTGTGCTTTCCGCAACATTAGGCGGTCGAGTTTCGTGCAGTTACCATCTTCACTTTTTTTTTTCTCTTCCAAGCTCCTTTCTAAGTCTCTCATCTCTTTTTGTCTTTTCCTCATTTTAACTGACACTGCGAATCCCGTTCTTTTTTTTTTCCCCACCTTTTTCACTTTTTTTCTTCTATTTCCAGTTCTCCTCCTCATTCCAGTTGAGCGCATCTCACACGTTTCTAGGATCTTCTCTAGTCGTTCGAAAAGTTTCCAACGGAGCGTATCTTCTTTTTTTCTTTTTTTTCTTCCCTCCAACTCCCTGAGTTTTTCGAGCTGAAAGAAAAAGAGAGAGCTCCCTGAGAAGTGAGATTTTCCTTTCTACTTTGGTTTTAATAGAGAACTGCGTCAGAGTGCTCGGGATCATTACTCAGACAACTGCGGTGATACACGATGCAAATGAGAGCCAGAGACGAAAGAGATTAATAATTCTAGCAGTGAGAATGAGCGAAAAATATCGGAAGACAAGGTAGTATCTCTCGACAAGTACGCGATCATCATCTTGATACACAAGAATTTATTGCGCTCCTACATACAGATGAAATAGGATTTGGGAATTTCAATTTAAAAATATTTGCTCTCGAAACCCTCCCTTGTCACCCGTCCCACTTGCCAAACCATGGGTCGACTTTTTAGTTACTGCACCACATTCGTCTAGGATCAAGCAAAAACATGGAATACTGAAAAAAAGGTATAAGACCCCTTGCACACGTAACTCCCGCTCAGTTTGTTGTTCGAGCCCGATGCGGGAACGTTCACCCATCCGAGTAGCAGCCAATGTTGTTGATTGCTTAGCTTAGTAGATCCCCGAGCCCACACGTAGCTGCACAGCCAAACTAGTGCTCCATTTGGATGATATTAAATGATAATTCCACCTAACGAGATCATTCTCTTGAACCATAATCATATTAGCTTCATTTGACAATTTATATATGGGGAAAGAGATGAAAAAAATGATTATTTATGATTAATTAAGAATAATGACCCGAATTCTTCTCCAAACTATAAATTTTTTAAACAATTTTATTATTCCATGACATCACTTTTTCTGGGCAATTCCAGTCATATATAGGGCGCTTGTTCATGAGAATTCAATTGGAATTTGAATAGAGAGAAGGCTCAATGTGTTTGAATATTTAAACTACCAACCTATTCGGGTTATAGCAGTCGATATTTCATATTATCGTGTTCAGAACATTTTTTTTAACATTCTTCACATGACAAAACTTCCATTCACCCCTTTTCTCACATCACTGATATTTTCTGGTTGAGCGGCACTGAGCTCACGTTGATGCACGAAAATTGGAGGTAAATTAATGATCGACGTTGCGTACGAGTCCTCATTGCAATTACCAATCCCATCGGGAAGTTACTGTAGGAAGTAGTCTGATGGTATACGGTAGGCAATAAGGGATGGGATACTTGGAATTTAACCAGACTTCTCCCTGTAATTTCTAGGTTGATCCCATGGTAAACTTGAATGCCTAGTGCCTACGGTTATATTGTGGTTGTGTGGTGGCACTAGTAAGCAACGGTATTTCCTCATCTCTCTGTGTGCGATGCTGTCATCTGTTTTCATATAGATGGCATTGCCAGAAGGCTTTTATCACGTTGACTAGTTGTAGAGGGCTTCTCTCACTCACGTGGTAAGAGAGAGAGAGAGACAAGTTCTCCTCCAGTATTCTGTATTTGCTGGCGGGCATGGTATAACCAGGTTACAAGGCATATATGCCTGTTAATTATTGGCATTATGTTGGATGTCATTTACACGGGCACGGCCTTTACTAACAGCCTCAGTCATCTTATGTAGCTGAGGAGGACGTTGATGTAAGTACATTCTGATTAGTTGTAATGGATAATTCTCATTTATTTAATGGATATTTAAGCAACAGAAATTCATTATAGGATTATTCAAAAAATTTAGTAGAGGAAAGGTAAAACAGGACAAGTTAAATTTTTTTGCCACTTGTTTTTTTGAGAATATCTTCAATTATTCATCAATATGTAGGCTTCAGATTTGGAAACTCATCGAAGACTGCAAAAAAAAAAAATTTTACAAATTGCCATTACAGTACAAAAAACGATAATAAACACTCCAATAATGAATTCAATAATGGACAAAATTGCAATAGAATTCTTCATGAAAAAATTAATGATGAAATCAATAAAGTTGATCCTTACTAAAGCACTAACACACAAATCAGAAGATTTTAATGGAACTAAGCTTGTGGAATATTGAGAGTCATGAAGCACTTCTCGTGAACGTTAATGCATTATTGTGAATAATTTTGAAGGCTATAAAAAAGAATTAGAACAAACTCATGTTATCTCTCAGTTTTCAAGATATTTTAAGAAAATAGATGAAACAACAAAAAGTCTCTTGATTCCATAATCTCTTAATAATGGATTCATCTACGTTAGTATTAATTCGATGAGCTTTTCCAAATCCTCACACCACTTTTTTATTTTCAAGGTAAATTCAATCCAACATTCTTCAATCAAAGCTAAGAAAGTCTATTCCAATATCCAAGAAAACGATTCTCTAAGTTTAAGTTGAAGTTTGAATTCCCATTTTAGAGAAATCCCATCAGAAATGAGATTTTTTTCTTTTTTTTTTTTCGTGAATTTATCCGATAGCCATGAACGACTCAAATAACCTTTGAACATTTTTAACTGAGCCAATTACACCAGGTGTCAAGATACGCCTGAGGATAGTCTGGCTTTTTCCAACATTCTCACACTCCTCAGAATTATTGGCCAAGTTTTTCAATTATCCCGAAAAATCTCGGCTTTATAACCCAAGATTTTCGCATTATCGACTTTGGACATCTGCCGGCAATTCGTACACGACTTCTGAATCTCGTTCATTGAATATTATTCGAGTATTATCATTCAGTTATTAAAGCAAGAATGAAATAGAAAAAAAAAGCTGAACAGTGTAATTGATACTTATTCATCCCTACTATCAGATAATTCTTTTTCTTCCAGTGATTCTTTTGCTCTTTGTGTTGCAGATATTTTTTGAGCCTCTTAAATTGTCAATTTCCGTTCCTGTGTTTCGGGGCCACACATACACATGCCATACTCCAGGCTACTGGAGGAATAATAGCAGTGGAATGTTCCGATAAATCTTGGCAAATGTGACCGAAGAGAAAGTAAAGTAAGGAAAAAAAGAGGGGAAAAAAAAAACAAAAACTGGGCACCATGGCTCAGTGATATATCGTAAAAATCGAAGAGTACTCGTGGATAGCTTTCCGAGGCGAATATAATGATCGTATAGGTTGTGTTAGGGATTTTTGGCTCACCCTGTGTTCCTTTCACTCTTTCCTCCTCTTTTTTTCCCCCCGTGAATTTCCGGTGGATTCGAAGGGTGCGGCAGAGTACATTCGTCTCACAGAGCGATTTCTAACATTTATTTATTTATTTTTACGCAACTTTTTTGTCTTTCCCCTGACTTTATCTACGTGAATTTCCGTTTCTCACTACTGATGGAATACGTGCCTCGAGTTTGTAAATGATGCTTTCTTAAATACCCCTTTTTTTCTGTCTCGTTTCACCCTTTACTCGTTCACGTTAACCCTTCACGTTCATTTATTTATTTATACTACGTAATCCGTTGGAAATACTGACGAGATGCTGGCAATGCAAATCTCCATTTTCAAAACTGATTTTCATTGCTGTCTATTCTCTCTTTCGTTAGCTGCAACGGCAACTCGTTGAACGGTAGTTCTGGCTGAAGCCGCTTACTGTTGAAGCATCCCATCCTCAATTCTACCAGATTTGTTATCATAACGCTGGCGATGGTGTTTGCCTAACAAATCCCGGGTGCAGGCTTCACATTTTGCGCTATCGGTGTGCGAGATCTCACCCCCTTCTTCTCTGCACTTCTTTTACGCTGTTTCTCTTGTCAACGCTTCTCTATAGATACTACCAGAGTAGACGACAACTGGCTGGTAGTAGTGTATCTGTATTGGGTACCTCGACCTCGTTTCCCCTTTTTCATCCTCTTCCTCCTGCAGACTCGAGAAAAAACATCGTATACTTCCGAACAAACTGGATTCTGTGGGTGGAAGAGAAATATATTTTTTAAAAAATGGAAGGAAAAAATGTAAACAATGCTTGAATTGTTTTTTCTCTCATGTTTCTCAGAATTTTTATTTTTTTCTCAATTTATTTCATCGTAAATATGGACAAATGAGCATAATTGAATGCAATTACTTAGTGAGAGGAATTTCGATGGATAATTTCACAGAAAAAATATCTCACATTTTAGTTGTGAAAAAGTACATGAGAAGGTTTCTTTTTATGCTGGGAAATATCTTGGAAACTAAGCGAGATTAGAGCAATTTTGGCATAATCCGTATTTGTCAAAATATCATCGATTTTTTTTCACCCAATCAGAGAACGAATAAATGTGTACGCTCTTAAAGAGGGCTAGTGATCTAGAGCTCGAAAATTTTAGATAATTTCAGTTTTTTTTTCTAAGGTCAAAATAATGTAGAATCATAGGCGATTATTTCAAAAATATTATAACACTCATGCTGCATACAAAAACTTTTTTTTTTATTAAAAAAACGTTTTAATTATGTAAAAAAATGGCACTAAACAAGACCCCCTAAAAAAAATGGAATGTAGTGACGAGGCTGATTGCGACTCTTCAAGAATTCAATCAAATTATCTGGTTCTACCTCTTTACTACTGATTTGATGAGGCTAGTTTTCATGAGCTCAGACAGTCGTAAAGGATGGAGGAATGCATGAAAATTCGGCATTAATCATGTTTTCTTTTTTCTTGGGAATAGAGTAAAAGTTTGAGACGTGATCAAGACAGGAAAGTAGGCCAAAGCATGTTAGACGAAGCGAGTAGACTGCCGTGGGCTAGTTTAAATCCTTCCGGGTCGAGGCGAGGCTATATCTCTCGTCGACCGATAAATCAGCCTAAGATTCTGAAAATTTACGCGCGACCCGGATCTATCTACCGGCTATCATTTCGTAGAGGAAAAACCGGGTGTGGTGGTTGGTTAAAAAGCTCCCGGTGAGGAAACACCGGAGTTTAGTAAGAGAGTGGGGGGAAAAGGAGTGGAGCATGAGGTTGAGGGTGAAACGCTCGTCTGCATTGGTGATCGTAATTCAGAGCCAAACGGTATCGGAAAAGAAGGAATGGCCGTTTCGCATAATGAATGTCGGAGAAGAAGAAGAAAAGAAGAGGAAGGAAGGAAAAGAAATTGTACGTTCTATTTCTCTGTTGAATAAAATCAGAGATACTGAATTTAATCGTTTATCTGGAATGTTTTTATTTCGGTGGAATTTTATTCCACTTGAATTCCAACTGGCTTGTATTATATATATATTCTTGAATTTTATCGGAAATATGAAGGAGAATAATGTTTGAGGGGTTAATCAGTGATTGAGTATTCAATTTATGGATTATTCTTGTAAATAGGAAATGAAGAATAAAGGGGCTCAATAGGTTTTTCTGCTCAGAGTACTAGAAAAATGAGCTTCTAACTTTACTTCGGTTTGAAACGCATTTTTTTAGCACCCCTGAGCACAAAAATATTTTTTTACCCATGGGGCTGGAAAAAAGGGTTTCTAACCTCACTTTGCTTGGTTTGGAACGCATTTTTCCAGCACCCTTGGGCAAAAAAATACTATACTCACCATGGGTGGATAAAAGTTAATTTCGACAAAATTCTCTCACCCTCGCTTCGCTCAGGAGGAAAACTTTGTCATAATTGACATTTTTCCGCCCTAGGTGCGTAATGTACTATTTTACATTTTATTGATGGAAAATGTTTCTACAGTGGAATCAATGTTGAAAAAAGACTGTCTTTTTTGTATATTTGATGTTTTCTGTTGAAATTCTGAAATTTTCGGAATTTCATGCTTCTGTAATTCAGCTTTTATTTTCAATCGAATCACAAATAGAATATACATGATTTTTTTTCTTTATTCCACTCGACCGAATAATATCCGAGAATAACACCTGATAACACAAAACAGATTGATTTTATTTAACACCTGAAAGCCAACTGTGAATAGCGTGATGTGGAATACATTTCGCGTGTCAATTTTCGATATAATACAAGCTTTACAATGTTCAATCTCTCTGGCTTGATGGAGGGAAAAGGAAAAAAATACCAATAATATCGTACAATAGAGCACCGAAGATTCTCACCTCGATGTGGATATAAAACGGTGAGGTAACACGTTCGAATAACTTTTTTTCTCATCTCTCAATCTGAAAGTAAAGAAAAAAAATAAAATGGAAAACCTTCAGAGGCAGTTACGGGTTCGTGTTTCTCGTCTCTCTCTCTATTCGGCTTTCTAACACCCATGGAACTTTCACAAAAGCAGGGGGGTAAATGTATAACACTGTGTGTGCGCAAGCTCGTATACTGTTACTTTAAACTTTTGGTTCTTTGTCACTCAGGGTGCATCGACCCGGTCTGGTAAGTTGACACGTCCACGTGTCACAATACTATCAGGTACACAAAACGTTTTACACGCAATTTCAGCATTCAAGTTTTGAATTCATCAAAATTTCCACCAGTTTTTATTTTTTCAGTGACTGATGAAATGTTCGCATGAAATTCGAGATGAGAGAAAAAACATTGGGAATCGGTCAATAGCAGGGAGCACTTTTTTTCGGAGTGAAGAAAAAGATCTTCATGAAAAAATCTGAAAAAAAAATTAGAAAGATACTTCAGCATGTCTCCATTGTTGGAATTTTTTTTTCTTAAAATTTCTTCAGAAAGTCCAAATGATTGAAAAAATTGTGATACAGGAGAAATCGACGTCAGCGATGAAATCTGATGCTCTAAAAAATAACTTAAGCTCCCTAGAAATGCATAGAAAATTTTCAAATCAAACGTTAACTCTATGTGGAAATTCTTTTCGATGAAACTTCCATTGGAAACAAGAAAAACCAGTATCGAAATCATCTCACGTTACTCTTTGCATTGCCGCAGTGTACTATGCGTATCGGAAAATAGAAGTGGAATAGTTCAATTGATGGTAGACAAGTGCCAATCGACATTGGTTCAGTAACGTTATCAAGGAGACATCGATATTCAGCCCTTTGGGCTTGGCTTTACTTGAGTTTCCTGTGTGCGTGTGTTACCCTTCTGATTCTGTACAGCGTCGCATTGTCGAGTGTTTTCGCACTGTGCTAACTTGCTCTATGTAGGGGCTGCAAAGAACAAGGGATAAAGAGAAAGGGAGAATAGTAGAATGTGAATTTTGTGCAGTAGATTCTACCATCAAACCCCATCAACTTGCTCGTGTCTGTAACGTACACGCTTGGGGTGTCTGAAGCAGCCCCTCAAAATTTCCCTTCTAACCATATACATATATATATGTACCGTAACCCTTTCATCGTCACCTCCATGTCACACCTCATTATAAGTTCTCTTCGTTGACAATCTCTGTTTCTCTTCTATCACTGCACAACACTCACTCTGTATATATACACTTTTGGTTGACGTGTATCAGACACTTGCATCAACAGATTCGTTGAAAATTAACTATATCATAATAATAAGCAAAGTTGTAATCTAATAATCTCTTGTTATTTCTGGAAATTTAATTAAATGAGGAAAGTTTGAAATATTTTTTGAGGAAATTATTTAATTCAATGACAAATCCTCTGAGTACAGCAACAATTCTTTTGAATGGGTAACTTGGTATGTCGCCAGCTCGTGGAATCAAACACTGAACGGGTGGTATACATACAAGGAAATCAGTATGCTTTTCTTGTCAGGGTGAGGGAATTTTTTCCTACTAGCATGACTATTCTAACTATTTTATGCTCATGTTTTCTATCTAATAGTTACGATTGATAAAAGTTAGTTCATTGTTAATATATGTTATAGTGGAGATCTTTACTGCTGGATTCTCAGTTCTACAATTCGGAAAATTCTCTCAGTGTCGAACTCTGAATAATCGACTCTAATAAAACACCGAGTGAGAATTACACAGAGAAGAATGTTTTCTACATTTAAGAACGTGCAGGTCACTTAAATTAAGAAAGTAAAAGGCACTTGATTTAAGTGAGAAAACTCACTTAATTTAAGTGACTTTAATTTTCTTAAATTAAGAAAGAAAAAGGCACTTGATTTAAGTGAAAAATTCACTTAATTTAAGTGACTTTTATATTCTTAAATTAAGAAAGAAAAAATTGCTTGATTTGAGTGAGAAAATTCACTTAATTTAAGTGACTTTTACATACTTAAATTAAGAAATAAAAAGATACTCGATTGAAGTGACTCTTCTCACTTAAATCCAGTGACTTTTACTTTCTTAATTTGAGAAAGTAAAAGTCACTTAAATTAAGAGAATTTTCTATCTTGGATCAAGTGACGTTCTCCTTTCTCAATTTAAGTGACCTGCACATTCTTAAATTAAGTGATTGCACATTCTTAAATCAAGAAAACATTTTTTTCTGTGTATCTATTTATTGTAGAGGAACATCTCTATACATAAAACCAGAGCACCTACATTTTCACCTATTTCAGAGCCTAACAACAGATTGATTGATAAATTTAACGATGATATCGTTAATTGACAATTAAAAATTTTATATCGTTAATTACTGTACCTCTCATTTGTTAGGCGGTTATTTACCATTATTAACTCCATGCGAGTAATTAAAAATTTATATTCGATTACATGAACTTGTTTAATTGTGTTTTAAATGTAAATTAACTGGAGTTTGGTAGACACTGTGTTTATTTATGCATCTAATCATGTATGTACTTGGATACAAACACCTATAGTGCAGAAGAGAGATGGCAGTATATGTAATGGTTGATGAGTACTGAGAGTAATAAGGTACGGTGGAGTTCGTACCTCAGTTGTAAAGGGAGCGAGTAAAGGGGAACAGGGAGGATTGAATCACCGTTGAATGTTGCGTCTGGTGCAGTCTGTACTCGTAAAGCTGAAACTTGGGCAATCACAAGTTAGCAGAAGTCCACTGGAGAATTCAACTCATAAAGCTTCACGATAATTGTGAAATGAAACGAAAAGACTGAAATTTTGAATTATGGCATTTATTTAATGAGATTTAGTTGTTTTAATGTCTTGTGGTAAATCGCATTTTTTTTTCTTGGGGTATGTGTGCACATGAAATTACAAAAATGGAAAAATGGATAAAATCCGTGATTTTATTCAAATAGTCATCCATAAATTGAATGAATTCTGAGAATAAAACGATAAGAATATCGTTGCCTATTTCCTCGCACTTACTGGATAGTAAGATAGAATAAAATTATAAAATCATTATTGGAAAAAAAAGAGAGAAAAAAGGAGAGATGATGGAAAACGAATGGAGGTGTGAATTAAGGTGTGAACTGACTCCATATAATCCACGTACATCGTGTGCAAAACTTTATCTTGCGAACGAGAGAAGCGTGGCTTCCGAGATTTTTCAAGCTCAGGTCCCGCGTAATCCCTCGGCATTACTCAAACATGAGAGGATACGAAGTGAGCGAGAAAGGATACGGAATAGCCCCGAGGTAAGAGACGACCCTTTTCCTAAGAAGGGTGTGCAGTCGACTGAACAGTTAAGAGGTGAGCGTTAGAATGTTAAGAACAATGGATTTAAAATGGAGAAGAAGAAAATGAAGGGAATGGAGAAAAGAAAATAGTAAAGAAAACGAAACGAATCATTTACAAGCTGAGTGAGTTTGTGGAGTGATTCAATGCTGAAAATTAATACCTTTGATAACATTTTTGTTTTTTTTTCTTTCTCTCTCTCTCTATTTTTTTTCCATTGATAATGAGACTCTCAAATGCATATCACTTTGATGTATAAATGAGGACTCTCGTGTTATGCTTGAAGTGAGCTAAAATGAGGTGACTCGATAACTCAACCGAGAATTTCTCGTCGATCTTGAGAATTTAGTGCAGTAGATTGCAGAGAAAAAGCCAGACGATGAGCGAAGAAAAACGAGAGAGAAAGACAGAGGAAAAAAAAAAACTTCCTCAGCATTCTCGGGTCAGTCTAGAATTATTTAGCGGTGGGATAAACCACAGTGCTCTTGGCCCACGGTGGAGAACCGAGGTTAATGGCTTCGATTCCCACCGGTGAAAGCCTGCGCTCTCTTTTCATCTATCTATGTATTTCTCTCTATATGTACTAGCATATATGTATGTACGGGACTGTAAAATTGTTCTACCTCTGATATCAACTAGATAGATTTTATCTGCAACGCCTCCGATGAGTCACTACTATCAGAATTAATTAAAGGGAATTCATATCGGCTGTTGAAATTATAGTTTTCGCCCTTTTTTTTTTCTTTCTATTATCATAAAATTTTAATAGCACCAGTAAAAGCAGAACTTAAGAGTTATGGATCAATTAAATACGGAAATAGTGTACACTGTGGCTCTGTAACGGTTTTTATAAATTATTATAATTTTGCGTTTTGTAATTTTTACTTTTACATGATGAATCAGTTGAGCAGAAAATTTTGATAAAATTGATTTTATTCATTGAAATTTTCAAAAAAAAGTTAGATTTGTTAAATGATATATTTTGAGGAGTTGATGCTGAAATGAAATAAATTCCAGTAGCTCTTGAAATTTTTTATTTTTTAGGCTGCAATGATTTTCTTTGATATTTTTTAATTATTAGGATAAACTGTAATGTTTCGGATACATCAGACGAAAGCAAAATGAATTGATAGAGGTAGTGTAGGATATTTTTGGAACGCTGTAGTTTGAGGGCTTTCAAGTGAACTACGAGTGGATGAATAGGAAATCAATGCATGCTAAAAGGGAAATATGGAGAAGTTGATGATGTGAACAATTTCAATGGCTGTTGCGGTTGATTGAAATGGCAGTAACAATAAGTAGGTCAATGGCTTTAATTGAGTGAATGAAACTTATGAAAATTCAATGAAAAGTATGAAATTGATTTAGTAATATGGTGAAAATTACGATCAGTGTGCAAGAGTTATTCTCATTCACTTGATTTCACATTCAGCAGTTAACTTAGTTTCACTTCTATGGATTGATCAAAATTTCAATCCTAGAAAATCTGTAATATTAGTGATTCCTGTCTTGAATGAGCGATATTTTCCTGCTGGTAAATCAATTTCGGTCAGATAATTCGATGAATTACTCGAATTTTTTTTTTTATCAAGAGCCAGCACTTATTTTAAAAGCGTCGTATTATCATTTTTAATTGAATTTTGCTTCAGTCAACTGAAATTGAAGTTAACTTGATTGGAGCATTGAGAGATCAATCAGATATGAACGTAGAATAGAAGAATATTAACTGAATCCATTTACTCCGATAACCGTGAGAATTGAACGAAAAAAAGGTGCAACACGATAGAGGTGAAAATTGAATGAAACGAGAAAAAAAAAGCGCAATTGTGAGAGTGAATGAAAGAATTTTTTGACTGGACGAGCAGCACGATGCGCAGCCCGGAAGAATAGGATTGCCAGTGGATTTTCAAATCCTTCCTCTTCTCACCACCTGGTTTATTTAGTTTTCTATATTCTTTTTCATCCAAACTGATTGAATCCCTTTCATTTTACTTTTGAAAACGTATAAGGAAAGTTTTCAAACGGGCAAACTATTGCCTCTGCATTTTTGCACTTACTGGCTCGGCTTAGCTCATGGCTAGATGAAGCAAAAGTATTATGTCACTGACTAAATTGAATTCTTGCGCCACTGCTCTTGCATCCCTCCACCATCGGAAATAATATTATGTTTTATATCCCTGACACCCCTCTATCCGCAGTGTGCGCATTTCGTCTAACTTGCTTCAACGCTTTAGCCACTCGCCTCTTTTCCTCCTTCTCAAGCACTATTGGAATTCTTTAATGGGAATTTTTCACATTTTCCACCAGTATCCGCGAACAAGACCACCTGGAAGTGGCATCCATTGGCACGGCAACCGTACTCTCATCAACTGCGTCATTTCTCCTTTTTTTTTTTTTCTTATGAATTTTTTTAGTCTGGGAAGAAAAAAATTCCTAGACAATTTTTCCACTCTCGCCATGAGCTTGCGAAAAAATTATTTATACTCGAGAATAATTAAATTTATTAATGAGTTCGTTAGAGTGTGTTTAGAAAATTTCATGTGAATTTTTTTGCAAATATTTACCGGATTATTGAACATTGTGAGGTACAATGAAGCTGATTTTAGATAGAAATGGAGGAATTTATAAAAAAATTTGGAAAAATTTGTCAACAATGTAGACATATTGGAGCATTCTCTCAATTTTTTCCAGTTTTTTTTTTTCGTGATGCTTTCCAATCTGAAAAAAAATCCACTTTACTTCGAAATTTCTATAAAAAAAAATTGTGAAATTCAATTTTTCAATGAATAAAATCGTAAATTCAATAAATCCAAAATCGTATATCCTTTCATGTACGAAACTCTGGATGAAAGTAAATCCAAACAGAATTATGAGCACATGAACAATACACTCTCTCAATTTTCGGAAAATTGAAACTCTGTACTACACACGTGGCATACAGTGGTTCCACAAACAATTGCTATACATGTGTATCGTTCATTTGAATCGATGTACTGTATTCAGCGTTGTTTCGTATGTACAAAACCTCTCGTATAATTTCCATGACACAAGAGCGCACAGAAATGTGTGATTGAACGGTAATGTTTCGTTAGTGAATTAATCATTTTTTTTCTCTCCGAGAATCGAATTTTAATTGTTGATAAAACGAAATTCCAAGAATTTCGAGAGAGGGATCAAGTAGTAGAATTCCATTTCAATTGGACTTTTTTTTATTGATCGAGCATTTATTTCGCAATTTCATTAATTCATCGTCGACAACATCCTTGCGGAATCCAATAGAATTAATCCAGAAGTTATAAGTAAAGGGAAGAATAGAGAAAATCGAGGAAAATCAATATGTTAGAACTTTTTCATTATTTTCATTCTGTCTTTCTCTTCTGAGGGTGCGGTTGCTTTAGCTCCTGATGACACTTTTATGATCCATTAGGAATGAGAAGAAAAAAATAAAGAAGTGGCAAGCTTTAATAAAGTTCAGGCTTTTTTTCCCTCTTTTCTACAAACAACGAAGGAAGAAACAAAGTGAATGAGGAATCAGGGAGAAATAAATGAAGGATAAAAATACAGTGGGCAATGCCGATGAGAAAGATTACGAAGATCTACAAAATGAGATATCAAGTTTAATCATTCTACCAGCTGTCGATCGTAAAATTCCAACAACGATGCTCCACTCGGAAGCTAGCTAGTTCAATGTGAATTTGCAATATCTCTCAACTTTTTTCCATCATCTCTCCTCATCCTCTCCATTATATTTCACCCCAATTTATTTAATAACCCGTAACCTAGCCCGTTGTTTCACACCACACTTCATTCATTTTATCTTCCAATCTGCAGTCACTTTGCTGTGTGCACAAACACAGTCGCACATGCAGCTAGAGAAGTGAAGTAGGGGCGAAAAAAACGGGAAAACCAATATTCTGGGCTTATTGCGAATTTTCAATAGTTTTTGTTTCACGCAAAAATAAGAGGATGTGCAATAAAAAGGTCATAAGAGATGAAATGGGCTCATTCTGGTTTTGATGTTTTATATCAAGAGAATTGCTTAAAATCAGTCGAAATCTTTGGAATAGTGGTTTTCTGATGATTTCATTGAAAAGCTGAAGAAATTTATCATAGAAAATGTAATGTAAAAATTCTTTTTTGGTAATCTTTGCAAAACTCGAGTTTTTAAGAAAAAATTGGGACTATAATGTAACATCTCTGTGTATGAGTGTTGCAGTTTGATTGCGTTAGCTGTACCAGAGGGACCACTGCAATGAAACCTCAAAATATTCGACGGTACTTCAAATGTATTAGATTTTACGAGACACTGAATTTTCGTGGAACACACGAATTTCAGCACAGAAAGCTTCTAACTTTCATTCGAGAAGCATCGGTTATTTCGTGCTCTAACAAATATCATTTTTTGCGCCACAAAATCCTATGAATAGAAATCTGTGAATAATTAATTATATGATACAATTAAAATTGGAACAATTAGTAAATTAATTAATTAACTTCTCTCCAAAATTTAATGTTTTTCCTTTAAAAAATTGAAAACTATCACTTTTTTGGGAATATTTCGAGTTCTATCTGTCGTAGCGACTTGGGAGCAGTTTCGAATGAAAGTTCATGATTTGACCAATCATTTGCCATTGATTCATGTGGTTTAAAGAGGAATTGCCGATTTTTCACGATCATATGATCAAAAAACTAAATTTTCATGAAATGAGCTATAAGTCATTCGGGAATCGATAAAAAAAGATTGAGCACCACATGATGTTTGAAATTTAACGTAAAAATTTTGGGCAGCTTGGTCAAAATCAGGATCGATAAGCCTGGACTGAAGGCGTTCCGTTTTACCCTTCTTCTTGGGTTCAATGCAGTCAGTATTCAATCATTATTCACTGGACTCTCAACGGAAATTCATGAATTCAAGTTTATCAACGCGAAGGCTCAACTACACAAACAGTTTTTCGAATACACTGACGATTTATTCTGTTTGTGAATCAGTAGTGGAGAATTTACGGGTTCATCTATTTATCTTAGATATTTCACGTATTTTTATTGAAGACAATCAAACTCAATTCTCTCAGTGCTTCAATCCGTTATTTTTTTTCCGGATATTATTAACTTTGCGACACTTGATTTATGTCATTCAAGTCAACCATACACCAACGGTTGATAAAGACTAATATTTGACGAATTGGTGTGTTCAACATTTTTATTGCACACTTCCACTCAGTCCCCTTGCCCATCCCAGTCCACTCCCTAAAGAAATTCAATGGGTTATCAAATACATAAATTGTTTGCAAATTATCTCATCCTTCATTTCAGATAGGTTTCAGATCGCCACGACCAATAGAACCAGAGATATTTCCAAAAAAAGGGACAATTTTCGAAAATAATAAAAAATCTTAAAAATGAAAAAAAATCAATACTGACACATGTTTTCTACTGAAAATTTCCTCACTTTTTCAATAGAAACTTGTAAAAAAAAATCCACCACAAGCCATTTTATTGGAATGTTCATTCTACCCGACTTTCTTCTATACGATAGAAGTCAAAGGATTGCTGAAGTATCTTGTTGAAAGTGCGTTTAAATTCCTCACTTTTCTCTTTTTTTTATTTTTGTGAATCAAACGAATTCGATCTTAAAACCTCGGTTTAAGACAGTTTTATCGTTGCTTTGGTGAAATACGACTGCAGAGTGCGCGCGAGTCTTCTCATCGATTTACCATCACAGTCACGAACTTGTTTGCCCATGATCTAAGAGCAAGAGATACTTTCTTCCTCCCCTCCACCCCCCCCCACTTTCTATCTCTCTCTCTCGTTTTTGTCTCTGGTCTATCGATTATGTTTCAAGTTAAAAACGGGAATATAAAAAATAACGAAATAACAGACAGCAGTGTATCATTGTATTTAGTATTGCTAGTTGCAGAATTGTGTAGAATTACCATAAAACCGTTCGACAGAGAGAGATAGAGAGGGGGAGGGTATTATATACGAAATGGGTTGAAGCGTCCGACGTTACCACCGTTTGAATTACATTCAAATGTATTCTGCGGTGTAATGTTCTCTTCTTCTATTTGTTACAACTCTTCTCTCTCTCTCTCCCCTCTTTTTTTTCCTTTACGTTGGATGGGCTCCTCCAGTTTTACGAGTTCATCCGCAATGTCCGGGGGCCTCGCCCTACTCTCCCTGCGGGAAAAAGAAAAATGGGCACCGGGAAAAAGGGACTGGTTGCACTATTTACCAGTGAAATTGGCGGTATGAAGATACATATTCCAGTATAACGAATATACTCGAAAAATTCAAGTATTCTTCATTTACTTTTTTTTCTCCAATTTTTTTTTCCTTTTTCCTTCAAATAGTATAGATCACGCAGAATGTGGTTTGTTTCGTGTGATAAAAGCACCTACATGTTTTTGATTAAGAAGGCGGAAAAAATAAGGAATTTTTTTTTTGTTTGTTTGATTTTATTCACTCGTTTTTCTGTGTAGAATGAAAAACATTTTCTAGGCTAAGTGGATTTAAAGGAGTGAGTATATCTTTTTCTTGCGAATGGTATTTCCCGTTGAATCCGAATGCCAACTGAAATTCACGAGTGGAAAGCTCATTGAAGCATTGATTTTTCTTTTTTTTCTATTTGTTGTACATTCAACAATCGACTCTTTCATTCTATCCTTTTTGCGTTTCTTCTTTCACATGAATTTTATTATTCTATTTAATCTCGTTTCATTTGATTTTTTTTTACGCCAGTTCGTGAGTATGTGAGTCTTTAGCTGGTTCTACATGCGAGTAGAATTTTTTCGCATCTTTTTGTTTCTTTGTTTGTGAAATTAATCAGGGCTCTTGTTCTTCCTGTAATTTCATCGGATTATCCTGCTGCATAGGAATATGAAAGAGCAAAATGTTTGAAACATGGAAAAATTCTTTGGTTAGAGGAGAACTGAATAATTTGCCTCGTGTATTACGCCTCGTGCAGTAGATAGTATCCGATTATAGTCAGCCATAGGCGCAGGTGTGATTATCATTAATAAATTGAATTACAGGATTTATTCGAGGAGTGGGATGCATGATTCCATTAATTTCTCGTTTATCAAAAAATAATATATAAATAATCCTTTGCTCTGCGAAAAGCACGGTGAATAAACAATTATAAATTCGTTCGTTTTTAGGAATTTCGGGAGGGAAAAAAACATTACAGTATAGAGTTTTTCTTTAATTCTATTTTCTCAATTTTTCTCTTCTTTTTACTCCAAGTTTTACCTTTAACGTTATCTTTCCTTTGATTCCTGATGCGAACGTGCCTCGACGTTGGTCCAAGAAATACCAATGTGCATCGGAAAAATTCAACGATCGCTTATGCACCGCCTGGAGCTAACAGGGATTTTATGTTTATTTTTATTCGAGTTCTTGGAAAGAGCTAGCCAACTGGAACAAAAAAAAAATACAAAAATTTTTATATTCCGTATGGAAATGGGAAATAGCTATTTTTTTTTTATTTGAAAATTCTCACTGACTCGGCTGGTTCTATCTTAGTGATTTATTTATTCTTTGTTTTTTATTTGTCTTCTGGATGATTTTTTGAAGATAATTTGGAAATATTGGGGGAAAAGTGTTTTGGAATGTGACTGAA
This sequence comes from Aleiodes alternator, assembly GCA_963921955.1. Lineage (NCBI taxonomy): Eukaryota > Metazoa > Arthropoda > Insecta > Hymenoptera > Braconidae > Aleiodes > Aleiodes alternator. Next base: position 10,795,716 of record OY998102.1, on the reverse strand, counting down.
ATGATTCTCGCTTTGCAAATAAAAAGATTCAGTAGCAAAGAGGCAAAAATCGGATAATTGAGAATATCTTGGAAATTAAGCGAGATAAGGTGATTTGGCTTTGACATTTTTTGGAATTCTCTACAGAAGGACAAAATATTTTACTGAAAATTTAAAAAAAAAAACAATTTCTCCTGTTTCACATCTTCACTACTAAATTTTTTTTTTCGTTTATTTTTTCACTAGTGAATTGCTCCTTGTTTTGGGAATTTCCACCATTTTTAAATTGTGACAATGAGATTGGTATGAATTACTGGTCAGCAAAATTTTTATATTCCCTATGAAAACAGAAAATAGCTATTTTTTTTTAATTCACAAATTCTCACTAATTCTGCTGCTTCTATCTTAGTGATTTATTTATTCCCTTTTTCTCATCTGTCTTCTAATTGAATTTTTTTCTGATGACATTTCGAGAATATTCAAACCAAAGTGCTCTGGAATGGGATTAAAGCAATACTCGTGTATTTGCAACAAAAATATTCAGTGGCAAGAATGTACAACAGGATAAGTCCGTTTTTCTTGACAATTGTTTTTCGAAAATATCTCGGAAATTGAGTTGGATATAGTGATTTCGCTTAATTCTTTTTTTCTAGCATTTGGAACTCTCTGAAAAAAAAGGTTCGATCGAAAACATCCCATCTCAGTTTGTTACACACAAAAAAAAACGATTTTTATTGTTTTACCTCTTCACCACTGAATTTCTCTAAATGCTGAAAATTTTGGCCAATTTTCAATTGTGACAATGAGACTGATACAAATTACTGGCCTGCAACAGACAAAATCTATGTGTGTACAGTGTAGACACAACTGAATATTGATTAAACACTGTATACACTGAAAACTTCGTAACACTCATTCACTCTTCCGCAATTTCTCTACTCTCTCTTTCTCTATTTTTATACCACACCACCTAACTCCTCATTTCTCTCCTCTTTCATTCCCTGTCTCTCTTGTTTTTCTCTCTCCCTCTGCGTGCACGTAATTAGTAGATGCCCTGGAGTTTTAATGGCACTATAATAACACGCAACATCAAATTATAAAAGGGAGCTCGTAGACCCATTGGCGCGATTACGAGTTAGCCTCTACTGCAGAGAGTCATTTTCTCGCTTACGGTTAAAAAAAAAAAAAAAAAAAAAAGTGACCGGTAGTATCGTCCAAGAGCCGTTGGTTTGAAATTTAAATAGAAAAAAAATATGGTTAAAAATAATTTTTTTATTACATGAGAAATATAAAAGATTATGGAAATAATGAAAGAATCGAAAATTTTATTTTCATGGGGAACTAGAAAAAATTTTATTGTTTTTTTTTACATGAAATAACTGGGGAATTCAAGCTCACGAAAAACTTGGTGATCAATTTATTTTTTGATAGCCAATTTTTCCATTATTATTGTAAAAATGAATGATATTTATTAATCAGGAAAATGTGGAATATTGAATTCATTCGCATTGTGGAATTTATTAAATGAGAATGTTCCAATTAATTTTGGAAAATTCTACAGTTGCAGGATGTCAATACGTCAAATGAAAATTCAAAATTGAAAAAATCCGCAGTACCACTTGAGATGAAAAATATACGATTTTCCGTAGAGCGTCATACATTATTTAATGAATTTTTGATTTTCAATCGAATGAATATTTGAGAACATTCAAATGAATCCTCGAAAAATTCAACGGTTGAAGAATTTCAATATTTCAAGAATAAAGTGATAAATAATTGAAGAATTTTTCAGTGCCAATTCAAATGAATAATATACGATTTTACGTAAAATAAAGTTGATTATTCCATGAAATTTTAATTTTTAAACATTAATTTAAACTTGAAGGCTAAGTAGACCCAGAGAGGGTTTCGACGCCATATTTAAAAAAATTAAAAAAAATTAAACTTGAAACTTTTTGCAGCTATCCCAAGTAGGAATCAAGAAATGGCACAAGCTTGGTTCAAGCCTGGTCCGAGCTCCCTGAAACAAGCCAGGACTGCCCCAAGCTTAGCCCATTTGGCACTTCCTAGAATGTCCACCCGTACTCTCCATAAATTGCAAATTTGCTCATGAACCTGATGCATTAGTGTTCGCAAATTTGTTGTATGTTTCATTCACGAAGATATATTTTCATGAATGCAAAATACTCACTAGCAAACGATAAAGCTTTCTAGATGAGAGAATGTAGTTATGTGGCAGGATAGATTTGTACAATATACGAAGAGCTCGAGACTCGGACGTTTGTTTCCATTTAAATCTCGTTGCGCTTCGCGGTGGTTGGATAATACGATTTACTTGTGTATGGTATGCCACGTGGGGATTTTCCGGGAAAACGTCAGTAGATAATTGAAACGTGAGTTTCATCCTACTAGCACTTCACTATATTCCGACGTTTCAGTACATGCTCAAAGTTAATCTGATAATGATGAAAATTTCCCTTTTTTTAAAATGTTTTTAGAATAATAATTACATTCTTAATTATTCATTAGTCTCATGTGAATTTAATTTTTCCCACTAAAAACACGAGCATTGTCGTTGAGATTTAAAGGAATATAAGAGCGAAATAGTTTGTGTACACGACAATTTATCGGAATAAAAAAAAATTGTTGTACTGATTTTTTTAATAATTAATTCCATTACAACAGCGCAAATGTCACTGTGACAATCATATATTTCCGCACATTCACCATAGTCGTCTATTTTCCACCAGTTAATACGGATTACCATGAGTATTTTCGATGTAGTCGCGGTTCTGGCTGATATGCCAGTGTCCGTAACTGTCGCATTGCTGTCACTCACTAGTCCATTTGTGCAGTGCAATTTAATTAAAATCTCTGCATGAGTATTATATCAATTGCACTCATGACCGTATCATTCATCCGGTTCTTTACAATGTAACCGCTAATTTTCGATAATTTTATTAAATAATCATTTTTCTATTGTGAAAATTCAGTAATCTATGGGATAAATTCAAATGATAATTCACTGATGACATAATGATATCTATCGTAGAGAATTTTTCCAGAGATTAAAGAAAGATTGACGGAGTTCAATTAGAAAAAATCGTAGAAAATTCAAAATTGAACAAAAATCCTGGTTTTGCGGGTAAAATCCAGAAAATCGCGGAAAATTCGTGGAATTCCGAAAAGTTGTGGCAAATTCTAAATTGAAAAATTCGAGTTCTTTACAAAAATAATTCGAGCAACAGAAGGTTGTCAGAATCCAATTTCGGAAAATCTGGGAAAAATCCTAAAAAATTATGGAGAATGCGAAATTAGGCAAAAAATTCGTGTTTTTTTTTTCAAAAACCATGTGAAAATTAATGGAATAAATCCCAATCATAATTTACACATGATATCCATGATGGAGAATTTTTCCGAAAGTCAAGACCGGCGGAGAAAAATTTCCATAAAATTTTCCAACAATTATTGTGTAGGAATCACGGGACGTTGGGAGAAGAAATTGATTTAACAATACTAATTAATTTTCAAATGAACCACGTTTTACCTGTTTTATTGAGGTTTCCTCAGGTTCTGGCAACCATAACAATACAAACTCCAAAATTACAATTGAAGTTAAAATTGAAAATCGAAATTAAAATACTGGTTAATATTCACGTTGTTCGATAGGACGTCAGTAACGATCGTTTTTTTCCCTATTTGTTTTTTTCTTATTTACATTATCTCTCATAACTTCTCCAACAACGTCAACATGCCAAAAGCACCCTCAGAAATTTTTTCAAATTTTTCCATATATGTCTTAGCTCAAGAGTAAGAAAATAATGTCTGCTTCAATTCGTTAGAATTTAGACATAAAAATAAATCATCTCAATTTACTTTATTTCAATTCAGTAGTATAATAAATGTTCATGCAATTTTCAGTAGCTCTTTTCTTTTTTTTTCTCTCTTTTCTTTAATCTTCATTCTTCGTGTTCATGTCAGTAGTTGAAAGTGTTGGGTAAAAGGCAGTAGTTTTGACGGGTGATTCCGCAGTGAATGCACAACAGTGAGTGGCGTCTCGGGAAATAAGCTCGTGGCTTCATCTTCTTTGAAGTGAAGATGGTCCAGATGTGTATGCGCTACGTAAACAACAGGAAAGAGGATGAGTGAATGAAAAGAGACGGTGAGAAAATAGAACGTAGAGTTTCCAAAGTAGAATAAAGACAGAGAGAGAGAGAGAGAGAAAATAGAGAAATAGGAAAATACATCTCCGAAAAGATGAGAATTGACAGTACATGTGTATTGTCTTTCAGATTCTTGGTTTCTCTTTTCTTCTTTTCATGCATCGAAGTTTCCGGAAGTTGATGGAACATTCTGATACACAAACAATTCCACAAATTTCATCGAGATTCATTCTTTTTTTTTCCTTTACACGTAAAAAAAAAATTGTAAATGAAAGTCTTTGAAATTCAATTTTCCAGAGAACTGAAAAGATCTCAAATTTTCTTTGAGGTTTTCCGAGAAAATCGAAATACTGTGTGAAACTGGGTCGACAATAAGCTGACAGTGAAATGATTTAGTGAGTTCCAACAAATCTTATGTGTTGAAATTCTTTCCCTCTTTTTTTCTTTTTGGAGGAAATAAATGAAAAACTATGACAGAGAATAACAAGTGAACTTGACATTTAATTTATCAATTCTTCAAATGTGACTAGTAATATGTGACAAGTTGAACGAAAAAAATGGATCGTAAAAATTTAATGAAAGCATGTTTACTTCATCCAAAGCATAGATGCTTCTAGTTAGTGCATTGTATCTATTTGCAGGAAAAATAAAATTATTTGGTAGAGAAGAAAAATATAAGAAATGGAACAGAGTTGTTTATTTGCCATTAGTTTTAATGATGTCGAACAGAATACCCATTGCCTCCAGTAAATGTAGGAATAAAATTATTATGAACAGACTGTAGGGTGAGGTTTTTTTTCAATACTTATTTAACGTCGCCATTTTTACGCTAAAATTATGCCAATCAGTGACGGAGGATCATGGCATGTCTGTGGACAAAGGACTTGCAAATAATTTTTACAGTGGTGCTTGTATCATTCGGCAGAGACTAGGATTTGAACTCGGAGCTTTGAGTTGGCAATCCAACACTCTACAAAGCGCCATTACAAAACGCTGAAACTCTACAGAACACCGTTCATCTATTTTGCTTTTATGGATTCTACAGTGTTCTTGTTTAAGAATAGGGAAATAAAATTAAATAACCATTCATTGTCGAGCATTTCACAATGAAAAATGAAAAAATCTCATATCACTTTAATCCGGATCTGACGTCATAATACCACATGCGTAATTCTGATATTTATTATGGAGAGGAAATGTTCACAAGCTGCTCAATTTTTGGAACATTTTGCGAGAGAGAAGAATAGATATTCTCTAGAACGAATAAGACTCATCAGTCACCAGTGGTTGATCATAAAAATTTCGAATAACTACTGATATATTTAATAATTCCATAGGCTCTTATTTAAGTTGATGTGAATTATATTGTGTTTCGAAGATTATAAAAATTATATTCCGCTGGATTACCAATTTTTTTCAAGATAAATGCATTCAATAGTTCGATTACTGGACGAGTTCGTACACTGGTCATATCACCTTATGCAAGTTCCCTATTTCTGAAATATTCCGAAAATAATGTGCATTACATTTTTAACCAGATTCCAAAATTCACGAGACATTTCAATTAATCAAACCATCATGAACATAAATAGAAGTGGAAATTGGAGCAGCAACTAGACTACGTACATTTACTCATATCAACGAAACGTGACGAGATATTCTTTCCATAAATTCCAAATGACAAACTTTACCTAAAAAAAAAAGCTTTTCATTGTATTTCGAAGCAAAAAAAAATCGGTTGCGCCCGTAGTGAATGTATCCTTGTTCTTCCATTCATAGAGACGAGAAAGAGAAAAAATTGGGAAGTAGACGAAAAAAAAGAGTGGAAAATCGATGCAACTAGGATCCGGGTAGTGAGAATAGGTATGGCATTCGTAATTCCAATTTTCAGAGCCCCTGGGCCTTTAATCAACGCTTTCTGATTAATCAAAGGTTTTTTGGTGACCCACAGAGTACATTTCGATACACATTTTTTTTTCACTTCCTTCTCTTTATATTTTTCACGAAACTCGTTTCGTTAATTGACTTTTATTTGAAGTACATGCATTTTGCAGTGCAACCCAGTTTCGCTGAACTCAATTCACTCATTGCTTGGTTTAATTAGGAAAAAAAATTACGTCTTGAATTTTTTCAATAACTCAATAATTATTAGGATCATTTTGCATTTCATAGGGATTTAATGAATTTTCACATAAATTCAATGTGGAGGAGGAACTAATGAGGACTAATACATTGAGGAATAATTTTCTCCTTCCTAGTATTACGAGCTATCTAGACACATCGATCTTATCAATCATTCCACCCTTCTCTCTCCAGTAATTGTGAGCGGTGCGTGTTAATGTCCCTCAGCAGGTATATTGTCCCTAAACGTACCAGTCCCCTCTCTTCAAAATGAGATCTTTGTTACCATTTTTAAAAAAATCATTTCTATTCATTAAAAGTGGAGCATGTAAAAAAGGCTTCTTACTTCCTCTAATTATCAATGATCCTGAAAAAATAATGGCAGTGATAGCCTGCAAATCTCTTAATTAGAGATTGTTTGTCCATCTCTGACACAATAGCATATTCATCGTGAATATTCCATCGGATTTTCATTGGAATTAAAATCAATAAATTGAGAATAGATGCTCGTCATTTTCCAGATAAATTACCTTAACTTCATTAAAAAATTGAAATAGGAGTTTTAAACAATGTCTCCATTGAGAATTTTTCCACTCTTGTGATATAAATTTTTATAAAAATCTATTTCAAAAACTTCTCTTGATATTCTCCATTCTATCACATTTTCTTTCCTCAATTAAAATTCACATAATCCAAACGTATAATAAGAAACAATGTACAGTACAAGTTAATTTCTTATAACACGGAAAAATTTGAAAATCACGACCACTTCTAGCTTTCTTTTATGCCTAATAAATATTGAGGGACATCTCATTATTTTATATTTTGAGCTTATAAGCCATATTTACGAGAGCCTCGTTGTATCCGAGCTACAGGGATGTGGAGAGAAGGTGGAGGGTTATATACTTGGGGTTTGGCTAAGTACAAAAGTTTTGCCCCCAATGCGTGGACTCGGGTTAACTTTCTCAGTGACTTCAGGGGAAAAGTGGGAGAGGAAAAGAAAAAGAAACGAACCCTGAGATCTTTTCTCCGACTTTTCTCTGCCATTTTTTCTCGTCCCTATGTCTCTCATTTTGGCTTATTTCATCCATGTTGGCGTTACTGCCAATTTGTGCGGTGAATTTGTTGCTTTTTCCTGCTTTTTTCTTGCCCCAGTAAAAATATTCGATTCTAAAATTTCATTCACGGCTGAATCAAAAAGTCAACTACATTATTAATGAATTTATTTTTTTTTTGCATATCCTCATTTTCAGATAGTGTTTTGAATTATTTAAAATTTAAAGAATAATTACAATTAAACGTTGACCCAGAAAATTAAGGATCAGAGTATTGAAGTCTAGTGAACTACTTCCGTGTGAGTGGCGAGCTGTGTTGCAGATAATCTAAGCTGGAGTAGGTGTGGGTGATGGAACGGTGGCAGAAGCTTGTCCAGTACCTTGATGGATGGACAACCGGCACGTTCCACGAACGTGCGCCAGCTATGTGCTCCAACCTTATACACTTCTTCTCTTTCCCCTACCTCTACATAGATATATATCTGTACAGATGAGGTTTTCCTCAATTTTTTTTTTCCCCCTACATTTCTCCTCTCGAGATGTACTTTACGTACACCTACTTTTTCTCCATTTTCTCATCTCATTCCTGTCAGGTGATTGAGAAGATGGCCGCACTTTGTTACGTGTCGGAAAACTAATTTAGAATTTTTCGTTTATTGTTTCACTCAATCATACACAGTTTACTCATTACTGTTCATCATTAATTCTCCCCCTCCCCCCTATTTTTGTTACGTGTGAATTACTATTATTAAGGCTGAAAGCTTGGTTCTCCTACGATTCATCTGCCACCCGGTATATGAGTGAAGATAGACACAATAGTTTCTCGATTATACATTAACAGCGGAAATTTTGGTTCATCGTATTAGTAAAGCTGGTGATTTGATAATTTTCAATGAAATTTTTACGATACTGTACTAATGAATTGACTTTTCATAGTTTCTCCGGAAATTCTGGCAGTTCGAAACATCTGAAAGTACTGTCGGGAATTCTCTGAATAGAGAGAGAGGCAAATAGTTACGACTATCTTCTAATTAAAATTTCTTTGTAACTCTATGGAGAATTGAATATTTTTTGCATCTATCATTCAGTTAACATGCTGTTCTCTTCATCAAAAGTTTTTGAATAATAATTCAATTGTATGCTTTTTTAGTAACTTTGTTATTCCTGTCTGATTTAAGGCGTTTCATCCCCACCACCGATATTTGCAATAACTTTGACAATCGATATCTCATAAAATACATGAACAAGAATTATGAAAAAATTCAGAAAAAAGTGAAAAAAGTATCATTTTTGATGCGGTATCAAAAAAATGAAGGGTTAGCTGTACTTGAGTTCGCTGGGATACCACCTTGAGATTCCTTCTGGCTGTACTGACGGAAGTCCTGCAGGTAAGGATGAACCAGGACTACCAGAAGGATTCTTAACATGTTAAAAATCCTCTTGGTAGGAATGTTTTCGAGAATCCTTCTCAATCCTGTTGGAAATGAAAAAAAAAATCAGACAAGTCAATTCAATGGTATGAAGTATTGCAGTAATTCCATGAGTTAAGAATTTTGAATTTACCACATTTGTTAACTTGACACAATTCTAACTGTCAAATTCTTACATGCAATCCAACGGAAAAACTATTGTATCCACCTCCATTCATATACCGGGTGACAAATAAATCGTAAAAGCACAAAATTCTCGGACCTCACTATTATCATTTCTCTTTTCAAAACTGATATATGAATGCGTTCATCAGGGTGATGATGATGAGAGTGTTGGGATGAAAAAAAAAACCGGAAGATTTCGAAATGAAAATTTTCAAGCGTGGCATGTTTAGTGGGGAACCTCACGATTTCGGTTCAGCCAGCAATAAATTCAGTTTAAAAAGCACTTTTGTTACCATTTCGTGGTTAGTATACCTATGGCACAGAGGACATTAACCGAACAGGTAATTCAACCGAAAGGGGGATAAAACAAACACGATAATAATAAATCAGAGTGCAAACACACTGGTGAGCTGTTTTTGTTTTTGTCTGTATTCATTTTTTTTTTTTATTTGAAAATTTAATATGGCATTCCATTTTTCGGTTCAGATACTGCGCCCTGGGCAAACATTTACGCGGTGTAATGATAAACATAAAAATGGCGAATGTGGTCGATACTTTTCAATTGACTGAAACTTTGATTATTACGTGCAGTAGTGCGAATGAGGAAAAAAAGAAATTCAACGCAGGAAATCAAATTAAATCTGCGTGTGCGCAATGAGATTCTGTTTTATTGGCATTTTCTGTTCTATCTCATCTCTCTTTCTCTCTTTTTTTTTTATTTTCACGTAAATACCGTGTTGGCGGTAGGAGCATTATTAAATTTTCAACGAACGCGACAAATATAGAAAAGTTGTGCAGACAAAAAAAGAACAGAGAACAAAAAGCAGACGCATTGTGAATTTTTTTCTCGCTTCACCGCCGTGCAAGTTATTTACTTGTTGCCTTTCTGTGTATATACTGCCTACATGCGTCATTGTATTTTAATGTTTTTCTCTTATTCATAAGATTTCTCCTCCAAAATCCCTGTAAATGGGATGGAAAAAAAATTATTTGTCACAATATTGACGTTAATATTTCGAAATTACGAAATTTAAAATATCATCGAAACTGGAAATAAATCACGACATGTGTTGTTGAAAGTTTCGATTTGTTTTTTTACTTGTCAACTTCCCCTCGTGAAAGTGGGGATTCAACTGCAGAATACCCTGGTATATCTGTACTTCTATTTGGACATGGGAATACGAAAAAATGACAGAGAGCAGATAGTGAAATAGAACATGAAAATGGAAAAAGAATAGAGTAAAGGTAAATGGACTAAGCCGCCAGGGAAATTCTCTAACATTGGTGTAAGAAAGTCAACTACACATGAGACTAGTGAAGAGCAGTATATGTCATTCCAAAAATTTCCCACCAAGTTCAACCTCACTTTATTGTTTGGCGAGTATTCTCTTCGCCCCCCGTTGAAGAAGAAAGACAGACACAAGTGAGAGAATGAGAAATAAGAAAATCCCAAAGAAAATAGAGTAAAGACGACTACGACGAATAGCAGAAACAAAGAATAAAGTTTTGAGGAAAAGAGAATTCGTGCGAGCAGGTGAAAGTTTACTTGGAAGAAAGCGAGGGTGAGATACGACACATAGAGCAAAGTCCCAGACATTCTATACTATTTTCTTCTTTTTTTTTTATTCCCCTTATTTTTCCTTTTTTTTCTTCATTGTGTGACGCTGGCGAGGATAGTTGTAGTAGTGAGCGAACTACGTATACCTCAGTGGAGTTGGTAACCCCCCTGGGGTAGCCTCCTGACGTGCCTGTAAATCGTACGAGTCATATAATACGGTACGTACCCTGCACGCCATCCCTTCTGGCTCTTGCGTTTATTTCTTGAGTACATGTCTGACGGCAACCGTCTGGCTAAATTCTTCCACCATTGCCATCAAAATTATTTGTTATTTTTCTTTTATTTGTCTTTTTTTTTCTGCTTCGTCTGCAGTTCTTTTATTTACTTTTTTCATCATCAGCGGTTCATGAAACTTTGTGATTAAAAATTGGACTTTGCTAATGAATAATGGAAATGAGGAAAATTAAAAATGCATGTGAGCCCCTTTTGCAGCCCTAAAATTAGGGAATTTTCTTGAATTATTGCAACCACTCTTTTTTTTTTTCATTAAAGTAAAAATTAATGATTTTAAATATGACTTGATGACTTTTATTTTGAAACTTTACTATAAAAATTTACAATTTCTTTCTCTCTTATTTCCTCAGTTAATTCCTTCGTCCATCTCGTTTCTATTGTCCAAATGGGGAGAGAGAGAGGACAATGTTGCACTCAACATCCACTAGAGCTGGTGGATTCTGTCCCCATGGGAGACTAGCTCTTCTAATCAAAATGAATGGCTTTGCCCGTTTGGCCTCATCTACCCCACCACTAGCCTTCTCTCAACCAACAACTTAGTGAAGGGGAGAGGGTGAACACTCTCTATCCTCGTGCTGTCATCGGTCTTCATTATAAAAGTGAACACCCAGTCAAGCTAAATCTCGTTTACCCCATCTACTCGTACTCGGGGCGAGGAGAATAAAAAGTAGAGCACAAGAGAGAGAAAAGGAGAGAGAGAGAGAGAGAGACGACTGGCTTCAAGAGTACCCGGAGAAAATTAGTTGCTTTCGTGGGATTGTGATTCGTTTTTGGTTCGATTTTATCTCTCTATCTCTCTCTTTTTCCTTCCGTTGGCGACGACATCCGTGTCAATATGTGGGTGAAGATAAGTGGTTGGTGAGTTGGATCGATTTGATTCACCCAATGACAGCTATCATTCCCTATCCTCTTCTCATTCTCGAGAGTGAATGAATTCTTTGATAGGACGAATAAGAAGGCTCATGACGATACTTGAATTCTCTTGATTCTATCTTTATTAGGAGCAGCTAGAGTGACGTGGACATTAGACGTTAAATTTCAGGTGAAATTTTGAGGGTCTATCTAAAATGAAGATAGATTGAGATTCAGTGAAGAAGTCAAAGTGGACTAGTCCATTTTCTGCCATTTTTTTTCGTGACATGTCATGGAAATTAAACGAGATAAAGTGATTCTGTCCCAAACATTTTGAGTATTTCCTAGACTTCTCTACAGATAGATAAAGAGCGAGGACTAAATTGCATAATCTCGTTTAATTTCCGAGGTATTTGGCAGAAAAGATCGGAAAAACAGCAATCATTCCATTTTACTTTTACGATTGCGAATATTTTCGAAAAACTATAAATTTGCTGCAAAAAATAAAAAAATCACTTTTGATTCGTGTAAAATGATCGAAAAATTCATATCTCAAACTGTTTCAGCATAATCTCCATTTTCCCCTTCTCTTTCCTCTCTTCGATTTTTTAAAAATTAATTTCCATTCAATCTGGTTATCCTCGTGAATAACCTGAAATATCGTAATTCATGAATCTTGATGTTCCACATTGGGGTAAATATTTATGTTCAGTGTTTTACTAAAAGGCAGAATGTACAATTTCCTCACTTCAACTGCATTATGTCGTCAGTTTGTGTCCTCAATCTCTGCACTCTGTACACACAAACAAACATAATACAATCCAAGTTGGCACTCTCGAGAGAGAGGTTTATATACCCCTTCACGCGCCAGATATGTTAAATAATTGATGAAAAGGAAGTAGTTGTACTATTTTCAAAGTATTTCAATGGTAGATTGTGTACTTCCTTGTTTTCCCTTCAATTTTTTTCTTGCTCCACAAATAAAAACATTGAGACCATCACAAGACAACTGCTTTGGAGACTAACATTTCTGAATAAACTTAAATAAATAAATTCTATTGATGTAACAACCGGCAGTTTGGCTGTTCGGTCTGTGTACGGCTCGGCGGATCTACCGGGTTAAGCAGCATTGCGTCTGGTTACTACTTGGATGGGTGACCGCTTGCCGTACACAGATTCGAACAACAAACTGAACCATACGGTAAGGTGTGACTATAGAGAATTAGTGTGCCTTTCTCGTCAGTGTGACAGAAAGGCACATTAAGGCTCTGTACGAATCCGACTGCACTGATCAGGGTTTTCCATGGTTTCCCCTGGTCCACGGCAAATGCGGGCAGTGATAGAAAGTCGATCCATGGCTCTCGCAAATAGGGAAAGAAGGCGGCAAAAAGGCAAAAAGGCAGATGAAAGGGGAGGGTATAAAACCGATATGGTAATACCACAGGAAATAAATAAAATTAAAAAATTAATTCTATTGATGTAAGAATTTTTTTGTCTTGTCATTTGCTTCTAGTAGGAGAAAAGTGACTTAAATGCGACAAAAAATACTGATAATAACATTTGAATGAAGTGCTATGATAAAGGATTTTCATGCAAGAGGAAGGAAAATTATTGAGTTCAAACGTAAAAAAAAGATAATTGATTAAAAGAATTCTTGTTCGTTTCTAGAGCAATTTTTCTTCAGGAATACACCTCTGTAATGCGGATTCTGAAGAGTGAAATGTCAAACGAACTCAATTATCACCAAATTAAATTGACGACGTGAACATAATAAAAATATCGACGATTAAGACACGAATTAATAATGAAAAATTAAATTTACCTCCAAAAAGTCGTGAATATTTCAGAGCCTGAAATGTCACAGGTTCTTTCGACTCGATAAATAATTAATCCAATCGATAATAAGTTTGACCCGAAGATAATTTTAATTTTAAACGAATCATCATAATAATTTAACAAAGAACTTGCGATTAATCGAGAATTCTTCACATCGAAAGATACTGAATCGTTAAGAATAATTGACAAAGTTTTTGTTAATTGCAATTATGCTCGTATAAATTAAAAGGCGGAAGAGAAGCAAAAAAAGTTAGGAAAGAATGTTTGTATGGACACTGTATGGATCTATGAATATATATACAGTAAAGCGTCAATTATCCGAATCAATTGGCGCCAAGTCTCCTTCGGATCATCGGAAATTCGGGTAACTGCTCACTAATATTTCGTGAGCAAAAAAAAGTAGATACGTTCAAAATTATGGAATATATATACAAGGTGATGTCAGCATCCACCTTACAAACTTCCGGGGCTTGAAGGATCGACAATTATAATTCTAATACCGTCAAAATCAATGGAACCAGATAGAAAATCACATAGTTATTTTCCAAATTGATTCATTCTCACAGAACATCAATAAAACAAAGAACATTTTTGGTGAATTTCCATAATAACCATTGTATCATTGAATATGTATTTCAAAATAACCAAAATTCAGAGACACAAGTCACTTGAGTCTGCGGAAAAAGTAATTCTTCAGATAAAAATGAATGGAGGTGATTCAGGGCGTTATCGTTCGAATAACTGAGCATTCGAATAAACAAAATTACGGTTTAGATAATTAATATTTGTGGATAATCCAAATCACCATTCGGATAATTGACTTTAGGATAAATCCCATTCTCTTTCGAATAATCGACGTTCTACTGTATTTTGTTTTTACATAAGTACTGGACGATAAATTGCAGAACGCTCCAGTGTCTTGAATGAAACAAGTAAAATAAAGAATCTGATCAGTTTCAAATTCTAAAAAATCATTGAATCAATGATTGTTAGTTATTTATTCAGAACCTTGAATGAAATGTACATCATCGAGCACTTGGACTATGTGAATAATTAAGGAGAATGTTGCCAAGAACGACAACCAGAAATCTGGAAGGAATGAAACGAGAGGAAAAAGAGAGAGAGAGTGAGAAGCGAAAAAGGATGGGTAGAGTCGACAAATTAGTGCCTCTGGAGGCGATTAAACCCCGGGAGATTTAATCTCGCAGAAAACGAGGTACGATTAAGCCACATTCGCCCGACAATTTAACGGAGAAGTGAGATTTTCCCCCCCACTGCTACACTTTTCCCCTTATTCTCTCATTGTTTTGTGCACGCTGGGTCAAGCTGGAGCAACAAAACTTGCTGTTACACTTGAATTGTGAAAATAGTTAAATACTCCAACAGATAACTGAACTCTATCACGAATATTTAATGCAGTCAGATAACTTGCACTCTCTTCAGTCATAATTTTCATTTGAATTCTTGAATATACTAGAGAGAATAGGATTCATTGTTGAAGTAATTAATTCTCATTGGAGTGAAGTGAAGATGAAGAAGAAAAAAATCGAGTGAAAAGGATGAAAATAAAGAGGAAAATGAGTGAGAAATTGAGGCAAAACTGTTGAATTACATTTTCGTTGATAAAATATTCGTCCAATTGCATTCTTTTGAATTAAGGTGAAGTGAAAGAGGAATGAGAGAAAAAAAAGTCAATAAAGAAAGAATAAAAAAAGAGGTAGGATAGATGAAAGGGGAAGATGGATAAAAGCGTAATTGAAGAAAGATTCTTAACGCCTTTTCACTAGTCTCGACCAGTATTTACACTTTTTTTCTCCGTCCCATCCTATTGCTACATTTTCCTGTAAAAAATATAGAGGATGTTCGGTACAGTGGAATCTAATTGCACAAATTACTACGATTCAAAGGTGAATTAAGCGAGCTCTAAATTTATTCTATGCTTTCTAGTAGATTGAGAGAGTGAGAAAAGGTGAATTATGTAGTATTTTGTTGTGCTAACTTGTGTGAATTCGTGTAGTACCTAAATACAAGAATAATTGAGAATGAACTGAGAACAATTCTGAAGGATTTACAAGCGAACAAGTTGCAATAATTAACTGTTATTCACTGAGAATAAAGGAATTCACAATTATCTTTTGTTCCTCATTTCTTCATTTTTTTAAACTATTTTTTTTTCTCGAGTCTTCTTTCATTTTTATTTCTGCTATCTGCACTGTTGGTAGGCTGCTATTATCCAAATGAAGTGTAAAAATAGGTCTTGCCATTTGTAATGTTTCTTCCAAGATAGGAATAGGAAACATTCGAGGTCAGATGCACATTTTAATGTAAGAAAAAGAACGAATTTATCTAACACAAAAATAATCAAGTGACCACATACTCTCGTTTTTGAATTGAAGGAAAAAAAAAACGAATTTTTTGCTCAATTAATTGATTTACGTGAAAATTTTTCTTTGAAAAAAGTATATTCATTGTTGGAACAAGCAATAAAATGATCAATTTGAGAAATCTTCAATTCGTTCTAAATAACTAATAAAAATGAATTAATTCCAATCTACTAATTTCTAAAAATTAATGATTATTGACTCTTCTCAGCTTCAAGAAATTCAATTGTTGGGAGAAAGCATTTTTTCCTCAGTTTAATGATATTTATATTTAATTCAAAGTTAACGTGATATTGGAAATTTTCAATCTTTTTATTTCTTAATAAAATATATATTAGTCCTAACAGCCGATTTACACCAATTTATCGCTACATAGAAATATATAGCACACCATTTATTCAAATCTCTCCGAACTACTCCACACAATAGGGAACTTTACTTGAAAATGTTATTTGATGTCGCGTTTTAACATCCCAGTTGAGGATTTATGAGCGAGAGCGTGGGGGGAATGAATTGAATTTCCATGAGTGGGGTTGGGCTCGAAGAATTGGGGTGTGAACTGAAGGAAATGACCACGTAATGATTACTGTTAATCTGGCCAATTTTTTCTGACCAAAGAAAAGCAAGAAATTTTTTTTAATTTCTTAATACACTTCAATATATATTCAATGACCCCGGAAAAAATGAATCCGATTCCTTCACTCATGTCCTCGAAAAAAAATTGCCAAATTTTGGTCTTTATTTCAAGGTCTAGAGTAGAAAGTAAAGAATATTCGATATGTGAGCTTCATATTTCAAAAGTGATGAAGAACAAAGGGAAAATGTAATAAAGTTTACTCAGTAAAATTAATTCAATTATGCTGTACTCGTCACTAATATCACAAGTTCAGGACTTGAAAATCTGGGTATTTTAGCACTAAGTGAATTAATATGGGTTGTTGGATGAGCCAATAATTCATTTAACCCGTGTAATACTAGCGGTGAGCCGCAGGTAAGCGAGAAGAATGGTATAGTGAGTTAAAATACGTGAGTGAAATGTTGTACTCTTGTTAGCAAATACGTTGTACGTATACCACGTGATGCATTCACTGAACAGCGATTTGAACCAGCCAGACATCTGACAATGGGAAGGGCTTCGTGGTATTATGTTAATCTTGTTAAGCTGAAAACGGGTCAGACAGCACACACAAAACCAGTGCTTTCGCACTCATCTTCAAGCTAACAATAGGGTTTCGATGGATTCCCATCATCGACATTCAGATAACAATGAAACTTGTCTATTATGTTGATGATCGGAAGAGCATGTATATAGCTGAAAATTTGTAGTCAAAATATGGGATTTATTTTAGCCGAGTTTGGAGGATAATTCGTGTCATGTAGATCATTCATGATTTGAATGCGGATAGGAAAGACCTGGACAAAATAGACCTGTAGGATAAAATGAACTGTTTTTTTTTTGAGGTAGAAGACTTTTACGGGAAATTTTGAGAAAATTCACCAACAATGTAGACATGTAGGAGCATCTTCCTAATTTTTTTACAGAATTTTTCATGATCTTCTTCACTCTGAAAAAAAAAATCCTTATATTGCTCCTCATTATGATGAATTCAACTGCAAAAAATATCGACAAAATAGTATATCAGTATTCATCCCATTTAAATTCACTCTACATTTAATGCATAAATGTCAAAGCTTATTAATGATACATAATCCCTGTAAAATACATGTGTATGAGATGTGGTACTAGGAGAATGGCTGTGAGTGCAATTCATCTGTGAAATTTCATAAAATATATTAAACTCGTACAGGCATAACATATTTGGTAACGTCTAGGCAGGTCCCCGCAGAGTCTGAGTGAGAGGTAGGGGCTAGAGGATACGAGGGAAAACGATGAAAATCGCCTTGGGTAGTGCCTGGGACGCATTAAATATTTCAACGTTTTCACACGAAAACGTGGAATACGTTTATACGTATATAACTTACCCAGAGGGGGGTTTTTCGTGGAGGAGGGGATGGAAGATACTATATATCGCTTGTGCTAGTTTTCTCGTGCGTGCATAAGTTGCTCAGTGGCATATTCCATATTTCCACCGTCTAGTCTCACTCATCCTCTCTTCCCTGTGAAATGTATAGATATATTTTTTCTCCCACACATATCAGGTGTTTCTTTTTTTTTTACCATTTCTTTTTTCCCTTCATTTTTTATTCCACCACTATTTCTTTTTTTTTCTACTTTTTCTTTCAACTTTTCCGCAATATACATACGAAATTTATCCACTGTATACGCATACCAACACCGTTTGGGAGGCTGGCATCGCACGTGGAAAACTCGATTTTCACATTTCCGCATATATCACCACTGCATACCGTGAATCCTCGTTGTGATGCAATTTAATAATCCAACCCCACTGACATAGCATTCCACCACCACCCAACATGGCACAAATAAACCCATACCAGCACGTTGCGTGGTAATAATAAAGTGAAATTGAAGAAGAGAATAAAAAAATAAAAAAAAAAAAAAAGAAAAAAAAGGGCAAGCCACATCTTCCATTTTTCAAAACTTTCAACATGAAAAATGTTGGTTAAAGAGAAAAAGAAAGATAGGAGATTAACAATCGTTCCTGAAGCTTGGCGGATGTCTGGTGAATAAAGAAGAGATTGTACATAATTAGATTTGATTCAGCACGATAAGACATGATTTCGTTTGGGGCTAAGGCTCTACCTTCGTATAACTATGGAGTGAGAGCTTCTTCTGGAAGATTATGATAATGGTTCGGTGGTCTTCAGCCACTTTAACTTTGACTGCAAGTGAAGAATGAACCGGTGTGAGGAGAGGGGGAGGGGGGGGGGGATGAATTTTTGTGAGAAAAGTACGATGGGCCCGGGCATTAAATATGGAAGAGTCTGATTGAAGGTGTGCTGGAAGTTGGATACTGCTCTCCATATACTTTAGAGGGCCATTGAAGATTGTGCCCTTAAGGATCTCTTGGAGCAGTGGATAGAGAAAGAGCGAAAACTGGGATACGAAAAAAAAAAAAGATGAGAATATGAATTGGCTATGGAAGTGAAAGGCAGGAAAGAAAGGACTGGATGTGTTGAAGAACATTGGAAGGAATGAAAGAAGTTTTCAGGAGGGAAAATTGTGAGGAGAATGAGAAAACCGAGAAGCTTCGAGGTGAAAGAAAGTACATGGCAGAAAGAAGAAGCCCTTCACTTCTCTTCTATCTCACTTACTCTCTCTATCTCTCTCTTTTTCTCTTTTCTATTTTCAGCGATTTTTCTCTTTTTCCTCTCTTTTCTTTCACTACGTTTACCGGATGCCCCTCCAGCCTCATTTCCCCTCTCTCTCTCTCTCCTTACGCCATTTCCATGGTTGAAGAAACGATTAACGGCTGGAACGAGAACCGGTGGAAAATTGGGTTTGGCGACATTGTCGAGTAACGATCGTCACTTTTATACTTTTTCCCTTCATTTTTGTTCTTCATTTCTCTCATTTTGTCTCATCCTCTGGTGTCCTCAAATTATTGAAAAAATTCAGTGATCGATATAAGCCACTGTGACAAACTATGCCAATCTCATTCAAGCAAATCATTATTTCTATGTACTTGTTTCAAACTATTATTATTCAAGTACTTTAACTCAAAACTTTACGAGTCATTCCTATTTTCTTTCTTTTTCATTGAATATTAATGAACGTGTTATGCACTCATATTCAACAGGTTGTGACTCTGGTCTGTACACATTAATGCATTACTCCACGGATTTCCACGAATTTATATATGAATAATAGGGCTGTTAATTGAATTCCAACTATGGTTAATTATGACTAAATTTAGATGTGTCACGACGTACTAAGATTAGCGACTGATCATTCACAAATACTATCTCAAATTTTCTCATTCTACCTCTAAAGATTCCTCAACATACCATTAATGTAAGGAGTTCACTAAGACTATTCCCAATGTATTTGGAAATCCAGTGAAATTCTCGTGTAATACTTCATCAGATTTCCGTCCTGACTAATGCATATGGTAGACAGATAATCGTGCATACACACAGTATAAGTGAGAAAATGGTAGGAGACTAAGACAAACGTTCACTCGGATAATCTATTAATACCTAAAAGTCCTCCAGGTGGGTATGGAATTTCAGCTTACTTAGCGTACTTGTGCAAGGATTGCATTTGGCCACTAGCCAGTTAACTACGTGGTCCACAATTTTGCACGAGCTATATCTGTCTTTACCTCTAGCTCTCGCAAATCCTAAATTTTTATCGAAATTCCATTAAGCCAACGATGAAAATGTCAATGTGCCTGATTATTATTGAATGATACCATCTTCTAAATTGATGGATATAATCGTTTTTCTCAGTGAAAACTGGAGAATTAAGAGCAATACGATAATCCGCAAAATTTGAAATGGATTATATTAAGTGAGTAAGCTTCTTAGTCTGAGAGCTTCTAGCATCAAAAACAATATATTATTCATTAAAGTCTTCAATACTTGATGGCTGCTTCTACTTGACAATTCCCAGTCTGATCAGCTTCATCTGAACCGCACCCAGTGGACATAGACATTTGTTTCACTATCTGTTCATCTGTCTCTCTCTTCTCCGGTATATGGCATGTACGAGCCTACAGCTGGTGTCGATTGTGCCTGTTCGGCGTCGAGATATCCAGTGCAATTGATACTGCTTCGTGCTGTCGACTAATTCCATCCAAAATCCTATCTCTAGTGATTACAGCTGGTATCCTCTGGAGATTGTTCATAGATAGGACATGTCACAATTACTGAACGAAAAGACTTTCGATGTTTCAAAATGAAAAAAAATTCACATAGTTGTAAAATAGTAACCAAATAACAATTCAATTTTTTTTTATTTTGAAAAAATCTGGATATTTTCAGTGACAATGTTCTGATTGTATGCCAGATTTTTTTTTCCAGCCTGTGAATTGTGTTTTTTCCCAGATTGTCCCGTCAGTTTTCTGCAGCATGTACTAACCAAAAGTATTTCAATTATTCATCGAAACAAATTCAATAGAATTCCAATTTCTAGTTCAACTAGTACCAGAATTATTGTTGATTCTCGGATGCAATAACACGTAGGCTTCCAGTAAACTTGCAATAATACAGGTGCGAATGATGGCATAGTAAAGTTTATTCCCGTGTGGTGGATCTGCAATAATTACGAGGCATAATTAGGAAGGGTCTCCATAATTTGGGATATAGAGGAAATAATCCCTCGTGTGTCGTTACATTTAGGTCATTTTGTGAATATCTTATTTACCATTGTACCCTCATGAATCTACTGGGCCAAATTATATTGATCCTGTAACGACAGTGCCAGCTTATTTGTCTTAATTGTTTTTTTATTTTCTGTTATTCAATATCAGAGGTTCATGATGTAATGAAGCATCATGATTTATAACTTTGAGGAGACAGAAGATGTGGACTAACGTCACTGCTGTCAGGAGTAATGTGTCCCAAGAGAGAAGTGGGATCTCAGGCGAACCACAGAGAGTCTCCCTCTGGCTCTATACTCGAATGGTTAGCAATAATTATGGCGTCACCGTTGCATGGAGATACGCAGCACGAGTGTCCCTGTGGCACCGGTGCTACGTCCTGAATAGCTGATAGCCAACAAGAAGCCCTAATATATACATATACACATATATATATGCACTTGGTTTGAGAAGGAAGTACCGAGGCAGACCGGTGAATTGATAGTGCGAGGAAGGCAACCAGATATATCCGTTATTTGGACCATGAGAATCCGCTTTGACTATGTGATTCTCAATAGTCCTTAGGATTCTATTCATTATTGTATCTGCAATGCTGCAACACTGGCCAGTGCTACTGGTTCCATTGATCAAACTCACAAGGAAATCTTCTCCGACGTCTCTTTTCAATTTCGATAAAATTGGGATATGTTATTCTTTGTTGAAATGTAGAGGACACGTTTTTTTTTTCTAAATCGGTGGGAGAGTACCTTTCTAAGTTCAGGATCAAAGAAAGTGTTTCTGAGGTTTTAAATACCTGCAGTTCAAATGATTGAATACAACTGACGGCATTACTTTCTGGGTAAGAAAGTAGGGGTACAATGGACCTCTGCAACAACATAATTCAGGATTTTTTTTTCGATGTTAGGGACTCGAAGAAAAAATCTGAAAAAATTTGAGAAGATGCTCCAATATGTCTTGATTTTTATAGAATTTTCTCAAATTTTTTCATAAAGCTGCCTATTCTCTAAAATTAACATTAAAAAAATATTGTAAAAAATTTACGTCCATAGTTTTTTGAATTTTTCAAATACATTATCTTCATTTTTTCAAAGAATAAAAATGATTTAAAAAATACTCCTTTTGGGCCTTCATCGTCATTTTCACGTCGATGAGAAAAACTACGTGTCTCGTAGATCCCAACAAAAAAATAACATATTCCAAATTCATTGAAATCGGAGAAGTAAACTGGAAAAAGTTTTCTTGTCAGTCCTAATCAAATAAAGAGAAATGTCAAATTAGGTCACAGGGAATTATTCTCTCCTGCTTTTCTCCTGTTCTATAAAAGTGAAAATAGAAGAACTGGAGATATTTTTCAATCCAGACATTGATGAGGCTCTTTTTTTTCCACTCTCCTATATTATTAATACCAGGAGAAACCATTTTCTTAAGACTCTAGCAGAAGGAGCAGCTGTCGTGAAAACGATAACGTGCGTCAGCTGCAGCGCAAATTACTAAGTTTCCTTTTAATTGCTGGAGTAACGTTTCGCACGGTAATTTTATTTAATTAAAAGCGAACGGACTGCCGATGTCTGTATTGATCATTATTATTTATACAGGAGTAAAGAGAATGAAAAAAAAAAAAAAAAAAAAGCTTTCATAAATCAAAGATGCCTAAATGAGAACGTGAAAGTGCTTGATGATGTAAATTTCTCTAAGTTTAATTAATTACCCAGAACTGAAGGAAACTTCATCAAAGGCAATATAGTTGATGCATTTACCACTAGATGCACTTTTAAGATACTTGAAACTTCTGTCAAGCTCGAATTTTATTGACTAATGCACGATGTAGGTTACTGCGATACTCTCTGAAACACTTACCTCCATTATATCTGTCGTGTTTAGTCCAATTTTCCTGATAACGGGTAATTGCTTTTGGGGTTTACGCATAATGGAAGCGAATTCTCTCCCATGACGTTGACTCGATGAACGGATGAATGTTGTGTATAGCTTAGGTAATGCTCCAAACGCTTTTTGGGAAACATACTAGTAGAGATGGGGGAAAATAGGGGGATATGGATAGTGTAGGTGGACGTGACACG
Organism: Aleiodes alternator; assembly: GCA_963921955.1. Classification (NCBI taxonomy): domain Eukaryota; kingdom Metazoa; phylum Arthropoda; class Insecta; order Hymenoptera; family Braconidae; genus Aleiodes; species Aleiodes alternator. Next base: position 10,772,558 of record OY998102.1, on the reverse strand, counting down.
ACATGAGAGTACGTGGGTAACATTGACATGAGTACCACGATTAACCACGAAAATATTGCGCATCGTTGCCAGGAGTAATCTAATTACTATCTGGTCAGTATAGTATGGCGGATGATACAATGTATAGCTTCATCATCAAGTGGACATTTGAGGAATGTGAACTGAGTGTCTATGTAAATTACCGGAAAATTTCATTCTCCAGAGTGCAAATATTAGCCAAAGAAATCAAAGAGAACTGAAACGCAAAAAAAAAATTAATAGAAATTTTTATAATCGCGTTAATTCCTCACTGAATATGAATCTATGTAATTCGTTTTAAAATGTTGACTGCTTCGCTCAATTTATTGAATTGAATTATTAGTGTGTGAAGTTTTTTTTTGTCGGAGTTTTTCCTTGCCATAAGTTTTTTAGACGTGCTGCTTGAGAATGAAGGGAGGCAAATAATTCGGAAATTCATGGATTCAATGGAATTTATCGAATGTGCAATGGTGTAACGATAAATGTATGCGATTAATGGAATTAATTAACTAGGCTCATGCAGACTGAGAGAATGTAAATATTAAATTCGTTGCAATAACGTAACTTTATAAATTGTTGCATGCAGATATAACCAGCATGTTACTAATTTAATTAGCACTAACATGGTACCAGTTAAACGCGAGTTTCTGTTGAATTATTTGAATTAAAATCCAACCAAATTTCACTTCTGTACCAATCTCTTCTTCTCTCTCTCTATATATATATTCCTGTCTTTCTCGTATCCATGCATTGATTCAAGTAATTGTCTGAAATAAGTTGAGAGCCGAGTTTTGATGAAGAACATACTGTTACATTGTAAAATATCACTATTAAATTTGCGTAGCATGAAATTTTCAAGTTTCATACTAGATCTCAGGTTACAATGATTTTTGTGTTAATTACCTTTGACGTATCATCAAGGTGAATGATCTCGTCATCTGGTGGAGATCACGTGAATCAGTTAAATTAACTCTTGAGCCCCTTACCTGCTTTGATTTGAAATAATGAAATAATTCCAATTTCTCTAAAGCTAGCAGGATCGAGTAGGTACAGATTGCCTGATCCTCTCCCTTTCTTTTTTCCCCACTTTGTATTATCCAATTCGATACTCTCCATTTAGACCAAATTGTTGGACCTCACGTTTATGATCTCCATTCAAATGAACTTTACAATTTTTCTATATAGTATTGTGTACTCTCTTCAGACGTTGAGACACTCAAATTCCTCAATTTCGTTTATTTCCCATCACTTCAATCAGCCCAAACTGTTTCAATCGATTCATTAACAAGAATCCACAACTATTTGACCTGATTTATCTCGCTCTCTTGCAGCGATTCATTGGAATGAGTTGATCCAAATGTAGTGGTTCCCATCAACGCAACGTTTATGATTATCGTTGGGAGTATTCATCAAATGTTCTCTCCAGTATTTGCGATGAAATCGGCTTGTTCCTAGAAATCAATGGCAATATAATAGAAATGAATCATTCAAGAGAGCTAGCATTTTATGAATACAATAGATCACCTCATTTATCGCAATATTTAGGTTTACAATAACATCAAGTGTTAAGTTACTTATTTGAGGAAAGATGAAATTTAATGTGCTGCATGCTGAAACCTTTTTCCATTGAACTCGAATAGAGCACTTCTTTGAGAATATCACTTGCGCCATTTTGCCTCTAAGAAAATCCCATAATCCTCAAGAATATCGGGCAAAAATTCAAATAGAAATCCCCAACTTATTTCTTTAAGCCGATACCTATTCTTCTGTGAAAAAAAAAAACGTTGACAAAAAAAAATAACGATAAAACCTGCGGTCTCCAACAATTAGTGAGAGGATAAAAGGAGCCATGCTTCTTTAGTAAGACGCAATGCAAGCTAGTAGCCTCTTCCTTCCGGGTGATAATGTATTCTTATTGTACAGGGATTCGTTGAGTAGAAGGGAGGGATCTTCCCAGGCTTTAACAGGCATCCTTTCTCCATTATGTACTATATACCTTCATGCAAGAGGGATCATAGGAGCCATCAACTATAGAAGATACTATCTTCACAGAGTGAACCTGATCGAAAATATGTAAAGGAGATCCATTCACTGTGATCGTTGATCAGACTCTGATACAAATTTCATAACATCTTCTCCTCTGACGAAACTAAGTATTTTATGTTATGAATTATTCGAGAAAATTCATGGCTACTCGATAATCATCAAGAGTAATAACATTAAATTTTTTTATTAATATAAGCAAGAGCTATTACGTGAAGCGGAAAATGGAAAGTTTGTGTTCAAAAAAATTTAGTAAAACTATTTAGGCTCTCAAAAGTTTTTTAATTTAGCAGGAAACAATATTGGATATTTATAATATTATTTAATTCTAATTTATTATCGTGAACATTGTCCTAATATGGAAGAAAAATACAAAAATAGAAATAATGAAAATAATTTGAAAAAACTTCGGGAGAAAAAAGTGAATATTTCAAGTTACTACTTGAATTTCCTCAATGATTATGAAGAGACATCGGGTAAACATGAGATATTAACTTACAAATATGATATAGAATGTATAATGATGCTCCCCTTGATCTCATCAGATCATTGAGGATGAGTACTCTCTATAAATGAATGGACACTTCAAATGGCCCTTGAAAATATCGTTCCCTTAAATTCAAAGGGGCGTAAGTTCTGTGTATTACTCACTGCTTCATGGTTTGAAAATACATCAAATAATATTTGGCACTCAATATCATTAGGTATATAGTATTAAATCAAGAATTCAGCGTATTTATTACGCTCATTGATAAAGATTTGAGAAAATGAAGTTTTATATTAAGATTCTGAATTTTTTTTATTGTCATCTTTAGATGAATTTAAAGCAATAAACAATTTCTTTGCCAATCCAGAGAAAACTTCTGTCTTCTTGAAACCTTCCGACTCGATAACATCTGAGTAATGATCAACAGTGTATTTCATTACATGCTCCCTCAATTGATCAGCACGGTGAAGATCAGCAACTTCCAGAATATGTATTGCATTATCTATTTTCAGAGTTTTGTACAGAGTCTTTTCGCACAAATGTTTCAATCCTTCCAATGCATACTGTTCTGCTGCAGCCAGTAATTCTTCAGCAAATTCATCAATATCCGTTACATAATTTTTGTAGATAAATTCCAACATTCTTCCCACTACATCAGACTGCATATTTTCAATTTTCACTTCATTTTTAACATTTTCATTCATTTCTTTGTTTTCAAACATTGCTGCAAATACATCACTGCGACTGGCCAAAATGGCTTTGTGTGCTGGGAATCTCTCAGATCCAGAAACAACAGTAAAATCACTGAGCTTAAGATTCTTGTAGAGCCATGAAAAATCGAAATCCAGCCGAGAAACTTTTGATTCAAAAAATGTTACCTGGCTTCTTGAAGATTCAAGTGATGACGTAATAAAAGTTCCTAATACATCAATTTTACAATGGACTGTAATTGTATCATCGCAATTATCAGAATCATCTGAATTTAGAAGTTTCATTCTCTCAATGAACTGCAGAGATCCATTACCAACTATGGGTTCATATCTATGTTCATTTGTCACTGTTTGTAGTAGTTTTTTAGAACGTGAAATGGATATTTCGTACTTGACTTTGATTCCAAGCATTTTACCCGAAGCAGGCCGAAGGAAAAGTGCTATCCAGTTGGACTGATCTGCCGATGCACCACGTGGATAAAGCCTCAGCAGCCATAGCTCGTTACAATTCTTTGTCACAGGAAAAACTCGAGACTCTATGCATTCACCGCTCTCTTCACGGAGTTCTCCAAAATTTTTAATTGTCCATTCATATTCAATGTGATCGCCCCTCACCTGAGTGCAAACCCAATCCATATCAAAAACAGAGAAAACTATTGTTCCTCACCGATTCAGTAATATATTTTTGATGAATATTTTGATGCAGAGAGACTCATGTAAATGAAGTATATGATAGAAAGGTTACGTTGTACAATAATTGTAGGCGTTTCCACTTGTCGACAATTGCTGCGTCAAGTTATGGCCTCATGCAGACGCTTGACGCTAGCGCCAAATCAGTGCACGTGACACTATTTTGAATTTCCCGCTGCTGAAAAGTGTAGTAACAAAGCTGAACAATGTGAGCTTTTTCGCTGGAAGTGCAGCGTCAAAGTATCATTCAATGCCAAATATGTGTTGTACAATTTATGTCATCAATTGGTGCGAATAATGGCTTCAGACCAGATAAATGTCTCCGATGATTTAATTAACTAGTTGACGATAAAAATATAGGTCTCAACAATACTTTTTTTCCAATATAATAAAGTTTTATTTCAATGAGGTTAACATGTTCGAGTTACTTTTTGACGCAGCGGCTCGCAGCTACATGTTTTTTAGCGGCGGGAAATTCAAAATAGTGTCACGTGACCTGATTTGCATCGAATGCGTCAAGCGTCTGCATAAGGCCGTACCTTCACTGTTTTCAATGATGGAGAACGGACCTTCACGGCTTCCACCAATGAGTGAACTGCTTTTGAAATTCTATATTCAAGGAAAAATATTAAGATTATGAATATTTTATGGAATATTCATTTTTTGGGTGATTTCTAATTTTTGAATAATTCCCCGAATATAGTCAGATGAATTCGATTTCTGTATCCACAATAAACTTACTGGAAAAACTAAGTAGACGGGTTCACAAAATATTCAAGAGCTTAAAAAAATCCGAAGTACCGTGGTGGTCCCGGTTTCTGACAATTCCCCAGTAGATGACAATTTTTGCAAACTCATTAGTTGAATACAATTGTTGAGCTGGTTGAGTGCAACATATAAGTATCAATTAAAATTAAATATATAATAAAATAATAAAATGAATAAATAATAAAGTTAAATGACATTTCATGAGCAAATAGTGGTTGTCTTCGAATTATACTGTCTGAAACTAGCTCTAAAGTGTCAGAAAGCGGGACCCCCACAGTACTTCGGATTTTTTTGAATATTAGTTTGAATATTAGTTAATTAGGAAATAGTTCAGTTAGGGGAGATTCAGTCGTTCACATTACGCATGGAGATAAAGATAGATGAAAGGAGCGAGCATCTATTTCATTTGTTTAGAATAGCACATCAATGTTCCAATGCTTCAATGTGGAATGTTGCATCGACTCAAGGGTTTGGATGAAATTTAACAGTAATCAAATTAATGAATCATTACAATATATTATTGGAGCATTCATTTCCAATTCATTTAGTTGTTAAAGTTTCCCAAAAATGAGCTGATGGAGTATTAATTATATATATATCTATATCAATGGGAAGAATTACTAGTTGAACTTAAAACCTTCACAATGATTTAAACTTGATAGTTTTGTGGAAAGTAGTGCTCTCGTTCAAGAGTGTAAATTCGTTGAAGTCCTGTGATTTGTCAAATTCGTGGTTTCTGATTAACTGTAAAACATCGAAATATGAATAGGAACATGCTCTATTTCGTAGTTGTGAGAGAAAAAGAATACACTGCAGTAACATAAGTGCCAAAATAAGATCAGTCAATTTTAGTGCCGTAATTATTTTTCCAACGCTCAAAAATCAAATAATATAAATAAATTGAGGACTTTTTTATTAATAATAGTGTATGACAATATTATCACTATTGCCCAGGACAGTTGCATGGTGGAGTAGGTATTCCACCGCCAGGGCAAATTCTGTCGCAATGAGCGACTTGAGCTACTGCTATTTCTAAAGAAAAAGAAAAATTTTCGGTTATTTGATCAATTAAGAAATTTTCAATATTTCTAAATTTTTCTATTTTTTATTGATTCCTAAAATTCCTGAATAATTTTATGGGATAAACTTACGTATAAATCCACCAAACAGCACGAAACTCACGGCAATTATCAAAATAAACAAAAATCTTGATGTTTCCATTTTTAAAACTGATGAGAGTCAGTACTGAAGACAATACATTCACTCAGTTCTTTATATATTCTCCATGAACTTCATTATCTGAAAATAATTCCAAATTTATCTTTTCCCATATAGATTCATTTTGACAGTTTTAGCGAGACGGTAATTGCTGCAATAACAATCCCATTTATTTTCCTCATATTCAAAGACAAACACTGATAAATTAGACGATTTTTTCCTTGTTCCTCATTATATGCTCTCGGAATCGACATTGTTAGAAACCACAATGATAAGATGACTCAATAAGTTATTCATTATCTTATTTTTCATCTTCAATTGCTCATTATCAAGTAGCATTTATACATCAACTTCATTAGTCTTCTAAGTATCTGTATTTTTTGAGAACTTTTTATAGTAGATTCAATTTTAGCTGAAGAAAAGTTGGAAGTTTTATACATCGACTAATTCACGCTTTCATTGAATTTCCTAAATCATTAGAAGACTTTATGAAGCTATGTGTACAACAGGCTCGGAACAGACTTTCGAGTCACTATCGATTCTCCAAAAATTTCCACTTGGATAAGAAAATTGTTGTTTTTTCAAATTTTATTTCGTGAATTTTGGTTTTTCCTTCTTGTATTTGAAGTCTGAAGGAATATGCTCTAATGAGAATATTGAACATATCAAATATAACAGCAGATTTTCTTTCTCTTTAATAATTGATTATAAGAAGCTGATACATACAATTGTAGTGACTGATAATGAATTTTTGCAGGCATTGGATCCACATTATGTGAATCCAATAATTAGACAATCGTAAAAAATAACTTTCTTCAGGTTTTACAGTCAAAAAAAAATTCAATCAAAATTGTGATTGAGCTCATTCATCACCATGACTAATTAAAATATTCATCTATCTTCATTCATCAATAACGACTCATGAGATCTCGTACAATACATTAAAACAAGGAAAATTACTATTAATCAATGCTTTATATTTTTGAAATACATCAGGAAATATTAGGAACTGAATATCATCAGGTATATAGCATTAAATCAAGGATTCACTGTACTTATTACATTCATTAATGAAGGTTCGAAGAAATAAAGTTTTGTATTAAGATTCTGAGCTTTCCTTATTGTCACCTCTCGAAGAACTCAACGCAGTGAACAATTCCTTTGCCAATCCAGAGAAAACTTCTGTCTTCTTGAAACCTTCCGACTTGATAACATCTGAGCAATGATCGACAGTGTATTTCATTACATGCTTCTTCAATTGATCAGCGTGGTGAAGATCAGCAAGTGCCAGAATATGTATTGCATTATCCATTTTCAGAGTTTTGTACAGAGTCTTTTCGCACAAATCTTTCAATCCTTCCAATGCATACTGCTCTGCTGCAGCCAGTAATTCTTCAGCAAATTCATCAATATCTGTTACATAATCCTTGTAGATGAATTCTAACATTCTTTCCACCACATCAGACTGCATGTTTTCAATTTTGACTTCATTTTCAATGTTTTCATTCATTTCTTTGTTCCTAAACATGGCTGCGAAAAAAGAACTGCGACTGGCCAAAATGGCTTTGTGTGCTGGGTATCTCTCAGATCCAGAAACAACAGTAAAATCGCTAAGCTCCAGATTTTTGTAGAGCTAGGAAAAATCTTTATCCAATCGATGAACTTCTGATTCGAAAGGCGTTACCTCGTTTTCTGAAGATTTAAGTGATGACGTAATATAAGTTCCTAATACATCAATTCTGCAATGAACTGTAATTGTAATATCGCAATTATCGGAATCATCCGAATCTAGGAGTTTCATTCTTTCAATGAATTGTGAATATCTCCAATCACATGTGCTTCCATATCTATATTCAAAGGTCCTTGCTTGTATTAATTGTTTGGAACGTGAAATAGACAATTGGCACTTGATTTTTATTCCACGCATTTTATCCAAAGTAAATCGAAGAAAAAGTGCTATTGCATTTGGAGCTTTACATGTACCGCATGGATACAACCTTAACAACCATTGCTCGTTATCATTGTTCACAGGAAAAACTGGAGACTCTATGTATTCACCGTTCTTTTGAGGAAGTTTTCCAAAATTTTTAATCGTCCATTCATATTCAATATGATTTCCCTTCACTTCAGTGCAAACCCAATCCATATCAAAACCCAAAACTGCTGTTCTTCTTCACTGATTGGATTATATATTGATGATTGTGATGAATATCTTGATACAGAGAAAATAGTATCGACAAAACATGTGATGGAGAGGTTACGTTGGACGAGAATTAATGAAGGAGCATTTCCATTCGTCGATCGTAGCCGTCCCACTGTCTTCAATGATGAGAAACGCGCCTTATTGGTCTCCACCAATGAGTAAACTGCTTTTGAAAGTCTATATTCAAAATAGAATATTATGATTCATTCCTTGAATTCAATTATGAAATATTTTAATACAGTGAATAATGTCAATAAAACATACGATGGAGAGGTTACGTTGCACAAGAATTCTTCTTCTTTGTTATTGTTCCAACCAGTAGATCATCTCGCCGTTTGTACAAAGTTAATAAAGTAGCATTTCCATTCTACGATAATTGCAGTGTCGCTGTCTTCAGTGATGAAGAACGCACCTTAACGGTTTTCACCAATGAATAAACTGCTTTTGAAATTCTGTTTTCAAAATATAGAATATTATGATTACGGATATTTTATCGCATGTTCATTTTTTAAAATAATTTTCAATTTTTAAAATTTTTTTTGAATTCTCAATAAACTCAATGAGAAATATGACTGGACAGTATTTACAATATATATTTATTTTTCATATTATTTGCAAGATATTTGAGTTATAAAAAGAACAAAATAATATAAATAAATTGAGGATTTTTTTTATTAATAATAGCTTATGCAGCAGAGAATAAATTGCTGGCATTATTCATGAAGGATTAGAAATTGATGAAAGAAGCCAGTATACATTTTATTATTTCGTAATGGCGCATCGATGTTTAAATGCATAATTGAACACTTCAACAGTTTATAGGTTTCTCAATCAAAATATTAACACGAAAAATATTAACGAAACTCGATGTAAAAGAGGTATCAATTGAATAGATCGGAAGGTTCGATGGGATTCATAGCATTTACATCACGTTTACAGTATTTGAAGTCAAAAATGAGATGTGGATCGCTTGTTCAACAATATTATCACTAATCCTCAGGACAGTTGCATGGTGGAGTAGGTATTCCACCGCCAGGGCAAATTCTGTAGCACTGACCGACTTGGGCTGCTGCTGCTATTTCTAAAGAAGAAGAAACATTTCCGTTTATTTGATGATTTACGAAATTTTCAATATTTCTAATTTTTCATTAATTCCTAGAATTTTGGAATGAATTTATGAAATATACTTACGTATAAATCCACCGAAGAGCCCGAAACTCACGGCAATTATGAAAATAAACAGAAGTCTTGATGTTTCCATTGTTAAAACTGATGAAAGTCAGTACTGAAGACAATATATTCGCTCAGTTCTTTATATATTCTCCATGAACTTCATTATCTGAAAATGATCCCGAACTCACCTGTTCCTGCAATGATTCATTTCGACAGCTTCAACGAGGTAGTAAATACTGCAATAACAATCTCACTTTTTTCCTGTTATTTAAAGGTAAACACTGACTAATTTAACGGGATTTTCCTTATTCTCTGTTATATACTCACTGAATTGACATTGTTATAAGCTGCGATAACAAACGTACCCAATAATTCATTCATTATCTTATCTTTTACTTCCAATAAATTCTTATCAAGAAGTATCAATATGGGAGACCGGGGCAAAATGGACCTCTCGTGCCAAATGATCTAGGAATCTTTTTGGAGTGAAGGACATTGTGAAAGGATCCGGAAAAAATTGGGATGTTTCAATGTATTTACACTTTTGGTGAATTTTTCGCGAAAGTTTTGACACTAAAAAAATCCCGCTTCATTTTAAACCGCAGGTCCGTTTTGCCTCGATTTCCTCCAAATTAATTTTAGTAGTTTTCTCAGCATATGCAATTTTGAAAAAGCTTGTTATAGTAGATTCAACATCAGCTAAAGACAGATCAAAACATAGAGAAAAATGTTTTCTTAATTTAAGAATGTGCAGTCACTTAATTTAAGAAAGTAAAACTCACTTAAATTAAGTGACTTTTCTCACTTGAATCAAGTGATTTTTCTCACTTAAATCAAGTAACTTGTCTTTCTTAATTTAAGTGACCTGTGCTTTCTTAAATTAAGTGACTGCACATTCTTAAATTAAGAAAAAATTCTTCTCTGTGAAGTTACACGCATCAAATGATTGACACTTTTCTTGAAAATTTCTGAATCATTATGAAATTTGATGAAGTCACATGTGCAACAGAGTCTTGTTAGGAACAAAGGGGCGTAAGTGCTGTGTAGAAGGATAGCACTTGCGCCCCTATGACTCTACGGAATATACTCTCAAAAAAAAGTTACTTTTGGATCAGAAAATCTTGTCTTTCTCATTTCATTTCTTCAAATGATCTTCTTTTGCATGTGGAGTGAGGAGTGAAATAGTCGTATCCTAAAATATTGAGCACCTCATCAATGATTTGTCATTGCCTCAGAAACCAAGTGGTGTAAGTCTCGGGCTTATAGATAGCACCTACGCGACTTTGTTTCTAAGGTGCGAAATATAACAGTAGATTATCTTGAATCTTCAATTATTTATTATGAGAAGCTGACATAAACAATTGTAGTTATTGGTAATAAATTGTTCCGTGCATCAAATTTCTTCATTATGTAAATCCAATGATTGGAAAACCATAGAGAAGGGAAAACTTCTTTATAGTTAATGTCGTGCCGCAGAAAAAAATTCTATTTAAATTTTCATTGATTTTATTCTTCATCACTGCTCTCATTCTCCAAAAAAAATGAGAGTACACATCAATTCTTTAACTAATAAAAGAGGCATGTCTGCCATCTTGAATGCTTCTGTTTTCACTATAGTCAAGCGATTAGCGACGATGTACTGCTTGACACGATTCGTCAACTGATCAATTGAAATTTCATTTATACGGTTTCAATGTTATACCACTGACAATTTCATTCATTTATTTATTGACATGAAGAATTAATAACAATTTTTCAGTACACTGCCGTAGTGTACTCGGAGTATTATCACTATTCTCCGGGACATTTGCATGGTGGAGTAGGTGTTTCGCCACCAGGGCAGGTCCTGTCGCAATAAACTTGGGCTGCTGCCATTTCTAAAGAAATAGAAAGAAAAAACATGTTCATTTATTCAATCATTTACGAAATTTTCAATGTTTCTAAAATTCCTGAATAAATTTATGAAGTAAACCCACGTATGAATCCACCGAAGAGTCCAAAACTCACGGCAATTATCAAAATAAACAGAAATCTTGATATTTCCATCGTTAAAACTGATGAGAGTCAGTACTGAACACAATACATTCATTCAGTTCTTTATATATTCTTCACGGACTTCATTATCTAAAAATAAACATGAACTTATCTATTTCTGCATTGATTTATTTTGACAGCTTGAACAAAACGGTAAATACTGCAATAAAAATTCCATTTTTTTCCTCTTATTTAAAGGTAAACACTGACGAATTCAACGGGTTTTTCCTTATTCTCTGGTATATATTCACGAAATTGACATTGTTATATACTGCGATGATGGAATTACCTAATAATTTATTCATTATCTCATCTTTCATTTCCAGTGAATTCTTATCAAGAACTATTAATATGGGAGACTGGGGCAATATGGACTACTTTGTCTCTCAGGTGACGGAATATAATAGTAAAGTTTTTTATACTCTTGAATAATTTATTATGAGAAGCTGACATACAATTGTATTTATTGATGATAAATTTCTTCATGTATCAAATTTCTTCATTATGTAAATCCAATGATTGGAGGACCATAAAGAGGAAAAACTTCTTTACAGTCAATATCGTGCAGCAAAAAAAAATTCTATTAAAATTTTCATTGATTTCATTCTTCATCACTGCTCTCCTTCTCCAAAAAAGTGAGAGTACACATCAATTCTTTAGCTAACGGAAGAGGCATGTCTGCCATCTTGAATGCCTCTGAATTCACTATAGTAAAGCGATTAGCGACGATGTACTGCTTCACACGCTTCTTCAACTGATCAGCATGATAATGATCAGCAAGCACAAGGATTTCAGCAGCATTATTACCATCAATTCTCTTAAAAATAGTTTCTTCGCACAATATCTTTAATCCACTTATTGCATACTGTTCAGCTGCAGGCAGCAGCTGAGAAGCTAATTCCTCAATGTTGCTCACATGATCCGTATAAATGAATTCCAACAGTCCCTTCACAACAGTTGGCTCTATATTATCAATTTTTATTTCATTTCTAATGTTTTCGTCCATACCTTTGTGTTCAAACATGGCTTTGAATACGGGACTGCGGCTAGCCAAAATGTTCTTGTGACTCGGAAATTCTTCATTTCCTGAAATAATAGTGAAGTCACTGAACTCAGGATTATTATAGAGCAGATGAAAATCTTCATTCAATCGTCGTTTCTTTGACTTAAATGATACATGACTCAATTTTGATGAAAAGATAGATGATGAATTGATAAAAGTTCCTAACACCTCAATGCTGCAACAAATTGTAATTTCATCTTGAGAATCGTTTTCCAATGATAGTTTTGATCTCTCGATTAAACGCGAAGTTCCATGACCTTTCATCCTTTTATATCTGCGTGTTAGTGTTTTTCTTCCCAATACTTGCATTGATCGGCGAATGGAAATTTCAAATTTCACTGTAATTCCAAGCATTCTCGTTAATACGGGCCGAAGATATAGAGATATCCATTCGGCATGTCTTTCCTTTTTGCCACGTGGATAAAATCTAAGTTTCCATTGCTCTCCATTATTATAGTGTGCTGGGAAAACTGATGAATCTATAACCTCTCCATTCATTTGAGAAAGAGTGTTGTAATTTTTTATTATCCATTCATATTTTATTTTATCACCTCTCATTTGCGTGTAGATCCAATCATTTTCCACTGCGTTATTTTGTGCTGATGAAGCCATTTCAATAGGATTTTCTTTTATAACCTCTTTCATCAACAAAAATGGTTTTCGCAACTGTTTTGTATCAGAGGCTGTGTATTAAAGAATAAAGAAAGCAGCTTTTTCAATTAATTAGAGATCAGATTGAAGAAAATATCCCGAAGAATTCTGCAGATATTCGGAATGTCAATAATTAAGAAAAAGAAATAATAATCGTTTGGAAGATTGATTTTGCGATTTTTTTAGAAAATTTTATAGACATATTAGACGACTCTAATTGCTCATGTGAAATGAGAAAAATGATACTAATTTGTTTTGAAGAACTTGAAATTACTGAAGTCTTGATTACTTTCTCAAAAATATCGAGTTTACAGCAAACTGTGACTGTATCATCGTTAGGTCAATCATCAACAGTTAATGAAAGAAAAAAAAATTATCAACTGAATTTACATCCAAATAAATCCATTAAAATCCCGAAATACAGAAGAGTCTACTCGAATATCTCTCCACCAGAACTTGATTTGTCAGAATTGACAATATCCAGGTACCCAGTCTCAGAAGTTCGCATTGTGTCGTGATAAACTGGCCTCTGTACTCTCCTCCAGTAGCACTGAAATAAGAAAAAAATCGTGAATAAGGAAATAAGAACAGAAGACTGGCTGGTTGGTTGTCTGATGCTGACTGGTCCAGGTTTTTATCACTGACCCCTGAGGGAACAGAGAGACTGTGGATGGCTGCAAACCGGTGCGAGAGACCTAGAAGTGGAGCGAGTAGTGAAGAGACGTTGGTAGAAGCATCGTTGCTGCCGTTTCGGTACGTTTGACGTGTCCCCGAGGGAAAATCGCCAACTTGACAGGCCATCTCCTTTCACCTGGCCATGTCGCTCCAAGGCTTTACCTGTATATTGCCTCCCCCTCTCTCTCTCTCCTGCTCTTGAAAATTCAAACTCGTTGTAACCAAGTGTTATTATTATTTCCTCCATGCCCCAGCAATTCTTTTTCTCATAACAATTAAAGCACAAAATACATGCGTATATCATGTTTAAAGGCAATTACAAAACGCTTAACGATCCCACCCACTCAATTCCCCTTCTACACCGCCCTTCCACGTTATTTTGGGTAACTCGATTTACGTAGAATGTGGTAATCGATATTGCAGAGCCATCGGCAGTTGTGCATCGTTGGAGAGCAGTCTCTTGGGTATTGCCGATCGGTTATCGATTTCATTGTACATACTTCACATTCCACAAGCGCATCAACCAAAAATAAATGATCCCATTTATATTGCTTTTATTTTTTTATTTGTGTGAGGGAGAGAGAGAAAGAGAGGGGGCAATGGATATTACTGACCACATGCCATCATACTTTTAATATTCATATGTTTCCTGTGGTTTCACGTATTTTTATTTAAGGTAGTTGCCTTTTGCATGACAATGTTCAAGACTTGCTTCGGAATTGAGCTATTAATGATCAGATGCATAACGCATACAATTATGAAATTTGAGAACGATGGTCCACAGCAAGCATAAGATAATTGCAATTGGAAATTATCTCTTCACATAGATAGTTTACACTGTTGAAAATGGCCGTCTGAATTTTCCGTGCAAAATCCCGGAAATTTCAAACGAGCCACATTTCTACTGAAATTTCAGATAATTACGTCATTAAAAAATGAAGACATCATCGATTTTCAAATAATTTCCCGTCTGGATATCAATGAAATTTGTGAATTTCAGTTTAATTGTTTCTTGAAAATTTAGTAAAAATAGGAAAAATTCAAGAAAAAAATTGAATATTCAAGTCATTTTGACTCTGAATATTCATTTTCAGTAGAAAACTCAAGTAATTTACAGAATTTCCGTTTCAATTCTACTTAAGACTCATAGATTCCTTTGAATTTCCTCTGTAACTCACAGATTTCATAACTATCTTCCCATTAACAAAAATTCAATATCACGTCCATAAAAATTCCCATCAAATTGTCTATGAAATTTTCATTTTTTCCTAACAGTGTAGAAAAAGCGTGATAAAACTATGAATTTCATTTTTATTCACGTTGAAAAAAAAATACTATCGCTATGGAAAACTAATAACTATCAGACCTATACATCTAGAATTATTTAAAAAAAAAAATGGAGTGCTTTTATCAAATAATTTCGGTGAATAATTGAAAATAGAACCGTATTTTAACGAATAGTTTCAGTGCAGGGAGTACGAAGATGACTGCGAGAGAACAATGTGAGAAAACATATAAAAAATGTGCATATTCATATAGAGGATACTATTGTGTATGTGGTACAGTCAAGTCGCAAAATATTCAGGTTTACCCTAGTAAATTATCGGTAAATAGAGTGAGGACTTGAAGCCGAAATTTTCCGACGAGACGATTGGATGGCAACTATGTTAAGGATTAAAAGAATGGGAAAAAATCATGAAAAAGGAGAGAAAATCACTAAAAGAATAAATAAAGAAGGTTAGAAAGGGACTTTTGTTAATTCTGGTAGACTCTTGAGTCAACATAGGAACAGACGTCTCGAGTGCTTTTGCCCCACGCTAGTATGAACTTTAATGTCGAGAGGACCGCTGGGGTGGCTTCTGATGCGTTCATATGTAGCTTTCAAACATTATGCAAGTGTCTTCGTTGACCATGCAAAAAAATAGAATGACAATTTTTTTTACCTCTACTTTCATCTCATCATAGAAGAAATGTAAGTGCTCAATTTTGTTTTTTTTTCATAACTCATTTTTCATTATTATTCTTTAATTCACAAAATGTTCTCAATGAAATTATTTAATGAAGCACCGGATGAACGTGAAAAAACGTATCTCGTAACTATGCTATTTCATAACGGCCCAATTCATTAAGAAATTCTCCAGTTTCCTTATAATGAAGTCGGCAATTAGAGATATGCAAAACAACATTGATATCGAGGGAGAGAGAGAGAAAAACAAAAGGCATGGGAAAGTGAGAGAGAGATAGATGGATAGAATCGTGGAGTATTGTACTTGGCGCCCAGTGGATGCCATCTGAATTCGTGAAATATTTGGAGAGATTCCAATATAGACCAGTAGACTTGCTGAGACCTTCGTCTATGAAAAATAATAATTGAAAAATGAATAAACATCAGTCGGTGAGCGAATTGAGTTAACTAGCGACGGAAGTAAAACTAAATAAAAAAAATTATCAATACCAATTGCTTGTATTGATCACGTGATTATTTTCATCGATAATCATGTTCGTTGGAAATTCAACGTTTCACAATTTTCGATTGCATTTCTCCAATACTGCGGCTAATTTATCGGATCTTTCTTGCGATAATTTGGTTCAATGCTCTCTTCAGTCCATAGAAAAGTAGGAAATAATCAACGATTGAAGGTTTTACCAATGCTTTTCACTGCAGCAGATGCAGGGAAGATCAGGACAAAATGGACCTGTATAGCAAAATGATTTGGGATCTTTTTTTTGAAAATGAAAGCTTTTACGAAAAAATTTGAAAGAATTCACCAGCAATCTAGACGTATTAGAACGTCTTTCCAAATTTTTTCAGATTTTCTTGCAGATTCATTTAGCAAAAAAAAAAATTCATGAATCATTTTCCACTGGGTTCCATTTTACTCCAGTTTTCCCAATAATACTGGCCAGTATTATTTTCCCATGTACTTTCAACGTGTACTACTGTTTTTGATTCACTGATGGGTTTCGAGACGTAGAAAAAAGAAGCGGACGACAAGAAACTGTGAAGAAGTAATCCAGTATACATTGAGAATGAAAAAAAAAGAGAGAAAGAGAGTGAATAGGATGGAGACTGAAGAGAATAAAAAGAGTAGAAGTTCAGTATGGTTGTCGTCGAAAGAAACGGTTCATGGATTTCCTCGTAGTTTCTACCTCGGCGAATTGGGGGGTAGCCTTTTCCTTCCCGCTTTTCTGTGGCTCCTCAACGCCATAAATACCAACACCATCGCCTGGAAAACGAGTGAGGCCAACACTGTGGTATAAAAGGAAGTGAAAAAAAAAAGACAGACAAAAAGAGCTGGGAAAAAACGGCAAGAAAATGAAACGAAGGAAGTGGTGGAAGAAGCGCTGAGTTACCATGAGAACTCCTCGAGTTTTTCATTGGTTCGACTTTTTCCATTTTTTTCTTCATTTTATACCTCTTTTTTTTAAAGGCCAAAACTCGAGTTTCATGGGCTGGCAAGGCACCACCAACTGTGTGCGGTCTTTCTAGACCGCCGAACGACTAATTACGTTTACTAGTGGAAAGACCTTCTTTAACTGTATTTTTTTTTGTCCCTTTTTCATTTCTTTTTCTCTGTTTACCTCGTTTTTTTCAATCTATCCTTAGCACACTCCTGTAAAATCAGATAAAACTGCTGATGAGGAGGATTTCGTCTGTATTGATGAAAATGTTTATTGGCGAGAAATCACTGGAATTGGAGCGAATAAAACGATGAAAATTCAATTGTTCTGCAATGGTTTTTTATTTTTCCAAGAAATAAATTTTTTCAAACTAAGGAAAAAGCAGAATTATTAGTTTTGAGAAATTATTTATTGAAAATGATGATGTATGCTGAATGGACTCCAGAAAAAGACTCAAAGCTTTAATATAAAAAAAATTAATGATGCATTTTTTAGATTGCATATATCTACCTTGAAATCAACTCAATTTTATTAATTATGTTGAACGAACTAAAGATGTCTCAAGCTTATCATCTTGTTGCTTGTTTCAATAATAAATATACGACTTCACGATCAAAGTTTTAACATTAATCAATGAGTTACTTCAACGAAGAAACTTTGAATCTGTATTGAACTAAATAATGACTATCCGTTGATAATTATTAATATTTTTCTTCTTCGACTCAAATATGAGTTCTTTGATAATAAAAAAAAATCCTCGGTGTGAAGCAGAAAAAAAATCCCTTCAGATCCCTAGAACCAATAAATACTAGCCGAATGATTGTTATTTACTACGAGTAATTAAATTTCCCAAGATTAATAGCACGTACGCCCAAAGATTAAAGAGTCATCATAGGCTGTTGATGAAAATCCTCAGTGATTTCACTCGTCTCTCTCTCTCTCTTCAGCTGAGGCGATCGTTGAAAGATGCTATCTCGAGTAAATCAGTTTGCTCCTTGTGTGAGTATAGTGCCACTCACAAACCATTTGATTTTGTCCCCCTCACGTGAAATCTCAGGGTGACGAATGATGGAGTGAAAACGTAAACCATCCCCCCTCCCCACCCCTCCACTCAGCCATCAGTAGAAGCTATTTACCTAATCAGCGTCAGGCCAAGAGCGAGTACCAGGCATTTATCTCTCTCTATTCTCCAAGAAGATGGTTGGAAACAAACCGACGAAGGGAAGGAGAAAGAAGGTTAAAAAAAGTAAGAAAAAAAAAACATCAGTAAAAATCTAGGGCGATTAAGTGACGGAAATCCGGAGCTGACAAGAGCAGTCCGATAGCCCAAGTGTGGTTTATGCAGTTGAATGACTTTTAATTAAAAATTCAATCTGCATTTTATTTTTTCTCTCAGTTGAATTTTTTCCCTTTTTTTTCCTCACTCCAACTTTGAGATATTCCATGTCGACGTTTCGTTGGATAAAGACTTAAGTGACAATCCTATTTTCCTAGTGACTTTTTCTTCTACTTTCCCCTTTTCTAAAGGTTCTTTTCGCTTTTTCTCCTTAGATTTCTCTTCGTTTACTCTCACTTACAATGATAATGGCCAATGGGCTCATCTTCTTCAGGCCGAAAGTCGGGGACACTCAATTCGGACTGAAGGAGCCAAGCTCAATGTGAAAAGAAAGCTATCGTCAGGCTCAGCCTCTGTCAGTCTAATAGAGCTACTGGTGGCTTAGAATTCGTGAGAGAAGAAAATTGTATGGTAACATCTAGGAGCTTCACAAGACTATTAACGTCTATCACTACTGTCCAATTCAAAAGTTGAGTTGAAATAGAAAATCGATGAAGTACGTCCGCACATTCGTTTCGAGTACTTTGGATTTAATTTTATGATGGATGAAGTGGAGGATCATCATTCAAGGGTTAGGGACTGAAAATTACTTTTTTTAAATTTATCTAATGCATTTTAGACTGCTGGGTTGATCCTGCTGAATATATACATATTATACATTTATATAACTATGCGCAATGTATAGTTTGAAGATTCTTATGTTGTCCCATAACATCCTGAGTGGGTTTTCCAGTTTTGAGATGGCAGGGCACTTTACGCACCAGAATAAACGTATGTAATTGGTGTCTTTTTTCAGGGAATTTGACTATTTTAAACTGTCAATGATAGGTTCCAAATCATTAAGAGGATTTTCTTTTCTTAAAGCAAAAAATGTATGAAAGTATACAAACTAAACTTAAAGACATACATAATATCAAAAAATAACTTATTCTCAATGTTTGTGCTTGAAGCTGCACAGCAGCAAGAAAAGAGGAAAAATCTGATACAATTGGAACTGACGTTAATGAGCTTCGTTTATAATAATAACAACATCTTCGTACACTTCAGTAGCTGAGAACTAATTAAATGCGAAGAAACTCCTGTATTTCAGTATAAATAATAATAATATATCAAGTAGTTTAGTTAGTGACAGGTATTCGGGAAGGAAAGATCGCGTGGCCAAAGGTAAGTCAGGGGGAAACACCAGTATGCCCAGATGATGAAGCACAAAGAGAAGACGAGCATGAGGCAGAAATAAACCAAAAAAAAAGAAAAATAACGGAAGAAGCCGGAAGACGATATAGAGCCACACAAAAACATACTCCAGGAAAACTCTCCACTGTTTAAAACGCATGCGCAAATGCGTGGGTGTTTTCAGCCTTCTACGTACAATTTCTACCTCCCCACTCCAGGGGTTTTAACTAGTAACGCCAGACTCTCCTCACCCTAGCGTGAGTGGCGTCGTGTGGTGTGCGCGCTTCCAAACCAAAAATCCCGTTCTGTGAATTCAGTCACCGGGCCGATACGCGGGTAGCGGCACTGTACTTCTTCTCCACCTTTGAACTCATTTTGTCTTTCCGGGAACGAATTTTACCTCAATTTAACTCGTGTCACTTGGCTCATTGCCAAAAATCAGTTAATGAGACGAGGGAAAAATAGAGGAGGAAACTAATCCATTTGAAAAATTAATTTTTACGGTTTGCAAAAAAAAAATGAAAAATTTTATGAATTAGTGAAGTGTTTTTTTTTTTTTTCGTTTGTACATCAGTGAGACAATTTTCATCTGCAGTTGAGAATGCTGTTTTTATAAGCGTGGAATTAATGAATTTTTAATTATCCCGTTAACATAATTTACGGAATTCATGGAATCGATGATGGCATAAGTGGATGATCAACATCAGTTGATTTAAAAATAAATTATCACGACCTTCAGCATGATGAAGATAAAAATAATAAAGTTAACACGATAAAGCAATAATTTTTCTATAATTAACAGTTTGTGTTGTGTAATGTGTGGGATTGAATAATATTGTGAGTGAAAGAGTTTGTATTGATTCAATGCTATTTAGTGAATTAATCATTAATATTACGAAACAAGTTCAATTGCTGATTATGATGAGTGGGTTAGGGAATATCGGTCAGTGTATTTAGCAATCACGACGTTGTACAGCTCATCGAGACTTGGTTTGTTTACAACGACAATATTGTCAGCAAAGCTACTCTCCATCCTCCTGTTGTCCACTGTTACCTCATTGGTTGATGTCTCTCAGTTTGAGAATCAAGTTATATCAATGAGGAAGCGAACCCAATGCTCCAGTTTGATTAAACTGCATAATTAATTAATAATACCATTGGAATACCGCACAACAGTTGACAAACATTGCATAAGTAACTAAGCTCGTTAGTGTGCATCTTCGATTCCAATATTATTTGCAGTGCATTTCAAGATTTTAGGAGTAATTTTCAAGCTAATGGAAATGGAGAGTTAAATATTTATATGCAGTGCTTTATTTAATGAGGTCAGTTATTGGTTTGAATAGTATTTTTATTACTGGATTTAAGTCATTCATTATCCATCTGTGCATTGAGAGAGTTCCTTTTATTTTTAATTTTTTTTTCATTGGTTCATCGAGAAAAAAATCAGTTGTGGAAATGATGAAATAAATTATTTCAATAGTTTTTAGCAAACATTTTTTTCAAGTCACTAAAAATTCATCGAATTTGTTAAATTTCTGTTTTGACAAGCTTTTGTATATTGTTTAAAACGAATATTCGCTCGGAATTAATGGAACAAGTAGTGAATTAGATAAATTTTCTTACTACAAAAAAAATCAATTGATGGAAATAATTATTTGTTGAAGACTAGTGAAATAATTCATTTAATTATTTTCACCACTTTTTTTTTACCGAGTGCTTGCGATAATTTTATGAATTAATAATTTGACGATAACTAGTGCTTGAAATATTTGAGAGAATATACTTTCAAGTTTTCACTGTGATTACTATTATAACCACTGAATTATACGGATTTAACGTGGACGAGTAGTAAAGGCTACCGCATGGTCAGACGAATTTATTTTTGAGATTTGGCTATCGCTGTTATTGCAGACGAGCGCGTGAATCCTATTGTACAGTTTTTCTCCTTTCTTTCATAAAATGAAGAAAAAAAACATTGATAATCAGACCCTGGACAGTGTTCATGAATTTAAATGAAATTTTTAAATATTAAATTAATGAGTGACTTTTTTGGATTTGCGAAATGAAAAATTCCTCCTGTACACTAATTACGGAGATTTTAATTATTTTATGCCTTATTTAATTTTCACTGTTTCTCCCGTATACATGCGGTTGTTGGCTCGCACTGAAATGAGGGTGGGAATACCATTCCCGTTTACTATATCTCTCTCACTCTCTTTCTCTCCCTTTTAAACAATGACACAAACGCATAGGCATCTGTGCAAGTTATTCCGTGTGTACATTGGGCTGCTGGCAAAATGTTGCCACTCCTCTTTTTATATCTTTTATTTTCCAACCAATCCTTTTTTGTCAGTTTCAGTTTTATTTTGGTTTTTCGCAGCTGGCTCTGTTGTTTTTTTTTTTTTTTTTTCGGCTCTTGGTCGGTTGAACGCTGTGCACTACTCCATTCGTTCGATTACAAACATGAAATCGATTTCTCGTTGTCGGTTAAAATCGCGGCGAGAGAGAACTACAGTATAAAAGAGTAAGGCAATGGTCCCTCTAGGTTTTTTTATTTGTTTTAACATTTTATTTTCATTCAGTCACAAAACGTTCGCGAGATATACGTCAGGTCTGAATTTATTCGTGTTCCCATGGACTTCGAATGAGTAAAAAAAAAAGAAAAGAAAATGAATAAAACAATTCATGTAGTTACAATTCTCCCAGAAGAATAGAAATACTCGTGGGAAATGAAGGCAAAGAAGAAACAAAAGAAAAAAAATAAGAAGTGAGAAAACGAAGGAAAACAAGAATGAATAAATCAAAATTTGGGTGAAAAATTTTTATACTCAAACTCTCTTTGAATGAGACAGTATGAGGAGATTTTAAATGGAATAAATCGACGTAGCATTGACCTCACGTCTACTTCATGTCCCAGAAAATTCGCTGGGTCGTATATCTCCATCCCTCTATTTTCCCTTCTATTTTATCCGCTCCTTTTCTACCATTTCAGTGGAAGTGAGGTCACCCGTGCGCCGAAGAGAAGAGGCCCTGAGACACGACCGCTCGTTATGTGTGATATTACCCGAGACGATTCGCATGAAGAGGGTCAAGCGCGTAAAAAATACGACTCCCACAGCAGTTTCTGGGCAAAGGCTACTTTACAGAAACAGGCACACACACAGTTGAAAAGAATAAAATCGTATGAAGATGAATATTTTAGGTTTTCTTCTTTTCTTGGTTCTCTCTTTGAGATTCATGGTAGCAGTCAATAACGTATTTAGTAAAAATGAGAGGTAGTAAATTCGTATCGACTCAACGATATCTTCACAGCTGAAGGATTAATCTCATTCAGGAAATTCAACGGTTTTTTTTTCAATTTGAATAAACCTTTTCT
The DNA here is from genome assembly GCA_963921955.1 of Aleiodes alternator. Lineage (NCBI taxonomy): Eukaryota > Metazoa > Arthropoda > Insecta > Hymenoptera > Braconidae > Aleiodes > Aleiodes alternator. The sequence continues at coordinate 10,749,535 of OY998102.1, read as the reverse complement.
TTCATTAATCGAGTCGTGAGGTTTCATTAGGGGATTTAATTAGCACTGTCAGATTGGTAATACAATTTGTAATTAATTATTGATACACAGGTCAACAGGTAAAAAGAGGTGTATAAATTAACACTATGGATTGAAAATTTATAATTCACTAGGGGTAATGGAAGTATCGTTTTTACTCAGTTATATACATTTTATTATTCCATTGTGTATCTTTGCTTCATTTCCTCGAGCAATATTTTGTATTTATTCATTGGAAACTCGAAATTCATGGATATTTTCAATTAATGGAACGTAGAGTACAATGCAAATCGCTTGAAATTATTCAACGTAAATGGTAGCGGTATAAAATGATTGATGATTTTTTTTTCAGAGTGAAAAGCTTCGTGGAAAATGTGAAAAACATTGAAAAAATTCTTCAAAATGTTTGAATTGTTGAGTAATTTTTTCTGCGAATTTTTTCCTTTGACACATTTGTTATGCCTCGGGTACATTGTTCGATATTTTCACGTTCAATGATTATTGCAGTGCAAAAATCGAAAACATTGATGAGTTCAATTCACTTTACATATTATTTGACTCAGTGTCTTATTGCTACTTGATGAATCATATTGCAGTATGACACTGATCATTCGTTATCAGTATCAAATTTGACTAATTTCAACATCAAAATTTTTAATCTTCCTCACAAACATTTGAATAGACAGATAATCTACAAAGCTCTTCAATCTGTAATCTTCATTAAACACATCTCCACTGTATTTTCACTGAGAACAGCGTCGTATTTCCAAATGAAGAGACACACTATGCATGTAATTAATTGAAAGACTTCAAACACTCCGTACATTCGTAGTCTCTCTAGTGTAATTCAGCAGAATCTTATCAAACTAGTGAATCGATTGAGTTTCGAGAAGACTTTGTCAACTAATTTACGTAAATTTCGATTCACAGTCAGTTTCAATGTTCATAAGAATCTTTCGCTAGTGAGATAGAATTAGAACTATAAAAAGAAAAATTATTGCAGATGTATGTTTCCAAAAAGGGGCTCTGCAATTCTCATTGGCTCTTAATTTGAACCCAAATAAAAACAAAAAGAGAATAAGAGGAGAGAGAAAAACCCAAATGAAGAAAAAAAAAAGAAAACCAGTGAATAAAGTGATTTAAATTGAATCGTCAAGTTCATTGTAAAATAATGAAGAGAGCTCCGATTCTTTCATCGTCTTTTTGAATTCATCTGCGTGGCAAAATGTTCAGTGGTTCGTTTGGTAGAACCACTCTGCCTGTATCTGACAACTGGGTAATTAATTTTCAAGTTCCTGTGGGTACATGGAAATGAATGATTTCCTAGTCTTTCAATCTTCTTGTCCAATTGAATTATGTATAAAAAAAAAATATTTTCTTCGAATCTTTATTTTTATCATATTCACTGGGAAAATGAAGAAGTCCAGTAATGAGGGTAGACGAGTGAAACCAAATTTATTTGGCATTATCATTAATTTCTGTCTTATCGATGACATCAATTCACTATTGTTGAAGTGCAGGGGTGAATTTGAGGGGGAAGCTTGAGTATTCTTGAGTTCGTGTAGATAAACAAGAGTCAAGATGTTTGATGTGTCTGGTCATCACGAAGATGTTGGCTTGTCACTCTCAGTACCGGAATCATTTTGTTTGGTATCGAGAAGTGATCAAACACACAATGTTTGGCAATTATATTTTGATGATATAAAACAATGCTTTATGTTTCGCCATTTCAACAGAGAAGATGAATAATTTCAAAGTATCGATACTGAGGGATAAAAAGCTGCGAAAATAATGAAATCAATTGTTTGAATAGTACTTAACGAATTTTTTTTTCAAGCATTGAAAGAAATTGCCAATTTTGGTGAATTCATTGAAATCAACCATTTTTTTCATTTTTAACACCAAATATTTGCTTGGAACTAATAAAATGACTGATAGAACAGGTTCATTTTGTTAATACAGACAAAAATTAATTATTGGAAAGAATTATTTGCTAAGGATTATTGAAACCATCGATTTAATCATTTTTCACTACTTTTTTTTTCATTAAAGTAGAATGAGTCGTTTTTTAGTCATCCATATTTTTGGAAATATCTGGGAAACTAAGTGAGGTAGGGTAAATTTTTCCCAATGTCATTTTGCAGCTCTTACAGTTCTCCACAAAAAAGAATGGAGGGCAAAAATGCACAACTTCGCTTCGTGTCTGAAATATATCCATAAAACCTTCGCAAGAAAAAATTAATCTACCTAGTTTCACCTTCTCGCTACTGATTTCTCCTTTCTGCCCCGAAAGTTTGGAAATTTGTCCATCCATTTATTTCATAGTTCCATCAAAATTGTATTCCTAGACAAGACATGAAGGGTCAATGAATTTCAAATTATCAACTATTCAATGAACACAAAATCAACTTCAATTTTGTCCTCAATGTTTGAATATTTTGTGGGAGAAAGAGAGAGACAATGAACCACGACTCGTGAAGTTGTACAAAAGCGGTTCGCCTGTGTGTGCGTGTGTGTTGGACGGCTGTGGCTCGCCCCAGTGATAAGTTATAAGTCACAGCTGGTAGCACATTGCAACGACATTGAATCCATACATACACACGAATTCTCAGTGTGTCGCAGAGTCAGAGGTGCCTTGCTCCAATGTAATAGTAGGGCCATTAACCAATTCTGTACCTTAGCAACCCGAGCTCACTATCTTCCTTCCATTTTTTTTTACCTTTTTTTTGTCTCTCCTTTATTGCGAGAGATATGATGGATACTGTGAAATATTGCATCCTTGGCTCGCCCTCCAGCCAATTACATCTTTTTCCATCCTCTCTCCCTCTCTTTCTCTCTATCCCTCTTTCTCACCCACGGTATACGTTTCTCTCCTGTCCAATATCACAGTCAATTCAACGTCAAGTTTGCTCACTGATTGACTGTTCGTAAATATAATGGAGCGTGTACTCAAGCTCAATGGAGTGTTTCATCATGTCCTCCTATAATTTTTCATTTTATTTAATTTTATAAAATCGTGCCTCCTCCCTGTAACTGAAATCATTATATATATTCACCCTAAAAGAAGCTATACTAGTGTTGGCAGACGTATAAAAACTTTTCTCTGTACCAGGGCCGCAGAATTATTGGACTTTCAGTAAAATTATCGTACATTTGAAAATTATTTTTAAAATTCATCTCATCATCTCAGGTGTTGGGAATGCAGTATAAATATTACTCTAAATATTCACGTGATAAATTACAAAATTAGTTGATGATTAAAAAAAAATGATTTTGAAAAATGCTATTGGAAGTTAGATGCATCTCATATGGCTGATACATGATGTGGAATTAAAATCAAAAATCAAAGTGAAATATTGACATTATAAATTTTTAAATGACTCATATCGTCCAAACAAAACAAGTTATGTAAATGATTATTGTAAAAATTAACGTTTAACGATATTCGTTTTGATTCTCCAAATTTAATAATATCCTCGCTTTAGAATCAAAGGGGCTATATATTGTGTCTTGAAGACCAGAAAAATGATATTTTGCTGGATCATCAATTTTTTCCCAGGAGAAATACGTTAAATAGTTTGATAATTTTCTTTGTGATAGCAGCCCAAAGTGCATATTCATAAAGCGGATTTTCATCGACTGAAAATTGTATGAAAAAAACTAAAATAATGAATCAGATTTATTTATAATTACCATGACAATACTATTCATTACAGAAAACAAAGTATCAAAGAGCCAGTTCTATGCGAATGCTTTGGAGCACTGATCCTTTTTAATTACTAACTTCAAATAAAATTTTCAAATATTAAAATTTTCCATTTACCCATAATTAATTCACCAATTTGTAATACAATACTGCAATTATTGTCACATCTACAAATGAAATACGTATCATTGATAAAGCGAAAAAATAAAAAAACGAAAAATAAGTGGAGAAGAATAAATAAATAAAACAAATAACAGAGTGTGACAGTCTCGTTAATCGTTGGTGTCCCGATCGTCCGATTGTATCGCCGGCACACATTTCCCCCTCCTCCAGTCTCTCGCAAGGGATATATATAACATACAATCATACACCTCATTCCACTCACGAAGCATTTGAGTGGCATACGCCAAACGATAAGTAGCTTCATTTTATTTATTTAACCTTTTTTTTTCCATTTCTATCTTTTTTTATCCTTGTTCGTTAATGTTCCCTCTTCCCCTGCCCTTTTTTTTCATTCTCATGCCTTTTTCCTGACTACTTACAACCTTAGCTACACACCTACTTCATATTCAGCTCTCGTCGCGTGGTTTCTACTTCGCCCCGTCTCTGCCGTCCCTTTTATAACGCTTTTATATATAACATTTGACCCCGAGCTCCTTTTTAGCTATCTTCATACGGATTCGACAGAAGGCGTTAAAAGTCACGTCGGGGGGTATAATGAGGAAAAAAAAAGGGACGGGCAAAGGATTGGCAACGACCACTCATATGTGACTGAGTGTAAATTACGGTCTTCTGCCTCAAAAACTAAACCCCATCGTCAACTCTACATCCACGCCGGTCCACAATCTCTCTTTGCCTCTCTTCTCCGCATATTGACGTCCTTTCGATACACATATGTATGCATATGCCTTTAAATCGGGCTGAGCCATACATCAAACCCTAATTCCACTGTGTAAAACCAACACTCACCCTCCCTGGCGTGTCAAACTCTCTTTCTCTATTTTTTGTCTTCTCTATCTCTTTTTTTTTATCTCTCGTAATCCGAGATATATATCCTCGGGATTATGAATACAATACATGATGTATTTTTTTTTATCCTGATAAATAAAACACAAAAAGGAGAATAAGTAGACCATCTGTAAATATCTGCTGTGTTTTACGAGAAGTTTGGCCTTTTTTTTTGCCTTCGTGAATAAATCTTTCGAGTTTTGTGACAGTATTGTTTTTTTTTTTTGTGATATTATACGATTCATTTCCATTTACGAAGATTGCAGGTTCTTTTGATGCGTTTGGTGAGGAGAGAAATATTATTTAAATAAGGGAAAACGTTTTGTTGATTCTCCGTTGGGTTATTGATAAATTCAGTTGTTTATTGTTCATGGAAGTATCGTTCATTGACTTTCAATAGATAATTGGCAGGGTCCGGACCTCAAAGCAGTACTGTTAATACTGCAATAGTCAGGGTCACATAGTGTCTTGTTTGATTCATGTAGTGTTTACACTAGGCAATATTGCAAGTGAGTTGGAGTGATAAAGAGAGGAGCTATTGCTCACAACTCACAAGTCAGGAGTTTCCTTTGCAACACTGCCACATCTAATGTACTAAGATATAAAAAGTACATTCTTCACAATTATTCACTAATTACTACAATTACATACTTTGGAGCTCTATTTTCAAGTATCTAAAATGTTTTATATATAACTTCACTTGACTATAGTCACACATATATGTGTGAAAATCAGCTTTTATCGGGAGCAAAAAGAAACTATAAACGTTATACGTTGGAGAGGGTATTTTTGAAGATTGTGATTATATCGTCGGAATAGTTCTTCCATGACTTGTAACGTAGTGTACTATTTTATCATCATCCTCTTTTTTTTTTATTTCAATCACTTCCTTTTCTTTTCTCTTCATGTTTCTTTCTTTTGTTTTTCGAAAATATTTTTCGGAGCTTTCTCCAATCTATTTTTACGTTACCACTTCTTGCATCCTTTCACTCAATCGTAATAATTCTCACATCCACACACATTACAGACAAACCAATTTCGAACAATGCAAACGTCAATGAAATTTGTATTAAAATTGATATTTTTCGCTGTTTATTCGTGAACAAGGCGTCAGCTACAGCCTCCAATACTTTTAGATGTACGAAGTTCCGGGTCCTGATGATTCGATACGAAAAGCCCCTTTTCCGGATTATTTACTGAGTGACGCAATGAAATACTATATTTTATTGTTTCCATTAATGCAATACTGGAATTTCATCAGGCTATTTGAAATATGTGAAAAAAATAGGGGGAGGGATAGACAGGAATGTCCGTTGCCCTTTTGCGGCTAGTGCCGCCTCATATTACTCTTATTTTCACTATTTTTCTCTTCCCATTCTTTTCCACCCCTCACTAGTTGTCTCTCCCCCATTTTTTTTTCTACGTCGGGGACCAGCGGTTGAATGTAATTCCCCGTAGAAAACGGAAGGTTATTCTGGAAACTCCTGGGTCACGTAGACGACCTAACTGTGTGACACTCAGTCCGTCCCTTGCTGCGCTTCATACGAAGGGTTATACTGCCATCGTGGAAAACTTGGAAGAATGAGAATGAGGAAGAAGGTAACACAATGAAAGAACGAGAGAGAGAGAAAGGGAAATCCATAAGCCGCTGAACATTCGGACGTCACCTATAAAACTCTGTCTCTCTTCATTCTCATTTTTTTATTTCTCCTTTGGTTCTCGTGAACAAAACGATGCTCGTAGTAGTTGAGCTCAATCCACAAACTCCCCTCCTCTTTTCTGTCACCTATTCGTTACTCTTTGCTTTTCTTCTCCAGGCTCACTTTTTCTCCTCTTCATTTCACACCAAGTCAATGTCTTATATATACCACCTTGTCTTTCATATCCGATTTTGAAATATCACGAAACCATTCTTTTATCTTTCAGAAATGTTATTTCGATTGGTTTCTCTCGATTTTCTCCTTTTCCAACTATTGTTGCCAATAATGGATTTCATCAAGATGGCTTTCGATTTTGTAGAATGATTTACCTAAATTTTATACCCAGAAAATGGCTGAAACATCGATAAGTTGATATTTTCTTTCAACGATTTTTCGATAAATTTAGGAAAATCCATGGAGACACGTCCTTTTAACTCTAATCCTTTTTTTGCAACTCTATGGAATTCTCCATAAAAATACAATAGAGCGAAAAAAGCGTATCTTCATTAGTTTCCGGAATATTTTTCAGAAAATTTGCTCTTTGACAAAAAATTCATGAATCGAAAATAATTAATCAGTGAATATATTCATTGAGTTAAAAGTAGGATCGATAGAATTATTAATTAATATCCATCAGTACATCATAAATTCCATTCAGCACATTTTCAATGATATAACTCATCAGAGATATGTAAAGTTACACATGAATTTTGATATTGCTCACATTCAAATCCGATTATCATGCAGTTGCCACATTTCAATGAGGACACAACCTAAATCTACTTGGTGCTTTTGAATACATGGATATTCTATTTCCATTATGAATCCATGATGAGTACTGGATATAAGTCTGTTTCTGTGATAGTGTTGATATCCAATGTAGCCAATTCAATATTCATTGATGTTTAATTATTGCTAAAATTGATGATAATTCTCCACGAATATTCTGTGTATTTCTTCATGATATTTTTATTAATTCAATTCCAAAACTGTGGAAAATATAGCAGGAAATTAAAATCATCCCCGTTGAAAATCCATCGATTTTATCGTTTAATGAGATTCAAGGATTCGTTAACTATTAACGGCTTTTTGAGTGCAATATTGGTGGAGAAGTGAAACAGGAAAAATCCTGTGCTAACAGAAAAGAGTATATATAGTCTGTTAGTTTAAAGCATAATTTCCCCTGCGGTATTATCCAAGACCAGACTGAAGAGGGTCAATGAACGTTGGGTAATTTTTTCCGTTAGAAAATTTTGAAGAAGAAAAAAAACTTTTTACCCCAAACGATAAAATTCTTCACGAGGCCCTCGCGGCTTTGACTCTCAGCTTCCTCTCTTTTATTTTCTCTTTTTTTTTTTCAAACTTTTCTCAACGACTAAACTGGAAAACCAGGCTCATACCTACGGCAGGGGGCGAATGAACTTTTCAAAAAGTTTGGTACTCGTTCTGTTTACGGTATTAACTGGTTTTGCGTAACGGATAGTTGTTTCGTTGATAACTGAAGCATTGGGAATTTCTTATGATGCATTTTTTCAAAATTTTATTTTATGCCATACTATTTGTGCCGAGGGATATGTTCATCTTTTTTTATTTTTTTACAACATGTTTATTAGAGCCGACAATAGCAGATATGGAAATAATAATTGATGGTTTTTAATAATGATACTGGGAAGCATGAGAAACAGCAAGTTTCTTTAACTTAGGTATTTTATGAAGTACATACTTACTCGCTGAGCTTCGTAGTGGAATAATCACTTGATTCATTATGTTATTCATATTATTGCTGTAGTTTGCTTTCTATTTGTCTTAAAGCTGATTCCACTTCTTGCCATAGGTTTTCAAGTGATCAAAAGCTGGTGGAAAACTGATCATTATTGTCAGTATTGAATGAAGTCTTGAATAACAGAAAAGTTAATCCACTGTGTTTTAAACTCATTTATCCAAGCCATTTCAAGTAACCATAGACTCAACTTGTGGTATATTCTCGGTATTTTCCTTTTCACATCGGAGTTATTGGGTCAAATGAACGTTAATGAGCCTGGAAATACAATGCACCATTAGGATTCCCATCTTGATTCTTTTCCTATTGATTATTGGAAATGGATTGAGCCCTAGTTTTGTCGATCTGTAACAATGGGGTTCCCTAGTTCGTGGTTTTTCGATAAATAAAGGAGTCATTGAGTGATTGTGTTGATCAATGGAAATTCCACTAATTGAATTAGGGAATCTTCAATTATGGCACTTGATTCTATGAGTGGACGATCCTTTGTTGGGTACTATTCAATAGGCACGAGCTTTGCAGCAATATTTCGCTTTTAATTGTAGGAAATTTGGTGAAACACAGACATATTGTTATGAGTGCTTTCAATCATTGTGCACAAGAATTATTTATCAGCAATAATGTCTACTTATTGATCGTATTCTTTGTCTTTTCTCCAATGACTATAGAAAACTTCATCGGCTAGCATTTCCCATTGAACTGAGAGGTAAAATATTAAGCGACGGATTCTTTTCCTATAATTCTGAGTGACAATTTCTTGATCTTAAAAATTTACGTCGCTTAATATTCCATCAGGATTTTTAGGAGAGGAAGAGAGAAAAAATGAGAAGAAAAACTGATCGAATTTCAATTAAAAAATCTTCATTGATCCTCTTTTTACGAAAACATCTTTGTTACACTGGAGAATATTTCTATTTTTTCCCGCTCGAACCACTCATCCAATACTTCTGCAGAAAATCATAGATATTTTGGACCCAGTCCAGTAACCCTCAGATTTTTTTCAACGCTCATTTTCCAAGAAAACTAGAATCGGAAGCCACAATGATGCTCTAACGTCTGAAATTTCACATTACAAGCAATTTTCAGAGGCAACAAACAATAACTAAAACATTTTTCATCATCGCTAAATCAATCCGTCATTAATATCCCTCAGAGTGCATAATTTTTATACGATTTCTCTCCCGTCAAAAAGTGAAGGATAAACTATTTCCCTTCAAATTTATTACAAATCACTCATTCCCATTCTCTTCGTCCCATTTACATGAAACAACCTAGTATCGAACATATGAATCGATGATATAATTTGAATTCGTGTAATCAATCTTACCATCATAAAAACATTTTATCATGAAACAGACCTGACATATTGATAGCAGTTGAATGTTTGGCTAAAGTGCACGATGATTGAGCATCTTTCTTTTTCTCTCTTCTTTTTCCTCATCATTGAAGTATATAACAACGGGATGGCCATTGTATCGTCGATATTATCTTCAAAAGAAGCGAATGAAAGTGGTGTGTATAGTATAGTGGACGCTCAAATAAGTTGCCATGTCCGGTAATTTTGAAATTTAATATTTTGAGATTTATCGAGTTGTCTGATATGTTACGAAAACCTATGCAAAATTTCAGCTCGATTGGTTCAATAGTCTCTGAGTAATCATTGGCACCGAAAAAAAAGTTTCGAAAACAATGCATTCGAAGTTTGGGCATTCCCTATTTTAGAATGGAAGTGAGTCTCAGAAATTGGCTCTATTTACAAGACTTTTGAGGTTCGGCCTAAGTCATGAAGTTTTTCGTAGTCTATACATATTAAAGCAACTTTCAGAGCGAAAAGAAAAAATCAGTTTCTTGAATGCTCTAAATGGCTGTCTCCCCTTAATGGGCGTAACTTCATTGCAAATCTGTATTTCTGAAGATACCACCATCATCTCCAATCCGGCAGTATGGTATCATTTGAAAAAGTGGGTCTCTGATGCTCTCAAGTGACTGAAAGTGCGACAATTAAATATTGCTTCCTGTCGCGACGTCGCATCTGGGTGCGAAGGGTCGGAAAACGCTTTCATCAGTGGGGTTCCTTTTTTTTGGCCGTTTTTTTTCCTTCTCGATGCTATTTGCTGGGTAAAGAGAGGGGACATCCAGCAGAGTATGGAGGAGTGGTAAAAAAAGGGTGCATGATGTTTTTCAACTCGAGCCTGTGTCTGTGTATGTGTGTGTTGGTGTGTGCTCTATATGCGCCTCTCTCTCTGTGATGTTTTTTCATCGTTTTTTGTTGTCCCAACCGACAGGCGATTATGAGAGCCATTATTGTCGCTCATTTCTCTTGACAGCTGTCAGGGTATATATATAAACAGTTTTATAGGACAATTTAAAACTTTTAATCTACAGAAATTTTGGTCGGTTTTATTCTGCAAGTGAGAAAAATTGATTTCAAATTGACGTTGGAGTGATTGGATTTATTGATATCAGTGTATTGGATATTTTTTATCAGATTATTGAAGCACTCATTTTTTTCATTCAACCAAAGCTTTATATCAACTTATGGGAAATTTCACACACCTATTTTTTTCAAAATTTTTTTATCTCTGTACATTGTCGAGTTATGTTATGCATTCATGAGATCACACGGGAATTTCTGTCACGTAATTGCCCCATGCGGTTTGGATAGTCGGTGTCTTCTTTTTCTTCTAGTCTCTCAAAATTTATAAAACTTCTGAAGCCATTTCTTAAAACTTCTCCCTTCTTCTTGAACCACTGAAAACGTGTTCTGCATTTATGACTCTTTTTTTTTGTTGCAGAAAACGAGATTACTTTATAACATCATTTATTGAGCATTTTCGAAATTTCCGGGAGTTGAAAATCATTGAATTATATCGAGTGCCAATGAATAGATAATTTTAATTCATAAGGATGTATGATCATGACAAAAATTTTCGATTTGGGGCTTCAAAATTTTTTTAAAGTTGGGCTTGTCTTCAATGAATTTTATTATGAAAAGTCCGGGGTAGATAACCATCCATATGAGAGAGAAAAAAATTGTTGAAAATTGACAAAAAATACATGGGCTCTTATGGAGGAATGGAGGTTATGATCGTCAATTAATAAATATCCAATTTTCAAGCTCCCAGAGTACAAAGAATAAATATTAAATAAATCGTTAATACTCATAATAATGAATAATATATAAATAGTAAATATTCATAAGAAAAATGGATATTATAATAATTCGGCAATATTAAAAAAATACTATGTTCATCCTGAAAAGAAAAATAGCCTTGAAATTCGAATAACTTCATTTTATCATTCATCTCTCGCCGTGATTGGCCAGGTTCACAGTACCCGTCACGTGTTCATTCTCGTCAGTTTCCCCCCACAAACATTCCAGCCTATCCCCACCAATCAAAATTCACGGTTCCCCCACTCTCTCGATCATACATCCTTAATTCGTTTTTTTGCTTGTGACTTGAATTTTAGAAGGGCTTGAGAAGTCCTAAAAGTTTTTCTGCTGCTGCTAATGCTAATTTGAATCAAGCCTAAAAAATCTAAGAATCTCTTCGCTAGAATAGAATTACCGGTGAATTAGAGTAACCTTTTCACCAAGAATCAGGTCACACTTCCACTCAGTTTATGGATGAGGCAAGAAAACTCCTTTGAACTTATAATGAAACAATTGACAACGTAGAATAAAGATAGAGGTGATGAAGCAGTATATCACACAGTATTTGATGACGAAGATTTAGACAAGAGCCAACTAGACAAAGGAACTCATTGGGCTTCTGGACTTGCGAAAGAGGTGTGAATGGTAAAGTACTCTGTTGAAGCACTAGCTTCTTACCATGGTATGTCGTTGAATAAAAATATAGGATAGATAAAGAGGCACAGACAGACTGTAATAAAACGGCCGTGATAGGGCCTCTACATAGTAGACGCACTTGAAAAGAAGAAAGGGGCGATGCAACTTTGTGCAAGGAGGGAAAAAGAAAGAGGTAGGAAAAAAAAATGAACAGAAAAAGATAAGGGATAGGGTCGGATGTACAGTAGTCGGCTGTCTGGCTTGGTGTCTCGTCGCCATTGTCCGCGGTGTGTTTTCCTCGCTAAAAATGCAGGCAGTCGGGTTTTTGAAGGAGCAGACAGGGAAGGGAGAATCCACGACAGTGATGGCAGCTGTGTGCAAACGGAAAACCACAAGGCATAAGAGCATATATTGCCGAATGCGAATGTTTTTGGAAGAAGGATGAAAAAGAAATTAGAAACTTCTTTTTTTATTTGAGGCAGTCAATCCTTTTGTGCTTTAGCTGCCATTAATCATGTGAAAAAAATTATATTCACATATATGGATGCATAAAATTTCCATATAAATATCTTCAATTCAACTTTGTTCGTTTCTCTTTTGTATCAATGTTTCGGATTTGACTTTTTCGATAAACAAATCTTACGAATAATTTTAATTGAACTTTTATTCCTTGCGAAATTATCAACTGATGATATTGAACAAAAAACTTTGCCCTTAGACCTTCTTTTTTATCAATATTATTTGGAATTACCAGTTATTCACAAATTGAAATATTGATTTTTTTTCACGTTTTAATTTAGACAAGTGAATTGTAATTAAAAAGAACATTATCAATTATTCTTAATGCCTTAGTATCTCTCGTTGCGAGGAATTCCCGAGCATAAAAGAAGGGAAAGTACTCCAAATGTTTTAAAATTATAAATTTGAGAGGAGCCGGAAAATTCCCCGCGATTCTCTCAAATAATCACAAAAAATTGAATTATTTGGTATGAGAAATTTCACTTCTCTCGAATAAAAATTTACGTGGAAAAATACATTCCATATTTAACTGCTCATTAATATTTCGCATTGAAAAAAGTAAAACGAATTATTTCCATGATTTGCACAAGTGCATTTTCAGTTATTGATTTCCATCTCATCAATCTAAAATGAAATAATTCATTCACCGTGATTCTGCGGGAATATATATTGATGGAAATATAAATTTTACTAGAGTCTCATTAAACCCTCATTCTGCCCAGCATAATTCATGAATACAGTAAGTTTCTCAGTTTATTGAAGTGAATATTTTATTTTTGATATTGCAGAAGTCACTCACCTTGTATAACCAATGAAAACCAACCTTGACATACAACAGACAGAGCTCATAATTCTTTATCATCTCATTTCATGACATATACATTGTATATTTCTCAATAATTGTCCGTGGCAACAGGCGCATTAATATTATTTCCAGACAGTGATCCACCTCCGTCGTTCGGCTTGGTTGCGTGCTGCAGACGAGGGGGTTGAATGTAGAAAAAGAATAAAGATTAAAAGGAAAAAAAGTAAAGAGAGAGAGAGAAAAGGATTTCTCGTCGAGCCATGGGGCGCGTAGTCAATGAGAGCAAGAGAGAGTGCGATAGAGAGAGAAGCTCTGAAAACCCGGCATTAATAGCATTACACTTTTTCTTGTGTGCCATCGATTCGCAGTATGAGGACACTGAGAATACATATATATATCGTAAATTTTTGCTGGCATTGAACAACTTTTCGCCTGCGCTTTCTTTCCTCATCCCCCAATTATTTTTTTTCTCCCCCCTTATTTTCAGCTTTCATTCTTTTCTTCGCCTGCTTCTACTTCCTCTTATTTTCATCAAATTAACGCGACTTGCTGATTCCTTTGCTTCCAAACGAACTCCAGCATTAAGGGAGTGGCAAATAGTGAGGCAAAGTTGTTGAGAAAGTGAAAAAAAAGAGAGGAGAACTCCTCACATTAGTTTCCTCCCTCCAGCCAACACATTTCACTCAGATCCTCTTGTTATTGTCCTTTCTCCCCTCCAATACAATTTTTTTTCGCTTTTTCCCTCTCCGTTTCCTCTTTCTCTCGTCTATTCTCACTCAATCATTTCCGAAATCACAGGAAATCAACGCCCCTCCTGTAAGCTAACACACCCACCACAATTCCCCACGGTTTTTGATGATAAAGCCAAGCTGAAGAAGAGAAACACCTTGCTTATTCATACGAAACACGTGATTTTAAAAGTTATTGACCTTCTTTAATGTTCACTCCATCATTATACTCATAGTTTTCACCCTAGATACCATTGAGAATTAATGTTTTCAAAAGTTTTCCAAGATTTTCTTTCTTTTTCCACGAAAGAAGAAAAAACTTAAAAACTCTTAACCTCAAAAATTTCCTTTTGCTCCTTTCAATTTAACAACGAGTAACGAGTCTCACTCGAACTTTTTAAATAGGGAAATCTCCTTTCTTCCTTGAGTTCATGAGGATACACTTATGAAGAAGAAAATATAACTTTACATCCTGACGCAGTTAAAGCCCCCCTTCCAAAGCAGTGTTTTTTCCCTGCAGCACACCGCCAGCGGCAGCTGGGACGTCTCAAGTATCCACAAACTCAGAAAGGAAAAGCTCCCCCAGGCGGTGGTAGTAGTTTGATGCCAATTTGAAGGTCGTCAAAGTTGTGCAAAAGCTTCCTCCCAAGCTCGTATCTCACAAGTCCCCTCGACTTTACCTCATACAGACGCCTTTTAAGTTAGCTCCTGTGTATGTGTGTGTCCATGTATATTCTCGTTTAAATTGCCGGGGGAATAATTCACCTGTTCTACCGAGCCTCTATCGAATTTCGTTATTTCTTCAACTATTACAGTATTCTCTTGCTATTCTCGTTCTCACAGAACTGCCGATGCATCCATTTGGGAGAATTTTTCCTCTACCCAGACTGAGTTATACCCATTAACTGCTTGATCGATAAAATCATTCCTACAATTCACATGTAGAGGAGACTGAGGCAAAATGGACCAGCAAGATAGAGTGATATGGAATTTTTTTAAATAATGAAGGGTTGAACGAGAAAATCTGAAAAAATTACTCAACAGTGTCGACAAGCTAGAAAATTTTTTCGAATTTTTTCAGATTTTTTTAGAGAGTCCTTCACTCTAAAAAAATATCCTGAATCATTTTGTTCCAATCTACCTTATTTAGGCACTCGAAATAGAATTTACAGAACGAGAAACACAGTGTAAAGTAGTAGTAGTAGCTTCACTACATCTTTTATAGTTTCCACAAAAGCGATTGGGTAGAGCCTCGAGCGAGGTCAGCATTGGTACACGAAAGCCCAGATATTCCCCGCGGTCTTTCATCTACCGCGTGTATCCCCTGGGATCATGGATTTTCGTATATATACGTGACTACTTACGATATATATACTAATATCTATATGTATACATAGTATGTCCCTTCCATCTGAATCTCCTGTGAATTAAACGCGGTGATGCGTTTTTCTCGAGCAATTCACTGGCACCATCAACAGCACAACTACACGATTCTCAAGTGCTGGACTACTCTGTGTGTACTGACTGAATAGAACAATACAGTTCCGCCTATTGTATTACAAGCTGAAAGCGTGGTTTTCGTTTGAGCGAGAATTTCATTTTCACGAGATTTTTCTGGTAAAAATGATATTATAAAACAAGAGATAAATTCAGCAATAATAAATTTATAAAATTTATACGATAATCTGTATAAAAAGAAATATTCTGAATACAATCGAATACAGGAAACAAATGGAAGAATTAATTAAAATAGAAAAATCATAAAGAGAGCTTTTTTTATTTTACTTGTTTAAAAAAAAATTTCAATTTTTTTAATGCAATTATTAGTATTTTCATTCATATTATTCGATATAATAACAATTCAATGAAATTCTGTTTCAGATATGTCGAAAAAATTCAACGCTTTGATCATCAGACTGTGCGCTATTGTGATGTGAGCACATTGAAATGTCCAGTGTGAATTGATAATTGGTGAAATTCGCGATAGAATTAAAAAAATTGATAAAAACGAAATAATAGAACTGAGTTTGATAATAGGAAAAAAGAGGAAAAATAGATGAATAAAATTTAAGAGAAAGCATTGTTTTGTGATTGTGTGTGAAAAGTTAATACAGTAATATTGGTGGGGCCTCGCGGCAACGTTTAAAGTGGCCGTCAACAGTACAGAAAACGGGCAAATATGGTAAGTGAAAGATTTTCTAAAAGGTGGAGGGAGGGATTATAACCTCAGGCAATTGCATTTGTATACACTAAATACATATAAATTCTGATATATATCTAATACATTTATGATACACTATCTTTGAAGGCTAATAAATGTATAGCCAACAATATACTTTGATGCAGGCTTTTAACTTCATGTATATAGATGCATGAAATAAAGTGAATGTTCACGCATACACTGGCAAATGTGCATACGAAACGTCAATTGCACTCAGCACAGGTCCATCAAAATGCAAATGTCTTTTATCCGTATGGTAGAACGCCCAGCTACGTAATATATGCGTTCGTTGAGAAATCAGTATTCAGGTAGAGTACACATGATCTGACTGTACATTACTGTGGCCACTGCCAGGGCCTCATTCACCCTCCCCCCCTCTTCCTTCTCTCTATTCTCACTATACTGTCACTTTATTCTAAAATGGATTCTTCATTCATTCTTTTCTATCTTCACGAATGCATCACTGCATTCACTCTCCGAGTTTCCGAGCTTTTTTTTAGAAAAGCTTATTCATTTCTGAGAAACTCAATATTAAATCTTAGGTATTGATAAATTCAGATGTAGGGATCCTGGAATGTTGGAATGCTTAAATTTAACAATACTGAGTAATTGTCAATTGAACGATGTTTCGCCCGTTTATTCAGGCTTCCTTACGTTCTTGACACCATTAGTATGTCACCATAAAACTAATAATAAACATTCGAAAATTAAACATGTGTAAAAACATTTTAATTAAAATCCCAGGATTTCTCACTGAGAAATAAATTTACTTTTCTCAAATATATTTACTATGCGTAAATGGGTATTTCAATTTTTTCTCAATCAAAAAGATCTCATTGTCAACTAATCATTTCTTCATTTCTATAAAATATTGATTTGTTCATAGAATATCTATGTATTTTTTGAATTTTCCTAAATTATTACGAAAAAGAATCCGAAAACGGTAACACATTTTCTTAGCTCCATCGTATTTTTTCAATATTACTCGGGGAAAATCTAACAGAAATATAGATATTCTGTCTACAAATTCTTTTATGGAAATTAGTGGAAAATAAAATTTTTCCGATTGAAATAAAATTAAAATATCCATTTACGCATAGTAAATATATTTGAGAAAAGTAATTTTTTTTCACAGTGTTGTGGAGCTTGAATGCTATTCTCATATTGATAAATTTAACAAAAATTAACCGCAAGATCTAGTATACTTCTTAGTGATTGAGTAGCGACTGATTGTAATGTTAGCCTCTTTCTGGATTATTTAGGTATTCTTATTCTATCACAGCTTTATAAATTGGAAAATATTCAGAGCTAAGTATTGATTTTTATAAAAAAGTGAAAAAGCTATTCTTTCCTTTGTTGATCATAGTATCGTCTCGATTAATATTTCCACCTTCTTGTTTTGTTCTATCACTATGTTCAAGAATAATTGGAATCATGTTCCCTTTAATTTTTGGGTTTTCAAGCTCGATCAATGAAAATAGGTCATGCTTTTTCTTATGAAGAATAGTCAGCACTTATGCTCATTCCTAAAAATGTTAATTGGGGGTTTGAATAAGAGTGGGAAAACGAATTACTCTATATCTCGATTTTACGGTCAATAGTTGAACGATATTCGATTAAATATCTCCCGCAGGGACACAGAGACATTTGTTGACGACGATTCCATCGACAATTCCTCCCTCCCCGAATCGTTTTATTCAATCACTCTCCGAATGATTTTTCTCTCTTTCACTTCGAGAAAAGTGAGGAAGTATGAGAGAAAAAGAAAAAGTATACGATTGGAATTGAAAGTATTCCTGATATGTGGTGAAGTAGTATATATAGCAACAATAGAATCAAGAGGGTAAATGTAGCCGATAGCCTCGATTGAATTTAAATAGTCTGTTTAAAAAGAAGAAGAAAGTAAGAGGAAAATTCTTCGATGCCGCTTGACATTTACTGGAGTGGTGATCGGTTGCTTATTTTCCATTCGAGGGCAGAGTGAAAAACTGAAGTAGATTATGTGAGGATATAGATGAAAAAAAAAGTAGAAGCCCAAGGGAATTTGCCTATTTATTGAGGGGAATTGTTCAGTGTGAGTATTCAGGGAAAATTGAGTAGAGAAAAGAATGCAGAGAGGGAAAAAAAAAGAACGGGGTGATTTTATCACTTGGTAAATTCAATTCTGTGATTCCAAAAGTGATGCAGAATTTCCTTTTATTCTTATTCACTTTTATCGGAGGCTAAAATCGTTGAACTTCTACCTCGGTGGACCGAAAACTGTACCACTTCGTAACTCACCACTCTATACTGGTATTTGCATGTAAAAGGATATACCAGGTACGTCATAACGTTTATTATGAGATTCATAAAGGAATAGCTTGTGAAATCCATTTCAATTTTCTTTGCATCAAAAACGCATTTACTACTTACTTATACATCGTTTAATTTATCCCTCAGAGCTCCATAAATTATACGATACTCTCAGGAAATTTTAAGAATTGAGAATCAAGAAGTAGATTAAATATTTTTCTCAATTCAAAACTCTTTTTCTTTCTCCTTGAACGAAGTATTTTAATAAAATCCGATGATTTGTGTAAAGTAGACTTTGGAATTACTATTTGCTTCTTTTTTTTTTCTATCCTCTTTCTTGAGTTATTGATGTAAATAAACAGTGGATACATTCCTAGTATTCAGCAGTTCGTCCATAACACGTTTTGCCAATTTATTTTAAATCACCACTGCGAAATTTAGTATTTCATGCTTGTATGTGACGGTGTGTAGAATACTACAGCTCACGAAAAACCGATCGTATTATCCGAATCATTCGTCTAGACATACCATTTTCCACGTGACTGATTTAACACGTGTACAAAAGCCATTGTACTAAACAAAACTTATAAATCTACTCTCTACTTCTTCAAATTCACATTCAGCACGTGAAATAATTTATTTTTCTCCTATATTATTTTATTCATAAAATTTCATTTTTTTTCTCTCGAAAAATCCAACTGAGGAATTTCGAATTATCGAGATTTTTAAAGATTTTTGTATGATATTCATCAGTACACAGCACTTGCGCCACTTTGTTTCTAGGATGACGATATGATCATGAATTGCACATGATACAATGAAAAGAAATGTATATATTTTCTTTTAAAATAAAAAAATGAGTAATTTTCCTTTCATATTATAATTTTTTTCCAAACACTCGAACTAATGAAAAGTAAATTATCCAAATTTTTGAACAGCACACTAGTAAATGGGAAATTTTGAAAAAAAATTACTAATTTTCCTTTCATATTATAATTTTCATCCAAAAACTCGAACTAATGAAAAGCAAATTATCCAAATTTTTGAACAGTTCACTCGTAAATGGGAAATTTTGCTCATAGACAAGACTCGTAGTTCTCTCTAGAATATTCAAAATGGTGGAAAATTTAGATTCAAGAAATTTCCAAGTATTCTATGCAGTAGTTATACCGAGGTAATTGGCAATAATGGGACCGCGAACGCTGCAAATGCAAGACTTTATCTTTATAGTAGTATGGCAAACGGTAGATGCATTAACAAGTGCATTCCTCTCTCCATATTACCTAGTGCCTTTGCTCATAGGCTCAGGCAAATTGCGTGTGTGTAGATCCTTGGGTGTATTCTAACCCCCATGCTTCAGACCACATACACACTCAAACATACACACATACTTATACGAGCGCAATCGCAACTGTGAGGATTACAATAACGTTGATTATACGATCCACTCGGATATCTCTCGACTCACTCAATCTAACTGCGCGTAATGCACTTATACGCATCATTCTCCTATTATTCTATCCACTTTCCTCGCGCTTGGAGTTTTGATAAGACCTAATAGCCAAATTCGAATGAATACCCAATTATTGAATGAAAAGATATAGTGGAAACTGGGACCCAATGATTCAGGAACTTTTTTTTGAGTGAAAACATTTCCGGAAAAATTAGAAAAAAATTGAAACGATGCTCCAACTTGTCCACATTGTTAAGTAAATTTTTTCACATTTTCCACAGAGGCTTTCACTCTAAAAAAAAGCAATTCATTTTACCCTATTCAACAAATAATTTATAATTACATTTGTAATTCCCTCAACTGCTAACCGTGTAATAATTGTCCAGTTTGGTGCTCCGTACATCACTGTTAAAACGATAAAATAGAAACAAAGTGACACAGAGCGAAATTCAGCTTATCACGTTTGCGAACACGTGAAACAACAAAGTGTGTATCCACTACTTGTTTCTAAGTTAAACCGGTATATACTAGCTGCATAGAACAATCGTCGGCAACCCGTCCCTTTTCTTGTGTACTAGATGCTTCGTGCCAGTGAACAGATCAGTTGAGACAGATAGCCCCTCCTCACGAACAGGGTTATCCCTCTAATGTTAGTCTGAGTCATTCTACCACGCGCATTAGCCGGTAGCAATAAAGCCAAGTGTAAACAGGATTTTGTGGACACCCCCTCGACTTTTCTAGGGGGAATGAGGACACTAGCCCTTCGGGATAGTTGTTCAGTGTCAAGTCGTTGGACTGAGCAATTGGAAAAAGGGTTTCGATCGAGCTGCAAGTCGTGCAACTACGTCTGAATGATTTCCAAGACTAAAAAAGGGGGGGTGGAATGGGAGTCAGATGGCGTTTGTTGTTAAGGACGTACGACACGTACGTGTCACCGGCAATGAAGAAATGAAAATGAATATAATGTATAACTGTTGCATACTAGACGCATAAATATAGGCAATGTTGTTTGCCGTTAAGGCTTATCGTTATTCCGCACACGCTGGTCGTTCGTCCCAGCTCAAGGCAGGCAGCCACTAACAACGACCCCGCTTTTCTAGTAAAGCGAAGGACCCATCTTTCTCTCACTCTCTCTCTCTCTTTCCCCTGGTTTCTACTTCAACTCAAACCACCCTTGGCACCCTCTGGACTAACTCCGGTAGATAAACAACGTGGTGGGCGAAAGCCCTGCCCTCTCCCTCCTCACTCTCATTCTCCCAACCTCATGGCCTTTCTCGTCCTACAGTCCGATGCCCATGAGCATCGAAATTTGCATAGAAACGCGACTAACTTGGGCTATTAGCCTTAGGAAGGCGCGACGCTAGACGCCAGTGGATTCAATTACCAGAATGGCAAATCTTGGAAATCCTTGGGTAAAGGATTCTTATGTGATCACCATGGGAGGAAAGTTATTATGAAGTATGGAAGAGATTAGTATTCATTTTGACCAAGTAAATTTTACTCTTAGCTCACTTGTATTCCAATTTTTATTAGGGGAGAGGATTTTAACATCTTTATTAATGTGGATAACAACAATGTTTACATATTTACAAGCTTATATTTTAGGATACAACTACAAATTCAGCCCTGAGGCTTTCATTTATAGTGTCATTGGAGTTTTATTTTTGTTTTTTGCTCTGGAGTTTTCAGGATTGACATGTTTGTGATACGGAATTTTTGTTTAAATCAATAACAGAATTCTATTTTTTAAGCGGTATTCATCTATTAACTTTATGCATACATTAGTCACCATATCATTTTTTCTATTATATATCAGTTGAGCATAAAATCCTGGAAAAATTGAATTAATTTATTAAAAAGTTCGAGACACTATTAAATTTTTAAAATGACATACCTTACAGAGTTGATGAAAAAATTAAATAAATTCTAAGAACTAGCGGAATTTTTCTCATGCTAAATGAAGTTTCCGGTGAGTCACGCTGCCAAACACTCGCTAAACATACACGAAGAGTGTAGTGGGGATTCAGCTGAAAGAACATGGCGGGGAATCCTTGATTACCCAAGCAAAAGGTTGATGACGATCCATTTCGTTGATCATTAGTCAGAATCCCGAGCAGAATTCGGGACTAGTGGAAGTTAGGCCATGATATGGCATGTCACATTTGAACTATGGTCATGATCTGGTGACCCTTATTAGGTATGTGAAACGATTTTCAACATGG
Organism: Aleiodes alternator; assembly: GCA_963921955.1. Classification (NCBI taxonomy): domain Eukaryota; kingdom Metazoa; phylum Arthropoda; class Insecta; order Hymenoptera; family Braconidae; genus Aleiodes; species Aleiodes alternator. The sequence goes on along the minus strand of OY998102.1, from coordinate 10,727,293 downwards.
CAGTCCATCTTAGGCCATAAGTTGATAGGGTATCTCTGGCCCTGATAAACTGGTCACTTTCAGTCATGATGTGATAGCTCATTTCAGATCATGATTCAAAGTATTGATTCAAGTATTGCCACTTTATTTGATTCATTCATCCTCACAAATGACATAATTAAATCTTTATAATTGTAGAAAACTTTATGATAATATAATATTTCATGATTCATCTATGTCTGCATCTTGAATCTCCCGTGAAATTATTTGTCAGTTACTGAATGTTGAGAAGATGATTCGCATTTGTTCCGTTGCACATTAAATTGAGAGACTCTCCTCTCAATCACGATGAAAGAACAGATTGTTGGGAAAATTGTCGTCTATTACAACTGTAGTGACGTTGTCAACGATAGTCATTCATGCTCCACTTGCACATTCAATCTACATAATTCTGGAATAGCTGCAATGAAATAAGTTCACTATAATTTTATTTTGAATATGATAATTTACTGAATAATTCAAATTGCTTTACTCTGAATCAACGTAATAATACGAGTGCCTTAACCTCAAAATTGATGTCATCTTACTTGTTAATTCTCTAAATCATATACTCTGGATTGAGAGCAATGGAATTGCATCATACTCTCTCATCCTTGAATATAATCTTTCTACTGCTATTTCAGCATTTGCCATCAAATTTATCCACTGAGATGTACAGATATTCCATTTTCTACAGATCGATGTGCACCACCAAAGATTTGCAACTTCAATCCAAAATATTCTTACACTCTACATATTTCTTTGCACAGTTCCGGTGATTCAGCTCTTTGCCTCGACCTTCTTTCGTTACTTGAATGAATAAGACGAGGGCCCTTTTCACCAAACTACTCTCATCATCTCTTATCGTCTAGCACATCTGCGGCCTCATTTGCAGCCGTATATGAAGTTCGCTTTTTTCTCATTCACTATTACTCTTACCTCACACAAAATGTCTCGTGTCTTCTCTCAAAAAAACCGAGAGAAAAGGTTTTTCGAAGACGAGACTAGCCAGTATTTTTGGTTGCACCTCCGTTACTTTCCACACTATCTTTAATCTCGTGCTAGCTTTTTTGTAGAATCTAGATTTCGTCGTATGAACACGGAAATATTATGTTTTTTTCCCTTTTTCCAGTAAACGAAAGCCATCAGCACTTTTTTCGTCCTTTGTTCACCTGCCACCGTATTTTTTAAATGATCCTCTAGAATTTTCGAGCAGTCAAATATTTGACGTGAAGTACAAAACACTAAACACCAATATGCAAAATCATAATATTCACTCTAAAGAAAAAAGGAACACCTTGTAACGCTAGAATGTTCCTGTGAATGTGTGTATTTCTCGCAGTCTGCCGGATGAAATGGCGCTAAAGGAAGTGGAATTGGTAATTGTAAAGCTATAGTATTCACGTTGGCTCTGTTTCACGTTTCGAAGAACGCAAAGTGCTCTCATTACCAGCATGATAACATTATATTAATTCTTTCAAAACGAGCTGACATTACCCAACGGCACGAAAGCACAGTGGTGTGAGGATAAAAGTAGAAGGTTCCAAGCGAATCATTTAATGTTGAAAACATTATCGTTGACTACAGAGCACCAGACTTGGGAGTACAGTTACGTATAGTAGTCCCATAGTGACATTCACTCCCGGAGGAATACAACGGATTTATTCTACGAGCATCGACAATTCTTTTACTCTCTATATGCTTTTATTTTCTTCCTCTTCTCCAAATGTACAGCATTTACTGCTTTTTTTTTTTTACAAATCTCTCTGCGAGAGGCAAGGCATTTAGAGGCGTTGAAATCACTTCAATTGTAAATGTCCTGAGATAGATTTTCTGGACGTTATCCTAACGCCCTTTTTAGATGTCTTCTTTTCCTTCTCAAATCTCCGCCATTATGCTGCCCGATTCTCTCCGTTTCTCCTCCAAACATCTCCCAGTTAATCCGAGTGGTCACTTGCCACCGGCATAGATTTAATATTTATATAAAATCCACTTGGTAACTCTGCACTAACTTTTTATGATGCTTTTAGCCTTTCCACCTCTCTCATTCCCTCGTTCCATTTACCCTCTTTCAAGTTTACATTATGCCCTAATAATGAGCCTCAAGATGAGCCCATTGAGCTAAAATCTGTCCTCTTCACTCTCAGCTATATATCAACAGGAAACTCGAGTGATTTTTCTCTTTGAACATCAACGTTCTCCTCTCTCTATCTCTCTACTTTAACATTCACATACTGATGTAAAGACAATCAGAAAAGTTGGCAATGATTCTGTTTCCTTGTTATTCCTGACAATCATCATAGCTGCAAAACTTTTCGAGTACCGTCAAGCATAGCAATATAATGAACATAACCTCTATTGTTATTCCAGCGGGCTCTACTCTCCTGAGCCAAGTAGTATCGTCTCAAGCGACAAAACCATCCTGGTCCATACTTTCCCCTCTCCTACCCAATACACCAGCCCCTATCTATACGTTGTTTTGTAGAACTCGTACTAACACAGGTCACATCCCAAGGAAATCGTTACACCTGCCCCGTTTGAGCCACTGCGAATTACCCAAGTATCCTCTTCTTCGGTACTTTGTCTCGAGTAACTGCAGTGAGCTTTTCCATAATCCTATCGTTTTTCTTGAGTTCCCTATGTACCGCAGAGTTTCTACCGCGTTATACTTTTTATTTTCCCTTATTTCTTGGAGAAAAGAAAGAAAGAAATGGAAAGAGTAAAAAAAAAAAAAACAAAGAAAACATTATGTACTGTGTTTCTAAAAGATTTTTATTGTTTACATTTTCTTTTCCCTAGAGTTTTTATGTTTCTTACGTTTCTTCAATTTATTGTGAATTGAAATGAATTGCATGAGGCAGATGGCCCGGACAAAATCCACCGTGGATCAGTCATTGAGGGGGAGTACTGATCTTATTGTGCAGGAGAAAAAAAAGAAACAACTAAATCCACCATCATAAAGATATTTCTCTTCTTCATTTTTATCTTTTACTTTATTTAACTTTATTGCTCTATTTCCATCGTGAAAAGACAGACATTTCCTTTACTGCAACGCTTTCAACACAGGTACAAGCAGCAGTATTTTATACACTCACTTACCTTCTGGTCTTGTGTGAAAGAGAGTCTTTCCGTTTTCTCTTCTCTTGGACATAGCCAATTGTACAAGAGAAGACGGATTAAATCGTTCCCTTTTTGACGAGAGCTAGACTCTAAGACTCTGCTCGGTAAAGAGTCTCTTGAGAATGGTTGTGGAAACCACTGCCAATTACCTGGCTATCGTATCTTCTTTCGTTTTTCCAATAGGTTATCTGGAGAAAAGAGGATTTAATAGTTCCTATATAAAAAGAAACTGTAAATACTTATTCTCATTATTCTGTAAATGATTTTTACTACTCTAAACGGAAATAATATTGATAATGCCGATCAAGAAATTTCCGATATTGAAGAATCATACATTTGTTGTGTCATTGAACTCAATTATATCATTTTTCTATATTACCTGGAATAAAATTTTAATAAAGTTCGAATATCGTATTCATTGAATTGTTGAACACAATGAATGACTTCAAGTTATTGACTAAAAGTGAACAACTCAACTTATTTTGCAAAAAAATTTATAAAATCAAAACTTTCAAAAATAAGGTGGACGAAGAAAATTCCGAAGGAAACGTTAAAAACACTAATTTTCAGTTTGCAGAACGATACTCCTAAATAATCGAAATTTCCCACAATTCAATCGATAGTTCCCTCAACTTATATCAATTTAACTTATTTATTTAAAGAAAGAAAAAAAAATCGTTAAAAGTACCAGTTCTGCCTCAACTCTTCCCTTAGTGACTTTCATAATCGTTCCGTGTACGATGTATATTTATGCTACAGAATGAAATAAAGGTGCGAGAGAGATAGGAAGAATAGTTGAGGCTCCAGGAGTTTCACATCTCGAAAAGTTTCAAAGTGCGATAAGATACCACGGCACGAGAGAAAGTGAGAGGGAAAGAGATTGGATGGGGTTTCGACCCCCCAACCTCTCTCTCTCACTCTTTCTCTCAGCCTCCGTGCATAGACCGAGAGAGAATGGGGCGGCATAAAGCGAAGAAGATGAGAGCGAGAGAGATAGATGCGGAAAGTTGGCGAGCCTTTAACGGTTAGAGAATTCCAAAGCAATTTCTCGTACGCCATCCGTCGTGCTTCTATCCTAACTGCACAACTTTTGGATTTAATTTATAACTAGTCGAGTGCTTTCAGTTTCTTCTATCTCATCTTGTCCTTTTCATTCACGAGTGTTTCTCATTCACTTTGCTCCTGACATGACTCTAAGACACAAAACAAACGGACAGTTCGAGTGTTCTTGATAAAGAAATACAATTCCTCATTCCAACAGGAAAATAATAATTTTGTCGTTCTAACAATTAATTTGATTTTCAAAGAAATCCACTGATTGATGAAAATCAATTATTACAAATAAATGAGCGGTAATTTATTATCATAGATATCTTTCTTGGAGATTGAATGGAGGAAAAAAAAAGAAGATTACTATTATTCGTATCTCTCTCTTCATCCAATTATCATAATTGATGTTCTGGCATTGAAGTAATATCCAGGCCATTAATAATGTACCACAGTAAAGAAATTGTAAGTTCGTAATGTAAGAAGTTCAACATTACGAGAGCTCTAACCGTAACACTTTAATTGTACTCAATGGTGAATACTCGGAAAAAGCTCAGAAAATGTTTGAATTACATGCAATTTGTATTTAATGACTGATTTATATTCAAGAACCTCAGACATATGAAAATATAATTTATTCCAATTTTTTTGCCCAAAAAAAAAAGGGAAAAAATTCACGTAATTTTCGAACACACCCAGGTAAAAAAATTTCATCGAGGAAAGATTTTTTAAAGATCATGAAAAAGTTTTTCATCGACATCGCCCGAATGGGACTGAATTCGACCTCTAAGATACCTTTTCATCACTAGTGATTTTTGGGTAATGTCGAGCGGATTTATTGTCGAGATCTTTTTTTTCAACTTTCACGTTCAGAAGACGAAACGCCTTTTCGTCGATGAAAAAACTTTTCGAACTTTCTGATTTGGAAAATATTAAGTCGATTTTTCGACGAGTAAATATTTCCTTAAGATTATATTTTTCCGGAAATTCTGAATCGGATTTTTGTCGAGAACTTCTTTCCTCAACTTATACGATCAGAAGTCGAAACGTTTTTTTGTCGACAAAAAAACTTTTCGAACTTGTTTTATTGGAAAATATCAAGTCGATTCTTCGGAGAGTAAATGTTTTCTCGAGATTATTTTTTTTACAGAAATTTTGAATCAGTTCTTCGTCGAGAAGTTCCTTTTTAAACGCTTACGGTCAGAAGGCAAGCCGCTTTTTCGTCGACAAAGGAACTTTTTGAACGTATCTTTTTAGAAAATATTAATTCGATTTTTTGGTGAGTAAATATTTCCGTAAAATTATATTCTTCCGGAAATCTTAAATCGGATTTTACTCGCGAACTTTTTTTTCAATTTTCACAGTCAGAAGAAGAGACGCGTTTTTGTCGGCAACAAATTTTCCGAACACATTTTTTTAGAAAATATCAAGTCGATTTTTCGACGAATAAATATTTTCTTAATATTATATTTTTTCAGAAATGTCGAACCGGATTTTGCTCTCTGGAAGGAAGATTGTTGTTTTTTTGTCGATTAACATTCAAGATTGAACATTTAAAATTTAAGAAGTTTTTATTAACGTTTACATGGAGCAATGTACGTATTTACAGGCATATACATAATTGTTAACAATGGCTCGAGCTCGTAGGCTTTCACACATATTTTTATGGAAGGATTCCGGTTTTTACAACTTGATTTTGTTGTGGGTGAGATACATTTCGAGATCAGGAACATTTTGTATTGCCAAAAACCCCATTACGAAACAAAACCAATTTTCTCAAAAACGCACATAAGTACTTCAAAAATCGATATTTCCTTCAAAATTCATGTCAAATAGTTTTACCTCTTAGCTCCATTCATTTTTAACTCTACGACCAATTGAGCCGAAGAAATTCTCGAATTTCGTTCATCATTTACACTCAGAAAACGAGAATTTTCAGCGTATTCAGAAAAATTTCTTCTATCACTTGTTTTCCATTTAAAATTTCCTTAGAATAAAATGGATAAAAAAGTCCCTTTGATTTTCGATGGAATTATGAGAATCATTATACCTCCAATCGTTTCATTAGAATGTCCATTTTATTCTTTCTCCTTCATTCAAGTGAAAAAATCGATTGTATGGTAGTATAATCAGTCCAAGTAATATTAATTCCAAGAAAGTAATATGTGTACAGGTTTCTTATCTTAGTTTTATAAAGACAACGGTTTTATAGCATATATTTCAGAGGTCCCCGGAGTCGTTATTTGCAGGTAAACTGCTCTCAATTCTGAAACATTGACAATGATTGCATCTCGCTCATCATCGAGTTCTAATTGATGAATGAAAAATAATGTAGTTTGAGGATTGAATGTAGAAAAAATATGTCTTTTTTGACATCTTTTGATGATCACTAACGTTTCTGATTCATTTATGCAGTTTTCACAAACACTGTTCTTACATGTACAGTTGGAAAGCCGCAGAAATGTTTGAATGAAGCCAATACATTCTTCATTACCATACGTGAATAGCACACAGCTAGAATCCGTTCTGGTCCTCCTTGCATATAATTTTGAAGAATAAAATACACCATCTTTCGTGAGACAATGGAAATTATAAACTGAACGTTGATTATATCCAAATTGTGCTAGGATTAGTTGAATATCTTGAGGTATATTTCCTAATTTTTTTGCCACACCGACGATGGCAATACCACGATTAATATATCGTAACTTAGAACGATGTGTTCCTTTCTTCTCAATTTCATTGTATAAAGCTTCACTTTCACTTCCTCTCCGGATATATTTTTTCTTCAATCCTTCTAATGTTAAATATACAGATACGCCCTTACAGATCTGTATCTGAGCATCACGCGTAGCATGGACAAGTGCCTTTAGAATACCATTTGCATTTTCGAATGGAAAACAAGTAAATACCCATAACGGTCCATAATCCTCCACGAGTTCAGCGAGATGCAAGAGTGAATGAATATTACAGCTCATGAATTCCACTCCGTATAAGTCTCCGAAATTACTCACATACTTATGAAGGAGTAGTCGTGCATCATTGATATTATTTACTGACACACTTCTCTGATACAACAGATAAATTCCATAAACAAGTAATTTATGATGGGAAAAAAATTCTTCACTCATAATACCATGCAATACTACAGTTGAGTACATTAACAGCCATGTTATGAGCTCTGATGCTTTCCAATAGGCAAAGTCATAGATACTGCGAGGCAATCTTGGGATCGATGATGGAGGAGTTATAGAACATATGCGATTGCGAATAGTATCGAAATTATCACGAATGGATGCTGGATGGTCTTTGAAATCTGAATGGAGCCATATCTTGAACAATAGCTTGGAGACTCCCGTCAGTAAATGCATGGTATCAATTACATTATTCCGGATACAGTCTGGTAAAATCAGTGTCATGAGAGTTGGACCTTTGACTCCATAAACTGAGCATCTTGCATTAACTGCCCTCTCTGCAAAAATCTCAGTTTCTTCTGTTGTTCGTGCTTCTAAATTGTCAACTTGTTGATATGAACGCCTCTTATCCACAGCTAGTGTCTCGATTTTGCACTTATGACAGCCGTATCTGGCATTATACTGCTTCATATTCAAAAACAAGGCTTTTGCGGGTAAATCGCATGTACAACATAGAGTGATAGCTTTGATATTGACATAGCGATCCCGATCTTGGATGTACAAAGGAATCCCTTCTGTCAATTGTTGTAAATAGTTTGTCAATGGCTCCAGGAATAAATTGGCCACTGGTTTTTTTGTTCCAAACCAAATCCCAGTCAGGAGCATGTTGCTAGTTTTTTTTCTATCTTCTGGCGGTAATTCATTAATCATTAGATATTGTGGCCATATGGAGAATTTAGATGATTTATATAATGGAACCCCATCCGAGTTCCAAGTGAACGATATATTCGAGTCCAATCTCAAATCGATGGATGCTTCATCTGTACAGAAACTTCTGTAAACATCTCCATCATAAATATCTTCTAAATTGTAATCATTTTCTTTCTGTCTATGGAAACGATAATCTAAGCTATCATAAAATCCGGGACGTTTGAAAAGTTCTTGTAATTGGGAGTCAAGAGGAATTGAAATAAAATAAGTTGTAGTTTTAGGATCAGGACAAACTGGGCATACTGCATCTGCATTATCCAACTCCATGGAACACTCAGAACAAAGAAAGTGTTTCTGAATTTTTATTTCAAAATTGCCAAGCCATTTTCGTAAAAAGTATAGGGTCTTGGGACATTTATTATTCGCTGGACAATGTTGCTCGATGGCTTTCAATAAATCAGATAAATGTGAATCAGATTGACTGTGACGTAAATGTAACAATAATATAGTAGTTAGACTTTCCCCAATTGTTATTCGAGCTCCAGGATAAAGGGGTTGATCGAGTGAATCACCATCATTTGGTTCATCACCACCATCGCCATCACCATCGTCATCGCCATCACCATCGTCATCACTATTGCTCATACTGTCATGATCTGTAGCCCCGAAGTTATCGAGGTCATCGAGGTCACTTCCAGCCGAGAGTGCTTCTGAATACTGTGAAGAATCATCACCATCCGTGTTGTCATAACCTCTATTAAAATCAATATCAACTTCATGATTCCGTGCTTCATAATACAGTTCATTTTCAGCATTTCCATTGTGTGACTCATCATCACTTCCTAACCAAAGAGTGTGGAAATAATTATAAAAAAGGCAATTTGATAACAATTCATACAACGAAGTTCTTAGACATTATCAAGTTCATACCTTCTGCACGATTTTCAAATTCTTCTACTCTGTCATGCAGTGAAACTTCCATCTCGTCATTGAATTCATTGTTCAATCTCCGTCGTTTACTTTCAGCCATATGACGATAGATAGAGCTCCGTGATAGATTCTTGTAAGAATATTGTTTAACAAACATGATAGAAACTGTAATTCTATTCTTTGATGTCTCCACTTGTCATTCAATTACCAGTAGCAGCTGAATGATAATCTGCAAGTACAAACATGTAATTGAAGAGAACGGAAGAAAAGTTATAAGTCTAGCAATGTAATTAAGTGAGCACGAGTAGCTGGATGGCACGAGCAGTAGAAAACGACACAAGCTCTGGTACTGCTCTCAAGGAGCTTCTCCAACACCTCCAGCAGAGTCTCATAACGTTGGAGCTGGAGAGTACAGTTTTGAAATGGACTTCAAGCTCTGTCACTGGAGAGCAAAAAATCAACCGGTAGAGAATCAACGAATTTCGCAAGAATGAATGATTTCGAGGATTGGATAGAACAGTTGGAGAAGCAGCTGCAGATAATGCAAGATGATGCAATTACTAATCGTGAATCGAAGAGACAAGTTGAGAGAACATTTTGAGATCAAGAGGAAGAAGTTCGGGAAGGTGGACAAGTGCGTTGTTCTGAGAGAGAGGCCAGGACGTTCAAGAATAAAGTTAAGGGAGTCCAAAAGGAGAAGCAGAAGCTGACGGAAAGATTACATGAGAAGAATTTGGAGGAGCAGGAAGAAGATTTCGCTGAAACTAGCCGTGAAAATAGCCGTAGCAATATCCGTAGAATTTTCACACGCTTTGAGTCTCCTGTCGATGATGTGACCCACGGCCTCTACTCATTTTCCCTGATTTAACGATATTCCCCGTAATGGAAACCGTTTATCTCTGTTTTTCTCCGAAGAGATTTTATAAAATAAAAAAAACAAGATTGGCTGACGGAATAATCGATGTTTTTATGTAGCTTAGGTTAACGTACTGGAGAAACTGAAGGATTAATTTTATTAGTCTGTCCCTATGGTGAATTGAGGGATCATTTTTTCCTGGGGAGGGAAGAAAATCCTAGAAGCCCTCGGAATCGAGGATTTAAAGGAGGTTATACTTGGAGAGGAGGTGTAATTTAAAAAAATTCTACATTTCTTATTTTTTGCACATTTTTTGTAAAAGTCCGGCCCTATGGTGAATTAAGAGACATTTTCTTCCAGGATAAAGAGCAAAGGTATTCGGAAGCTTCAGGACTACAAATTTGAAGGACGTCCTACTTGCAGGAAAGTAGAAATCTTTTTAAGTTCGAAATTTCTCTTTTTTCACACATTTTCTTCCAAGTCCGTGCCTATTGAGAATTAAGGAACTTGAAGCACTGAAGAGGAATTTTGGCCACCCTTCAAATATGACGTCCCTCAAATTTCCAATTCTGAGGGCTTCTCGATATCATCTCAAACCACTGCCGAAATTCATTTTGACATTCTGGACATTGTTTTCCTATAAATTCCAATAACAAAATGACGTTACTACCAGAACCTTATCTCCTCATTTACGTCTCTCCGCTTTTACTGTTTTCTTATAGAAGAAAAAATTAATAAAGCTCTTGTGTTCATTTGTTTACAAGTTTCTTGAGTATTGGGAAAAGTGAAGGAAAATGGACATTAGAATGAAGTGGCCAGAGATAGATTTATTCTGATGATTCCATTGAAAAGCTGTAGAAATTCGGGGTTGAATCACCTGTCAAAAATGATTTTTTTTGTGTTTTTGAGAAATCTTATTTTTTTGGTCACGGTTCGAAGGGGTATCCCTTTTCATTTTTGAAAAAATTCACTTTTTTTCAACATATCTCAAGTTTTATAAGTCGTAGCGTAACAATTCTGAATGGATGAAAGGTGAGAGCAGTTTCCATCGATTTATGGGGTTTTCAATTTGAAATGATCCATTTTCAAGGTATTTATGGATACTCTTTTGAAAATCAGTTTTTGCTCCATAACTTTCTTGAAAATCGATATTTTTCTAGTCAAAACTCCGTAAATCGATGGGAAACGATCTGTCCTTTCATCTCCATTAGGAATTTCCTCACCATGACCAATAGAACCGGAGATATATTGAAAGTGGTGAATTTTTTCAAAACTGGAAAGGTGTAACCCTTCAATCTTCGACCAAGAAAATTGAATTTCTAAAAAATACAAAAAAAATATTTTCGACACATCATTTTCACTGCGAATTCCCTCAGCTTTTCAATGGAATGGTCGAAAACAGTCTGTCCCTAATATTCTTATTAATTTCGAGAGTTTTTCATAATAAAGACATCAGAAACTCAACTGTATCAATTTTATCTTTCATGGGCATTTTGCACCACCTTTCCCTAAACAAGTAATGGAGTAAAAAAAACGACTGTTTGTAATCTGAAATATAAGGAAATTGAAAAAATGGCGCTTACGACCATTTGTTACTAAGGCAACGATACGATTGGAGCAATCTGAGTGTAGATAATACCGTCAAAAGCGAAGAGGAGCCACAACTGGAAAAGCAGAACTTGAAAATCGTCTGAGACACTGGTAATCTTATTCGTGGGGACTTCTGAACATTGTGAAAAGTATGCTCATAAATTCAGACATCGATATCTGCAATTAAATCAGATTTATATTAATAAATAAAAAAAAATAAAAAAATCACATTTATGCATTTGCTGGAATAAAAAACTTTGAATAAATGGGTACTTACCGAATAAACACTTGAACTATAATTTTTCCTATCTTCAAGAATTAAAAACTCCAATTTTCAGGATGTATCAATTTCTCAATTCATCAAAATACTGCTCATCCTCAGAGGCGATAGCAGTGATAATCCTAACGGATTGCAGAGTCTGCAACACTGTAAGTTCTGATATTAATATTGTTGTCTTCGAGGTTTGGATTACGATATTTTCCCTCAATAACTAAGCATCTGACTGGATCTCATAAAATATTTAAACTCACCTCAACACTGCTCGACTCCACACAATAAATCACTCACTTTTATTTGAATACTTTTTCAGTTTAAAAAGGAGTTGAGAATGTTTCGGGGAATGTCAGAATATTTATTTTTGAAATTTATATTCTATGATCGTAGTTCTGTCACTAGACGGGCGACCAACTTCACTCAGGCTGATTTCATATGAGAGGATGTTTATTATAATATTATTGATTGTAACCAAGGAGATCAATCAATAACCATGCAAATTTCAATTCATTCGTAAAAATTGACGTTTATGAGAAGAACCGATTGACTCGAATCGGAAAAAATTAGTTTCGTTTACAAACGGAAAAACTGAGAGTGAAAGCCGAAAACAGGAAAAACTAATAGTGAATTAATGATATAAAAAAAGGTGAGTTATTCATTTCAATCATTAATCCATGAAAATTATCTGGTTCAATAATTTTTATCATTTTTCGATAATAAATAAATATAGAAACGATGCAATTCGTTTCCGTTTACTCCTCGACGCCTTTTTTTTTATTTTTTTTTTATTTTTATTGATGATTCCAAATTTTTTTCTTTCAATAATCCTCAGAGCTACATTATGATGTGGTACGTGGTGTTATGGAAGGGGAAAAACCCGAGTATTACGACAATCCCCGAAACAGATATTGATTTTCGATCTGGAAGCGGTCCAATGGCAAGATGGAAGAAAAAATTCCTGGACGTTAAAATTTTGGCGAAAGACGGTGAATAATTCATGTAATCGGTAGAAATTAACTCAGTACACATAGTTGTTTTTTTTTTTAACAGTACAGATAGTTGAAATCAGTGTTTTGGGATACTATTCAATCCACAAGTCCTCATTGTTAATTCTTTCTAGTCTTGTCACAAATCGAGAGAGAATTGATAAAAAAAATTATAAGATAGACACATAGACAGTACTTTATACTCCTCTACATTCAATTCTTTAATTAATTCCTTTAATTATAGCTGATAAAAAAAAATTGGATGCACTGAGTTTCACCAAAGATGGAGAGCCCTATCGAGAGAGCGAACGAGAATCTCAGAAAAAAATTGAAAAAGTGAAGAAAAAAAATTTGACGAATCAGGAATACCAGAGAGATTTAAAAATACTGAAAAAATTGAAAGATTCCAAAAGTACAAAGTCGAGAATGGAGGAAACGCAGGGAGAGCGAAAACTTGGCCGCTCAGATCAAGAAAAAAAAAATATCACCAAAAAAATGACCTCAGGAGAGATGGAGTCGACTGGTGCAGCTGAAAATCCAAGAAAGACTAAACAATCGAGATCAAGAACGTTCGGTGAAGGAGAAACGGACCAAATAAAAATTAGAAAAGGAGTGACCCTAAATAACTGTTCAGAAAAAGAATCAGATGCACGCGACAAGGGAAAAATCAATAGAATCATCAAGGCTCCGAATAGTCCGACTACAAGTACAGGAAATGCTGGAAACCCTCAAAACTCCAGTGATGAGATGCTGAGTGAAGACGACGATATTCATGACAAACAGTCGGAAAAGAAACAATCAAAGAATGTGGAAAGGGGAGAATCTGATGATAAGGAATGTATGAAGAACGGGAGCATGATGGTCTGCATGAAGAAAGGGAAGCCAATATTACAAGAAAAACCGTCCATGAATATTCGTTCGGAAAGCTTCGATGGAGAGGCATGTTCCGTACACTGAGGAAAAGAAAAGTGTTGAAAACTATCAAATATTTGTTCTATTGGTCTTTAGGAAATAGTTTTTCCAAATAGGGAAAGGTGGGGGAAAACGAACAGAAGGGGTAAAAGGGATACGGGCTGGTTTTGATATTTTATCCTATGAAATTTACTCCAAATGGATGGGAATATTGGAGACAGGTTTTTTCTGATGATGTCATTGAGAAGATCAGAAAATTTCCCATGACAATCATATGCCACAAGTTATTTTTTCTAATTTTCCGAACATTTCATTTTTTACTCAAGATTTGAAGGTTAAAGCCATCTGTTTTTAAGAAATTTCAATTCTTCGAGAATATCTCTGGTTCTACTGGTCATGGTGACCTGAGGCTCATCTCAAACGGAGGGTGAGCTCATTTTTCATTGATTTATGGAGTTTAAAAAGAAAAAATCAATTTTTTACGTACTTCTACATTAAAAACTGAATTTCAGGAAATTACCAGTAAATATTAAAAAAATTAATTCAAAAATAATTTGAACTACATAAATCGACGAGAAATGAACTCACCTTCCATTTGAGATCAACCCCGAGTCGCAACCACCAACAGAACCAGAGATATCGTCGAGAAAGCGAATTTTTTCGATTTTCAAAAGGAAAACCATTTTTTCGATTTCCAAATATTCGCCAAAAAAGTAAATTTGAATTTTGATCTAAAATTTCCTGAGGTTTTTAATGGAATTATTAGAATATTCCAATCTTGAGCCATTTCATCGAAGGGTCTATTTCACCCCACCTTCCCCTAATTTACTTAATTTTGTTCATTTAAACAAATCAACTGTTTGAATGAACAAAATTGAGTAAATTCAAAAACTTCTCGATTATTTCGAAACAATATTCACTAAGAACCAATGAACAACTGTTTTATAGCTTCCATCTCTTTTTTTTCTCAGTGTATTTTCTTTGAGTTTTCTAACCAACGCTCACACCAAGAAAATGGTGGGGAGGACCAACATCAATTATTACAACATTTCCCTATCTATGAGCATCGTACAGTATCCTAAGTCACTCTCCGAGACACTATCCGGTGCAAGTAGATGAGGAAAATATTACACAGCCTTCTTCTCCATTTTCAACAGTGTGCAGAATTACCCACACTTAAGGAGTTTGAAGGGTAAACGCAAAATGACAGGAAAAGTCATTTTTTTAACAGGGATGAAAAAAATGATTTTCGATCATCTCAATTTTTTTCAACTTTTTCATCCGATCGGTTTTAGAGGAATTAATTATCAAAGTTGTGTCTTATACATGGGCTCTTATGCACCAAACCTGTCTTAGCACGAGTCTTTGTTATCACCTGAGTCGGTGACAAAGTCTCGCGCTAAAACAGGTTTGGTGCATAAGAGCCTATATATAAGACGCAACTTTGATAATTAATGCCTTTAAATCCGATCGGAAGAAAAATTTGAAAAAATTGAGGTTATTCAAAATCATTTTTTTCATCCCCTTAAAAAAATTAAACTTTTCCTTTCATGAACGTGTTTACCCTCGAAACTCCTTAAATACACAAACACGAACATTTCATTAGTGAAGCCGAAGAACGGGCTATGTAATTTTCTTAGAAAATGGGCTTCCAGAGAACTGGAAAAACCACATTTTGAAAGAAGATACAACTCAATTTCTTTTGCTTCACGAGTGATACTCAAATTAATACTAATCAATTGCAGGTTGAATTGTGGCCCAACACTGGCGTATTCGTTGATAATCTGGAATTGAAAGACATGAAACGTGTTGTGAAAAGTGCTGGATCAATGGCATGCCAACTAATAAGGCTCTGTTTGGGGGATGAGCTGCTGGCATTAAATGCAAAGAGGGGAGATAAAATTCCCGACAATATCTATAAAGCCGTTTATCGTAAATGCAAATGTTTTAAAATGATTGAGAAGATTTTCCAATTAAATTTATTTCAATTATCACCAGGGGCTTGCTGCCAACATTTTGGACATAGGAAGCAGAGTCCAGATAAATATCGGAAGACAGTGACTGATTTGTGTTGTCGCACAAGGGCTGCCTATAAGAAACTGATGGTTAAGGAACTAGGAAAAAATGAGGAAGCGGCTGATATCGAAGGAGCAATCGATGAGGATGGAGAGAATACTGGGAATAATTCAGCAAGTGAGAATTCACCCGAGACTAAACAAAAATTAATTCATCATGGATAAAATTAATAATGGAGGTGCATATCATTTAGCTCTGAGAAATGGAGCACAAAATCAAAATGAGGGAGAGAATGGTGATGCTGAGCTGTACGTAGGAACCAGTAAAGACGATGGAAACTTGACAGGACAAGGGGCAAATGGAAAACATGAGCGGAACCACGTGAGCCTCAAGAAAAATGATCCAAAAAGAAGCTATACACCGATCAGCCGTGTAAAGGATAAAGCTTATAAGACAGGAATGTATGGTAATGTATTGAGTCCGTAATTTTTTGGAATTATCGGAAGGAAAAACCATAACAAAGTTCAATGTTTTCAAGATTAAATTTATGTTTAGATGTCGAAAAAAAACATGATGATGAGGAAAGAGGAAAGACAGCCGAGAGCAGAGCTTGTAGCAAGGATCATAAAGGGAAAAAGTATAGAGATGACCAACGAAATCGAGAGAGGAAAGATCGAAGCTCCGAAAAATATAACATGAGAGAGGATAAAGAGGAAAGCGACAGAGAGGAGAGCGACAGAGAGGAAAGCGACAGAGAGGAGAGCGACAGAGAGGAAAGCGACAGAGAGGAGAGCGACAGAGAGGAGAGCGATAGAGCGAAGAGTGACAGAGAGGAGGGTGATAGAGAAGAGAGTGATCGAGAGATGAGAGACCAAGTGGAGAGTGACCAAGAAGAAAGTGGTAGAGGGGAGAGCGACAGAGAGGAAAGTGACCGAGAAGAGAGCGACAGAGAAGAGAGTGACAGAGAAGAGAGTGACAGAGAAGAGAGTGACAGAGAGGAGAGCGATAAAGAGAGAGAACGAGAAGAGAGAGAACGAGAAGAGAGAGAACGAGAAGAGAGAGAACGAGAGCAGAGAGAACGAGAGCAGAGAGAACGAGAGCAGAGAGAACGAGAGCAGAGAGAACGAGAGCAGAGAGAACGAGAGCAGAGAGAACGAGAGCAGAGAAACCGAGAAAAGAGAGATCGAGAGAAGAGGAACCGACAGAAGAGAGATCGAGAGGACAGTGGCCAAGAGGAGAGAGAACGAGAGCAGAGAGAGGGAGAGCAGAGAGACCGAGAGCAGAGAGAACGACAGCCAAAAGAGCGAGAAAAGAGGGAACGAGAGCACAGAGATCGAGAGCAGAGAGAACGACAGCAAAAAGAACGAGGAAAGAGGGAACGAGAGGAAAAGAAACGAGAAAGGAGAGAACGAGAGAAGAAAGAACAAGAGGAGAGAGAACGAGAGCAGGAAGAACGAGGAAAGAGGGAACGAGAGAAGAGAGAACGAGAGCAGAAAGAATCAGGAAAGAGGGAGCGAGAGAAGAGAGAACGAGAGCAGAAAGAGAGAGAAAGGAGGGAACGAGAGAAGAGAGAAAGAGAGCAGATAGAAGTCGAGAAGAAAAACCGAAAGAAGAGAGATCAAGAGGACAGTGACCGAAAGGAGAGAGAACGAAAGAAGAAAAACCGAGAGGAAAGAGATCGAGAAGTCGAAAACCGAGAGGAGAGAGCACGAGAGGAGAAAGAACGAGAGGGGAAAGAACGAGAACAGAGAGAACGAGAGCAGAAAGAACGAGAGGAGAGAAAACAAAAGCAGAGAGAACGAGAGCAGAGAGAGCGAGAACAGAGAGAACGAGAACAGAGAGAACGAGAACGAGAGCAGAGAGAACGAGAGCAGAGAGAACGAGAGCAGAGAGAACGAGAGCAGAGAGAACGAGAACAGAGAGAACGAGAGCAGAAAGAACGAGAGCAGAGAGAACGAAAGAGGAGAGATCGAGACGACAGCGACCGAAAAGAGAGATACCGAGAGCAGGAAAATCGAGAAAAGAGAGACCGAGAGAAGAGAGAACAAGAGAAGAAAGACCGAGAGAGGAAAGACCGAGAGAAGAGAGAACGAGAGAAAAGAGACCGTGAGGAGAGAGACCGCGAGGAGAGAGACCGCGAGGGGAGGGACCGAAAACGTAAATATCAGGACACCTTCGAAAGCTATGGGGAGAGAAGGAATGAAGAAGACAAATACGATAAAAAACGGCAAGGAGAGAAGAGAGATTAATTGCATTCTCTGGAGAAATTTAACTATGAAGACCATTGTCACAAAAAAAATCAAAAATAATTATTTGTTATAGCTTGTTTTCTTTTCATTCTCTATTTCATATTTATTGTCTTCCACATTCTCAGAGACATTATTGAATTGAAATTTCTCTATGAATCGTAGCAGTACTGATTATTGGAATAAGTTTTATATGATTTAATGTCAACGTTACTGAAATGAATAAATTGAATGTGAATTTTCCTTCGAACTTCAATATTGCTTATTCTTCTTCTTGATGTTTTTTTCCTCTCTAGATTCATATCCAGTCATCAAAAACGCATTATGAAAAAGCATGAGATAGAAGAAAACTCGACACTCTTTCTCTCCTTCATTCTTCTATTTCGGCTTCGACTATAGTAAGTCATCCGGCTGTATTTCTCTCCTTCAACCTGAGTACAGGATTTCCGAATAATTGCTTCAACATCTTGTGCGAAAATAGAGAAAGTGGCGATTTTTTAATCTTGAAGACCATGAAAAATCACCAATCCCTGTGCTTAAAATCACTTCAATAGTGTTAATTGAAAGTCGCGAAGGTAGTTTTTTTCTTTCTCCTCGATGAAAAATGTAAAGAGCTTCCTTCCACAAAAATTCGCTCGACAATAACTTTGAAAAAATCTCGTGAATGTCGAATTCAGTCCCATTTGGGCGACGTCGACAGAAAACTTTTTCACGATCTTCAAAAAATTTTTCCTCGATTAAATTTTTTTACCTGGGCAGTCTGTGGAAATTTCAATGAGACTGCTAATGATGCATGGAGTTGAATAAAAATAATCAGGAGTAAAATAATTCAACATTTTGAGGCCGAATTGAATAAATTCGCTGCACGATCTACAACGGGATTTTGTTTCATTATTTTTTTTTATTTTTGTTTTGGAAGAGGAAGGTTGTGCACGAGGAGGATATCGGTACAACGTGAACAGCTTTGGCCTTAAAGGGCGGATGAAATAAGAGGGGGGACTGAGGAGGATGCGGGTAAGGATTTTCCTTTGATCATAGTGTACACGATTGTGAGTTTGTAAGTAACGCTACAACTCCTTTTATCGTTTGTATTTGCACGAAGGCGAATGAGAGAGAGCGAAAGAGAGAAAGAAAGCTTGTACGAGAGTCCTTTAATCTGTTATCGTAAAATCTTGCTCACTCACTTGGTGTTACTGTCACAAGCTTCGAGAAGGCAAAGAGAAAGAGAAGTGTGAAATAGAGAAAAATTGGAAATAGAGGCACAGGCAGAGACATTTACGAAACAAAGAACAGAACAGACGGAGGGTGAGATGTGGTTGGAAAACATTGGGAAAAGAAATGGGCAAGAGAGAATGCGAAAATAAAGAGAGGGAGGTGGGGAAAAAAAATCACCACTGAAGAATCAAGAGCTGGTGTACGTCACACCCCCTTCCAGGAGATGGTGGAGTATCAATATCACGCTTCACTGCTGTGCCACCACTCGATTTCCGTTCTCTCTTCCTTCTATCTAAAAATCCTTCCTCCCTTTTCTTATTATCGGCTTGGAGAAATAATCCTCAAATAGAAATGCCGAAGATCACTTTTCACTTTTTTTTTTCTCTACTCTCACTTCGTTTTTTCACACTCTACACTTCAATTGTACTGAGTCACTGATTTTCCCTTTATTCATTCTAGATTCTTGGTATCAATGTAATATTGTACTAACGATTGAATAACACCCGACACAAAATATCTCAGAAAAAAATAACTTTATTTTCAATAATTTTTCCAATAATCACTCATCAACAAGTACTTGTGAATTAATTTTCAAAAATTTTCTTTTAATTATGAACTTAATTTCGATGTTTTTTCCCATTTTCTTTTCTTCTTCGTTAATCTCCGATTATGCTATTTCTTCCAGATACTTTACAGTATTAATATTTTTCATTCATTTTTCTGTCTAAAAAAATCAAAATTTTCTCAGTTATGTTTTCACTGATTTGTTGATATTATTCTGACGTAATTGTAAAATTACATGGTAACAGACTCTGGCGGGGAAAAAAATGTTTACTGATTATTTTTTTTCTGATGAATTTCATGCATAAATCCTGCAATGTTATTTTTTAATTACATTTTCAAAGCAAAGAAGGCAACTGATGTTTTTTTTTTCTTTCGAAATGTTTCGTTTACTTTCACAATGTCTGGAGGAGTGTGATAAGTGATAAAAGACGGTAAATCTCTTTTCTTTCCCATTTTCGTAGAAGGTCAGAAGGGAATTTTCGCTCTGAGGGATCAGGGTGAAAAAAAAATTGAGAGTGTGTATGAAAAAATAGACAGAGATAGAAGATACAGGAAAACGAAAAAATCCGGACTCCTTCGAGGCTACATTCGGATGGTATATCGTTGATCTGGGGATGAATGAATTTCATTTTTTTTTCTCTGTCTCCAGAGAATTGCTACAGATAAGAAGATAAAAAAAAATAAGCTTTTTCGTAGAGATATTGAAAATATTACGATGACCTCGACTAATGTGGCAAATGAAACATGAGAATAGAAAATTACACGGAATTCATTCCTGCATGCTGTTTCATGGTATCACGCGTGAATGACCTTTTCTTTTTACAGAAGGGGAGAAAAATCGTAAATATAAAAAACCATTGCCGCCTATTCAAGCAATAAAATCCGTGCACTGTGATGCATAACTGTGACGGATTTTCTTTTTGTGGGGTAAATAAGAAACTCTATTTTTTGACCGAAACTGGAGGAGAATTATGTCAAATGAAATTGGCTATCAGTTTCAACCGCAAGAAAAGAAATAGTGAAAAAGAAAAAAAAACTTATATATGCCGTATTATTTCCAGCAGAATTAATTCTTCGAAGTGGAACAAATAAGCATCAGTTGAATGGATGATATTACCTCTCAGACTTCTGTTGAAAATGTAATTTCTGAATAACGTACAATACAGAATATCAAAGAACGAAGAGATTCACCAGTATAATACAACAATACTCGACATAAGCAGCAATATTTCGTATAAAAATGAAATGACTTTTTCCACTGAGAATGATGAGAAGCTTTATACCCCATATTACTCTTCCATTCTCTCCTAATCTCTTTACATTTTCATTGGCTCATTCATTTTGTTTGAGTACAAATAATACTGACAGTAAAAACAATAATCATGAACTAACCAAAGATCAGGAGAACAAAAAAAAAAAATAAATTGGCCAATTTCATAGACTCACTATGTCATGGTAAAAGCCAGTCTGTGAATCGATTTATATTGCAGTGGGGTAAGCATTGGGTAGAGTTGGCTTTCTCGCAAACACCAATACACTACACGTACAGAGAGATCTTACAGACACGATCGTGCTGAGCTTTAACTTGGTTTAACGATCAGCCCAGCATTTCTACTGCTTGTTCCGCTCGTACGCTTTTCTAAGACGCTGTTTTCACGTGCCTCTACCTCACTGGATACATTTTCCTTTCTCTTTCTCTTTCTATTATTCTGTGAAATTCAAAGCTGCTTCAACAGAATGGCATAGCGCTGGGACTGTAATTTCAACACAGCCAGTAACTAAAACGCGTGTATCTAATTCACGTGACTTGCGCTTTCTCTGCAATGATCACGTGGATATCATGTGCCAGAATTTTGGTGCATAGAAATTCGAATTGACAAAATATTGAATGTCGGACGAGGAGTGGGGTTTGTAACTAATGCACTAGGGATGGAATGGGAATTTTTCAATTAATAATGGTTGCTGCGATTATCAAAATCGACTAATCATAGTCTAAAATCGACTTCAATCGATTTTCGAATAATTTTTTTTTCAAATAAAAATTTGATTGTGCTATAATTATCCAATTATGAAAGAGAATTAGACACTTTTGATATTCAAATGGCCAATTTTTTATTTTTTAATAGATTTTCATGGTTTCAATTCGATTATAAAAAATCGACTTCTCTGATAAGAAAATCGATTTTCGATTAGAGTCAAAATCGATTTTACCGTCCCTATAACGCAAAAAGAGTTGAGCTCCTGCTCCTTATTTCCATTATTTGCATAATTTTTTTAGATGAACGGAAATTTTTTTCAAGGGTCTGATGGAAAAAATTAAATTATCAGACAATGTAGACATGTTGGAGCATCTTCTCAATTTTTTTTTCAGTGATTCATTAGCGAATTCCTTCGCTCTAAAAAAAAATTCTTGGCACATTCTGCTCCGGTGTCCTTTGGAAAATATTTTCATTAATGAATTAAATTTCAATGGATTTTATTCTGATTCTTTGGAGAAAATCACGATAATTCAGGGAACATGATAAATTACGTAACATTTCCCCTCATAAACTAACAGAATAAGTGAAAATATCCTCGAGGTCTCTAGAGGAGGGATACTTTCAGTGGATTGAAGTTCTTGTAATATTATCTTTTAATAAGAAGGATTCGAGTTTCAGTCTCAATGAGGAAGCTTCTTACTTTCCTTTCCTCTTGAGTTGAAAGCTATTCTCCTCTGGAGCTTGAAAATCTTAGGTGAGAAAAAAATACCGTCTTCCCACGCTTGAGCATCATTATTATCCTCTGTTCAACGTCTTTCATCTAACATTATTTTTATGACTCATAATATCTTGGGATTTTATCTTTCTTCTTTTATTTAATAAAAAGAAAATTGAGATGATGCTTTCGGAGGGATAATTTCTGGAGAATAATTATCAAGGTCGGGAACATTATACATCTGCCTTGAAAACGAGAGTAAACAATTAATGTGTGTCAAATAAATTTCTCTCGCTGATCTTTTTTCAAAAATATCGAGGAAGCTCAATGAGATGGGAATTTTACATGACTCTTTTCATAGAGAATTTCAAGTGCTGAAGAATAAGATTCGATGAAAATTATTATTGTTTCATCCCATTAATTTTTAGCAGCATTATCGGTCATAAAAGCATTGGTTCATGAGATTTCAGTTGAATTTGAATGGAGAGAAATCTCAAAATTGTTTGAGTCTTCGAACTTTCAACTCATTCAATTATATTAGTTAAAATTCATATCATTTCGTGAATGATGGAAGATCAAGGAATTAAATTAATTAAATTAATGAATTAAATCCATTAAATCAAAAAGTTATGAGTAGGGCCGGAGACTTCATTTAAATTTGAGTCTCACTAAGTTGCTAAACAACTAAGATACTCAAATCAATAAATAGATTTGATGATTGAATAAAGTTTGGAATGTCAAAATGATATTTGCGAGTTTTCAGGCATTTGAAATTTTGCCAGGCAAAAATTTGAATGATTTGGAGGAGGTCGGGATCGATCTCGATTGAGTATCGAAGATGTCCTATCTCGCTTTGTTTCGAGCTGAGTCGATTTCAGGCGGATGAGAGCCGGAGAGAAACTGGGTTGAGTCAAGAAATACACAATTATTTAACTGCGAGGTGAGTCACTTTCATTGCACATTTTCCCCTTATAATTACACCGTATGCAGCCGATTGAATAGAATGCAGGATAATTACATTGTTTAACGATAACTTGATGAATTAACTGGATGATTTTTTTGAGGTGAACGGTGGCTCGTTCGGTAGAGTGTCGGATTGCCAACTCGTAGACCCGGTTTCAAATCCTAGTCTCTGCCGAATGATACAAGCACCACTGTAAAAATTATTTACAAGTGCTTTGTCCACAGACACACCATGAACCTCCGTCGCTGATTGGCATAATCTTAGCGAAAAGATGGCGACGTTAAATAAGTATAAAAAAAAAAAAAAAAAAAAAAAAACTGGATGATTTTAGCAGCAATGCTTTATTAACATAATGCATCAACACTGATGATAAAAGGCTCGTAATTAACCGGATAAACCGTTTTGTCCAAAGCGTGTGAACTTGTTAACTGTTGAACTGAGAAGAGATGTTGAATTGATGAATGCTCAGCCGAGAAAATGGTAATTTTTTGGCAATATCCTGCCCGAAAGACGCCTCAAACCCGAAGATGGATCCGAGTTATCTCGATCTGACCCGAAGATGTCAGTCCAAAAAATAGATTGACTTATTGACCCGACAGATGTCCATTCAATGCCCAAAAATGTGGTTTCAACAGAAAGCGCTTAATTTCCGAGATATTCCCAAAAAAAACTATTGACGAAAAGAAATGATTTATCCTGTTTTTTTTCACTACTGAATTAAATTTTGTACTCTGCAAAATCATTTCCGAAAGACAATTATCAATCAGTATTTCCTCAATTCAATTACATGCAAAATTCTTCGATTTATAGTCTGATAAGAATTGTAATTGTTTTATCAGCAAGTAGAGCTAACGATATTCTTCGACTAGTCGATTAGGATTTTAATCGAAAATTGTTCAGAACCAGATGCCAGAGAATTTCATGAATATTTTAACGAAGGTTTAGTTGCGTGTTGAGTAAAAGCTACTATACTGATCACGCGAACTATATATTTTGTTATCGATCTATAATGTACTTTATACAGGATAATAATATTGAAATTGCTTTAAAGTATGAGAATAGTTACGTTAATGACTTTGGCTTTTACATTGTCGTATATTGTTATATCCGCAGTATAAAAAAGAATCGAAAAAAAAAAAGCAGATGAAAAATAAATGGAAAAGATACAAGCAGAAGAAGCAGTAGATGGATAAAATATTACGATTTTTTCGAAACAAGCTACGAAGCATATGACACGGTAGACAGAAACTATTGATTTCCAAACTGAATTGCAGTTCTCCACGTTTCGTATACGAAATTGCAAAGTGTCGAGCCAGGAGTCATAAATTTCAGCGGACAGTTGGCACGAGCGAAGAGATTGTATGGGGATGACCGTTAAGCGGGATATACTACTGGTTGTAGAAACGTGACGGATTGAAGTGTAAAAAAAAAAGAAAATAAAAAAATAAATAAAGGAGAGCACAGAATTACGATAGGGAAAAGTCGTTCAATTCCTCTGACAGAACGACAACAACACGTTCAGCTTACGTTTCTACTTTTGTAAAGGAAAAGATATTGAAAGGAGGTCAATTAAGGATATCCAAGTAGTTCAGATAACAATAAAAAAAAAAAAACTACAATAATTATGAAAACTTAGAATAAAAAAAGTAGATAATTTAGATCTACCACTCGGATTTCTCCAAGTCGAGGCACAGGCAATTTCATAAAATGAAGGAAAAAAAAAATGCAAACACCTGCCGCAAGAAATTTCTCACAAACTTCAATATAATCCGAGCTTCATGCTCATGAATAAAAAATTTCGTATTTCCATCACTAAACTGTCACTTATTACGAGCAACTCAGTATCGCTCGAATCCAACTCGTTTGTGACTTCCTGTGTGAGAGATATAAGAGGAATAGAATGGGCAATAGACAGACGAAACGAGACCGGTAACATAGTGCGCGAGGGTGCGGAACGTGCCGAGCCTACCAATTTTCCGTCTGCCGCACGATATAATATACCGTTCGTCTCTCTCGCTTCTCCAAAGATATCTGCATAATACCACGATACGCTGGCATTGTCTGCCATCCACCTTTCATTCTCCCTCGTTCGTCTTGCATTCTCCTCTTCCACTTGTTCTCCTACAATTTTTTCCTCACTTCTCTTCCCTCCCCACATTCTATTCTTCCATGCTTCTCCCACTATCTCACTGTTATTTGCCAAGCTCCCTGGGTAATATTAATGAAGACTTATTATTCGCTGCGACCGCCTGGATTATTATTTTAACGCGACCTACGAGTCTCTTACTCACCAAGGTGTTGCGCACTGGGGAGATCCTGCTGAAAATTTACTGTTGAGTGTCTCATCTCTTTTCTCAATACACAAAACTTTTCAAATCAACATTCTATTCACTTTGAAACTCACAATCTGTATTTGCATTTTACTGTACAATGCAGATTTCTCTTTTCCTTCCCACTGATAATTTGCATTATTTTCACGTTATCCAAGGATAATCATAGGATACAATAGTTTTTGCAGCAATTGACTCGTTTAATCCCAGCAGAAGTTTTGCTTGATAGTGAAGCTCATGACGGCAGAGTCACTATTTTAAATCTTTGGAAGCCCTGGAAATATCAAATAATCATATGATGAACAGAGAATTCTCAAAATATCTCGATCCACTGAAATCCATTCAGCTTCAATGGCAAAACGAGAATAGATCGTGAAGCTTGGGAATTATTAATTGGGGATGGAACTGAAAGAAAACGGTTTGATAATAACGAATTTTATTTAAAAAGATTCGTGAAAGTAGATTCTAAAATTCATCCATGGAGCAAATTATAAAGAATCCTTTTCCAGTTTCTCTCCCCAATTTCGACGGATTTTGAATATGTTATTCTCTCCTGGAAAATCAGAGACACACCTTTTCTTTCATTGATAGGATAACATTTTCGGGGGGTAAAACCACTTTAAGTTCAGCCATAAGAGGGGTGCTCTTGAAGTTTCACGTTCTTGCAGTTTGAATAATTGAATGGAAGCAACAGCATTTTTTTTGGGGGGAATTCGAAATCATGAAGAATGTCGTTGGTCTTATTGAATTGAATTATCTAAACTGCAAGTATGTGACACTTCAGAAAAAACACTTTTTGGAGTTAAACTAGGGGGTTAGTTTTACCTCCATCAGAAAAAAATAAGTGTCTCTTGGATTTCAATAAAGAATAACATATTTCAAGCTCATTGGAATCGAAGAAGGACGTCGAAAAAGGTTAACTTACAGTGAGACAAAAAGAGTAGTAAAAAGGATGAAATGAATTAATTTCAGAGTCCTTAATGAATACATTTTTCGAGTAATTAAAAATTTTGTCAATTTATCAGAATCAACAAACTTTTTGATTGCTGAGTACAAATATTTGTTTGGAATAAATATAACAAATGGTAAATGAGGTAAATTCCATTAGTAAGAAAAATAAGTGAATTGCAGGAAAAAATGATATATTAAGGACTATTCAAACAATTCATTCCATCATTTTTGCAACTTTTTTTTTCACTATACCTTCTTAACTATTCCCCATCAAATTTCTCGGAAACTAAAGGAGAAACGCCTTTTCCGTGCTTGTCCTTTTCTCGTAGAAAAACACAAGAGCTCCAAAAAAAAGGGCATAAACGTCCTATCTCGTTTAATTTCCAGCATATTCTTAAAACCACGAATGATTGAAAATCATCCTGTTCGACCTCTTTTCCACTGAGTTAATCACCAAAAAACCACAATATCCCGACAGTAGAAATGCTCTTAATCATGTATCGTTCGATACTTAGGAATTAGGAATGTTAAGCACTAAACGTCAATTTATGCATTGTGCATTGGTTGGCTTCTATAGCACAACATTTAAATTCCAGACAGGTACGCGCTAATGGGCGTGGAAGCAAACGCGAATCCCTCCCGATCCCTGGATACCCAGAATGTGGTGTGCGGACGTGCTAGCTCTGCGCATTTACAGTTACCAATGTGTGTACATTTGGACCAGCAATTTCATGGAAAGGGTATATATTCCAGCAACCAACGGTGGTAAAACTGGTATACACCTGCGACTGAGTAGTGTCATCATGACAATTGCAGACATCCAGTAATACCGTAATACGTAAAATTGTAAGAAAAAAGAAATGCAAACAGTGCAGTTTGAAGTTCCTCCAATACAGAATAGTGCAAACGAAGAAAATGAGATCAACGTTTTGTTTTTTCGTAATTTTACTTTTTCTATTTGAAAATGAGCGTGTATACTTTAGAAGTGACTGTGATATTCCATTGAAAGTTAATTGAAATTTTCACTTATTCATACATTAATCAACAATTTTTCTCTATATATCACTGAACTAATTAATTAAATTAATTTTGTTAATTTATGAATGCATATTTCGCGCCAAAATCGTGTGTACAAATGAAACATTTGATTTATCGAAAACAAAACGATTTATTACCAAATTATTTAATGAGCAAATGAATAATAGGACGTGTTATTAATATTCATAAGTTATGCATATTATCGCATTTTGCAACTCTCATTTAATTGAATCACAAAATTTATCAAATATAGTATTCAAGTGCACGGAGGAAAAAAAGTGGTAAAAACTATGAAATATTGGCTCCATTGGTCCTTAACAAATATTTTTTTTTGAATAATTGGACAAGTTGTTGAATCCACTGCATTCTGTTCATTCGAACAGTGGATCTGATCGAATGAAAAAAGTTTCCATTTTTTGAAAAAAAAAAAACAATCAATTTAAGAAGATTTTCAATTATTCAAAGAATAATTTGTTGAGGATCAATGGAACAAATGTTTCATAATTTTCACCACTTTTTTCTTCTCAGTGTCCAAAAGATTCTACATTAAACACAAAAATATTCAAAACCATTATGCCAATGCTTTTTATTATTATTATTACTTTTATTTTTTCCTCAATGTCAAAACGTTACCCTGAAGTACTTCCATATAACTGTAATTGTGGAGTGTTCTTTTGAAATTCTATATGAAAGCCTCCCATTTGTTTTTTGTCCGTCAGCAGAGTGAATTACGTACGCACAGTACCCGTTTTATTTAGTTCTATACAACAGGGGTGAATGAGAGCAAGGGTATATATATTCGTACAATCGTATAGAAGAGGGGTATATCCCCTCCTTCTTTTCCCCTCTCTCTCTCTCTCTCTATCTCTCGCTTATTCTGTCGCGCGTGTAGTACGCGCCATTCCCGGGATACCCTTGGCCTAACGAATGGCTTTAATTTCACGCTACGTACCTCATCCTCCCGTGGTCACAAAGTCGTTTTCCCTCTCTTCCCTCTCTTGGTAACGTAACGATCTTACAAGTACAAGAAAGGAGATGAAACTAGTGACTAGCACGTTGTCACCTTTTATACCTTGGGAGAAGATTCTCTTCCTCTCTCTCCTTTCTTCCTCGTATTTTCTGCTCCCTCAATTATGATTTTAATTAGTATCATCTAATATCCTCTTGAAGTAACTGACACCAAGGCTTTTCAGAGGTTTGTGTTTAAACTCTAATTGCTTCATGAAACTTCATTTTAGTGAGTTTGAAAAATTTCAGAAAATCACTACATTGGTGGGGAAATAGAAGCTCGTTGTTGCAGCTCTAATGTAGTCAATTTTGGTGTATTCCGGAGTGTAGAGAGAAAGAAGTTCACACAATAGGTGATTGAAACGGACGATCGCGTCAATTCTCCGATAACGCGCAGCTTTGTGCTGTTTGTTTACGGGTTTTTTTTTGCCGGATATGTTCGGTTCAATGCAGTGGTTTTTATCGATTTCCAGAGGAGGATAAAGAGACACCGTTGCTTCTATTCTCGTGTGGGAAATTACTATTCGTCAGATTGGAGATGGAACTAGAATTTCGTTGATTATTCTAATTCGTTGCGGGAGATCTCGGAGATTTCATTGTGTCTATTTAAACATGTGATATTATCCGGTAATAAATCCCAGATTGAACTTGCCCTATAGTAGTTTACCGTAAGTGTGAAAAATGAAGAGAAATATGATAGAATCATATTTCTCTTCATTTATCTCTTCATTATACACACAAAACACACGTACACTCATCGTACTCATTCCAAAAACTCATTCTCAGTTCGACCGAACTGCTCTGATTCCACCCGATAATTTATTTTAAACCTTTTCATTTCTTAATGTCTTCAATATCCTGTTCATTCTTTCTGCCGACTTTCATCCATCTCGCTCACACTCCCAGTAAACATCACTTCAAGTGCACTGACACCGTCACTCGAAGAAACAGTCCTACAACGTAGAAGAAACAGATATTCACAGATGAAAGTACGAGACATGAAGTGTGTCGCATTTCCTGCAGAATTGGATATTAAATTCGTATTAGAGGATATCGTGGGATTCACGTACATCCGCACGAAGAGAGCATGAAGAGGGATATTCGTGACTATAGGAAAGAGCAGAAGAATTAAATTAGAAAGAGACAGCGTGTGTTTGCGGCTCCTTGTCCGTGTGTATGTGTATGTATGCAGCATTTGCTGCAAGCTACAAAAAGAGTCAGGACAAAAAAAGGCGTATCTCCATTAATTTCTGAAATTCTCATCGAAAACAAACAACAAAAAAATCGAGTTATCCTGTTTTACATATTTGCTACTCAAACTAGAGCAGAAATTAAATGATATCGTGAATTGGAATCTAGTGAAAAGACTCAAAACGAGAAGTGATAGGGAAGAAACTCAAGAATTCCTCAATAATAATCAGTGCACGTAATACTCATCCTCAGATGAACTGTAAAAAAATTCTCATTGCCACTATATTCAATTGACTGAGCTTATGGTATGCGTTCATCATTGAGTAACTCTGGCTTCGAGCAGGTAGATAATGCATGGCCCATCGGTATTCGACCGAAGCCAATATTGAATCCCAGCAGCAGAAGGCGTGCCCGAGTGAATTTCCATCAGAGTTTCAACTAGACGATATGGAAATCCTGTGAGTTTAAAAACAAGAGGAATACAAACATCATAAAGTATAACTATTCGAAATTGCATCTGCCTTTGATGCATATGATGATGATTGAGTGGCGAAATGTGCATTCATCAGATTCGTGAATTCATTTTGCACCCGCAGTAATATTTTTAATTACTGTGGATTCCTGAAAGTTTGCAAGTGGAACCGAAAAAAGCCTGATAGCTGAATATATTTCAATCAAAATTGCTGTGGTAACGATTGAAATGGTTGTTCAAACTATGTCAATATTAATAGTTCAGTTATTGCATAGAAGTTTCGAAATTCTTGAAAATGTTCTGAATCACTGCAAGCTCATTGCACTATTTTATATAAAAAGAAAAAAAGAAAATGTCTCAATTCTCTTTTATCAAAGTCTCATTTCAATCGTAGAAATTATCAGGATTGAATTTAACTCACTGCTATATAGCATTAGCTATGAATGTCTGGTCATGTTAAGCTGCACAAATACTTGTAAACTTGTTGCAACAAACATTCTTGTTGCACACTGTCAGGAATATCTCCAGAGAAATTCTCAAAGCCTTTAATAACATTTAATGGAGTCTCTCCATCACATTTGGTTCTGCGTATCTTGTCAATAACTTCTATCAAAGTTTACCAGCAGTACCAGTGCATGTGCTTATTCTGAAGTTTCTCTCATTACGTAGCAGCCTTGGGATTGGCCCTTGAGAAACTCAGACTTTGTCACTGGCTACATGTCCCAAGTGTATCATTCTGCAAAATTCAATGTTCTCATACGTATGAATTTTTGAACTTTTTAAATTAACAGAAGAGTGAGTACAATGGCATTTTTTCATATTTTCCTACATTTTTTGTGATATCGATCAGTGAATATATGTCTACTCTCGATTATGCAGACAGAGAAAAAGAGTTTTTGTCCAATTCTTTTTCCTGCTTACTTCTATCTTTTCATAAGCTTCGATCAATGTTGCAGTTGTCTGATCATCCGCACTTCTGTACATCGGTATTTCTCGTCCTTCTCTCTCATATGTTCATTGCATACGCAGTGCAATCAGAAGTGGAATGTTTACTCGGCCTGATTAGCCTTGTTCAGCCGATAGTCGGTAGTGAATAAGGCACGTCTGGTCGAATTCCAACTGAGTGAGCACATTCTCTCTCTAGTCTTTTCAGCTACTCTAATATTCATACTATTTTTCAATGGAGAGAGAAGAGGAAAATGTACGCTGGTATTTGTGTAGAGGAAGAATTTAAATGAGAAAAGAAGTGCATTTTTCTCTTTTTTTCCATATCGAGCACGAATTTTCTCTAATTCCTGAATGAGCAGTAAAAATCCAACAATTCGACGGTAATTCCATACGTCAATCATGAAATATTCAGTTTTTTTACTCCATCAATTTCAATTACAGCAGATATCATATGGCAGTATTTAGAATATTCATTGGCTCAATTTCAATTTCTCTGCAATAAAATATATGATCATCCATCTATTTATAATGTTCATAATGTGAAGTAATGGAGTAAAAGAAGAGTCATAAATTTCCGTTTAATTATAATTAATTGAGAGCATATAACGATGCAAGAACTATAAGGTTTCTTGCAGCATTGACTCGTGCCCGTAAATCAACAGGCAGCTTTCGTAGAATCAAATGCAGTAAATCTATCAATTATAGAGGGGAGGGGGGAAGAAAGCTCTGACCTAATTTTTTATTCGGAGCTTTTTTCTCAAGTCATTGCAAAATTCAGGAAGACTCGGTTGATAATGTAGATCACCATCAATAATAGATTTCGATGTTCCAAGAGGTGGTAAATGAATCTACCTTACCGACATCTGCACAGCAGTATCATTGGGGCAATGGTACAGTAGTGCAGTAGGATCAATTGGTTCAGGCAAAAGCTCACGAGCTTCACGAGCTTGACTACAGAAGGCGCCACTCTTTCTCGCTCGAATTAGTGGAAGAAAAGCTCTGTTTTTTCATGAAACTTCAATTTCAATTTACCATCATCGAAAAATCGAAGAGTACTTGAGACATTAAGTCACAAATTGATTTATTTTCTTCGTCTCTGGTAATTCGTTCAATTTTTTTCTTTATTCTTCTCCTTTGACAAATAAATTTCTCTTCAATTCTCGTTAAATAAATTCAAGCATCTTGAAGATGTGACCGAAACATCGAAGCGAAACGCCTCAACAAATGGGCGATTATCGAGAGACCCCCCCCCCCCTCTCCCCCAGCAAATTCTCTCTCTCCAAAGGAGTTTCCTTTGATCGTCGTAGAATCCATGGGTTCGTAGTTCTTCTTTCTTTAAAACTTTTACCTGTAAATTTTCTCCTCGTTTTTCTTATTCGTCTCTAACCAATTTTTCTTTTTTTTTTTTTTCTTCTTTTAACCTCTTTTTTTTTCTTCTATACTTTTCATTCTCCAGAGTTCTTCACGGAGCCGTTGAACTAATGATAATCGTTTCATGCCCCTAACGAGCCAAGCACTCTTAACAGCCCACTGAGCTTTTCTTTCCTCAGTGTAACGAGGCATTCGTTGCGAGTAACATTATAGGGCTTAATTAATAAAACTATAGTAGACTGTATGTATAGAAGATAAGATGAATTCTTGAGAATATTATTGGAATAATCCCGAGTAAATCATCGAAAATTCATAAATATCAATAACTCCATGTCTGACCATACGTATTTCTCTTCTCCTCGTTTCAGTGTTTCAGTGAAATAAAAAAAAAGTTGCCCCCCTCTGTTATTCCAAAGTATTTCACAAACTATTGTGACAGAAAATTTATCGAATTATATATTAGCTGCAGGGATGGAGGAGAGGAGAGAGGAGGAGAAAAAAAAATAACGTGACAGGTTTTATAACCTGAAACATCCCATTGGTATGCGAGCGAGCTGACGAGTGTCCATGGCAGGGCGTGTTATTTTGCGAAAATGGATCTATCTCGAGGGTGCCTGACCCCTCGAGTGATGTGTGCACCGAATACAAAGGCGTCCATCCAGTGGCTCAACGTAACTGTACAACAGTCATAGTGTATTTGTATATGTGTGTATGCATGTATTTCAATGTGTGAGTTACTGACATAGGAACTGGGATGTGTTTACCGAAAGCCAGGAATAGTAACGGGCCAAGTTGTGCTTGGCCAGAGAGAACGCGTCCGATCTTTCCTCAAAACGTCACTCCACCCTCAGACACATCTACATGTGTTTTCCATTCAAGGCAAATTCAACCGTCTTGTCCTATACACATTCTTGCCCTTCGTCACTCATCTTGTGGCTATATCCCCAACATAATACTCTTCAGTCCTGAACAATAGGCCAAGTCGCATAATTGAATATTTGAGTGGAGAAAAAGAAAAAAAAATGCGAAACTAATAAAAAAATGAATAAATAAATAAAGAATGCGTAACGCTTGTTGGATAATTTCATTGTTCAAAGGAGTTCTATCGGATTTCAAGTCATCTTGAGGGTGTTTTCGATTTTTGTGAAAGGGTTATTTATTTTATTTCGGATTTTTGGGTAAAGTTTGGAGATTTACGACCGTATAATTAATGAGATACTCAATCTGAACATTTTAAGTTTTAACACAGAGTGAATGGTGTAACTTCAAATAAATTGATCAATTTTTACAGGTTTTCGGTTTTTCTTTCCCGGAATTCAGTAGGTAGATTCTGATTGAAGAAATATGTGGGAATTTCTCGACTTTTTTGAGTATTTTGAAATTAATTGATTGTTGAACTTGTATTGCTGAATTTGTGTTAATTCATTTAGTTTGTCAATTTGTGTATTAATTTATTAAAATAATGTTCCGTTAAATCGTAGATAAGAACAATAGGAAAAACAATGGAGACTAATATGGTGCACTAGAACTGTTGTTTAATTTTAATATTATGACAATTTATATTTATCTAAAGAGCCTGAAGAAGCTTCTAGTCAGAAGCGAAACATTGCGATTTTAGGAAATGAATGTGAAGATTGACTTCTACAATTTATTCATCTGTCCTACATCCTAATTAACCTCAAAATCCAATATTCATCATCATGGACGACAACAAAAATAGAAATTAATTCAAAATTTTTTACCTTCTATTTTTTTTTCTAATTTCGAAGACAGTAAAATTTGGTGAAATCCACGATTGAGTGAAGCAATCAATTGACCGATTGATGTGATTGGCTGTTTCATTCTGCATATTCGTGTGCATGCTCTATGATCCTAGTACATTTAGGGTAGAATCGAGAGTTTATCGAAAAAAAAAACATAATTTTCGTTGAATTCGTAATTAGATGCAAAATTTCAAAGTCGAATATCGAAAAAGTGAATTTTGGATACATGAGAATGAAAAACCAAATGCAATATGTGCTTCGAGAACTCTCCCCATGAGGGACGAGGTGTCTCAATTTTTATTCTTTTTTCTTCGAATAGAACTATCTTAAGAAAAAAAAAAATAGAAAATTTCATTTACTTTTTCACTACAATATGACTTCCTGCGTTTTATCGTTCTGTACCACGGTCATTCTGTGGGTCTCTCTCAGCTCTGGTCTCTCTGACTACTCACTTTTCGTTTCACCTTTGTAGGACACTTTTCTTCCGGAACGTTGACCCGACAATCGTATTCTCCAGTTTCGTTTTATCCATCCTGTGTGCCATCTATTTCCCATCTACCTACACATTGGCCACATTCACTTCCTCCAATCTCTACTGTGCTCTTCATGTGTATATATATATATACACATATATATATGAGACAGCGTAAATTTTAGTCTGCCAAGTATAACAGATTGGAAAATGTTCTCCGTTGAGGATTCACGGTGAGAGCACCTGGCCAATGGCTACTTTTGTATGTGTTCTATCCCAACAGAGTGTCACCCAGTTATCTAATTTGCGTGAATCAAGCAACATTCGCAGTTAGAGGAATACGCTCTATGTGATGAATTATAAAGCATAAGAATAAATTAATTATAGTAGCTCATCATGCCCTAATTTTCATTCTTTTCTTAGTTTCTTTTCATCCATTATTCCATCTCCAAATTCAGTGGTGAATATTTCAGAAAATAATAGACGTACGTCCTTCTCATCCTGAGGGGGAGCCCGCTTTATTTCACTTTAAAAAAATGATCTGAGTGTTCAGGCATAATTTACTTGTTCTTTTCAATTATTTTAAGGGAGTATCCCAGCAAACAGTGTTAGTCGACAGACACACCAAAGCTTTCCGTCACTGATTGGCATAATCTTAGCGGAAAAATATGGTAACGTTGAATAAGTATAAAAAAAAATAAGGGGAGGAAAAAATATTCAAATTCCGTTTAATTGTGGAGGAATTTTACTTAGAAGGTAATCGTAATTATTTGCCTGTCTCTCTTTCTCATGAGCAATGTAAGAAACACTCGGCTTCGCCTTGTGATGTAAACCTCATAATCGTCAAAATAGCCTTCCCACGACTTGTAACCTAATATACTATATTTCCATTCCAATTTTTAATTTTTTTAAATGGAGTTTCTAGTATACCAAAAATTAGATGAAGGATATAGGCAGATCTGTATGTTACATTGCAACAGAAATTGTGATTAAATTCAAAAAATTAAGGAAAAAAGGTCAAATATGTTGAAAGTGTAACAATTTAACAGACTAATTTGTTAGAAAAGATAAATTCATGACTTTATATATCCCTCAAATAATGTCCAACCTCGTAATTAAGTCCAATTCATGACATTTTTAGAGTTTATAAATAAATCGTGGAAAAATCACCATGAAGACGGAAAGTTCATACAAAATTTTCATTTGTTGAAGTATTTTTTATTAAAAATTTCTGGAGTGACCATACTGTCCATTTTCTTCTCATCAAAAAAATGGACTTATCTCCATGGTTTTACCTCTTCGCTACAGAATCGGAATTTGATGGAACAAAACTTTTCTCCAATATGTTTTCATAAAATATTTTGAATAATGTCATAAAGAATTTTCAGCTACATCGCATAGAAGACAATTTTCCAATTCTTCCTCATCTCCATATATCCATGCGAAAAGAAAAAAAATAAGAAGAACGCTGTTCTTCTACGACCAGTAGTTTCCGAGATATCATTTTTCGAATGAGTAGTTCAGAAACAATGGATGAGGCCCGATAGCAAATAAAAGAGCGCTTGGACGTCCTTTCTGAATTTTTCATTCAAAAATCGATATATTAATAACTACGAGTCGTGAAAAAACGGAGGCTTGCTTATTTATTCGTTAATCTTCTCTCTAAATTTCATTCACAGCATGTCTCGATAACTTTTGAATAGTTTTCAAGATATTTCAATCCAAAGCCGAGTGTAAAATGGCAACTTTTCAAGAAATAAAGAGCAAAAATTATGAGGTGGAGCATGGATATTTTTCGGTCGTGTCCCATGACAACTCCTCCTTTGAATGACAATTTTCCGTAATTTTTCAAAAAATCATTTAGATAAATTCCCATATTTTTCTCTCCGCGTATTGAAAATAAAAAATAAAAAAAAAACACAGGCTTCCCCCACCACCCGGAGAGCGACCCGACGGCAGCAGCAAAAATTTCCCCTTCCCCCCACTACTCTACTACCACGCTCCCCTCAAAGCCTTACACTCGTTTCGTGACGCGAGAAAAAAGTTGGTACCCTCCCAAAAGAAGTTTCACTTCAAAAACGCAATCGATGTGAAATTCTTCGTGCATTCTAGTCGTGAGTTGCCTCTTATATAACCACCACTGTGAGTGCATGCCTCTCTAATGCAAGTTCGCTTCGGCGGCTCGTAAAATCTGTAGCTTTTACTGCCTGTGTGAGATTGAAGAATCGTGCTGTAAGGCACCGAATCCAGTCATACGAGGGTATAAAAGGGGTTGGGTATCAGCACGAGAAGAAGGGGCATCCCTCACAGTAGGAAGGATGAGTTTGTAGAAAAAGAGTCACTCTCATCTGCTAGAGCTCGTGGGGTTTCTTCGTTGCTTGGGATTCGTTGGTTAGTGCTTCGGTGAGATTTAGTATCGAACGAGGCCGTTGAGGTATAAAATACATGTCTTAAGCCACTCAGTTATCCATGTTTTAATTAAAAGTTTATCCCTGCTTCTGATACATGAAATAATCTCTGCATTTAAAAAATTTTGCCTCAAGGTCAATTCCCGCAGTATCTGCATCGGACAGCAAGAGATACTTCATTCATAATTTTTTTTTTTTCTAATTTTTAATTTACTTTTGAATCTCCTCTTTTTTTTTCATAAATCCTTCCAACTCGATGCAGTTAAAATTTTTATCCCTCCTGCAAATATTCAGAAGTTGGAGCTCGAGTTTTTCAAATATTAATACTTTCAGAATTACGTGGATCCAATGAACTCTACCCATTTTGGCATACCTATTCAATTTTCCACAAGCTTTACTTCAAATTCTTCCCCTCTTCAATCTCTCACTTGTCTCACACTCACAGAAATCATTGAATACACCCAGTAAAAGCTATAAAAGTAGCTACTACACGCACACGATCACCTCTTATCACACTGAATTACATTATATTCATTGAATTCCAATGTAATAGTAAGAGAAATGAAAGTTTTTATTTTCCATTTGCGTTACTATTGTCCTCGGGAAAAGAAAGAGAAAAAAAAAATATATTTTATCAATTCGTGAATGAAAGAGAGGCAAACAGAATAATTTCCAATAGGCTCGGGACACACAGGGGTGACTGAAATTGAAAATTATCCGCTCTCTTGATCGCATTGGATTTTGTTCTAAAGCCAGTCAATTTGATGGAAAGTGAAGAGGGAAAAGAGATGGATATATATATACTTTTTTTTTTCATTTTTTATTACCCCATCAACAACTTGGCAGTGACATTCTCTCTTTATTTTTCTCATTTCTTTTTCATATAGTTATAAAGTAAAAAAAAAAATATTTCTTCTAACATCAAAGATATTGAAAATGAGAAAACTTGTATTAGCTATCGAAAACGTGAATCCAACTTTCACTTCAATTTTAAATATGATTTTTCACTTTATCCAGAGTTATAGGGGGGGAATAGAAGAAGGAAAAAAAGCGAATGAGAAAGGAGAAACATCCCGTGATATTTGAACATAGTACGAGAGTTTCCAAGTTTTTTTGTTTTCTTTTTTCGATGTTTTACATTGGATATATGCTTCTGGCGGTATTTGACGTAAGACAGAGGGATTGAAGGTGTTGGAGATTGGAGTAATGCGTAGGGCCACAGTCTGCAGTAGATGAGGGGTAGTGTGTACGTGTTGGCAGTGGATATAGAGCCAAAGGGGTGGATATATTGGATAAACTCTATGGGAGAGGATTTCAACGGGTTAGGAAGGGAATCCAAGGGGCGTACGAGAGCCAATACATCAGAGACTAGCTGCTGCCAGGGGCAGGACCTTTGGCCCACGGCGAAATGCCAACTTCATCGGACCTAGTTGTCTCTACTTCCTCACTGCATCTCCACGTTCTTCAAAGTCTTCACGGAAACTTCCAAAACAGCAGCATTCACTTGTTCCGTACTTTCACGAGAAATGCAATGTTTGAAGTTTCTCCCCTACCTATACTGCTTTCATTTGATACGATGCACGAGTTAACTATCAAAATTAATCCAATCAAGAATCTAATATTTACCATGAAATTTCGGAAATGTTTGATATCCTTCGAAATAATTGGGCAGCTTATGGAAAATATAAGGCACTAGGGTTAACGTAATTGACACATTTCCGGATTATACTGAAGAAAGTTGTAACTGATCTAATCATCTCTCCTCGTAATCCTAAACTCATGGGAATTTCTTCCCTAGAGGTGAAACTACCAAAAAGTACGTAAGAATCAACAACGTAAGTTGGCTTACTTTGAAACTATGAAACTTCTAATGAATTCTGTTTTGGAAGTCGAAGGACTTTCGATGTAATTTTATCCACAGGCATAAAAATACTTTGACTCGTTACAAGACACATGAAAGAGGATAAGAATGGCATTGGTTGAGTACTGCGATCAGTTAAATGGGCCATAAGGGGAGCCCGCACGAACCTCATACACACGTATGTCACTGTGTTTTATCCTATACTGGTAGGGGGGAAAATGTATCTCTTTCACACCTAAAGAAATCGTCTAGTTTTAGTAGCGCTGCGAGAAGTATTATCGTTCGATTATCATCAGGCACTAATGATTATCTCGTTTAACGCTACGTTAGTGGTAATAATAGAAGGAACGAAGCAGATAACTCGTGATGGGGTGGAAAGAAAAAAATAAAGCTGACCCTCTATCAGAAACTGTGAGACTGCTGAAAGAGAAATCACGTGGAGAATGATCGTAAGTAGAGAATTATTTGAATTGAATTTTCCTAGTTGGCCAGAAAATCTCCCACAGTTTTGTAACTATAGTGAGGATTGTTGAAATATTCAAATTAATCTATCATCGTTGAAAGACCGCAATATAACCGCTCAGACATACCACACAGTAACCAAAATTTAATGAAGACTCGTCGTATCCTAACCTCAAACGGCAATTCCGTCGTTAGTTCGTGAAGCGAGTATTGATATTAATATTCTGGTGAACTCAACTGAAATTCCCGAGCGTGTTCAAACAAGAAATAAGTGATACTGGTAAAGAGGAACCCAAAGAGAGAGATTGAATGGATGATGGTAAATGGTCTCTTTAAAGTATAGTTATGCAGCAATGAGTATCAAGGAGGAGAAAGAGAAGGAGGAGGAGAATATCTTGTGGAGTATATATGTGCTTGAGGGCTAGATGTGTCAAACGAGTATCACAGTGTAGATATTAGAGTGGATTCATGAAAACTGGTTACTAGAGAAGAGAAAGAGGAACATAGTGATATACGTAGCTTGGAATTATTAATCATGGCTAGGTATCTCATAAAGCTTCGCATAAGCTTTGTATAGACTCTATCCGTTTATTATCTCTGGACTTTGTTTTACTGAAGAAATATATCATGGCTCTCTTGTATATCTATTTCCGCATTTATGTACATACTTTGCTGTATTACTAGACTCTATGAAAAAGCAATGGGTAAACAGAATCTTTTGAAAAGTATGAAAATCAT
This sequence comes from Aleiodes alternator, assembly GCA_963921955.1. Lineage (NCBI taxonomy): Eukaryota > Metazoa > Arthropoda > Insecta > Hymenoptera > Braconidae > Aleiodes > Aleiodes alternator. Next base: position 10,687,003 of record OY998102.1, on the reverse strand, counting down.
CAAGTCTCTATTTCACTTTATTATTTTTCCGTGTTTTTCATGAATTCATTTCAAACTATTCACTTCTATTTCCACGAAAATTCCTAAGACAATACACCGAGCTCTGCGTATTTTTCAATCTCCGAAAAGGTTCAACTTTCCATCAGCCTGTGTATCTAAAGGTACAACCCCAAAATCCTCTTTGACGTGCAGCGTGACACGACCCTCGTAAACGCCAAAATAGAGTTTAACAGGTACCTTCACTCCAACTCTGCTGAGTATATCCGGCCGAATGAAGCAAATTGTATGCCACGAGTAACATTACGCAAAGAGGATCTTGCTACACTAAAGGAGAAAGAGAGAGAGAGAAAGTGAGAGAGAGAGAGAGTCATCTTCACCCTACTCAGCATACAACATATATTGCAATTCTTCTTTGAACCATACCGCCCCTCTCTGCCACTGTACATTACATTCGAACCCCTCTCTTTGACGTAATTCTCATCTTGCACTCGTGCTTATTCCACTGCCTTGTGCCACCGCTTTTCACGATTCCAAAAAAAAAAACTTTTCCTATCCCTTCCTCTTTCTGCTTTGTACTCTAATATTTTCAAGCAACAGAAAACCACACGCCCCCGACACGCGTCTCATGCACGTGACACACGGGACAAGGGTGTGTTTGGCCCTATTGGCACAGTACGTGGCCTCTTGAGCAGTAATACTGCATGGCCATCATGTAAACTAAGCAACGAGAAACGCTCATGACAGAGGGGCATGACGTAGACTCTGGGTCCAGAAACGCCCAGTGTGTTAGGGATTATAGGACTACCTTCAGTAATTGCTTCTCGCAATTTACCCCAGTGCTAAATCCCGATTAAACGGTTTGCCTAGGCTTGGCACAGGCCATCATCTAAACTTGGTGAAATATACACGCACATGTCTACTGTAGAGTGGTCACACATAGACCTCCTCCCCTTCCTATTCGGTTGAAATTTCCGGAAAACGATCAGGATCCTCTGGGACAACCGTGCGAAAACGGTTGAGCTCAATTCGTAACGGTTGTTAGCTCGTTTGATACTGGGTCAAAACGATCCAGCTCCACCGATAATCGCTTCAACCTCTCTCTTACACACACACTCAAACACACATACATAAACATACCATCGTACCAACTAACTGCTGAATATTGATGAACTTGATGAATAATTGAGGCTCCTTTAGGCCAATAGCATCAACGTATTCTCGTTCTGAGACATAATTAGATGGTCCATAGTACTCCCACATGGTTAGTATTATCTGACAGTATGAGATAATATGTAGTCATCAAAGTAGTGGTTTTCCCAAGTGTATATCGGTGGCTTCTAATACGATGGCTGATGTGACGAGTAAAGCGTTAGGACAAAGGCCTGTCGGTTTTCTCACGGGAATGAGTGTACGGAGAGAGGCTTCTTAGATGGCAACGTTTTCAGAGAGGAGAGAGAGGGGGCGGGAGGAGGGTGAAATACATGGTAGCTTGGTATATAGACCGTCAGATTAGGATCCTACAATTTCTTGTAGCACCCCCTTGCTCAATTCCCATTTGCCCATGGAAGAATGACTCTGATCCTTTGGTGTATACACTGACGTACTGCTGTCGCGCATCCTGGGACATGTACTTGAGATTACTGGCTCCAATTCCAATAGAGTTTAGCAGTAGTGATGCTAAAATGACGTGATACCTAAAGCTCTTGGAGGTAACTATTATAGGAAAAAGGTATTTTCAGGATTTTCAATGGTCCATGTACCTAATTGCTTCTTTCAGAGAAATGACTTTTTGAATTATCCGGAGAAATGAAAGGAGCAAGTGAATAATTATCTCACGCATTCTGCAGAATACCGGCAAAATTCAATTATCACACTCATCCACAATTCTGAATACCAAGCCAAAATCTTGGTCTAATCACGTGGAGTACCTTATGCATTCTTAATGAAATAGGTAACCCTGATTATACACTCCTTTGACAATATAACGTATTAATTCGAATCTCTCTCCGGGATTTTAACATCCTTTGTCCCCAAAATCTTGTGGCTCTCTGGTATTAGCGTTAATATTAATTCCATGCATATAAGATTGATTCATCAACTTAAACAGATTAAATCAGCTTTATAATACGGTATGAAATAATTGAATGCAGATAGTGTATACCATTCGTGTTTGATGTTTCTCCATTTTTTACCTTTATTCGTCATTTTTTTGTTTTTTTTTTCTTTCATTTCCATATAATTTGTTGTACAGTTCAGTCGTAATGGAAAGGAAAGAGCAGTAAAAAAAAAGTTGATTCTGATAGCTCAGACACGCGGTCTACTCCCTAGCTCACTATTATATCGATTGGCCCGAAGTCGGCTTCCTGTTGCATGAAGAGACGAAATGACGGCATATTATTTCCCATTTACCTCTCCCCCCCTCTATCTTTTCTCACTCTTGCCTTCATTCAACTCCCCCTATTTCTATCCCTCTCTTTTTTTCTCTCTGTCGCTCACTACATTTCTTTCCCCATCGTTACCAACACAGTCTCGCTGATATACACTGAAACACAACTCGAAAACAGTGCTCGCGTGCCACATGAATCATCATTCGTTTCGTGTTACAACTGAGAATATACACTTCCACAACTACCACTGCGTGAGCCGGCACGTGTAACAGTCGTGTCCGGTCTATTCCTCCCAGTGGCACTTAGAATCGTGTTAGAATTACACACAACTTATCCTACTTGATCATTTTCTATGGCCGGCATCTGCCAAGCCTTTTCGAATCCACAAAAATAGTCATAATACTCGACATCGAGAGACATCTCTGTACGGTAAAAAATTGTATCGAAATAAATTTTAAATGAATGTGACCTATAAGATATGTATTCTGTATGGGCAAAATGTGATGAATTATACACATGCCAATACTATATCACCTGATATTCGAAAATATATTTGCAATGTGTCTGATCTATATATAAAACACAAATGTCATATACCATAAATACATTTTATTAACTTCGTCATTTATAATTCAGAGAATAGATCTAATATGTATGGATGCTTTCAGAGGGAAATGTATGTCACATATTTCTGTTATAGACATGAAATATATTGGGAACTTATTGACAACGAAACGTATTAGCCATGCTCAAATAGAGTTAATAACTTTTTTTTCAACATCAAGAAAATGTGACTAAAAACCTCGGATTGAGATACTGAAAATATATAGGGGAGACTGGAGCAAAACGGTGCTATTTATAAGTGCAATGCTTATAAATAGCACTTACGCCACTATGTTTCTAAGATGACATATTTAATTGATGTATTCTGACATATATTTTCGCCATATATTTCATTCCACGCGGATCTATTCTGATAATTGTCCTTCAAAATTAGATCCTCGAGCATTTCCCCATCATTATTTATACATTCTTTTAAACTTGGGTCGAGAACCATATCACGAAGACAAAGTGAAGTTTCGTGCCGGACGGAGCTTGGTGGAAGTGAGAGGAGAATGCGGATGGTTTTCATCGTACCGCAGGAGTATCAAACAAATTGAGTGGAGCTCCGGTCGTAGCTCAGGTCGTTTATAATGATATCAACGACAGGCTGTCCACGCAACCTGAACCCATTGAGTTCATCTCACTTCTATTTGTCTATTCCTCTTTCTCTCTGCCCAGCCGTTACCAAAAACGCATTCGCAAAAGGGGCTCGTTCCACGGCTGTTGTGTACGTGAGGCAAATCGGGAAATTTTAAAATTGCCAGACAATTTTTATTTCCATATGTATGGCTTTTTTTTTTCTTTTATTGCACAAGCATAGAGTCAAATCAACTCGTTAAACGATTTTCAGATGTATAAAGTGAAGAAATAAAAATGTATTTCAAAACGATTCACGGATTGAATTTTCAATTGAATACCAACATATTCATTACTATTATCATTCGCATTGTTATTGTCGTTATTTAATGTTTTTTTTATTTATTTTTTTTGGTTGGATCATGCAGTATGTATATAGAGAGAAAACTATTTTAGTCACGGCTGGACGAATTATTGTGGTCCAGAACTAGTAGTTTCAAGGGATAGTTTTTCTTGAGGTAGTGTGTTGTCAACTGGTAGGGTGGACGATGCGACTGTTCCACTCGAAGGATTCCGTTTCATCCTGGCGACACACACACAGTCCTCGCACTATGATTAATGACCATGAGGGGAGGCGCTTATGATATATAGCCATCATTTTTCACGCATAGATGGTGGCCAGTGATATACCAAGCCGTTTTTATTAAGGTATCAGGAGTTTTGCTTACACATACAGCCAAGTTAAATTCGTGCAGTGTAAGTACATGTAATTTTTTTTTCTCTTCATTTTATCCTGGATAGTTTCACGTTACTTTTTTTTCCGGTTTTAATTGAAACATAATGGTGGATGGAATTAACGTGATATAATACAGTAATCAAATTTGTAAATCAGTGGTGAAATTTGTGGGAAATATTACTCTGTTCGTGATGAAAAAGAGATGGTAGTGCTCCAGGTAGGAAAAAAAAATCCCTGGAAAATCCCTGTCCTTTTTTTTTTCTCTTCACCTCAAAGTGGAACGAATGTAGGCCGTCAAAGTGTCCAGCTTAATTAAAAACGAGTTTCGAACAGCGCTTTATTATCCCCGAACGTTTGCATGGATGCTACGTGACTTGGCCAACGAGGCATTATTAAACCGGCGCGTAATTGAATCCGTCCGGCTTCTGACCACGTACCTAGTGTTCCATCCTAACACTCCTAGCTTCTCCACTTATTCGCCCATCATCCCCCCCTCCCCCCTCATCCCAACGCCATCGCCGCTTTCGCACACTTTGGCATAGTAGTACCCTTTTCCGGTATGCCTTTGTCATACAGGTGCACAACTAACCTTTAACAAGCCACGACACAGGCTGAATAGTTTGGAAGTACAAAGAAAAGAATATCGGTGGGCATTTTTGCGAGAACTTCATAAAGTAGTGGAGTAAAAATCATGAGTAGATTATTTTTCGAAGACGTCGTGAATGGAACCTCGCTTGGAGCTCCCAAAATCCTCTACAAAAAAGGTCTCTTGATATTTTTCGCTAAACCTACTCAATGCGGAGAAATTTGGAGAAGAAAATAGATGGGATTATTTCGATCGAAACTACTTTTGCATTCAAATATTCATAACTTCGTCAAAAATCGATATTTTTTTGATTTTTAAACGTCAACGAACCACAAATTTAGACTAGCTTGTGGAGAAAATTTATAGCGCAATGAATTAATAACAATTTTGTAATTATAACAATATAAACGAATGACTGTTTGTGGTTAGGATTACAGAGAAATAGCGAATTATCAGATTGGGTAGAGCTAGGCTCATAAAAATGTTCGCTCGGTGGTTTTTATAGGTTACTCATTACGAATCCGATGTTAGATTTTCAAAATCGTTAACCTTGAAAACCTCTAAATACAGAATGTGACGAGAATTACGTTATTTCAAGAGCATCGGGCCTTAAAGGGTTGAGCAATTCACTGATGAATCATCAGTGTATGATGTTATGTGAGACGAGAGGATTATGGGATAACTGTGAATACGACTGTTGGCTCATAATCTCAATGTGTGGGTGGATCAGGTGGCAGTCATCTCGTTATACCTGCATTTCCTGGAGAATTGAGTTATGATGGAGATTGAAGGATTGAATCGATTCAGTGGCTTATGATATAGTGGTAAATGTCCCCTCAACGGATACATAAAGATGATGGTAGTGAGATGAGAACGGTAAATGTCCAGTAGATCCTCAATGCTGTGATAATACATCAGGATGCACAATGAAACTCATACCCGTATAGAATCTGTACTGAGATAATTTTCACAAAGATGATTTATCTCGATAATCTTACTGATTGTCTGTATCTCATGTTGTTAATTAATTTAGTTCAGTTCCATATTCTCATTGCAATTGATAATATTTGAAATTGAGTAGAAATTAATAATTTTATTGGTAATAAAATAAAATTATTATTCAATTGACTGAAAATCATTGGAACGTATCTTGTTAACTCATTCATATATATATATATAAATATATATATACATGAATTTGAAAATAATTGAATCAATCTGTATCTATTATTCTGTAATGAAAAACAAAATATACCTAGAACCATACAATTCATGTATGAGAATATTCACAAACTCGATGGAATGGAGAAAATAAATATTGATAACGCATGTATCTCGATCAATTTGTATAATCGCAGCACGAAATAGTCAGAGATTTTACGCTTGTATAGATTTTACGAAACTGGAATCAAAACTGGAGTTTATATTGGATGATGCTGATCACGTATATGTATATACGTGTTATACAAATTTGGCTGTTTGTATTCAGTATTGAAATAGTAGGAATGATAACGAAATTACAATTTTATTGATATCGTCACATCAATCTGAAATGTCAAAATAATAATGTTCGTGAAATATTCAATGTGGACATATGAATTTATTCACACATTTGGAATTATCAAGGAAACATGGAGAAAAATGGATATTTTTGTGTAACCTTTTGAGATACGATTTTTTCCATTATTTCATTGGAAAATTGAGGAAATTCTAGATGAAAAGGACACTGAGACAAAAAAAGGATGAGAACTATCGAATATCGATTCCAATGGTTCTTTGCAAGTTTTTAATAAATAACTACGTCGTTGAATCACTGAATTTTTTAAATTCAATCAGATTAAGTATTTAAATGAACGAAATTGAGTGAATTCAACAACTTTTCAAGTTATGTTTAAAAAATATTTGTTATGCTAAAAAAGCGTCGGTTTGTGTCCTTAAAGTTGCATTACCAGGTCTAAAACTGACTTGAAATCCGGACTTAAAACCAATGAACTCATGAAGTTAGTCTAAGACTAAATTTTTCGACTCGGGATAGCCTTTTTTGGTTCCGAATTGAAATTCCCTATAATTTACCATTGGTGCACATCTTAACAATACATGGAAACGTTCATACTATAAGATTCAACATTAATTTCCACATTTTACGGTTCAGCATTCGCATATATAATATTTTATGAGTAACGTGTGTACCTAATATTTAATTACAACTGAAATTACTTTTCCGGGTGGAGGTCGGTCGACTCATTGAGATCTATGAACCAAGTTACACGATATTCATCATGTAAATTGACGTTAGAATTCTAATTCTATTATTAGTTTTATTATTCATCGAGGTGCGTGGCATTCAGGCGAATGTTATTCGTATGTATGATTCGTTTCCACGTGATGTGAACATTTGTTATTTTTGATCATGTTATTCAGACATTGATCCATTCACTCCAATGGAAGATTACGTAAATGCAAATAAATACTGCAAAAACTGATATAATTCCTTATCCATTACTTGATGATTCTCACTCATGCCTTTTAGTCCAGATACTCTTCCTTCATTCATTCTGTACTTGAAACCCGACGCACTTGTGTCTAGTGGTGTCTGCTAGGCGCATCTGCATCGTTCAAAATGTGCATGCTGTTGCTAAGCTGCAACTATCATACGCACAACTCCCGTGTACATGTGAATGCTCTGCATTATCGTTCAAAGCATCTTCTATAGATACCCAATGGACGATAAAGATATATCAGCAGAGTAAAAGGCACTGGAAGGAGTAAAGTATCTCTATTGCACGCATGAATTGAGACGACGTTGGGGAAAGAAAAAAAATATGAAAAATATCTAACACACGGTGTTCAAAACTTCGGCATGATCAAGTGCTCTGGATATTTGTCTTTTCTCTTTCATTCACACTCGAAAAATATGTTAGAAAAGCATGAAGACATATATAACACTCCATTGCATTCCTGATTATACTATACGTCTTTTCTTCTAGCCAAAAATATCTAACGTTCACTGAATTTCCCTCTCTCGTCACTTTTCCTCTATTTTCACGTTCATTTATTCCATTCTATTTTTCTTTCTCCCTTATTTTCTTCACTATTCTCTTTGTCACTGTTGCTCACAAAGTGAGATATTATACAACACACAACTTGACTATTTTCTGAAAGACCGAGTTCTCTTCATATTCAGTTTTTAAAATAAAAACAGTGAATACAATGTGAATATATATCTTTTTTTTTGTTTTTATTATAAAACAATATTTTATACTGATACTAAGTTGAGAGCATCTTGTTGCAATGTGTTTTCATACATCTGCGAAACGTTGATGGATACGTCTAACAGCTGACGCCTCCTGTGGTTTAGGGAAGTAGCTACGTTACGCAGTTCTGATGTCACCATGATATTGCTAATGGTATTCAGTATTGTTGGAATTTCATTTCAAATATTGGAATTCAGAGGTATATAGAGCGAGTAGAGGAAGAAATCAATATTTTCCAATTCTTCACTGATATTCGAAAATACCTCAAAACCAATGAAATTCCACTAACTTTCACAAAAGATATTGAACATCTTATTTTTTTTTTTATTTCTGAAACTATAATTTCCGAATGAGAAAGCATTATTATTCATATGAAAAATTTCAAAGTAACAGAATTCAGGTAAATGAAAAGCTTTTGTGAGTCTAAGAATTTCAACAGTCTGCATCATATTTGACAAAGAGAATTTTCATAGTATGGAAGAAGTGGTCGTTGAAATGTACCCACAAAAACTGGCCCTAAAGGAGTAATGCCAAAGGGTAGTATTATGTATATGTAGTGAATGTACAGAGAAAAGGAGAGGGGAGGGGTTGAAAAAGCTGAAGAGAGAAAATAAAGTAGTTGGTGCTTTTATGAACATAGTGAGGAGAAATAGTCTTGATGGTTGCGTAGTATACTCAGCGTTATAATGACGCTAGACACTATTGTGAAACGTTTGTGACACCGGATATAGAAGAATACGATTCTACGTCTTCTTGTAGGTTTCATGATTATCATATTTCACTGAGATATAATCATTTCCACATGCTGCTTAATGGAAAATACATTCAGGCACAAAGTAAATTGACATTTTTTCAAAGTATCTTATCTGATAAAATTATTCCTTCAAAGTGTCATTATAATCACTGATTATGTGTTTATTTTCATGAAAATATTCTCTCGCCACTGGCATAATTTTACCTCACGTATTATCCGAGAGAGGGAAGAACTGTTGTAACAGCAGATGATACAATGCAAAAACTCCATCTTGTTTTTGCCTAATGTTTCCTAAATTACTAGCTGACTCTCGAGAATGACAAAACAATCAGGATAATTGCGAGGATACAGCCACGACTGCGAATTTGTGGAAAAGCAAATACTGTAGAGTTTGGTATAGGTAAAACAACAGAGATAGAGAAATAGAGAATGTTACAACAAAAGTTTATGCTTTTGATGGTTATGATTACCGCTTCATGATTTTAGTTTAAAGGGCAACAAAGTAACGAGTGCTAGAAGCCAATAGCTCCAGAAACAATTTTCATGATCTCCGTTTGGATTTGTTATTTTTTTAATTGACAATTTTTCCTTTGTTCATATTTTATTTCTTTTATGGACCGATGAAAACATTTATTATTCTCGTTAAAATGAATATTCCATAATTTTACAGCAATTGTGTTAAAAAATTATAGTGTTTTGTTAAACCCTATTTTTCATCGAACAATTTACTGCTCATTCAGCGGCTGTCTGATTTACATTTATTGTCCTGGTCGTGTTTCCGTAATGATCGTCACTTAATCATCCTTTATTGCTCGTAATTATATTACTATTTTATGTTACATACTAGCAGTATCATCATTTAGAACTGAACAGTTGAAAAAAAATAAATAAATAAAGATTTTTAAATGAAGTAAATGTTGTTCGTAATTCATCAATTTGCCATTGCCTGTATTAATGGCAATTGCAGTAGTAATTTTGACGAAGCTTTGGGTACTCAGTTTGAGAGATTGGTTTGATTTTAAGAGACCACAAACTTCGTGGGGTGCTTGATTTCAATGGATACTCAGAGAAAATGGATTTCAATTTGATCTTCTCCTTCCCCTTTGAAAACACATTTTTTCCTGTTGATATCAACGGCAAAGTCATTTTCACGATAGGGCCAATCATATAGAGAAGGAAACTTTGTCAAAGGATGAAGGAAAAAAAAATGAAAAAATAAATTGTGAAACATAGCAGAAAGCAACGAAAACAAAGCAAAGAAATGCTTCAAATTTCCGCTTTCAATTTTCCACCGTACTATTCAATTTCCTGAGCACTGGGGACTCGAGTAAAGAGATTTTCAGCTAGAGCCAAATTTGATAATTTTCGTTTTTTTTTCCATTTTTACCAACTCAAATTGTCGCTTTGTAGTCTCTTCCATTTTTCTCTCACTTTATCTTTCTTTCTACTGCAGAATACTGGCATTGGCACGAGTAACGTAGTTAGGTGTAGAATTGTCGGGGTCAATGAGCCATTTAGTCTATCATTTTTGTAGGTTTAATTATTTTTCCCTTTCATTCCAATTATTTCTTGTTAAATCATCTGCAATGAGAATAACACCGCAAATATTTCTACTATATTTAACGTATAAACTGTGCTCATGCTAAACTGTCTTCAAGTATTTCAATTGATTTTGATCTTCAACTAAGTTGCCTTTGTACCAACGATTTGGATGTGAGACGTTTCCACTATCCGCCTGGGAGTGATAAAGGCCAACGAGAAATGGAAGCAGATAATCTGGCTCAACTGCACTCCAATTTCTGCCCGGTTCTCTGAATGTTCCTTTGCTAATTCTGAAGATCCCTAATTAGTTGAAATTCCACGAGTTAGAACTCGTGAGAGCTAATGACAAATTGACTTGCAGACTAAATTCACCAAAATTTCTTGATAGTTGAAGTGGAAGTAATTGGAAGGATATAATAAAATATTTTGTTGAGGAAAAATTTAATTGCCTGACGAACTTCAGCATCGTTATTTGGCATTGCCCAATATATATTTAAAAAAAAACACCATGATATTTCACTTTCAAAAATCAGTTCAAATATTATTTAAAAGCATTTCCTAGACTATTGAATAAAAAAAATTCAGTTGTAATTACTGAATTTCTGGAGTGTTGTAACATATGTATATGAGAAACTGTGTAAACGGTTCATGATTCCTCCTCTAACGACTTAGTTTAATTTTTATACAGTTTCGCATATAGGGGCAAAATTTTTTCCGTGGCAAAATGGACCTACGAGGCAAAATGATGCAACATTTTTTTTCAAAATGAAGGCCTCTATGAAAAGCTTAAAAAAATTCACGACCAATATAGATTTGTTAGATCAGCTTCTCATATTTTTAGTAGATTTTTTCACAGACTCCTTCACGCTGAAAATAATTCCTGAATTATTGCCTAGTTTACTTCAATAGTCCATTTCGCCCCAGTCTCCTTCATGTCTATACTTCTATGTCTATGTTCGTATATATATTATTGTTACACGATGTAATTATGTATCTATATATTTTCTCAGCAAAGTAAATGTACTGGTTCAAAATGGATCAAATGAAAAGAAAGTCTAATGATCTTCACTAAATTGTAGACTAAAAAAAAAAACATGATTTCATTCACCGTTATCTTTCTCGTAATTTTCCCAGAGGAGACTCAATTCAAGCGTATTTTGATTTTCACAGCTTTTAATCAGACCCACGAGAAACTACATTTCTCATCTCTTTTTGTCAAGCATCTTTCCTCGTTAGTCATCTGCAAGGATCGGCGTTTTCTCGTGCATTCAAGCTGAAAAAATCTTTACAACGAGGGTGAAACTTGTGTATATAACCGTTGGTGTACAGGGTAAAAAAAAAAGAAGGGAACTCCCTCGAGACTTCTGGCTGGTAGGTCCGCCAAAGTAAAGTAAATAGTGATTAGGGTGATTTCGTATTTTTACCTTGTGCTTGATTTCCGTCCGGGCAAATATTGCGAGTTTTCTTAAGTCGATGTTCTCCACTCACGCCTCTCTTCTTACCATTTCCTCTACTGTATTTTTTATTTTTTTTTTTCTATTTTATTTTTCCTAGTCTGGCACAGTGCTTGGCGAAGGGAGAAAAAAAGAGGGAAGAAAAAAAAATGAGAAAACTCTTGAGTATACGGTGATGGCTAAAGCAAAGATCGCCTGAATTGGTACTTGGATGAAACCGGCTTGAGACCCTCTGCTTTCATGTTGTCCTACTGAGATTGAAATCTGGATCCTTTTGAGGACTTCAATGTTGGCTTTCTCCACTTCAAACTCGTTCGTACAATTCAACGTTTCTATTTTTTTTTTCTAAACGTTAGAATCAAATGATTCTGTACTAGTCCCTTATTTCATTGATTTTCTAGTTATGGAAAAGAAAAAAAAATTCGGAAGGAAAAAATCATAAGACGGATATATTTTTCAAGCGTAAATACTGAGTTATCCGATTGGATTTCACAGAATAGTAGAGAAATTGTAAGGAAAAAGTGAGCCGTAGCCGATTGCACTGGCGACTGATATTGAGAAGAGAGAAACAGATTTAACGAAAAAAAAAATGCAGCTTTCGAATTGTTCTCCTTCAGTAATTCTGAGGGGCCAGACTTGTCGAGTGTAACTCACTTGTACCTCTATCGATACTCCACTTCTGATATAATCTCTTTTACCTTTTTCTCCATTTTTTTTTCGTTGCACTTCAATTGTTGTCTGAATGGGCAGAAGTTATCAAACGAAGCAAACGTGTATAGTCCTTCACATTTTTTTTGTTATTTTCAACTGCTGTAAATCTTCAAAATACATGTATATTATAACATTTGTATTAGAGTCAGAAGAGTTTTTCCGTGAACAACAAAAATATCCAACATTCATACCCACTCGAAATATTTAATCTCCTCATGAGCTTCATAATTTTTTTTTCTCCTAGTACAAGCATCCAGGATTATTTTCAACAGAGTAGAGGATTTCGTTGAAATTTTGACATCAAAATCATCAGAAATCTCATTCATATGATGAAATTTAATCCAAAATGATTTCAATATTGAAGTCCTTTTTCAAGTATTCAGTATACAAAAAATTCATGAACAATTTTTTTTTTCACTGATGAAAAATGAATTATTTCATTTTTTGATGATTTTTTTCTATCCTGCAGATGGACTTAAAAATAACCATATTCATATGCCTCATTCTCCCCATGATATTTCACAGCAGAAAAAGCGTGTTGATCCTCAGAAAAGAGAAAAAAAGAAAAAAAAAGAGAACATTGATGCTAAGCCATGTCGATGGAAATGGTCTCGTAATAGTGGTGGGTCTAGAAGGTCTCACCGTATTTTATCTAAATGGTGTCAAAGGGGAAGTTGATGCTGCAGTGAGAAGTCCTTTAAAACCATGACTATACTTCGTCTGAAAATTTTTATACCACCGTGCTACGTGGCCCAATTTCTTTTTTTTTCTCTTTCTCTCTCTCTCTCTTCCCCCTCCCTCAGTAAAAAACTTTGCGGTACGCTCCGCAACGAAAAGATTTAAAGGAGAATTGGAGGGTAAAAAATAGAAGAAAAGAAATGGAGAAATGTGCGATGAATGTTTATTCGTAAAAGAGGAACCTGAGATGTGTGGTTAGGTAGTAGCACTAATGGAGATGTTCTGTACGTACAGACCATCACATTTTATAGGTGAGTGACAACAACTATCAAACCAGGTCATCCTTATTCTCTATCTCTCAGGTTTTTCCTGAGGAAAATGCAATATGCATTCTGCTAAAGGTAAAAGGTCCATCCTGAGGAAAACGATCCTCCATGTTAGTCTCGTGTTACTCCAATCGTATGATACGACTTTTGACGTTATTGGAACGCAAAACTAGAGGATTTTAGCCATTCTCCAATACTCTCAGAAGAAAACTTGGAGAGACATTGGTGTGTGTGAGTTCAAGGGGCTAGACCATTATAAAATTTTCAAAAAATTATTATTTTTCAGTTCGAAAAATATTTTGAACCTTCAAGAATATGAGCGAGACAGCATATCACTTGAAACTCATTTTTTCTGATTAAATTCAGAACCTTCGCTCGAGCATTAATTCATATTTTTAATACGTGTCAAAACTTTGAACGCGTTTTTCTGGAAATACGATTTTTTTTAATGGTACTCAACGTAACTCAAACAATGTTCATTTTTTTCAGCTGAATCTTTCACAGTATCTTTGAAATAACGTTACAAAGCGAAGTATAGAGGGAATTTCCGAGAATTTGATTTGTACATTTTTTATTAAAAAAAAGTTCATGTTTTTTTTGTCGAAAATTGGAAGTATTCAATCAAATGTCCTACAATCGATCAAAAATCAATTTTTTCCAATTGCCTTATGTATTTTACTAGCTATAGACATGTAGATTGCATCCATTCTTTTCCCTTTTTTTTGAAATTGAAATTTGCACCTGGTCCACTGTGTGTAATACAGTACCGAAAACTGTCACAATTTTTCAATATTTTCGGATGAAATTTTGATTTTGAATACTTCAATAGATACCAAATAATTCACCAAAATACTATCACTCTATTATCTTTGTTCCCTTCCAAAAAAAATGTTTTTTTCAAGGTAATTACAGTTGTCTAGCCTCTTAGCTTTCCTCACAATTTCAGCGTCAAAATTTTTCTGTTGAAATCAGTTTCTAAATATTTTTACATTGACCAAGTCCCGATTTCTATCCGCAAATTAGATGAATCAATCACTTGGAAATTCTAACAGTGAAGCTATGTTCATAAAAAAATACTCCCTTACCCTATCTTGATTGCCATCAATACACGTAAATCGAGCTCTCAATTGTTTCACTCTCACCGGAATTTTCAAGTGGTTAAAAGTCCCTCCTCCTGCGTATTAGCCACTCAGCCTGTTTGTTTGTAAATACACCACTTGACTGTCAAGTCGAGCGATGTTAGTTGTTTGTTTTACTTTTAAAGCACTTTAGAGGATAATTATTCATCGTATGCTTCTATGTACACCAGTGAATACAGTACTTTATATTTACAATGTAGACAGAAGTTGGGGAATTGTAGGTAAGAAATAACTATAGGGGTTGAGCAACTCAATTGACGTCAGGGCCATTTTCTCAACCCCTTATTCGTATTTTGCCCTCTGTATGCTTTGAGAAGAAGAGAAGAGTACATTCATTCAAAGATTCAACTGGCAAAATGACTTGTTTTCATTATCCAGCCATTCTTCTCACTAACTTAGGGCTATATATATATATATATATATATATATGAATGCACAATTTCTCAGGAGACCCATCAAGTATTCATAGTGCATAGGGCAACGATGACGTTAATAAAACTGTTTTTTTTCTCTCATGTTACAGATGGTGAGTTGAGTTATTGAAGATGGAAATTAATCAGCAATTCCCTAATCGGTGAGATCAATATTTCTGAAGTTTAATTGGCCAAAAATTTGAGGTTTTATTCGCATAATGCGACTGTAGCGTGGAAGACAATCAGTAAAAATTTGTCAGACTCAACAAAATTGAATTATTCAAGTCAATTCATTCAATTATTTTTATTGGGCGCTATTGTTTTATATTTTTGCTGATTTTTGAATCACGAAGAATCGCATTTAAGTTATTTTAAATGAATTGAAAATCATTAGTTCATTCTCCCTCAATATCTATGGAACTTAAATAGATCATTTAAATTATTACCAACTTCCTTCACCAAATCTAAGAATAGAATTTTCTGACAAGTTTTGATTAATCAGTCTAAGACAAATCAGTGGAATTTCATCACTACTTACACAATCTTCAGCAGTCATCCAATAATTAATAAAATCAATTATCAGATTCATTTTCATGTATGTAGTAATTAATTGAATGAAATACACACAGACATTGGTTAAAAACGACGTTTTGGTTCATTTGCAGTCATATTATGATAAAATCTCAAACTCGAAAAAAATTACGACTCCAAAGCTTCCATTCGGAGGCAAAAACACGGACATTTTCATTATTCATGGCAATGTTCGTTCTGTTTGGAAAATTACGTCTGTTTATTGTCAGATGAGTATACTCACCGGTGAAGTAGAGAATTCCTCGTAATTTAGAGTGGAGTAGAAGTCAAAGTTTCGAAGCATCCTTCTGAACAAATCAAATAAGACCACCGTGAAATTTAATAATGTTAAATTCTCTCTACCACCAGAGACTCGGGGTAATTACATCATTATCAAGGATCATCATCAATTTTTACCCATTTAAATTTATATGAACTTTAAATTAACAATTAAAAATTACATACCTGTCAAATACTGGATGAATTAAATTTATATTATTTTACCATCACAATTGCAGTTGAAGTGTATGTGTGTAGTAGGCGTTAATCCCAATGCCAGTCAGGGGTTGAAATTTAGCATGCCGCTTGATGAATTATTTTTGACGGCAGTGTCACAACCACGAGGGGGATCTATGGGCTTACGTATTACGAGTGAGTGAGGGAGAGATAGAGAAACGCTTTCACCTGTGCACAAAACCCCTGTGCCTGGTTGAGAGTGAAAGGTGGTCCAGGGGTTAGGTATGCGGGGTTGTGCCCATGAGTCCAGAGTAATGTGTCCCGCCCGTGAGACTCCCAGGGCTCGTTAATTACGGACGCTAACTCTCTCTCTCTCTCTCTTTCTCTCCCTTTCCCCCCTCTTCTCTGCAACCCTTTTTCCATTTTCTCCTGCCACTGGCTGAGTATACGACTGGCTCGTCCCAGTTACCCCCTCGTGGCCAAGCCTGGAAAATCCTAATTTGCACTCTGGCGCACGTCGTTTTCCAGCTCTCGCCTTTTCCTACATCCCTTGATATTTCTAATTTTCCATGGAAATATACGCCTCAGCTCTGCTCAAAATTCATATTCCCGCAACACCTATTTCACTCTCATTTGAAAAGTGCTTGGGGTAAAATTTTCCAGTCCAAGTGAAAATCTTTCCATCAATGTTAGCTTTACACTGAAGTACAAAATTAGATATCTTGTTGGATGCTTGAAATTTTTTTTTCAGAGTGAAGGCCTCTGCGGAAAAATTCGAAAAAATTATTCAACAATGTAGACATCCAACAATGGAGTATCTTTCCAATTTTCTGTCAGATTTTTTTCAAAAAAATTCCAATATCATTCTATACCAGTCTTCTATATAACTACTCCACAGCCTTAGATATTTTTTCATTTAATTCATGCATTTACAAAACCGTAGATTTACTCTGCTCCGAAAATACAAAGATAAATAAGTCTATAAATTTGTGTAAAACTATATCGTCAGCCTAGAAACAAAGCGGCGTAAGTACTATTTATAAGTACAGCATTCACACCATTTTGTTACTAAAATAGTGTCAGTGCAATTTATAATCATAACACTCATGCTACTTTGTGCCTAAGACGTCGATATGTTGCAAAAATCCAATAATCACAATTAATGATTTTTTTTATTCGCTAATTCATATTATTCCTTCATATGATGCGCAGCATCGAAATCTCATTCTTGGAGATCAGATATCTCAATATTCCTCTTTCCTCAGATATTTAATAACACAGATTACTATCATGCATCACTTCACAGCGATTTCTGGAAAATTGTTTGGTGATTGTGAGTGATATTGAAGTTACTGTAGCTTACACAACCAACAGAAAGCTAACCTCGAAATGTAGTGAAGCATGTATGTTGCGATAGCAATA
The DNA here is from genome assembly GCA_963921955.1 of Aleiodes alternator. Taxonomy (NCBI): domain Eukaryota; kingdom Metazoa; phylum Arthropoda; class Insecta; order Hymenoptera; family Braconidae; genus Aleiodes; species Aleiodes alternator. The sequence goes on along the minus strand of OY998102.1, from coordinate 10,669,396 downwards.
AAACCCATTGGTTGACCATGCACAGTGTGGTTTTGATGCGGCCAGTGAGGCCTCCTGGTTTTCCCCCAAAACTCCCACCTCCCGTTAACCAATAATCATTCTTGGCATACACAGTTGTACATCAGCTATGTCAGTAATCAAGATTACTTCTCAGTGCTCTAGTTGACCGATCAAAGTTCATCCTGACAAATATACGTATTCGTAAAAAGCAATGGCAAAAAATTCTGTCTGAATAAGCAACTCGAGTGATGACTGAAAAACCAATTAAAACAGCATTTCTGTACTGTACGGATTTTCATTTGATGCTTCATTCTGTCTACTGTTGGTGGATAAAAAAAAAAATTCAATAATGAAGTTTTTCAGATTGCAAAACTGGTACTTGTGTATATATTCACCCCAGCGGCTATCTAACGTTTTCTAGCCCCCAGTATAAGCCATCAGTGTCAGTAACAGGGACAATGGTGCGTCCACTTGACAGTATTACGTTATAAAACCCTCGCCGATATCTATCGTACAAACTTGAACATCTCCTGTCACTAGTATATAACAGGTGATCTCTATCGCAACAAGAGGGCTATACACGTCAGTGACATAGCAGGCCAACTATGAGAATAACTCATATCCGTGTATATTAATTTTATAGCTTCAGACAGGAATGAAATTTTGGTAGGGTGAAATTGGTAACAAACGTGCCCTTTATACACACACAATCCATATATATTGAATTTACAATTTTCATCTATGGTTCAATCTTCCATAGGGTCAGTATAGTACATACCGCAGTGCAAATTGGATATATCCATTTCGGAATGTGCATGTATTCATTTGGGGTGAGACAATTGTTGTTTGGGGGTATGTAAGAAACATGAGTTATTACGAAATTGGTGATAAAACTTTAGTTTCTCGATACTTAGCCAAATGATTACTATAAATAGCTTTCTCACATTGTCCCAATTGAATTAATCTAATTTTCTGAATGTGAACGTAAATGTTCATTAGAATTAACTCCAAATTTTATCGTGTAAAAAGAGCACTTGTGTCTCTTCTGGAGAGGGATTTGGGATATTCGCAGCAAAATTTATGAATACAATAAAAATTCAGTAATTATCGATATTCGTATTTAATGGATGAATTTTATATATTATGTCTGTAATAAAATTGACTGTCAATCAAAGTGCACTGGATTATTGAATTCACATTTCATTAATTGATGAATAATTTATTATGAATTAAATTATTAATCAATCATAAAATCTCATTAATATGGGAGGAACTAATCTGGAAACTTCGATAACATTTTTCATATTTATTTTTGATTGAATGGCAATATAAAAATCAATCAGGGTGTAATTGATTCGAGTTGCAACAAAGAACAATGGCTCGATTCCGTCAAAATAATTCACTCACAAAATTGTTTTTCTTGAGAATTTGCTGAAAGTGAAATCTGAAGCGATGTCTTATTATTGAATGAGAAAAAACTAAATTTTTCCACTGATTACAAAGCGAAATATTGGGAATGAAAATGTGCATCATTAATATGCTGGAAGCGAATCAAATACAGAAAAAGCGTATAGCTTTTTTTATCCAAAACCAATACATTGTAAAACAAAAAATTAACGAAAAAATTGGAAGAAATTCCAATTTTTCGATCGATTTCTTTAAAAAATGTTGATTTCTGAAGCATAAATTATTTCAAAACAGTTAACATGTGGTGGAATACCGTGATAATATCTTGGAAACATTGCAACCGTCATACGATTTTCATCCATGAAATTTAACAATACCGAAACTTTTTCATTATCATCAAACATAAATTCAATCAATTAAATTGATAAAAGCCCTATTGTTTTCTTCAATCCACACATGTTCGAATAACTCTCGTTTGAAAAAATGTTGAATGCGGGTAAAGCATGGAGCTGCCAATTTCATAATTCGAATCTTCAAGCCCCCATAAGCACGTACAGACACTCAATTGCATACAAATTCATTTTTCCTTGCAAAAAAAAGTCTAGATATCTGATATTGACATGAGATAAGTCACGTCAGCAATTGAACCTAGTTAAAATAAAAAATTGTGTATCTGCTTTGTAGTGATAAGCTCAAATGCTCTCGTATCCAATTAATTCTTTCTCCATAGAAATGAACTAAAGCGGAAATAATTGATGAAAATTCGTTCTCCACACATAAGATGATAGTTCCGAATTACTACTTATGATGCAGCATCTCTTTGCTCCTTTCTCTAAAGCAATTGAACTCTAAACTGTGCACCCGTGAAACTTTTCCTTGAATCTCTCGTCAAATTGCTAAATAATTTTCACTCTTTACTAAGCGCATGGAACCCAATGAACACTATTTCATTGAGAAAATAATAGAGTTTCAAGTAAAAGTAAATTACACAAATTGTACTAAATGTTTAATAGAATTTAATTTTATAGAATTTAATTTACTTGCTGAAAAAAATCTGCTAATCAGCTAATTACTTGCTGAAAATCACCATAACAATTTATTTACTTCCTTTTATAACTTTTGAAAATAAATAAATCACCGCAAATGTTTTCAATGTCATAGAAAATGAAAGAAAATTGATTGCCAGATGGGCTCGGGAACTTTGACAACGCTGCAGTTGAAATATATTTCGCACTGTATCCAGACATACATACAGAGCTCTCATGGACATAGCGCTAGCTCAGGCGGTGATGCCATGTTAGTTACTTGAAACATGAATTTTCATCGAGGAATTGTATAAAATCATAAATTGCAATTGTAAAAGATCTGATTGTTCAAGGAAGGTACTGATCAGTTGTTCAATCAAATCTGAATTGCTATGCACGAGATTTCTGATTTTTTGTCTGCGATTTATGGATACGGCTCTGCATGCGCATAAGAGGCTGTGTATAACCAGGGATTTTTATTAATTCATTACGTCCAAACTAGGTTCAAGAATGAATTGAAAATTTAACACGAGTCTTACGGGATGTTCAACAATAACATTTTAATTTTTCTGAATTTTTTCATTTGATCACATTTAGTGATCAGCACACTTAGAGTGATGCCACGAAATAATAAACTTACTAAATATTGATTAACGTTGATTAATCAAATTGCAATGTACAATGAGCCTAATTTATTTATCGTAATCTCACTGGTATTATTTAACGTAAAAACTTGTATCTCTTATTCAACGCAAAATACTATCAGAGATTAGAACAGTCGTATTTTCCATTGTATATTTGCTTAGGTTAATTTCACATACAGGCTCCAGTGGAAAGAGGATTACCTGTATTTATCGATTATTCCAGTAGCTGAATTAACGGTACTCCAGTATGTGATCACAATTATCCGTGTCGTGCAATAAATTTTGTAAAATTAGGTTATTCAGTTGATGCTACGTAGTGTGTACATACGTAATTCATTTACGTAGCTCACTGGTAATGCACAATCTAGTAACTTTTGACTAGGATGGAAACATCAATTGACAAGGCATGAACATGCATAGGAACATCTGGTATTGTACAATGTTTTATTTGACATATATGTGTGTACAGCAACTAGTTGGAAATATCTCGTGTTCTTCATAGTTGAATTTGAAATCGATTTATCAATTGGAATATTGAAATCTATGGATGATAATGGATGAAAACTGATTAGAATTGAAATAGTGTGGGTGTATAGGTGTTTGTGTACCAAAGATAGAGTGGCAATTTGTACTGTGAATTCTCGAGTAGTTACACTATCTCTGCACTAAATTTACAGCCCTCCTTCCATTACTGATTAGAAAGATTACATGGAGGAAGAGGAGATTTGTTTATTAATAATTCTGGAAATTAGAGACCCGAAACGATTTTTTTCTGCCATTGGCTTAGAATTTCGATGTATTTTACGTGTTCAACCAATTCTCCGCCGATATTTCTTTCAGTTTCATCAAACCGCCATAATTTTAACATCCATTCGTTGTACGTCGAAACAGTAAATTTTGACCTACCCGAATCGTTAGTTTTTTACGCGATTTCGTCATTCTCGCTCTTATATCGTCTCTCCATTATTATTTGTAGAGAAATATAATTTTAATATTCTATTGAGATGAAGAAGTGTAACGAAATGAATTGAACTGCTTTGTGAATCAGATCTGTTGAGTATTACAGTGAAGAACTCACTTCTTTAGCTATTAATTCATAATTTACTAATATGGCTAAGATGTTGGTGTACGATTGACATTTATAAACGTTAAAGAACGTGTGTTCCCGAACAATTTGAAGAGCTGGTTAATATTTGGATATTATTATTCATCTTAAGACATAATCGTGATGAGTTCTTCTACGGACTCCGCTGGAAGTTCCTTCAAAAGTTCCTCTGGAAGTTCCCCTAAGAGTTTTCTCACGTTCATGAAGTCAGTTCGACTTTCACAAATGTCAGTTTAACATTCATAACCATGTGTTTGATCTAGAGGCAATGTTTGATCTTCAGGCTAGATCAAACCGTACATCACCGTTTCGGCCCTGCTGATAGGTTATATCTCAGTGAATAAGAAAAAGTGATAAGTCACACAACAGATTTTGCAATGAATCTATAAAATTTGGTCAAGATAGGATTTTCTCTGCACTATTTCGTAGCCATAATATTTTGAATTGCAAGTATCTCTGAAAAAGTCATTTTTATCAGCAAATGCGTCGAAAAATTTCTACTCGGAAACTGATTATCATTTAGATCCTTCAGAAACATTTATCCCTCTTTTTTCCCTGTGGATTAATGTGGATTACACAATGACGTAGTAGTGGTGTAACATTACACTCTTATACTCTTTAACAATCTTGAGATTAAAATCGCGCGTGAACAAGTTTTCAACGAAGGTTTATGAGTCATTGAAGTGGAGAGAAAAAATTCACCCAGAGATGGATGAAAATCCATCAGAGTGCTTCAATGAAAAAAAAAATTCTGATGCATAGCAGAATTTTATGGAGAAGTAAATCTTGTGATAACTTTATCGTTCAATGAACATTTTGCATCAGAATTTTTACTGAAAACTAATGTTTCAATTCGCATTTTCTCTTCATAAAATGGAATCAGATGAACTCATCCATTATTATGTTCATCTTGAAGCTGATGTTGACTTGGCTAATCTGATTTCATAATCATGTTTAAATACTGTATTAGCATAATCCCCGTCTAACTAGAATCTAAGATCTCATTAATACCTAATTCCAGAATTTAAGAGGTATTATGAACGTAATGCAAATGTTTTCCTGATGAAATCTCTGATATATTTTCAATAGAGAAAAAAAGAAGACAAAAAATTTAATCTAAATTCAGCAAATGCTGTGGTTTAATACGTGTGAATTTCGTGGCAAAATCTAGAATTGTAAAAGACAGGGTAAAACGTGAATTGGAGTTTCAATTGAGTGTGTATCTGTGTGACACACGAATGAGGATAAGCGATGGGGCAAAAAGGTGGGAGTGTCGGAACACTAATACATATACCATTCCGTTGGTGTCTGTAAGCACTCACCCAAGGCGGCTTATTGTTACCACGACCCTCTTTGTCGGGATTTGTAAAAGCACTTGGTCGCGTTTATTCAACGAACATTTGGCCAACCTCCACTATAATCCTATATCACTATTTCTGATAGATTTATAAGGGTACTGCAAATGATTTTACATGTTCTATTTCAATAAATTCGATATACTCTATCATGATGCTGCACTGTCTATTCGAATCTGTAGAATGTCTTGCAGTTAAATTTACGGTTTTGTTCGAGAATTTTGGATCCATTGATTGAAGACTAGTTTGATGAACTTTGTGAACAATGAAAATTTTGGTGGATAATGGAAAGAAAATTCTGAACTATTCAGTAGTAAATTGATTAGAGGGCACTATGAAGAGAATATTCGGAATGTCATTGACGCAATAAATTAATACGAATCAATAATGCATAGAACGGAAACTAGAAATACGGCTGGTTGGTCTACGTGTAGTATAGTTCCATTACCAAAGGGTTTCCTTTCTTGATGTGGGGTTGAACCTAGCTCAGATATGGCTTGGGTCTACCGGAAAAGTAGATCTTCCAAAAATCGAACTATAGATGGTGAATCCACCGAGGGCATCAACGATATGTTTTCACCGCTTTTTGGATGGGCGACCGCTTGCGCATTCGTGGACTCGAACAACAAGCTGAGCGGGAGATACGCATGCAAGGGAATCAGTGTGCTTTTCTCGTTAGTGTGCCAGAAAGATACATAAGGGCCCTGCATAATTGACTGCCTGAACTGATCAGAGGTTATGATGGTTTCTGTTTATCCTCAACGAATGTAGTACAGTAATAAAACCAGAACCCTGTAGTCGCAAACGGAGGTCAGGAGAAATGATGTACAGAGACTGGCTATATATAGTGAAAATCTGGGAATTCATACAATTGTAGCGATAAATATGAAAGAATTTTTGATTTTCCATTTATATTCGACCGTTGTATCAATGCGATTAGAAAATTTTGGATATACTGGTCATCACAAAAGTTTAGGAAAAAAACAAATATTGAAAAATATCAAATACACCAACGTTTCAACCAGCTTGGTCCGGCTCTTATCAGGATGCTTCTTTCATTAATTATTTTCTGGAATTAAATAGTGATTATGGAGGATATTCTATTGTTTACTTATATATCTATTTGGAACGTCATAAAAATCTGCAATCTGACTTTAAAAAGAAAAGAGAATTAAAATAGATTTATAAATCGGAATTTATCTTCATATTTTGATAATTTTATGAATTTAATTCCAGCAAATTATTGATAAATAAAACATCTCAATGAGGACCACACAAAAGATGTCTGAAACGTTGGTTTATTTGATATTCTTGAATTCTTGTGCTTTTTATTCATTACTGCATATTTTAAAAAATTTAAGAATATAAAGGGAGTAACAAAATCTAGCAATGAATGAATGCCACTATTTTTTAACAGATTCAAAAATATTCAGCTATCATCCTCCTATTGATACCACAAATATCACAATAAATTCACCGATAATCAATCTGCTTGAAATTAAAACCAACTACAGCACAAAATGCATTCTTGACCCACTTACACACACACTTACACACATACACAAACACACACATACTGTAATCGCATTTCATTCCCCCAAAATAAACGCAAACCGAGTGGCTTCACTAGAAAGCATGATTTTCGGTTGAACTAACAAATGTGAATCAATTTTCCCGGAATTAATCCCTCAACTCCCAAGTAAAAACATTTATTCAACACTTTGGTTGAAACAAATGTTTAATTTGACTCAACACGAGTACGAACTTCACTAATTCACTCAATTTATTTGAGCGAACATTGAAAATTTAAATGTATAAAATGATGAACATGAGAAACATAGAATTCGAGTTGATAATTTGCAGAGGAATTTTATACAATATATATCGTAATACCAAAGTGCGTACCTCAATTTTCCTAGTTCGTGCTACATTCTAGGTATATTAACGTGTGCGTATCAACGATCTGCCTATGCTATTCAAACCAGTTTCGTAATAAGCAGTTAGGGACCTTATTAGCTACTGGAATGGGTACTGGAACGTTTAATGTATTCTATTGTGTGGCTGGCAATGGTGGTGACGTTGGGTACGTACCTACAGTTACGTATGCCTCTATAGTCATCTCATTCTCGTCCCTTTTCCTTCTGTACTAATTTCGAAATTCCTGGTATTACACCGTCAAGTGAATTTTGGCATTTGCACCCACCAGTGTGGAAAGACCCTTCCGATTTTCTCGCGGCTACTATTCAAGCATTCCAGCCTTACAACGAATTATGTTGGCATCCCATGCATGAATTTAGGCGTTATTTCAACTTTTGTTTAAAACCACACACAATTGCAAAACTGTAAAATTTTACCTCGTATACTATTTACAGAAAATAAATGTTGGAAAATTTTCAACACGTAACAACTCGTAACATGAACTGAGTGAAAATTAAAAAATTACGACTACCTTTGTAGTCTTTTATTTCAACTCACTCAAATGAATCTCACTCGTTTCCTCACCGACTTTACGCCAATTGCCTTTGTTACCTTCTTTCTGGGCCATGTGCTGTGCTTTTTTTTTTCTTTCTACTCATTTACCCGCTTTTTTTTTATTCTCTTTTTTATTCTTTTTTTATTTTTCATTCGAGTCTTTCAGTTTACGCTTTTCTCAAACTGGGCCAATCATGGATAGTCGACCGAGTTTTCGCCTGAGCGAGCACACTTGCCTGTAGCGTTTAGGTTGAAAAAGGTGATGGAGGAGCCAGTGTTACTCAAACAGTCTGCTACAGGTGTAGAAAAATCATCGCACTACTCCTATCTTCAACATGGTGCCAGAAGAAATTAATAAAGAAGCAAAAGAACCGAAAGTGTTCGTTCAGCATGTTGATGAGATTTTTCATTTTATTTTCATGCTAATTTGTATCAAAGGTATTAAAGGCAATTAATTATGCCTGGAAAATTTATTTACTTCAGCTATAGAAAATGTTAGGCATTAATTTTCACTCTCTGAACTTTCTTCTCTGGGTATCGCGATGATTGATCACATCTTTAATATCATGGACAAAATATCAGCTTCAAAAAATTAGCAGACCAGGGTCTTCCGATCAACCCGACATTATTACGCTCATTGAAAATTCCGGTAGACAAAATAAACTGAAATAAAATATCATGGTACATAAAATTATATTTAAATAATTTCCGGGGACTGAATATCACTGAATAATGACTTATTATAACTGAATATAATTCAATGAAAATTGAAGTGAATATGGAAAATTGTTCCACTTGAAGACATAATGAAGAGATTTTCATGACATCTCAATTAAGACTGATTCAATAACTTAAATTTCAAGTAGTACAAATATAAATGACGAATTCGTATGAGATTTGACATTTTCTATTAATTATTCATTACTGTAACCAAGGTATCAGCTAAGCCGTTGACACTTTTAATTATACCAAGTTCCGGATCCTGTTGATATTATAATGATATTTTTTTTTTGATGACGTTTGTTTTGAATATTTTGTCTGATAATATTTTGCGTATAATTTTTTAAATATGATGAATTATCGTAGCATCCTTTTCTGCTTCTTTCTTCTCAAACTCTTCAAGCAAAAAAGGTTATATCATATGCACACTCTCAGCTAGATTAGTCCACTCATCCAAGCATGAATGGTCTAATCTACGTGAATTAGAGAATGAGTGATGGGAATTTGAATGCAATGCCACAGAGAGAACATCAGCATCCACGGTTAGTTCTGACGTTAGCATGAGTTAAACGGAAGCATGAGACAATGAAAATAGGAACGAGTTGCTGGTGTCCAGCGATCGTGATGCACCTTCCGTTCCAACAACACTGCGGTTAACTCAGCCATCCAAGGCTCTGCAAGTGTGAAAGTGCCAGCAAATGGACAGTAATATAATTCATGTACATCAGCATTTCATTCAATTCTGCAAAATGTCGTACACTCGTACAAAACTTTCGACAGTTCAACATACAGGGAAAATCAGTGTAACACAACTATTGACACTGTTTCTATTGAATTCCATAATTCCCATCGCTCGAGTGATAACACGCGACAAAACTCGAATAAGAGCCAAAGACAGAGAAGAAAAAAAAAATGAAAAGCAGAAAAAAAATAACAAATCTGTCGACAAAGCGTGAGACATCGATGAAGGAACAAATCTGAGGGAAATACTCGTGAGAATGTCACGTAGTGTGTCGGCTCACGTCCGCACGAAGGATCGAGCGGCCAGAAGCACCCTGATATGTATATATACATCGAATAAGAGATAGTAGACTGGAGTAAGATGAGAAACATGAGACACAGTGAATATAGTCTCACACAGGGGTTTTCTACCATGATGCCTGTTATCACAAGGATTTTAACCCAAGCGGCTATCTTTTCACGGCCCGGTCTTTTAATGGTGTCTCTGCTGTTAATACCCACCCACTTTTCTCTCCCTCTTTTTCTCACTCGTGGATTATGTGAAAGAGCCGTTGAATTCCATGGAGCATTTTAAAGGATGACTTCACGTTCTTCCGTCTCTCATTGTTCGCGATGAGGGGAAGGAAGGGGGGGGGGGCGGAGGTGGGAGGAGAAACAGGTCAGAGGGAAAAAGTACGGCTGCGGTTGGATTGTGAATTATAAAAAAGGTTTCCCATAAAATGGTTAAATGAAATCCGTATCGTGATTGAGATCGGTGGATAATGGTCAGTGGAATGAGATGGCGGGGGGGTTGAAGAGAAATAGCAAAATGGAGATGGCAGCAATTTACCGGCAATATAAAGTCGTATCGATGCCTCGTTACGGAGAACGTGGCATCCAAACAGCTGGTATGCTCCTTCTCGGGTTTAATTAAGAGATCTCCACCCCATCCCTTTGGGTGAGGTTATGAGTTTGGGACTGAGTGAAATGTCCTCTCATCCAATTCACCGATTACCGAGGGACAAAGTAGGTGTTTATATATAGATATATGCATCTATATATATATATATATACGTATTTAGTTGGTCAGTGCAATTCAGAGACGTCATTCCAGAGTCGTCCGATCTCAAACGGACCCTCACTACTAGTGCATCTTCCTCACATCATCCAGAACATTTGTCGTAAATTGGAAGGGCTCACTCGCAGCTTAACGCACTCGTAGTCCCATTCGGTGGATTTACAGTGCGAAAACATTGATGAGATCCAATTTTTTTTTTTTTTTACGACAGAGCATGTAAGCTTATAACTCGTGAATGCTCAGTGGAAAAAACTCAATTTGTTCAACGTACCTCGTTTCAACTGAATGAAATAAAAAAAAAAAGAGGATGACGAGAAGGAGGGAAAAAAACGCTTTTGGAGTGAACTACGCCCTCGCCAATTCAGTGGAGGGGATTAATTTCGAAATGAGGGGAGAGAATTCACGAGAATCTCAAAAAGATTGAATTTCTTTTATCTCTGAATTTCATGAATTTTACGTTGAAATAACGAATTGAGTGTTTCATTAGGGATACCCATAGTTGATAATTGTATTTTCAACACCACTCTGGTTGAAAATGCTTGGGACACTGCTACTACACAACTACTAATACACCTATTCCAAGCAAAACTCTGCTGTGCTCAAATCGGTGTGGCGTTGTCAATTCTGGACTGAGTGAGTGTGAGGGCAGGGCTGTGCGAGAGGGAGCATGAAAAACGAAGAGAAGGAGAGGATAAAACAGGCAATGGCAGCAAAGCCCGCGACAGTGTGACAGGGTGGCTAACTGCATTAACCTTTTAGTCACCTTCTCATGCCACTGTGGAACTACCAGTGCCATCCGCGGTCCGCCCTTGTCACACTGTGGGGTTAATTGCGTTCAATGATTTTGAACGCCTCGGCCTAAATGAATTTCAAATCCGATTTTATACTGCACATCATATCGCATTGTCTTCAATATTCATGAGGAAAAAGCAAAATTTAAATGAATTTCAAGGGTAAAAATTGATAGAAAATTTTTTGTTATCAAAAATATCAACTGGAAAATGTTTTAAATACTTAGAATATCTTTTTTTCGTTATTCAATTGAAGACTCCGTCGAAAAATAAAAAATGATGGTCTACACGTAATATTCGGAGAAACCTCATTCTGAAATTGCCTAACTGTAATAATAAACGATTTTTGATATATTTTTAACCTCAAGAAAAGTACAAATAATGCATCCGTTCGATGACGTTTTCTTCACAGAGTGAAACTAATGGAGATACGTATAATTTGCCCTAATCATCTCTTGTAAAGGATTTTAAGAGCTCAAAAATAAAATAAAAACATAATAAAAGGACGTTCCACAGTATTTGATTTTATCGATCGTGTATTTATTATTATTATTTCCGTGACATCACTTTGACGGCAATTTGGGTCATTTATAGGCGTTCGTTCATGAGAATTTTCATCTGAACTCAAATGGAGGGAAGGCCCAAAGTGCTTGAGTATTCAAATTTCCTACCTATTCAGGTTATAGTAGTTGAAATCTCATATTATCGCGTAATGATGGAAATTAAATTATCAAATAAATCAATTAAATTAAAGTATCTAATCAATTGAATTAGTTAAAATGCGCAAGTTTCCGAAAAAAAATAGGAGGTGCTCAGATTCGTTCATGAAAATGCACATGAACGAACGCCTCTATATTACCGAAATTGCCGTTAAAATGATGTAACGAGAATGATAACCAAAAAGACGTTCCATTAGTTTCCATTAGTTTTTGAGTTATTTTAAATTGCACTAAATTCATTATGAGTCAAATGAAATTTTTAGCAAAGTGAGAAACGAGATTTCATTACGACAATAATAAAACAAGAGGATCGATGTGCCATGCCGCAGTGACGTACATATATGCTGGCATTTGGAGGCTTTATAATACGATATAGCCACAACCACATTGATGACCTCCATTGCCCCAGCAATTTTGTACATCGCAATTCGACGAGTTAATTTCATCCAGTTGAAAACTTATTCTCATGTCACCATTTGAAAACCGAGCAATATTTTCCACAACCTGTATGAGCATATACCTTTTTCAAACACAAGCCAGACTGTACATGTTATATAGATATATACAGGAGTTTTACAGAGGTGGAGGAATAAAGGGAGAAGCTCGTTGGTTTTATGTCGCGACCACAAAGCTTCGTGTAGCTTCGCGTATCACGCTCTCTCGCACGGTTTGCGGTAGAAAATTATTAACCACAAACGTGATTGCCATTCTATCCTATTGCCTCTCTCTCTCTCTCTCTTTTGGATAGGACTTAGGTGGAATCCCCATTGTCCATACATACCTGTCGGCTCACGTACATATATCTGATGTAAACTGAATTCTATGAAATTGTACAGTGAAGGAAATTACTATTGCCGAATGTGAAATTGCCAAATGGTTGTGGTTTTTCCATCAATTGGAGCCACTTGTCAATGATGAAAACGTCATTTTCATTTGCCTCTCTCTCTCTCTTTCATTCTCTGATTCTTCTCAATCATTTTCATTGATGGTACTTCAATTTTCTATGCTCTCGAGGACATCGATCAATAAGTTTTGAATTATTTTTGAAGAGTAGAACGAAAATTAAGGAAATTAAATGATAATTTGCTGAATGTGTAATGATAATTTTCCGATTAAACTTGAGAGGAAATGAAGATTCATTTGTGCTTCATGAATGAGGCTATGCTAATTCACCATGAATTCTGAATAACTGAATCTCATCAGTGATATTGATTTCGCTATACTATCAGTGTCCTCGGATTCTTGGTGAAATCATGAGAACCAAGCCATACCACCGGATTATGGCTATATTCAGGGTCTAAATTTTCTACACTATCACCCAATACACTATCAGCATTCATTGCTTCTACCCTTGGTTTAGTGCAACTGATCACGTATCGTAAAGGATTCTCTTACATACAAACAGGTATAGTATTTTCAATATAATCTCGTGTTTATTTCCTCGTTGCTATTGTTGAGATACTGATGGCTGGGAATGAAATATTATTTTAAATTGGTTTTCATCATTGCTGGCTGGAAATAATATTCTTCAATTTATTCCTACTATTTTTTGCCTTTTCAAAGGTAATCGAATACTTCAAATGCTGGGGTCATGAACAATTGCATTATTCTGATGAAAAATTGGTCAGATTTTTTGGAGTATCAATAAACTTTTTAATTACTAAAAAAAAACAATATTTTTGCATTTAAGGTAGTTTTGTGAAATATTGAGAGTTTTCTAAATAAAAATCATAATTTTTGCTAAATTCATCATTAGATGGAAAATTTTATACTTCAATTTCGAGTAAATGAATTTATGATTTATCAGAATGAGAATTTATATTTAATATATGCGCCGAGAACCCTTTCCATAGAGAGCCTGGTGCCTCAATTTTCATACATTTCTTTCTGCATAGAACTACCTTAAGGAAATCCAAGTAGCAAGTCCAAATTATCTCTTCTTCTTTTCTGAGCTCAATTTCCGAGATATTCCATTGGGAATGAGCAAAAAAATGAATGGATTTTGTGCTGTTTCACCTCTTCACTACTGAAATGAAATATCCAATCCCCCTAATTTCCGAAATCCTCGAAATTGATTGATACGACAACATGATAACCCCCAACGTTTTCTTTCTATCTGTAATACCATCAAATATCACTATGATGAATGCACCAGCATGAGTATGACGTTTAGAAGAGAAGTGTAATACACATCCAATGCAAGGCAATGTTTCGTCCATTTTCCATGATATACAGAAATTTGCGAGGGTGAAAGAAGAAAAAAAAGTAGTTGAAAATGAAGGGATATGGTGTAAAGATGGATGTTGGTAATGTGAAAATAACAGATGAGGGATTATCAAATATCCATAAAGCCTCTGTCATGTTGGGGTGAAACGGATCATTGGACATTTGACACCCTTAATTAATGGGGTCGATGATTGAAAATCAGAGCAGCTTGGAGCGAGGGGCTTTATTAGAAAGGAAGAAAAAAAAGAGCACATATCAAAGCTCAACTCTGCAATTTGATTAAAAATGTTTCAAGTCTCTTCTCTGAGGGAATCAATTTCAATTAATTCTTGAACTTTAAAATCGCTAAACGTCGACTAATAGAGATGCCAAAGTTCTACCACGTGATTGGCTGAAGGAGATATTATTGAATTCCTATTTTATTCTGTCATTAATATATTACGAGAAGACTAGTGGATGAAATAAACGTCCTTCCATGCAATAAAATTTAATGATTCGACTTGAAATGGAAAAATTCATGCAAATGCCTCCTCTTTCAACACAAATTTATGGGCCAACCGTCACTACGATGATAACTTTATTGTTCTGTTTGATTGCCCTTTATTTTTTTGAACTCCCTTCAAAACATACATCATGAAAATTCCAGGCAAATATTGATCGACTACGTCCAATTCAATTATTTCACTGTCCCTTCATTCGTGTTATAAATTCACGTTAATGTGAGTTAAATATTGTTCATTTATTGCAAAAGTAATATACAATTTTCATATTTCCATTTAATTGAAGATATAGAATGTCGTAATTCATGAAAGTACTAGATTCTCATGAATTATAAAATTTTTCATCGTTCAAGGAAGATTAATTTTTCAATAACGAGATAAAAGATTTCATTTTCCTATAATTCTTCATAAATTATAAGTCTTATCTACTTGACGATCAGAACTCGTTAGGTGGAAAAAAAAAATGTTCACCCTTGAATGGAATCGATACAGATCTAATGATCATACTCGTCCTATTGCCAATTATCGAGAGAGATTTAAAACCCAACCGAATACCTCTTTATCCTCATCATTATTGTTTGATGTTTTTAAAGGTCTTCTCCGAAGTATCTAGGGGCAAAAATCGGCTTAAACTGACCGGATTTTGGGGATGCTCCTCAAATTGTACCGTATATATCAAGAGATTTTCGATAAGAACCTCGACAGTTGGGGGTACTTATTAATGTTTAGTGGTTCGATACAGAGAGAATAAGTCTCGGGGATTTTTTCTAATGATCATGTCTTATCATGAAGGAAAAAATTGGTGATTTCATTAGGAAAAGACTGGGGCAAAATGGAATTTTGTAGAAAAATGATCCAGAAATTTTTTTTGGAGGTAAAAATTCTCTGGAAAAATCTATTTTAAAAAATCGAATAAATGCTACTACATGTTTACATCTTTGAACAATTATTTCGATTTTTTTTTTCGTTGAAAACTTCCCTCTGAAAAAAAATTCCCGACGGTTTTTCTTTTGCAGGTTCACTTTACCCCGATTTCCCTTCAATAAAGAGGTTAAATTTTCATGCAGAACTGAGATTCGATTAATCAAGTGCTATTGAACATTCAGCTGATAATTTAATAATTAGAATTTCATTGATAACACTTCTCTCCAAAAATAATTCCCAATCTTCATTAATTTTCAGAATAATTGAGATAAATCAATGAGGAAGAAAGGTGCAGGATGCTTCGTTACAGGAGTAATTAACTTTTTTAATTGAAGAATAATAAAAGTTTTCTGCTTCTTTTTTATCTAACAATCAAAACATAAACAATATTTTCTGAAACGCAAAAGATGCAATTTCCCGTGTATGCCGTATCTCCTCGTATTTCATATGATAAAAGGAGAAATGAAGAAAAAAAATTATAGTTTCTCAATTACGAGTTACATTCTTTTTAATCGAGTTTAATAATTTTTTTATTCATTTTCGTTTTTTTTTTTTCGTCTGTAATTTTTGCACTCGATTTTGCAATGATGATACTACAGGATTAGTAAACCTATGTGGTAGAAAGAGAAAGAGAGAGAGAGATAGAGAGACAGAGAGTGAACAGGGACCCAGCAATGCACAGAGAATGGTCAATAATATTTTTTCATTACTACAGGGAGGCTGGATTACGGTCTCAATTGAGGCCTGCCCGCCAAAGCAATCAAATTATATTCCCGGCGCAATCAACTTCGTCCACGAAATAAAACGAGCATGAGCCCAGGATACTTCGTCTCTCTCATTCTCTCAGTAAAAAAGAGCAAAAAAGAAAAAAAAATAATAAAAATATATTGAAAATGAGAAAAGACGAGTGTATGTGTGTCTATTGACTCGAAAGAATGATATGCAGATGAAATTATAAGAATTACAAGAAGAAGTGAGAATATGAAGAATTGAGAAAATAATTGAATAAATAAAACTGCTTTTTACATTCGTTTCATGAAAATCCATATCAATATCTCTGCTTCCAGTTATTTTTCACTGCTCTTGATAAATTTCCTTTTTTTTTTTTTTTCCTGGATTTCTTCCACCAAACTCGTGGTTTTTCCATTCTTACTAATTCATATTTCACGCTTCGCTAAAAGTAATTTATGGAACTCAATCAATAGATTTCCGATACTGCATATCCTCTTATTCCTCATCCACTATTCCCACTGATGGAATTTAAAAAAAAAAGCATGGTGAGAGTAAAAAAAAAAGGACACAGAGAGCCACTAGAATTGTGGAATATACAAGTCAATTTGGCAAACTTTCTCACAATGCTTATTGAGATGAAAGATAAAAAAAAGTTTAACTGTATGTAAAATAATGATCTATTCATGAATGATTCATAATCATGGCCGAACAATTAAACTTGTCGTATACTTTTCAACTGTGCATCCGGTACATTTGGCCCTGTGTTTGGCCTAATGAACCGGATGTAGTTTCTCGCAATTAGCAGACAAAGTTCCACCGTTTGTTATCACGTCCAAGCAATCTCATTCGAGTTTTAGCTTCATGTAGCAACAAAACTAGTAAAATCTATATTGTTTGTCTGTACATTCACCTATGTGCACGTAACAATATTGATTTTGTCGCTCACACGTCAGCCACTGTACAGCCACTATCGCTCGCTATTACTGAGAATTCCTTAATTGTTGAGGTAACGTGCCGTCGTCAGTGTACATTATTTCGCGCTAAAATTACGCGAAGTTGGAGATTGGGAAGAGAATAATATCGGAATTATTAAATATTAATGGTAATGTTGCATTAGCAATTGGCAATGTCAAAGCTGTGCTCTATGACTTTTGTCACGAAATTTTGAAATTGTGGTAGGGGCAGAGTGAACGGAATTTTTTTGGAGTAGAGGCCTGAAACGTATTTGAAATCTACTTATAATTAGGTACAAAAATTCAAGAGCAAGGAAATGAGTAAAAAAAATGGAATACGAATTTTAACATAAAATTATAAAATTTAGTCAAATTGTTTGACAATACATAGAAAAATGAATTTCAATAAGAATAACAGGAAAATATTGAAAAAGTATAAATGCGTCAGAGTAAAAGCACATTTCAAAGAGCTGAATTTTTCCATAAGTACATTATTTCTGAATTTTTTACATTGCACTGTTACATTTCTTTTCCATTCATATTTCAATGTTACATATTAAATTTTTTTTTCTTCAATTCCCTAACAATAAAAACCTGTTGAAAAATCTTCCTCAATTTTCCCACATTTTTCCAGAGAGCTCTTAAGTGCGAGAAAAAAAAACAAGAAGACTAGAAATTAGAATTCCATTTTTTTCTCTAAAATTAATAATCTCTTCGATGATACCAAAGGCATCTCCATCCTTTCACAAGGAAAGCCCCGATAGTTCCACGCTTGATCAAGCCATTAGCTCTCAGAATAAATGTGTAAACGCATGCTTGTAATAGAAGCAGAATCTCCGTGGATATTACAAGGGAGCATGGTTGTCGTTTGCTTGCCATTGCCTGCTCGTAAAATTGCATCGTGCCGGTGGTAAGCGCAATGTTCCACGTAATTCAGTTACCACGCAGTAGTTGTCCGTTGGAAGAACACTCTCAGCTTCTGGCACGTGTACTTGCCCATTATCGCTAAAAGCATAGCACTCTCGATTATCACGACGTAGGTCTAACCTTTGCCGTCGTCTCACTCTCTCCTTGTTTCTCTTTCTCTCACGGTCAGATTTGCAACAGTTGTGTTGTATATACAGTACTACAAGTCGAGTGAATTCAAAAATCCCAACGTATCGTTTGTAAATTAATCCTTCTCCAGCATCCGAAGCGATAAAATTGAAGAATTTGATACACCAGAATGAAATAACTCTAGTGGCATTCCGCTAATGCGTCAACGTTAAAGCTCCTCAAGTTAATTAAAAGGGCCACCCCCTTTTTCCCCTCCCTTCTTTTTCAACGATGTATTTTACGCAGGCATTCATGAGCTCAACGAGAAAATTTACACTACCCTATCATGGTTCTTAAAACATTCTCGCATGTTATCCGAGCCCGTTCATTCTTTTTTTCTTCCCCCTCTCTCTTTTTCTCTTTTACCCTGAAGAGCCAGTATGCGGACGCTCTGTAATACATTTTCTTTTTACCTCTCTTTTACCTTATTATTTTCCTCTTTTTCCATTTTCCAGGCTTCTGCAACACCTCTAACAAGGAGGAGTCCAAGTAGAACGTGGCAAATTTTTATAACGGCTTCTAACGGGCACGTACTCACTGTGCCCTTTTTTTCCTCTGTGCACAAAGTCCACCGTTTATTTCGTCTTTTTCCCCGTAGTTATATGTATATATATATATATCTACACATTATTTTTTCCTCTCTTCATTCACCTCCATTTTTCCACCCCGTAGTGCACGTACTCACCTTGGCGTGAGTCCTGACCAGACGGCTTTTAGGAATTTCAAAGAGGAGGAAGGGGTCTTGGTCTCGAGGTACTGGACGCAAGCCACTGCCATACCTATCATCCTTAGAACTCCAACGGTTGTCAGAAGCACAGAGAGAAGAGGGGAAAAGGAGTGGTAGGGGCAAGGGGAAAAAGGAGGTGGAGTAGTTGATGTAGCTGCCTTTCGTGTCCGTGGTAACACGAAAACCGCGAAATCTAGACCGAGAACCAATAGACGTGACGATATGCCAAAAGAGGTAGAGAACCTCAACGAAACCATCGTCTTAGGCAACTATCGAACGGAAACTTTACAAAAGCTAACTTGTCTAGGTGGTTTCAGGCGTTTCTCTATCAGCTGTAATACGTGGTTTTAGCTACTGCCTTTGAATTTTACCTCATTGGTTGGAGTGGAAATGACGGGAATCAACAGTTTTCGCGAGGGGGGGGGGGGGGGGGGTTAAGTAAAGTCAATAGATTTTACGTGAAATTTGAAACTCTGAAAGTGAAAGACATGTGGTAGAATTTATTAATTTTTTTAATTTTTTGACAAATATAATTGTCTTGGATAACAGTTGTTTTGAATAAATTACACTGAGGAATAAAAACTGGTAAAAATTATCAAATATTGTTATTATTGGTTCTTAACAAATATTTGTTTCGAAATAGTTAAAAAAGTTGTTGAATTCACCTGTTTGAATTAACTAAATTCAGTAAATTCAACAACTTTTACAATTATTTTGAGAGAAATATTTGCTAAGAACAAATAGCATCAATATTTGATAGTTTCCACCACTTTTTTTTCCTCGGTGTACTATTGATTTTCGATGTAGATATAAAAGGAAAATTGATGTACATAGCCGTTATAAAAACGTCAAAAATTGTGGAAAATTAAATATAACTAAAACAGAAAATAGTCATGAAGAACTGATGAATTTTGGAGATAAACATAATGACACTCTCAATTCAAGAATATGAAGTTATGGAATAGATCTATCTCATTTCATCACCAGTTTCTTGGAGACATCTCGGAATCTAAACGAAATAGAGTCATTTTTATAATAAAAGATACGCATCATTTATAATCAAACCCCCAATGAATCATCATAATGGCCAACTACTTGAAGTGTTAGGCTTTCAACTCTTTTCAACTATTCTTTCATTAATGAACTTTCCACTCTACATCCATGATAATTAACAAGTTTAAAGCATGAACGTATTAACAGCTAATTGAGCTGTAATTTATCTATTGACGAACGAGCTTTTTTCCGTTCGAATGAAGCGGTTTCGCCATGCAGCTTTAATTGTGTCCTCAAATATTATTTTTTTCACTCCTAATTACCTCCCACTGACCACCCAATTCGCTATCACCCTAGAATATTATACAAGTTTCAAACAGACTTTTTTCGCAGCTCATGAAAGTCTCTACAAAGAATATTTTCATGAAAATTGTTCTATCTCGCTTAAATTCCAAGATATCCTTGAGAAACTGATGGTAAAATGAAATCAGTTCGTCTAATAAATTTTAACATCACCTGTAAGGGTCAGGAATTTCATAACTGAATAGATATAGAAGGAAATAAAAACCGATTTATTGAAAATAGTTCTTTCAATAATTAATATCGTCTAGCAAAGTACATTGAACCTAGTAATTTTCTCAATGACGCTCGTTGAACTACCCTATCATTAGGCCTATAACCTGCAGGTGTCGTCACTACCATTCCATACTCATGCAGTGATAATTTCTGAAGATTGCATTAAATATCAGACACTTCAAGTTCATAAAATCAATTTCGAAGCCATGTTCCCCACCAGAATTAACCTCAGAATCATTCCAAAAAAATCGACCTCAAACGCATTAGAATATCCATTTAACCCCATAAATTTGAGAGGAGAAAAAAAAGTTTTTGATGATTGAAAGCAGAGGGTTGTCTCAAGTTATGATGGAGGATTTCGAAATAAGTGGAGCCACGTTTTTGGTGAGATGGGACAGGCCCATCAGGACCCTACCCAGTCGTCTAGATTGGAGATTATAAATATTGATCCTGAGCGTCCTTCAACTCCTCAAGTGCACTCGAGCAGTTCTCTCGCTTTCTCCTTTCTCTTTCTTTCTTTTTCACTCCGTTGTAGGGCATTTCTATTCTCAGAGTTTGTGAGTGTTCTTCGAACATTCACGAAAGCAGGAAGAATAAGAGAAGAAAGCAGCAGAGGGCCAGAGGGATGAGAGAGGCAGAATGGCTGGAATGTACGAAATTGAAATCCGAGATGCTTCTGTCTCTCCCTATTTTTTTTCGGGCTATGTATATGCTTAATTCGTGAGCAGAAAGGAGCTCCATGGAAGGTACTGGAGGAATTGAGTGGACGAGGGGTGGCTTTGTTGGGATGACCCGTTCTCGTTTTTTCTTTGCCATGAGGAAAAAAGAAAAGAGGGGTAAATAAAATTTAGGTAATTATTATTTTTCGACTCGTCAGAATAATATTATTTTTTTTTTGCAAATTCAGCATTCAATCCGTTGCAGTTTATTCTGCAGAGATAAAAAAATAGATGCAAATGGAATGATAATTAGAATAATAATGAAGTACAGAATGATAAAATGTATTAAAATAAAATAGATAAATTACATTTTTTCAACAACTCATTAATTATTTTTAATCATATTAAAAATTAATTTTATCCATATTGAAAAGATTATCTTAATTGAAATGTAAGTTAGAGCCAAGGTTACTTCCTTTCCTTTTCATTTAATGCATCTAGAATCCGCCAATTCATTCAGGAAGAAAAATATGAATAAAAATCAATAATATGAAGAAAAAGAATGTATTCAAGATAATCGCATCACTTTTTCCCAACTTATATTTAAATATTAATAATAAAAAAAATTAATCCACATTTTCTGATTTACCCTCATAATTCTAAGGACACTAAAACTATCTCAGAATTTTCAAATTAAAGTGAATATAAATTGTTTCAAAATTAAAAAATTAAACAGTAATGTACAAATTTAATTCAATTACACAATCCCTACGAACTCAGTTTAGCTGGAGCTTTTATGAAACGAGAATGAGAAAAATTTAAAAAAAGTGAAGAGAATCCTCGCCTCCAAAATTAACAATTTTTCTCATAATCAAAATTCTTTTTACTCAGAGTGGTTTAATTAAGAAAGTAAGAATCGGGGCTTTCTCGTCTTTATTCTACCACAAGGCTAAAAGTAAAATCCGTAAAACTTGGATAAATGAAGGGGGACAAGATGTGCACACGACCAAATACTGAGAGACTTTGGTGCTTCTCTCTGTTCAGGCCTTACCTCCCTTCACAGCCTCGTCTTCCCAAACCCCTAAAATTCAGCCCTCACACTCTGCGAGGAATCAAGAAGATTTAAGCCGAAAGATCATCGCAGAGCTTTAGGGCAAGCCTCCGAAGAGAGGAGAGACTAAAACGTACATCCTGAGATCTCTCGTCTTTCCCAGGTTAGAGTCCTGTCGCCTTGCCCGCTAATTCGGTTTAACCCAGCACTGGTTAACTTCGTTATCCTCACTAATGCCTCCAGGCAATACGCCTGATTGCTCAACATTTCTGCCTTAAGGCTAATTTTCAAGTGACCGAATTGCCACTAGTCCTCTCTCTCTCTCCTCTCGTCCACAAGATTATCATGATTATCGTATTAAATTTATTTTAACAATAGTTTGTTATAAGTACAGATAATTCAACTAGTTGATGAATTTATCTGGTAAATTCAATGCAGACCATTGACCAATGAAATTCAATTGCTTTCAAATTCCTCAGAGTTAACAATTCGTTACAAACTTGAAACTATGAAAATAGTTGAATGTAAATACAATGATAGACAACTCAAACGTTAAAATCGGTTTGTTTGTGAAATACCAGACTGAGTTGTGTATCACGAGGAACTTACGTGCTTACTCAAGCACAAGACTCAAGCAGAGTAGTATATATATATATATGTATACGTGAAATCGAACAGTTACTGGAATAGATACTGGTAAACGAGGAATTCCGAAAGACTAGATGGTTGTTGAGTGCCTGAGGATTTAGATACAGTTGACCAGGAGAAGAGGATCTGTTTGGTGCAATCATCGTCATGGCTTTGAGGAGCCATTGGATGCTGAGAGAGAGAGACTATTGAATGGATTTAACTTGCTTTGAACTGGTGAATTCATGTACGTGTTAAACGGCAGTCTCTTGCTACGAATATCCGGAGGATGATGTGCGGCTGTTGAGATGATCAAGGAGCTTGGATTGAGATGGATGAAGTGATCTGGGGGGAAAAAAGCAAGGAATGCATGGAAGAGACAATCTATATTCACTTCTCTTCGAATTATCACGATAATTTTGTAATTTAATAATTCTTGCCACGTGTACCATTTCGTGAAAATTGGAATATTCGTGATTAGAGAAGAGAATAGTAGAATCTTATTATTCTACCACTGTCATTCGATGTAGAAACGAGTGAAGCAAACTTTCCATGAACAATCACCTGTGCTTTGTACTTGATAATTATTCAAATCAAGTTTGAAGAGACAAAGTGGTAGGTAGTACGAGAACTTCAAGAAAATTGACTTTACTGAATTTAATCGAATTTCGTCAACAGTCAGCTACGTGTACTTGTACCATTACAATCGTGTATATTATGATTGAATTTTAATAATCAATTAAAATTCATGCATTAATATTACATCACTATTCATAGCATAACAAAATGTAATTAAATCGGTTTTTGTTTTTTGTGGGAATTTTGCGGATTTTTTTCTTATTTTTTGTACATTTGGAATTAATGTAATTCACATAACAGTCATATCTGTCGTATTAAGTTCAAAAATAAGCAAGCTAGTATTTCCAATCGTTCAGATAAAAAATAAAGGAAAAGGAAAATGTTTCAAAAGACGAACAAAAAAGTTGGAAAAATAAAGCTCGAGTGAAAAATCGTCGGAATTGGAAAAGACTTTGTAGAAGTTTTGACTCACGAGTTTTGTAACTCGGCCACTGTATACCTTTAAGACAGGGTCAGTAGAAAAAGTTTTTAAAATGGCTGAACGTATCCTTTAATAGACCCTCTAGTTTACCGTTTCTTATCTTTGTTTTATCCAATGAAAAAAAAAAAAAAAGAAGTCAGAGGAAAACCAGAATAAAAATAAAATAAAAGTCAGAGAGAGAAGAGAGAAAAAAATAAACTTTCACTCTGCGAAGCAGCCCGCAGGTCAACTTTTTACCTATCCTCTTCCCCTTCAATACAAGACTGCCGAAGATTTTTCATTGAACGGGCTCGATACTCTACCCACATCACCAAACCGTCTCCATCTGACGTGATTTAAGACGTATACTCATGAATCCATACTCATCCATATCTTTCTGCAAAAGTTTCACAGACGGAAGTGATCCTAACGGTTAATATTGCTCACAAATACACGCACTCACACGGATAAAAACGTATTTGCTCGTCGAATAGATGCATCTTTGGTGCAAACAGAACCACAAGTTCTTACTTCAGTTAAATCTAACGATCTTCTCTTGCCCAAGACATATCTATAGTTGAGTTCTTTCTCATTCGTCATTTTGCCCACTTTTTGGCCAGTCGACCCAGCATATATGGAACTTGGAAAAACCCATTCTCCAAAAACCCAACCACACACACACATACACAGTCCCAAAAGGACAGACTAAACTGATGACACACAATTTTTTCACGTCTTTCCTTCTACTATCAGTGGGGAAAAAGTTTTCACAGAGTTACGTAGGGGTCACCCTTCTACACCGTATGCCTTCAACATGAGTAAAATAAGAATATCACGGTGGCACTATATACACCCTCGAATAAAAATTCATTGCAATGGATATGGCCACACTGTGTGTATGACTGTTATTTATCTTTTTATGATATTCCTATAAAAATAAAATATTATAGATTATACGAGATACTTTATATCCTCAAGGAACCAATAACGAAATGGATTTACCTTTGAATGTAAATTGTTTCTTATTGCTTTTTTTTCTCTTCAGTTTTCCATCCACATGATTCTCGACTACATGATACCAATTTTTTTTGCAATCTGCTTACAGCCCATGCACGTGAACCGGATGGATTCTACGAGAATACGAGGAACTTGGATTTCCTGGTTCTGTGTACTACTGGCCCTAGTGGTTGGAGCACTTGCTGCAGGCACTTTGGAGAAGCTCCACGAAGGTGAGTAAACAGTTTTTTTCTTCAGTAATAGATATATACACTCATCGAGCTATCGAGCATCAAAGCACTTGAATTCAAGGGCTCTATCCCTAGATATCCAGGAAAGCACTCACCTCTCAAAAAATGAAATTTTTCATTTAATCTCGACGTATTTCGCTTTTCTTATAACATGTGTATACGAGTTGTCAAATAGAGTGCATTGCATTTCCGGAGATTCATAACGGGAAATAAAAGGTCTAGTGACCACGGAACTTTTGATAATACACAGAGCGTTATCCAACGCAAACGTCCGGCTGATATAATTCACCAGCTCTCTTACTCGAGTCGTATCGCTTCGTTTAACCTACGCATAATACTTCAAAACATTCACTTACT
This sequence comes from Aleiodes alternator, assembly GCA_963921955.1. Taxonomy (NCBI): domain Eukaryota; kingdom Metazoa; phylum Arthropoda; class Insecta; order Hymenoptera; family Braconidae; genus Aleiodes; species Aleiodes alternator. The sequence goes on along the minus strand of OY998102.1, from coordinate 10,643,654 downwards.
CCAAAGTATATTATCCGGTTGAATGAAAATTCTCAGGATCATCCGAAACATCAGTCACTTTCAGTCTCATAAAAGAGATGCATTTTCTGATAATTTCATCACACATTGTACGTTTTTGATGTTCTACAGTGTTAAAAATCACAAACTCATGTTTCGTAACTGTCAATAATCATTGATACAGCTCCTTCATCATTCTATACATATTCTCACGTGAATACCAAAGTATACCCAAAAGAATTTCCTAGACTATATCATCAATCATATACACTGGGGAAAACTAAAATCTCACTATTTGTTGTGATCTTCATCTTTCAGGAGCTTTCAAATATATAGTGAAGACATTCTCATGCGTGGACACTCAATTACCCCTCTTTTGAATTGTGATATTTATCCTCAGAAAATTTACTGCCAAAACGTGCTGCACATTTTTTCTTTTCCACTTAATTACCAGTCATAATTCATGGATTCCAATGGACCTGGAAAAAAAAGAGAGAACATTGATTGCTTCAATCAATTTATCGTGAGAAAAAAAATGAATAAAATTGAGTAGACAATATTTGTTGAATAAATTGGTCCATAAATCTTGTAATAACTTCTCTTTTCTTCTTCTCTCGTAATTACTTTAATCCGTGAGAGAAAAGAAAGAGACATAATTAATAAACTTTTTGGTTGACAAGAACAAAAAAAGAGAGCAGAGTGTCGACATCCTTGTATCAACCGGATATGAAAACAAAAAGGGGTTATGGTTGACCTAGTAAATACACGGAAGTCTACACAGAGTTGTGTCATCATGGGGTATATATATGAAGTAGAGTGCAGTTATTGCGGTAGTAGAATACAGGGAAAGAAAAAGTTTTTTCGTAAAAATTTTAGTTGAATCTACGCCAAAAAAGTGAGAGAACAAAAGAGGAAGAGAAGCTCGAGAAACGGCATTACACACATAGTACCACACATACACAAAAGTATTACGTTTGTCTTGTGAAATTCTTACCAGAGTTTATGTTATATACTCCAATAGTCTACAATTGAGACTCTCATTCCAAAGCCACTTCTTGACATTTGCTTTTCCGATTTAATTCTTTCCACTCGCCAGAAACGGAAGCAGTTACTTATCAAAGTTTCTCTACTTTTCTCGAATTTTTTTTCTTTATTCTCCATAAGAAGTTTATTCACTCGCAATTATTGAAATTGCATTATTTCCTGAAAGAAATCCAGAGAGATTATGACAAATATTACTATCATCATATTCTCTACTGACTACATACTGACATTTATCTTTGAAGCAAAAGCACAATAAGCACTTTTCAGTACATCACGGCATCCAATAGTTTCACTATTACTTCTTGTTTCGTACTTTTATTATTATTTTTTTGTGTTCCCCAATTTTTTTTTATTTTTTTTTTATCTTTCAACATTTCAAAGCTTCGAACACGTGAAACAACTGTCAACGACATTTCCGGGATAGAATTCGATGCGTAACAAAACCATATATGACGCAATGTACAAAGTACACACTGGGTGAACTGGCATCCCGACATACCGCTTGACCTATTTTATTTACACGCCACGTTGTGCATATTCAACTAGAGATGTACGAAATGCATAGAATAGATTCATACACGTTGAATAGAACAAAAAAAAAACGAAAAAAAAAAAAAGGAAAATGGAATAAAAAGAATTGTCCATCGTATTTAAATGCACTGCATGTACCCATTCAGACTTATTCCATTTCTCGTCACATGGTGAAATATTCAAAGAGATAGAGTTACTAAAAGATCTCAATGATTCATTTTTCTTTGAATTTTATCAGGATAAATGTCTTTTCATCGTATCTTCTATTGTTCATTATGAATTCTGTTTGGCCTCCATGTATTTCAAACGATATTTCTTATTACTCACAAAATTATCTCGTGGATGTCAGAATGAAAAATAAACAATAAAACGCTGAGATACACATGTGATACTGGCTGTTGCCCCAGCAATGGCATCCAAATGAAGGATACGAGAGGGTAGAAGTCATAGAGAGAGGGGACATTTGGTAAACGGGCATTCCGGGACATTTGGTGACACGAGGGGATGACTGGAGTAACGGGTTACGTTTACCATAGTGCCATGGGATTTTCAATCCCTCTCTCATTTCTCCGTGGGCAATACAAGTGCAAACACACAGTGTGTTGGAATGCGAGAGAGAGCCACACACACACACATACAGAGAGGGTTTGAAACGAAAGTGGGATGCGCATGTATATGTATAAGAGACAGCGTATAATTCAGTTTTCCCCTGAAACGACTCATTTATATGCGTTCGTTTGATTGAATCTCGCCCACGGTCTCTCATCCTTGTTCTCTTCAATACACTGGCGCTTACGTTTTCCACCTTCTATCCTGCTTATACGTATTAGACCAGGCTCCACTTCAGTCTCTCCCTCTGTCTCTCTATTTCTATCTGGTTCTCCTTGTTTATTGTCCTCTTCTATGAGCGAACGCGGTTAGCTGTTTCAATTTCCTCTTACTCTACACAAAACTGAAAGGGCTCATCTACAACGTTTCTGCAGGATATCGTATTTTTTTTCAACTCTGCGTCACAGTTTAATCATTTCTCTGTCGCTGTTTATTTCGTGATGAAAAAGTTTTGCTAGCGAGTCTCTGATGATTTTGCTCTCACTCGTTGTGTGATCTTTTTTTTGTCGCCCTACCTCACCGCTAGAGCACGCATGCGCCCATTTTTTCTCTGATCGCTGATAGGCCCAATTAGTCTGAGGCTTTATTCTCGACTATTAACGAATTCTTTTCATGCACGAAATTCAATCTGTAAAGAGAATGTTTTTTTTTTTCATTAAAAGAGAATGATTTCGTCCGAAAAAAAACTTGGTCGATAGATTTTAATGACTCATACGGTTGTCTTTCGTAGACGAATGATATTTTTAATCCTCATCTGAATGTAGACCTCTTGTGGCTCCGCCGTCCAATAAGCTGAATATCAACATTAATAATGATCTAACTATTAATTGCGTTTTCATTCTTTACGATCTGTATGGGCCCGTAACAATGGTCTCATTTGATAATTGATTCGTTCAAACAGTATATGATGTAGTTAACAAATAGTCTTCAGGGCATAACAATAATTTTGTAAAAAATAAAACGGAAAATTAAATGCCAGTAAATGAAACGTCATCATCAAATATCAATGAGAATCAGCGATAGACATGTACTGTAAGTTACATGTACACACCCACCGAATATCACTGTAATTCTACTGGTAATAGTGATAATAGCCCTGTGGCCATATATAGCCAATTGGCAATTGGTGATATGTATAGGTGTATAATTGTATTGCATCTCTGTTGAATCAAACCTCTCCTCTGTGTTGCCACTATCTGCATTATATGTGCATGCAATGGGTATTGTATTAGAGGGTAGCTGTACAGGCTCTTAAGTAGCAGTTGTGTCATGTATTTAACAGATCACCTGACCATTCACGATGCATCTCGAATTTTGAGTGATAATAACATTAAATTCATGAATTATTATGGTTTCATTTAGAAGAGATTAATCTGAGTTTAATACGGTAATATTCTATTACTGGGTTCATTCACTTCGACAAATCGGGGAGTCAATTGAATGAGTATTTGATCGGAAAGTATAAATATTATAGGTGGTTTTCAGTTCAATGATTCTCTCAGAGAGAATAATTTAGAGTACTGCGGTTTTTTTTTTCATTCCATATTCCACAAATCCTGTCTTTGGAATTACAGATAAGAGTGATAGAGAAAAAAAAAAGAATATTCGAGTGGTTATCACTGTTATATATTCCGAAAATCTCTCTACTGGAAAAAGAGTGAAAAAATAGACAGCAAAAAAAATCAAATGGTGGAGAGAAAATCGGACTTCATAAACTGCAATCCGTATAGCCATTTATTTTACACAAAATGAATGTTTAATTGAGGCATTGGAAAATCCGAATAAAACTCTTATACAATATTTAAACGAAGCTTTTCACAGTCCTTTCATGATGAATTTCACTGAAAATTGCATTCGGCAAATTATTACTGCACTTTGAATAATAAAAGATTAATTAAATTTCACAAATTCAATATGAAATTTAAAGAATTTTTTTTTGTCTTCAGAATTAATTCCTATACTATAAGAATAACTCTTCGAATCCATCGAGCTTGAAATTCATTTAATTAGGTTAACGGGTAATTTACCTAATAATAATTATAATTCAGTAATTAAAATTCAGCAAAAATGAAAAACGTGGTGAAAATCACTCACTAATGTTACGAGAATCATAAAATTACTGTAACATCATCTAATTGAGGATTCATGACAATTATCACGTAAATCAAGTTACCAGCATTATTCTCTTTTCTCATTTTATTTTCAAAGACCAGAATAGTCTGTCAAACATCAAATTACAGTAATGCAAATTATCCTGCTTCTTTTCTCATTCTCCCCTTATAATTATCCAATCTCAAGATAATCATCAGAAATCAGTCAATAATGACAGTTGCTCTCATTTATTTTTCTCAACTAAATAATTGACAAAGCTGAACGATGGCATAACGTTGATACACTTTGTGCACAGCTGAATGATTGCAAATGGCTAGACTCTGTAACAGGCATTGTCGTCATAACTTGGATGAAAGTGGATAGAAGATAGACAAAGACGAGCAGTATAGAGCAGTGTAGCTGTAAGAGAGGATGAGAAGAGGATTGGCATGGGGGTTGATAGAGCCAGGTGTCGATATAATCGAGAGTCTAGCCCGTCATCAAAGTGCTACTGGGATTCTATACAACACGTAGTCGGTGGTGGCCCTCGTTAGGGCAAAAACGCGAGAGATGATGGATGGATGCTAAATTGCATTAATTAAATCCAGCGTGACACCCTCTGGAGAGAGAGAGAGTTCGATATGAAGGGGGGAGGGGGGTGGCTAGGTGGAGTGGAGTGAAGGAAGAGGATGGGGCTAAGGTTGGTATCACTTGTCGTTTCATCCTGTGTGTGATAGAGGCGTGAGCCATCCAACCGGGACTACGGGTCACTTTGATGATTACGTCCCTTTCCTTTCCACCGTTTTCTACTGTGCCACTTGTACGTGAGCAGAGAAAGACAGAGAAAGGTAAAGGGAGAATGGACGAGTATGCACCTGTTTCAACTGGTCCATTGAAAACTTCTGTATTCAATTTCACTAATACAGCAAATACAATTGGCCAACTAGCTCAACACAAATGTCTCTGTTACCAATTCCTCAAAGACCTCGGAGTATGCTACCTCAACGTCCTTAATAATCCAGTTGTGCTAAATGGCTTTGTCAAACGAGGGAATTATAGTCTCCCTCGATGATTTCTGCTTATTAAGTATGTTACTATAGCGAGTACAGCGGCTTTTTGCAACCACATGTATCATATTATCGTCTATTTTCATTTGTCGATTCGAATTTTCGTTATGATGAAATGGAACATGAGCGAAACAGATTTCTGATGGATATATCTTCAACACGGAGGTTTTTGAATATTGTATCGTACGGGAAGCGATGAAAATTGTGTTGGGAGAATAGTTTAATTGGAAAGGTTCATCGGCTCATGATAAATGAAAAATATTAGATAATAATGAGACACCCTAATAGAATTTACTGGAAAATGGGTGCTATCGGTTTTTTTTCCCTGACGTGAATGACTAATACTTAATAACAACTACTCGTAATGCCATCTTCAATCACATAACTCTGAGAAGATAAAGGAAAATGGAACTCAAAAACATTGAATACGATAAATATTCAATAAAATCTTCATTTGAGCAATTCATTCCATTTGCAATATCAATGACTACCTATGAATCTTATGGAGAGTCTGAAAAAGTCAACTTTGTCAATGAGAATGCTTCCATTATTTCCAAGTTTTTGTAGAATTTATTAATAAATTAATATGGTGCATGTTTTATGGAACAATTAGGCTCATTAATAGTGCAACTAAAAACTTTTAGTGTAATTAAAGTTGTGACAGTTAATCCACATACCGAATTAATTTGGGTCATGATGCAGTACCTGCATGGCAACAGATTTTGGATATATACGTCATTCTTCATTTTTAATAATAGCTGCACCAATTAGCTTCTATAAATGATTAATCAAATTACAAATATCTCAGGACGCCTGAACTCATGATATTTCTTCATGACGAACCGACACTCACAAGTTGACATACACGTAGCGATCTTGGGATAGATACTGTAACGCGATATTATTAGATTTAGACATCACGATAGGTAATATATCAAAAAAGAAACTGAAAGGCGATTTCCCTCTTCAGTTTCTCTTTCTCACTTATCTTTTCTTTTTTTTTCACCCGATGTATATAGTTGGTTAATCCTGGGAACGGTCTACCGAGAAGGTGTGAGGCTCGGGCCATGTGTTGCCGAAACCACAACTGACGGATAAATAAGGGGTACGCCGTGCAGATATTAAGTATAATTTAGTGGGGTCCGAAAGAGCCCGGAGGGGCTCAGGAAGAATAAGACATTAGCATTAGCCTAAAGGAGAACTCTGTTCACTTTTTATTTCTCTTTGACCTCCTACGTTTCTCTCCAATATCATGTGCAATGTTGTTGTGTATTGATAAAATGTAAAATAATAATAATAATAAAAATAAATAAAGAGACATTTACATTTGACTGAATCAATAAGCACGATATTTTTCCTAGCTTCAATTTATTTATTTACCTGTCTCCCTCTTTCTTCTTTCCATCCTTTTTCTACGGTGAAAAGCAATGTTACATAGAATGCTGCAGTATAGACCGAAAGATACGTGTGAATTCAACTCAATTTCGATGAATATTTAACACAGTCGCACAACATAAAAATCCTTTTCCTTCTATCGTACAGGCAAAAGTCCTGCGAGTGCTTTTCTCCACGTTTTTCCTCACGCTATCCAGTCTCTTCTCCACTGTCTCTATTCTTCACATCTCTCGTGCACATTCTCGCAATTTTCCTCTTCTTCTTCTTTCTCTTTTATTTTCATACGTATACATTTCTACATATAACTTTAACGTAGAGGTAGGATATCAGTCGATGGCAAAAAAAAAAAAAAACTTCTATATGCGAACGTGCTCAAGAACGATCAGAAGTTTTATGGAAATTATACGAGGGATCAAGTTCTTCAGTGCATTTATAGTCGACCTATAGGTCTTTGGTTGGAACGTGCAAGCGACCATTGGACGTTTATTCTCGTCCTCTTATTCGCCAAAGACCAAAGTTCTTCCCTTCCTTTCTTCTTCCTGCTCTTTCCTATCTTCTTCAAATATTCTTTTTTTTTTATATTTTTTTTTCAAAGTCTTTAAAAACCATTCGCCTCTTCACTGCTCAACTATCGCGTGTCTCTATGTCACGTGAGATTCTGCATTGTTTTTTTTTAACTTCACCTCCTTTGGATGTATTATCTTTCAAGACACTCGTGCGTCTAGTGAAAGGAACAGAAAAAAAAAGTGAAAAAAAGAATTACCGTTGACACTTTGACTCCTCTTTCTTCATTCTCACTTCCTATCTTTTTTTCTTTTCTTTCCTTTTTCACTTCTCCTTTCTTTCTACTCAGCATAAACGTCGTACAGGTTTTTCCTGCGTTGTTGAAAATATCGCGAATTTTTATCCCTCTTGTTCTATCAGAGGAAAAACGTATTGAGGTGAATGCTCTATGTACTGTAAAACTTTGAAACAGCATCCACAATGACTCTGTGTAAGTATGTATGTATGTGTGTGTGTGTGTGTTGAGTCTTTCATCTCCCCTTTTTTTCTTATTTGTTTTCCTCCTTATTCTTATTTCATTTCTTACTATCTCTCTCTCTCTCTTATTTTATTTTCTATTTCTCAAGGGTAGCCCACACGAAGTAAAGCTTTTACGCAAGTGACTCCTCTTCTTTCTCCAGGGCATCCCAGAATTTTTTCCTCTTCTCCTGTATTTTTTTTCCCCCAGTTTATTTTTATTCACCTGACATGTCTTCAACAACTTTCTCTACGAATGAATCGTCGAATATGCAGTTTTAGACGTCTGATCGTCTCACGCTCACTTTCCATGAGGTACTTCAAACACTTTCCCTCTTTTTTTTTTCCACTTTTCCTCTCTTCCTCGGTCCTTCATTCTTTCTTTCTCCTTCTTTTTCTTGGCCTCATCTGCCTGTAGAAGTATATAGGATACGCACAGTGGAGGTAGACGAAGTGGAAGGCTCTCCTCGAAAAGCGCAAAAAGCATTGGTCCCAAGGATCTCATGAAATTCTAAACTATTTCAATGAAATGGGATTTGCTGTTCGTCGCACGAAGACACGACCAGGACGTATATATACTATGTCTATATGTCTCTCTCTCGCTCTTTTCTAGTGGCGTCTTCTCTTGTGTTTTAGCTCACTGCCGACAATGCCTTGGTGCCCCCTTTTCTTCTCTTCTCTTCTTCACCCCTTTCTACCACAGTTGCGGAGTTAAGAAAGCCACGAAACTGCAGAACTCGCAGACTCATCTTATCCCTTTGTTCTAATATTCCTGACTTTCTTTCTTTGGACAGAAGAAGAAAGAAAGACGAAGGAAGACACTACTCTGTCGTTACTTCATACTATATATATATATGCATAGATTCTTTTTTATTTTACTTTATACTTCTACTTTTCTTACCATTTCCTTTTTTTCTCTCTATTTTCCAACCTCTACAACTATAGTAAAATGATATTGTCCATAATGGTAAAGTTTTTTGTCGTACTAACCGCGGAAAATCGTACTGTACACTCTTTTTTTTTCTTCTTTTTTAAACTCCTGAATATTCTTTACATAAGTTTTCATAATTTTAACATTTTCACGGCTATTGTATTCATTTTTTATTTCAATGGAATTTCTAATTTCTGGATGATTCCAGCAGGAATATAATCGGGATTATCTTCATTATGAATATTTAGATGGATTATTCAATTTTTTTTTTCTCCTTTTTACCTCTTTTTTTTCATTTTCAAATAGAGAGCTAATGAAAATTCTTGATTATTAATTTTATGCGCGGTAATATTCAAGGGAGAGAGAGAGAATAAAAAAATTCCACTCATTATTTACTTTTTAATGGTTATTGAGTTGGATTATGAAATTCACATTGAAAACGATAAGAAATTTAATTGAAATTTCATGAATTAGTAGATATTCGTATGGATTTATTCATATTTCTAACGAAACACATATGTGGCTCGAGGGATAATCTCAATTTAAATCCATTTAATCATACGAATATATTAATGGTTACAGAAATTCATGAATATTCGCTCTACTCGGCCCAATGCGATGAGTGGATTAATTTTAAAAAAAATGAGATTTCAAATATTTTAGCGGAATTTGGTAATGAAGTGGTGAAGAAAAATTAGTTAATTTTATATCGATTTTGATTTTTGTGGAATACCCTGGAATTAATGAGAGATACTGAAATTTTCATGAAAACATTATTTGCAGATTCAAATGCGTATAAAAAATGTCCTCATAAAAAATTCTGTATCTTCATTAAATTTTCAAATACTTAATGAAATCACACAAAATTTTTTTCTACTCATTTTCCTTCGCTGCATTACAGTTAAATTAAAACCAAAAGAATTGGAAACTAAAAAAATCAACAAATCAAGCATAAAAATTTGTAGAACCATACAACATAATTGTAAAAATGACATTATAAAAAATAATAATAATATTAGTATAAATCTGCCATTTTTTTTAATTTCAAAAAATTATAATTTATTATTGCAAAAATATTCAAAAAATTCACACTCACAGATTTTTCGATTTTCTACATGTGTATATACTTAATTTTTCAAATAATCGATTCGATAGAAGAAATGGAAAATCTAAAAATGCTAAAATCTCTATTTTTAATCTCATCACAAAACTTTCATCTGGCTTCATCTCTTTTCAACTAACATATCTTCAAAACGACGAGTTTTATCAAAAAAAACTTCATGAAACCTAATTCATAGAGAATTGAAAGCTCTACAAATAAGGTCTGTTGATAAATTCTCCTAAATCGCACCATTCCCAAGATATTCCCAAAGCAAAGAACATAAAAATTTCCGAATTATTCTATCTCTCCACATTGCAGCCTAAATTGAGTCAGAACAGTTTTAAAATTTAAAAAAAATTGCATTATAAAGAAGAATTTGTTGAACGGTCGAAGTCACTAATAACTGGCCAGAGAAAGTACTCGATTGAGGAATGATGCACTCAGCAGAACTCTTCGTGCAGTGTTTTTGAACGCAGGTATACGAGTTTTTTTTATTGTTCTCTTCTTTTTTTCAATGCGTTTAAATCGGCAGGTGTGCGTCTCGTGTGAGTAACAAAGACCAAACACAGAAGGTGATTTGAGGGTGGTGCTAGGAGGCAGCGTGGCCGAGAGTGCGGATTGGACGGTCTGCATGATTATATACATATACATATATATATATTTATAGTGATATACAGAGAGGAACGTTTCTCAGCGGTTCTCTCTCTTCCTCTCTCTCTCTGTGTATAACCGTTGACGATAGAACAGGAGAGGGAGCAAAAGGGGAAAGACCTATTGCCCGAGTACGGCCGAGTGATGCCGAGCCTAACCGAGCTACTACTCAACGCGGCAATGCTCCTACGAGGGTAACAGTTGTGCCGCGACCTCAGACGAGGGAGGTTTACCGCCTCTATTACGTTAAGTTCTTCATGCTCGTGAGTAAAATAGTAAACTCGTAAACATTGAAATTACTTGATTTACCTTCCGAAAAAAATTCAGAAAAACTGTGCAACTGTTTATTATTTTATTGAACTATCATTGGTAAAAATGATTTAATTGAAACGAAAAATTTTTGTGATGTCAGACTGAATTCATGAACACATAAACACACGTTGTTGCTCCGATTTGGACTTTTTTTTGCTTAAATAAAAATGAAGCAGACAATCATGCGGATACGGTAGTGTTGCTGAAAGTAAAAAAAAAAAAAAGCGACGCCTTCTGTACCGGCGACGCTGCCAAATTTCGTTGAACAGATGTGACGATTATTGAATTTCATGTGAAAATTATTCCCCATTTTTTTGTTTCTTCTAATTTTTCAAATAGCTTAATTTCGAAATTATCAACGGATATAAAAATTTATATTTTATTCCACATTCGTTTGTGCTGAAGAGGATTGAATTTGTAAGTGCTCCAAAAAAAAAAAAAAAAAAAATTGAATAATTTTTCATCAGTTCATGAGTTTTACCTGAGTTTAGTGAAGTCGATGGGGGAAAAATTCGTCCAACGAAATACGAATGACGGTTAATCTGTAAAGGCCTGGGATGTTTATTTTATGATACCGAGAAAAAAAGAGAGAGACAGCCCAATTGCCTGATAACCAATAGATAAATATTGGCTTTTTAAATAGTTTTGCGATACTGGAGAATTCAATGAAACACGTTTAGAAGTGAAATTCAAGCATTTAACCTTCACAGTGAGGGAGAAAAGAGGAAAAAAAAAAGGAAGCAAATAGGAAAAATAACTGTCACGAGCTGCGGTCATTGTCGTACGGCCTTTTTTTTCTTTTTTTCACTATACCTGAACTATTCTTTCTGTCGTTTGGCCTGAACCTCAGCAGAGAATAGATAGTAGTGTGTATACGTGTGTTTCTGTGTGTATTCTATGTGTGTCTGTGTGTAGTGGTGGAATTCCTTTGTCCTCAAAGGGGCAGTACGAAGGAAGGAGAAGTTGTGGAGTATACGCGTGTGTTGAAGGCGTAAAAGAAGAGAGAAAGAGAAAATAAGGAGAGGAAAAAGGAATAACACGCGGCTTACACTCCGAGGACTTGGTTGGCATTGAGGAAGAGAGGGATAAAAGTTTAAAGACATCGGAGGAGCGAAAGAGAGAGATAGACAGAGAGGGCACTCTGCTCCGAGACGACGCACTCACTTCGAACCGGTTGAATGCCCGTTTTCTCCTACAATACCGAGGGCAAGTTTGTTACCACGAGGACGAGAGAGTATTCAAGGTCACAGTGTATAATACAAACTTTAAATAAGCAAATTCATCATTGTCAAATAATTACTAAAAATTTCTGATGAACTGGAGTGATGAAATGTGATAATTGAGAGGAGAAAGAAGAACAGAAAACAGGGCCAACAATCATTCGTCACTTCACGTGTGTGTGTGTTTTGATCAAGTTTTTTTTTCCTTTTTTTTTGCTCATTTATTTCCATTCCTTGATTTTTTAAAGTAACAAACAAAAGTGAAGTTATTTTTTTTCTTCACTACCACGTGAAGATGAAACAGCGTGATACAACGTTTAGGAGGCGTGGAATGGTGATGGTTAGAGCAGCTGTACTAGCAGCTGTTTTGGCCCAACTATTGGGTCCGATTGAGGCAGTGAGGCCAGCCGGTTCTCATCCAGGACACGCTTACTTCGAGCAACCTTGCTGTGGCCACTCGCATTTGCGGCATCACAAAGGTTTGCCTCATATTATTTTTTTTACTTCTTTTCATCTTTTATCCTCCTTCTTTTCTACACTCGTCGTTCAATCAGGAAATTAGTTGAAGACGTTAGTGTCTCTCAGTGGGTATTTACTACAGGAGAAACTGCCATTGAATTCTGGCTACTCTGATTGATTGCTTCTTTTTTTTCTTTCTTTTCAAATTGTGGCGAGAGTAATTATTTTCTTTGTTGATGAGTGGATAAATGAGAATTCATGATTATCAGGGTTAATTTTTTGACACCTTAATGAGCACAATTGGCTCGTGGAGAAACATGTGAATTTTGATGGTAGAACGCATTTTTGAAACAATACGAGTGTGTGTATTACGCGTGATCGAGCTGTCAATCTCGGGGATAGTGTGGTAAAGCCCTCTTCCCCCAAGAGTCTACTGGGGTAGTTACGCTTGGTTGCTCGTGCCTCTGGGCACAGAATCTGAGTGGCTCTGTGGATGAAGGCCATTTCGATTTGTGTTGGATATATTCTTTATTTCTCGATATCTCTTGAGAGATTTGGACCCATAAATCGCAACAAAAAAAAACCTAGAATTTTAGAGGATATTAATTAAAAAAACTTGTTTTATCATAATTACGTGTAATTACAGTAATAAGCAATAACGTCTCAATCAACATTTTTTGAAAAAATTTCTCGAATGTGTGTTATCAACAAACAAGCATTTCTGAACCCAAATATGTCATCTACAAAATTTCGAAAAAGATGTTATTGCTTATTACCGTCCAATTAGTTTCTGCGGAAAATTAATCATGAATGCTTATGTTGGAACTTGAATTAACGGGGATGAATGGAAAGAACTTCATCGAAAAATTCATAGATTTAGCCATTGTTATATTCACTACTCTCGGAGAACAGTGATTGTAATTATGGCTAAATCTATCAATTTTTGAATGGAACAACAAACGAGTACTCGAATGAGGAGAAACTTGAAGAACTTTATTGATTTCGTGTACTCAATTCTTGATTGATTCAACTATTTGAGCTGTAATACGATTATCTGCTGTTTGGCACATCTAATACTCGTAGCCTATTTCGCTCGAAGTATCTCCAGCATCTGCCGCCTGGTGCCTTTCTCACACGCTTGTCAATCCCCCACTATTTTCAACCAATCTTCGTAAAGAGTATCACAAACATGAAAATGAAGAGATCATGATGAAAAAATGCTCAGCTGCTTTTGCATTTGTGTTGATGATGAAGAAGCTTAGGAAATTTCAGAAGCATCCACTTCGTTGATTTCGAGGAATTAGTTATCAAGGTTTACCACTCAACACATGGGATGTTTACAGCTTCAATTTTCCCATTTATCCTTCACAATTAAAAAAAAATAACAATTCCCTTGAATTTGCAGCACTTTCGTTGTTGAGAATCACAATGATTGGGGTAGAATGAATATTCCAAGAAAATGATGAGAAATTTTTTTTTTTTCGATGATTGCATTGAAGAAACTAGGGTAATTGTAGAGAAACATTGAAGTTCTCAAAAATTGGATGAATTTTTCGATTATCGAACCATTAAAATCACCAAATTCATCGCACAATTGAGTTAGATTATCGGTTATTTCATTCGCACACTTAGTTTCTGGATTTTTCGTGCCTGCACTCTACTCCACCACTCGTTGCAACACTCTCTCTTTCTCCCCAGGGAGCTTATATTCCTCGCCAGAATAATATCAAGCAAAGTAAAATATGAAAATAAATCTATTAAAGTATGGTCATTTCATTCAAGTACTTTCGAATTGAATTCATGCGAATCCGTGGTAGTTCTTCTCTCTTCCTCTCTATAAATCATTTATGCTGAGATGTATGTAGGCGGAAAGAGGCCGAGGGGGATGGGTTAAAAACGGCTATTCAAGAAGGGGTTGTGGAAGTAGGAAACTGAAAGTCCGTTAGCATACATCACCAATATTATCTCGGTGGCCATGGTGCACGATATTACCAGAGGGCTCAGAGAGCGCCCGGGACTGACTTCATTACCGTGGCGAGGGACGGCCGAATGGAATGTGGAATGGTCGGTCTGGCCTCTCTATACACTCTGTTCAGTGTGTGTGCACACGGCGTTTGGGCCACTATCTCTCTCACTCACTCTTATGCGTATAGATGCAAACACACTTCTTCATTCTGCCTTTTTCCCATGTATTTGTGCCTGGTGAATTGAGGATATACAGTGTTGAGCACCTCCCATGGTTTGTCTGCACTCTTGTATACTGGAAAAGATTCACCAAAGGGACTCACTGTATTTTAGTTTATATCCTCTGAATTACACTCCGTTGAATAACTGGTGCAATCAGGAACAGCGAATATTTTCCTCGTAATTAAATTTATTTTTAGACAAAATTACATTTTTTTTTTTTTCATTACTGGAATGTAAATTCTTGAGAACAATGCAAAGAGAAATGAAAAACAGGCAAGTCTCATGAAAATCATGGAAAAATCCGACAGAGCCCTTATCTTTTTCTGGAAAAGATGTAAATGACGGTAGGAAAATCCTCGTCATTCGCCATTGGGCGCACCAGTCCCCACGCATTCTTATTGGTCAACACAATTGCGCGCGCTCTGTTCAAACGTCCGACAAGAGAAAATTTTCGCGAAAGTGTCTGAAACAAATGTATTAGTACTCAAGTTCTTTTCTTAGAAATTTTCGATAGCTTTTTTTTTCTCGCTCATTTTCTGTTCTCATCCTCTTCTCTCATTTTATAGAGGTGATTCAAGATGCAATTTTTAGCTCCTCTATTTTTAGTATCTATGAGAACATTTAACGGCATTCCAATTACTCACTGAGCCATACCCCAAGCAGAAGCAGTAGTTTTGGTCCCAGTGATAAATGTAATCGGGTAGCTCTTTTGCGGCTTTCTAACTAATAGCGTCTCTTATCGTTACAACCTCCCATTGCGTCTCACCAGTTAGTTTTACCGATAGTATGTGGCTTCTATTAATGCACAAGACCAAAAGCATTTTCCACATATATATATATAGATATATATCTATCCTTTGAAAATATATCTTTCATTTCTCTCTATCAAGCCATATTGAAAATGAAATTTACTCTGCATCATGTGTCTACATGTATGTGTGTAATCTAGTTGATACTATCCCCAAATGTCTGAAGATGTGTACTATCAAATTTCTGGTTAACTAACTCTAACGGATATTAATCATGACGCACAATTCTACTATCCACGTTACGTTAATCGAATTTACATTGTGCCTCTTGTGCCTATGTATGCGCGTATGTGTAGATGCTTACATCAATGTGCCCTCGGTGCATGTCAGCAATTACAGGATATTACAGTGTAGTTGCCATATGTTGACATCAAACACTTGGGTACTATCATACAACCAATTTAAATCGCTGGAATATGAATACGTGGGATATCGGAGGAGGAGAATTGAAAAAAAAAAGAATAATCAATGATCGACAGGTAGAGGGAGGGTGCATGGCAAATGAAGCTCTAGAATCATTTCTATCGTTTTTCTTTGGTTTATTCGACATTGCTTTTGCTTCACCATGATTTCGAAAAATAGAAAAAAAAACTTTGCCGTTGTTCTTCAACAGTATTTCTGTCTATATCAATTCGACTTTTTTTCCTACGCGGTTGGGTATCTGCTTTTGTTTATTTATCAGAATGTTTCTCCTATCTTTCTTTGTTCGGAAAACATTGGGAAATTTTTTAGAAAATACTGCATTTTTCCTTCTTTCATTTCATCGAAGTTTTCTCTTTTTTTTTTTTCGTAATTTAACGTGAAAATTTTAGGGAAAAAAACAGCCGTTGAATGAATCACAAACTTTCTCTATTCTACTACCAGTTACTTTTCTCATTCATTCCTCGATTACTTTTTGTTTTTTTTTTCTTTTTTTTTCACTCAGCAATGGGAATTTATGCTCAAAGTAAATTTACAATTTCAGCTGGGGAAATTGAAGCATAAACTGTAATATTACTCTTGGATAAAAGGGAAAAAATGACCAATGTTAAATCTTGGAATAATGTTTACTCAGAGTTGAGATTAAAGGAATTGATTAACATTGTGACGAAGCTGTAATGAGAACTTTGGCTGGATAACTGATGAGAATCGGAATAAATGGTAAACAAAGGAACTGAAGACAGAAGAGAATTCATTGGTGTATATGTAAATATAGTGAGAAAGAAGAGTACTGATAGTTGAATGGAGAACAGGGATAAAACTGCAGAGGCCATCCTCCTTTGGTCAACTAAGGAGATACCTCAAGATTTTGTAGATTAAAGGCTTCTGGTAAGACGGCTATTTTCCCTTTTTCTCTTGGCCATTACCATTGAGGATTCGCGATGAGAATGATACTAAGAGCCCATTTAACCGCGCAATTCACCATTGCATTATCATGAAAATCAGAGTCTTCGAGAGAAGAAAAACTTTTGTCTTAATTCACATAAATTTAGAAGAAAAAAAATTATTAGTTTCGTTACATCACTCTTCCACCCCTCTATTAGCCTCATTTTATTCATTTTCCTCTATATCTACAACGACGAACTTTCACTGAACTTTGTAGAGGACACGCAGCATGTTGTACACCGTCTACTACAAAACTCCAAGAACCAAATAAGCAAAAAAAAAAAGATGCACGACAACCCGTTGACTGGCCTATGTATAGCGCAAAGTTGTAGCAGCTCTTGCACTTCGTTAAAAATGAATCCCCGAGATAGACATAACAACGATACCTGTCACGATTTATCGCTTCGTATAATCTTTTACTGCTTGTTTCTCAGTGTGTAACTCTCAGCAACTCATGTGACCCTATTTATTATAGACACTGCAGTGTTTTGACATTGAGCAGCGAAGAGAAGATGGTGGAAACTTGAGGATAATGAAGAATTTTGAAGAAAACGGAATAAAGTGCGAACAAAGCGGATATTTTTGCGTTAAGACCATGCTACGGTGAGACAATAGACGCACTGGAGTAATATTGTGCGTTACCCCGTAAATTTATTCAATTTAAATATAATTTGAGTCGTAACCGTCAAAATGTAAAATTCTCTTTTTATTCCAAATTAATTCAAGTTACAAGAAAGAGAATGAATCCCTATGAATTATCACTATTTATGTATGAATGTACTTCACTTCAATGATTTAGTATTTCTTGGATTTTATATTTAAATTATGAAAAAAATGATTGCCGTTAGTGGATCTGATCTATGAATCGAAAAAGAGAATCCAAGGCTTTTACACAAATATTTTCTTGAAGATGGAAGACAATAATCATTAAGAATCTTCCAAATTGACGAGACGATCATAACCCTCTCTCTTTCATTAATTGTGATTGTAGTTGTTATACTACCTACTTTTAATCGGTTTTTAATATGTTCATCAGCTGGAAATATTCATATGATCACTTGTTTGATTTCAAAAAAGCGCGTTACCTTACTTCCTGCATTGCGTATATGCTTGCGTCATGTATCATAATATGGCCATCAAAATATGTTCGTATCCTCTGAAAGATGTTGAAAGGACCGGGGCAAAACGGACCCCCCATGTTAAATGATTTAGGAATTTTTTTTCGGAGTAAACCACTTGAAAAAATCCAGAAGATGTAGTGACACGACAGTTCATCTTTGGACGAATAATTCGTGACATTTCATCCTGGTGACATTTCAATTACCGATAAATTATTCATTGACAATATCTCTTCACGATTATTCATCCAAGTGACATTTGATCTCGAAGATTTCCTCGAAAGTAATTATTGAATTCCAGTGATATGGGATCGTTCATTGGATTGAATGCTCCAACATGTCTTCATTGTTGTGTAATTTTTTTAATTTTTTCGTCAGGCTCTTCAATGTCAAAAAAATCTTGTATTTATTGGGTGGAGTAACAGTGAGAGATGGAGTGAAAGGGGGCGGAGAAAAGAAATAACAATTTGTAGTCGGCATGTGAACGCACCAGGCGGTACAATATCGAGAGAGAGAGACGAGTGACAACCGAAGAGCTGAGGAAAAATCAGGCATTCAATGCGAGGAGGGTCAAGAAAGAAGGGAGAGTTGGAAAAAAAGAGCATTGAGGAGGAGCAAGAAAAGTGTAATGGGTATATAATGTTTCTGAAGCATTCAAATTTGGATTTATGAAAATGGAAATTTCCTGTATCATCGTGACACTGGAGAAATATCAAGTGTGTTATGTCAGTATTTAATGGAAATTGAGAGAATTATGTATTATCGAGAGCTCACTGAAGTCTTCAGCAAGTTACTCTACTTGTTTAATTCGAGTGTTATTTGTCTCTACTAGTAGTTTGAAAGTGCTGTAGTGTCATTATTTGTACAAGATATTCTCAGAGTCGTTGGAAACATAATTAAACACAATTCCAAGATAGACTGCTAATCGTTACCAGTTTACTGACACGTGTGTAATACGGGTATGTGTTCAGAGAAATTTATTCATCATTAAACAGAAATTGCACTCTAGTTTGACACGGTGAAATCAATACGAGTAGAGGAATGATGAAATATTATACATTTCTGTATGAAAAAACGTTCTATATTTAAATACTCTTTTCATTTTTCCTATCTATCGTATGATATTTTTCGAAGCATTTTCTGTTTGATTTTCTTCGTATGTTTTAACATACATTGTTCCATTTATCGATGATATGAAGCTACAAAAATACCGTTGACATTTAATTCTATCATTTCCATCTATTTTTTCTTTTTACTGCTCTATTTGAAAACCCTGTAATATTCAATATTATGGAGCAAAAAAAAAATATAACAATAGAATGTTAAAAGTATCATGAAAATATTAATTCACTTCATGCAAGATGATATCTAAGAATTTAATTTTTTTTTCGCCCATAAAAAAACTTATGGTATCAGAGTTTTACAGGAATTCCTGTATTTTCTTTTTTTTTCACTCTCGTCAGTGAGCAACACCGAAGGGTGATATGCTCACAGCGTCGTAGGAAATTGAATCTGGTTTTATCTAAAATAGCGATAGGCGGAGAAAAGAGAGTCAAAAGAAAACAGGAGTATTGGAGGATGAAAAAAAAAGATGCCTGTCACTCGAACGAAAAAACTACGACAGCCTTGGTGGTGCGACTATCGAGACCCGCTACTTCTCTGCTATCCATTCTCAGAGTCAGTATAAATTGATCCTGGCACATGGTGTGTATATTGGGTTAGATGGTATTGCCGTAGGCACGATGCAAACCAGTACATCTACATCATTCCACTCTCCATAAGTTACTTGGATGATAAGACTAACGTGTTTTGCGATGCGTCTATAAATATTATCTTCATCATTCAATTGTGGATGATAGGGAATTGGTATAGGTGAAACGGAGATTGAAACCAAAATGTGCAGACACCCTCTGTGAGTAACCCAAGATGTTCGATAATTAATGTGACTCCGTCTTATCATCCTGATTGAATTATTTATCATATACGAAGATGGTACAAGGATTATTCATATCTGAAGAATCGTTTCCTGTCAAAATATTTAATAGCTGACGAATTAATTCATGGAGAAATCATGTTAGGTGATGATTTTGAATTTATCTACGAATTGCAATGTTGCCCAATTGAAACAACTTTTCTTTCTTGGACTACCAAAGTAAAGCCATAAAAAATCCTATACACACAGAAAAAGCTGAGCAGAGAATATGTTTTTTCTGTTCATATTATATGCACTATGCAGTACATATAATATGAACTATCGTTTTTTGCATAGAACATGCGCTATTAGTACATAAAATATGCACTATTTGAGCATATTTTATGTTAAATTTTTTCCGCATAAAATATGCTCATGATGCGCATATTTCATGCGTTCTGGGAATGCATAGAATACGAACTTATAAATAACATAGAATATGTTCAAAGTGAACATAAAATATGTTCTAAATGAACATAAAATATGTTCTAAATAAACATAAAATATGATGAAAAAAGAACCATTATACGATAAATGATTTAATTGTTCTGTTTCCCAGCTTTTCGTGAATATCTCGGTGAATAAGCGAGATAGAGCGAAATAGATATCAATATTGAATCGGGAGAGTTTTTTTCAATTTTTCGCTATCATCTCGGTAAATAAGCAAGATAGAGCGAAATGGAGGGTAATTCGGGATGAGGAGGGAGTTTCTCCAGCTTATCACGATTATCTTGGTAAATAAGCGAGATAGAGCGGAATGGACATTAATATGGGAGCAGGAGGGAGTTCTTCCAGCTTATTTCGATTATCTTGGTGAATAAGCGAGATAGAGCGAAATGGACGCTAATCCTGCAGAAGGAGGGGGTTTTTCTAGATTTTCGTGATTAACTTGGCAAATAAGCGAGATAGAGAGGAATGGACATTAATATGGGAGCAGGAGGGAGTTCTTCCAGCTTATTTCGATTATCTTGGTGAATAAGCGAGATAGAGCGAAATGGACGCTAATCCTGCAGAAGGAGGGGGTTTTTCTAGATTTTCGTGATTAACTTGGCAAATAAGCGAGATAGAGCGAAATGGACATTAATATGGGAGCAGGAGGGAGTTCTTCCAGCTTATTTCGATTATCTTGGTGAATAAGCGAGATAGAGCGAAATGGACGTTAATTCTGGAGAAGGAGGAGGTTTTTTCAGTTTTTCGTGATTATCTTGACGAATAAGTGAGATAGAGCGGAATGGACATTAATATGGGAGCAGGAGGGAGTTTTTCCAGTTTTTCATAACTATCTCGGTGAATAAGCGAGATGGAGCGAAATGGACGTTAATATGGGACCAGGAGGTAGTCTCCTCAACTTTTACAATCATCTCTGTAATTAAGCGAGAGAAGGTGAAATGGACGTTAATTTAGTATCAGGAGAGAGTTTTTTCAGTTTTTCGCCAGTATCGGTGGAATAAATAAATGGCACTTGCCCCTCCATGGGGATATAGCCAAAAGGAATAAGAAGGAAGATCGGTGGAATAAACGAGATAGAGCGAAGCACACATATGGAATTATGAGGAAGTTTCCAGATGAAATAATATCCTTGACCCCAAATAGAAAGTCCATTTCGCTCTATTTCACTTCTTTGCCGCTATAGTCGCAAAAAATCAAATCAACTCCCCCCTGATCTCAAATTAACGTCCACTCCGCTCTATCTCGATTATTCGCCAAGATACTTACGAAAAACTAGAAAAACTTGCCGATGATCCCATATTAACGTCCATTTCGCTCTATCTCGCTTATTTACCGAGATGATAGCGAAAAACTGAAAAAACTCCTCAATGATCTCACATTAACGTCCATTCCGCTCTATCTCGCTTATTCGCCAAGATAATCACGAAAAACTGGAAAAACCTCCTCCTTCTCTAGAATTAACGTCCATGTCGCTCTATCTTGCTTATTCACCAAGATAATCGTGATAAGCTGGTTACTATTCTATTTCTCTCCGTGTAAAAACAGAAAGGCGTAAGTGTCAAAATTGGAATAAAAAATCCTAAAAACAAAAGGGCGTAACTCCAAAAATTCTCCTGAGATAAAAAAATTTATAAAAACAAAGAGGCGTAAGTGCGGAGATACGTCCTTTTCACTTTAACTTTACCAATTATATAGCGATTAAAAAGGAAATAACAAAGGGGCGTAAGTGTGGAGATACGTCCCTTTCATTTTAAAATTGGTAGTTACGCCACTTTGTTATTTTAATTTTCATTTATCCAAATAATGTTCCAGAGGCCATAAAAAACATTTTGGAGTGATGCGTGGACATACGCCCCTTTCACTCTAAGGCGACGATATGTACAGTAGTACATATTATATGTACAGTAGTACATATTATATGTACAGTAGTGCATATTATATGTACAGTAGTGCATATTATATGTACAGTAGTGCATATTATATGTACAGTAGTGCATATTATATGTACAGTAGTGCATATTATATGTACAGTAGTACATATTATATGTACAGTAGTACATATTTTATGCTAAGGTCGTGTGCATAAAACATGGATAATCAGAGCATATTTTCTGCGAAAAGTCAAATCATATTTTATGAAATGCTCAGTGCATATTCTCTGCTCAGCTTTTTCTGTGTGTATGACAGGTATTTTTTTTTATCATCTCAAAAAAGTTGTGAACGAAAGTGGCTCGAGGGAGGAATGAGAGCTGCAGAAGAGAAATACGGGGAAAAAAAAGACAGTATTATAACGTTCACCCATGGGGGTAATAGTCGACAGGGCTGGTTAATGCTTTGTAATGGTCGAGACCTCGGTCGCCTGCCGGGATCGTCCCCCTTTTAACGACCTGTACCAGGCGTAACACGACCGCATGGCCCCATCAAATCCGATTTCGTGTACAACCGGTGTTGCTGTTGGACGATTCGGTCAGGAATAGGCAAGAGTGTGAGAGAGATGAAGAGACACTATGGAGTTCGCGCGCACCGTGCCACGAAGCCCTCTGTAAGCCGTTGCTATATCCTCACGAGTGTGCGTTGCAGTGCAACTAGGAGGACGTGTAGGGCTTGTTTAACATCCCTGTCCTTTGGAATATTAATGTTTCCGTCGATCAAGTTACCAGTGGTTTACCACCCTCAAAACCGGAAGTCGAGAATTAAGATGGACAACACTGTAAAGAGAGACGATACTATCCGGAACAAACAGATTTTTTTTCCTTTTCGCTACTCTTTACTTGACACCTCGGCTCTTTGCATCAAATTTCACTTTGAATGATTAGCCCTGTATTTCAATCAAGTGAACTTTGTCGCTAGAGTTCATGATACTTCTTTTTCTACACTTGCGGGATTCTTTAAAGCAATTTAGTGCGCCTGAAATGGCAATTGTGGTACCTGGAATTCCTTAATTGTTTCCTAACAAGAGAAGTTGCCACTTGGAAGCGTTCATTTTAGGCCACATACATACACACACACACCATAGTGAACAGCGTCCTTTGTCTCCCTCAACATCATCAACCACCCAGTGAGTGCAGCACCCAAGTGATTAGTCTCGTAACACTGTATAGGCTTTTCTGGGTTAGTTCAACTAAAGCCAACGTTGTTGTGCTTTGCAGCTGCAACACTTTGAGCGACTCTGCCGGAAACTCAAGCGTCCGAAGAAGAGAGAGAGAGAGAGAGACTAACTGGGTCTACCCATGATGACTATCATTTTCATCTCACTATGTTGCTATCACTCTTTCATTGTGTGTACATTGGCACATGGACACAGTGGTTACAGAGTAAAGCACCAACTATACCGCAGACGCTTTTCCAATCGGAATTATGCATGCATGCTTTCGTGGAGAGAACCCTTTCCCGAAACTTCCGGAGGTGTGTGACAATCACATCCGGTTTACAGACACCGATTCCACAATTCCAGGACTATGGACACGATTTGGATTTTATCTCGCCTCACTACCTATCGCTCTCTTCTTGTCTCCATTTCACATCCCTTATATCCTCCATGTCCCGAGACTTTGGTCAATTATTTCCCCTCGAGTGAACCAACGTGTGAATCCTCTTGCTATTCTCCAGCTGCTAGACATTGAATTGTTATGATTCATTGAGAGAAAAGAAGTGGTATTAGGAGAGGCAAAAAAATAAGAGGGATTCAATTAAATTTTTTTTTTTATTTTGCACAAATCATTTAAATTTTTGCAGACAACATCGAAAACACACTCTTGGAAATGCCTGAAGGTGCGATAAACTACCTTGCGTTACTACAAATTGAACTGCAACGTGGATAATTAACAATCTCCCCTGAAACTTGCGACGAAATAAATTTAGGTTTTAAACAGCCGTGAAGTTGGTATTAATTAAAATGCCCCAAGGGTCTACCATCTACAATTTCCTTATATATTCAGACTTTGCTTTACCCTCTATACATTTCTCTTTTCTTTCTCTCTTTTTACTTCTCATCATTTGTGTTGAAATAGTACTTCTTGATTTTAATAATTAGCATTACACAAATGGACAGCAAAACATACACGATGCCTTATTACTTACTTTTCAAATTATCTCTTTAAACTTCAGTAAATTCAGTTCTGAACTTTGTTTGCAGAACAACCCTTTGCTCTTTTATCACTCAATTACAAATAATATTTTCTCAGCGACAAATCGATTGGAAACAAATGAAAGTTTGTGATGTTTCATGGAGAGTAAATTCTCACTATTGGATTGAGTAAACGGAAATTAGAAAATAAACGACAAAATCACAGAATGAAAATTTATAATGAATACCATCAAATCAGATGGAGTGAAAATGATAAAGAGCAAATAGAAAAAGAGAAGGGGGTCTGCAGAAGAAGATTGAAAGTAAGTCGAGAATTGAAACACGAATTCAGTTGGAGTTTGAGGATTCCCAGATTACTTCGTTTTCCAGACTGTTTACCAGTGATCATAAAACTATTTCACCTAAAGCTACTCCCGTATCTACAGCAATCGGACTGTGAAAAAGCAGAAATCTCTACACCCCTTTCCTCTTTTCACTAGCCTGATATCCACTTACTCTTTCGTTAGATTCTCTGTACTACCCTGGAAACCTCCTTTTTTTTACAAAAAGTAGGGCTGGATGAAAACTTCGAAGCTGACGGTAAATAACCGGATTTAATTGAATTACAAATTATATCCCAGCTCACCCAGACAGGTGTGCACTGCTTCACGAGTCTTTAAGAGCCCCTGGGTGTCGAGCCTCGAGTGGTCTCTCTCCCCTCTAAGAGCAGTGAGGGTTAACTCTTGCACGTGCTAATGCATATACACGAATATATACCAACTACCCCACGACGCTACTACGACATACGACTATTTTATAGAATTACCTTCGGGCTTAGTGTTGAATTCACGGTATAGGTGTCTAGAAAGCCTCAGTCTCTCTGGCTTAAATATAATTTAATTGGTTTATTAAGCTCCTTGGGTGGAGTTTTTGAAATTTAGAGGCGTGGACATGAAATGAGCACAAATTTTTTTTTGGACGACAATGCACACTGAAGTACTGACGCTTTTACAGCAGCTGAATCTTCTCGACCTCGTTGACTGAGGCGCACTCTCATTCAGGGATGAGATTGGTGCAATGAAAGTCGCAAGGAAAAATCTTAAATTGGAAGTAGCGGCACTACTATGAGGAAGCTAATAGACGGGACAGAATTCGTTTTCTCGGGAAGGGAGCAAAAAGAAAAAATGGATGAGATTTTTTTAAAGGATTCTTACTTCACTGGGTACACGCGTAACTAGTGTGAGAGGGTAGGAAAAAAATTGGAATTTCGAGGCTGCAACTTTATTAAAAGTTTCACGTCGACAGACGCTGGAGCAAAGAAATTAAGATATGGCATGTTTTCTTTTTATCATTTGAAAAAAATAACTTTTTCATCGTTAGAAGAAGTGCTTGAGGATATATTTTCTCATTCTAGTTCAGCTGCACTCGAGTGTGTACATGCTGAAATTGGCGACCCAGTTGAAAGCTACTTGGTTGGATGATAATATACATGATTTTTTTTTTGTTAATCTGTTTTTCTTGTTATTATTTACGTTATCTCTTATTGCAATTTCAGCACGTTATTTGAAGGTAAAAAGCAGTCTCGAGATTTCAATTAATTATTGATCCTTGTGGCTCGAAGAATTAAAGGAAAATCGAGGGGATGAACGCTGTTATAGTGGGAATAAATATTGTCCCTTCTACAGAAAAAAGAGAGATGGAAATTTCCATTTTTCATTGTGACAGAATTAATTAAAGCTCGTTCTCAAAGAATGAAGAATTTAACCTCTAATTATTTCAGGATTTTCAATCGATATTGAAGTACATCCTTTCATTAATATTCTTCACAATATTTCCAATAAATGAAGTCAATACATGAAAAACAATGCACAATTTTCTCGATAATTCCTTTCTACGATAATTCAATTCAGCAATCATTCGTAATTGAATCATCCACAAATATTTCAACTTACCAAATTAAAGTGTGAGTTAATCGAATAAAAGATATCTCTTCACTTGAAAACAAAATTGTACTCAGTTAGGTCATGAATGTAGATTCGTACAATTCTCATCGTTTACTAAACGTGACTTCCCGTTCGTTTAATCGAATTGGTTAATTCCAATCGTTACTATCGATTCTCCACAGTTAGGTACCAAAACCCCATCTGACTCTCGATGTATCGATTAACTCTGACGAATTAATTTATCAAAGTAACCTATTTCCCTACCGCATTGCTATCCCACATTTTTTACTTCTCGTTCTCTGCTCTCGAGGAAATAGTAGTAACAAGCAAGTCGTTTAAATTGAGAATTGGATTGATGTCGGTTTTCTAATATAACGTTCGTTTACTCGAGCTATCGAATTGTCGATCAGCTTGTCAATTTGATCCACTGATTTTCATGCCATGTAGTACTCTTCCAACAAATAGCAAGTAATTACATAGTCATCAATTGATACCCTTCATTTATGAATAAATGAAATTTAAATTTTCAATTTTCATTTTCAATCTGTTTTTTTTTCACGTTAAATAATGATTAATAGGTGCTAAATAGTGGTATGCATTGGCTTTTAATCGTGATAATATAAAACTGCATAAAGGGAAGTGAGACAGCCGAATGGCTGTGTTTGGTGCAGTGTGTGCAGCCGGAGAAGAGAGGGCCGTCAGGCAAAAAGCGAACGCGTGACGCCCAAGTGTAACGATCGTTCTCGCCCAGGCCAATCTATTCTCAACTAGTGTTCGCGCACGCCCGACTGGAAAGCACAACGAAATACAACGATAGTAAGCTTCACTCGTGCGCGCTTCAGACTCGCATTCGTACGGGCTAACACACACCGGGTACTGATGCAATAGAAGATAAAACAGATGGGGAAAAGGGCAACATTCAATCGTGGATTTTCACTAGGCTGAATTGAGAGAAAGAAAAACTGGTTCGTCTCGTTACGTGAATATGCATTCCATGACGTAAACTCAAGATTCTTCAAGATCTACTTCTTTCTTGTCATCCTTACAAAATGAGGGTCACTGGAGAAAAAGAGAATTTCAATGAGAGCAGGAGTGATTGAGGCTTGATGAGAATGTTTGAAAATTTAAAAACACCCTTTTCGGCGGACTACTCCTTTGGCTATTCATAAAGATCTTTTACATTGACACTGTTACTAAAAATATCTACTGAGTGTCAAAACGATTGTCCAAAGATGTTTCAGCAATTTTGGTAGAGTTTTTGCCTTTGGCTGTACTTGGAGACCATTCATAATTCAAATCACCTCTATTTCCATTTCATCAATGTACACAAAATGAAGCACTATCTGACATTGTTTCAACGTAAATTTGGTTAACTAGACCAGTGTTATTAGCCCTCGAGGTATGTTGCAAAGTTATGGTTACCAGATTTCCGTAGTTTGTGTTTTGTTGAGTATGTAACTCACTAGTTTACATTATAAGTGGTAGATACTTTGGCATGATGGTCCACTCGAACTTTTTTCCTCATCCCAAAAATTGCACCTACTCAAACTACAAATTCTCAGGAGCTATTGATAATTCATAGGTAATTCTAGACATATACACATAATGTGCATTGTCTAACGAAGAATTTCTCGTGATGACTAATAATTTTCCACATGGTTGGTAATAATTTATTAACCCTTGATGTTACACAGTCAATATATCTATTTAGATAATTGGAATAACTTTGTGACTATGTTTCAGTTGATTAATTTTCAAACTAGCATATGTTTGCCGTTTAGAATGCCAGATCCTCGTATGAATAGGTCTGGTGTGGCCGGATGTATACACTCCTCTCACTAAAATAAACAAGTTCAGAAAGATGAGATGGAGGCGGGAATCTTTTAATAAACTTGTAACACCTCGCCTCTATCCACCCATATATCTGTCAGAGAAATAATCCTTTTTATTCTTTGCTAAATGATGTCACGAAGCATGCTTGAGCCCATTCACAACTCATACTAGTTGTTAGAGACGTACGTTATCATAAAAGCCGTGAATTTATTACAACCCGAGCATCCAGAGTTGGAGTATTAACTTGAATCATTGATTCAATTTCATTAATATTGGATTTCTTGAAAAAGTTTCTACTCTTAATGAATTCTTTATCAAATTAAACGCTCGCAGCGCTAAGATTTCTGTTCTTTAATAATAACAGCAGAACGAAGCTATTCGAGTAGTGCACAGAACTTCAAGTACTCGAGTAAAACAGATAGATCTTAGTGGGATTAGCTCGAGAGAAAAGCGATGGGCCCCCAGAGACTTTCAGCATGTCAACGGTACAGACAGCTTGGAAAATCAGGTAGACTCTAGAAATTCGATATTCTCCGTTCTCCCTCTCTCTTCTCCTCTCTGTGTTTCCAAACTGCACACAATTCAGAGTGATACTATTTCTTCTCTCGAATTTATTGTTACGAGTGTAAATTTATTTCGTTATCTCAACGAAGAATGACAATTATATAAACAGTATGAGAAGCAATATTGTTGGAATTTCATTCTAGATTGAAAATCTCCAAATTCAGCTGACTCAAAAATAAGGAATTTAAGGTAGAATACATACGCATAGACTTTGAGTTAATTCGTGGATGTCATTAATATTCATGAATGACCGTGGGACACTTGAGTGAGCCAGTGTCATACGCTCCTAATGAAGCTGTTGTCTCCTTGGGATCGATTTTGAACACAGTTGTGGGTAAGGACTTTGACTCCTGGCATTCAAACAGAGAGATCCTTTCTCCTCCCTTTCCAAGTTAGTTTGGAAGCCCATGTGTTAGCTCCTCTAACCCAACAGTTTACCGTTCTAAACGATAGGTCCTCATCTACGCTTGTACGAAGGAACAACCAGCCATTTTCTATCCAATCACTAACATTTATGCAGTAACAGGGAACACAGACACACATATACACACTGATTTTCACGTCCAAAGGACTGGAATTGTTTGATGTCTTATTTACCATCGTGAAACGACGGGATGCGTCAGCCCCGAGTTTATTTGCGGTTGTCGGCGATCCAAAGAGAAACATGGGAGTCTGGGTTAGATAGAATGGTTTGGAGAGTAAGCTACGCCGTAAATTATCGCTGGGATTCACTCTCTCACTTTTTCCTTATCTGTGTGTATGTGTGTGCGTGTTTTGTACGTAGAAACTGACTATTTCATCTCTCTCTTTCTCTCACTTGAACAGAATACATTCTTCTTCAGCATCTCTGTTGCTTTCGTGCACGTCTACTTCGTTCCGCTCCATCCCACACGCAGAGTGGTAAACCAGCAGGTAGGCGGATCGTTTCGGCTCGTCGCTTTTCGCGTGCTCCTCGGGTTATACGAGAATTCACCTTGTCAACGGCCGAATACAGAGGCAGTCTATCATTCTCAGTTGTATCTGATTTGCATGGAATTATAAAGATGTTTAAGCTGATACAGAGATTTTTCAGTTTGATTAAATAACTGTTAGAATATTTTTGGGAAGTTGAATTTTTCATTCCAATTGTCAGACTTATTGATATGTACGTAGAAATTCTATCCGGTAATCTTAGAATTATGTCTCAATCACTCAATTTCCAACGGCTTGATTTCAATAGGGAATGTTATTTTCGATCCCTCTTAAATGACGTAAATGCAATTTCATTACACCGAAATTGAACTCAGAATTATTTTAATTATTTTTACACATCACAATAGAAGGTTTGACATATTCAATCGAGCAGTATCATACGTTAATTTTGGTTCATTAGTATTAATATTTTAAATGTCTCATGAGCATAAGGGAGGCTGAGATGAAATGATTTCGGAAATTTGAAAAAATATCTTTTTTTTTCGAAAAATTTTGAAAAATGGAGATGATGTTTCAACATGTATACATTATTAGCTAATTTTTTCCAATTTTTTCGTCAAGATCCTCACTCTCAAAAAAATTTCGTTTCATTTTGCTCCTCATTTTGTATTTAACTCATCGATCAGTGGTCACAAACTGCTTCCGGCCGTGCCTAAAACAGGATGCTTTGACAATCGTGGAGCCAGGCTATTGCAGCATCTGCAGAAGATTTTTTAAACGGAAATATCTTCCACGGCATCCAGTGACCTGTGAAATACAACGAGAATTCCGTTCAATACGTCAGTCGAGGATAATCACATTCGCATAACTTTCCGTGAAAAACAGAGGCAAGAAAAAAAAGGGCAGTGTAAAGATTGATAAATGAAATCAACTGCTGTAAAAGTAATACCCATAAAGTTTAATCAGAGGAGTGTCAAGCCAGGCACAAACATTTCACCATTATGGGAATGTTAAATTGTACAAAGCAGTGTATTTATGGTGACATTGTGCAGATCCACTTGCCAGGATATTATACCAGCTGAGGCTGGTAGCAACCGATAGTACTTATGCACATTGAATCTCACAGGCCATCTACCAATGTTCCTTTAATATAGCTTAGATATTCAGAAATGTAGGATTTCTTGTCTCTTCCGGTACACACTCGATTCACCCACTGAGTTTATAAAAGCGTTTACTTGTTAATGCTTGCGACATTGTAATACATTGAATTCAATGTACTCGTATAAAAATAAAATTGAGGAAAAAAAGAGTAATTCTTATTATGTCAACATCTCGTTTGTAATTTACACTCTTAGTTACAACGAATCAGATAAACCGAGAGAAATAGAAAGAGAATAGGAGCATTGAATAACGTGTTTCAATAGAATTAATTTTGATGGTATCGCGAAATAGTTTCACACAGTTGTAGATTTCGAAATTGAATATATCGAGAAACAACGAAAGAATTTTACGTTAAATCTACATCACATAAATTTTTTTCTGAAATTAGGATAACTTTGGGATTATCTCGAGGACAAGATCTCAAGATTATTTGAATTCTCAGTAATACTTTGAACACATTTTAATTTCTATAAAAATCAATCTCTCAATTTTACCCAACACAAAATTCCAGAAATTCACTATTTTTCTAATTGAAAATGAAGAATCAAGCAAATGTACGTATTCAAAAAAAAAAAATCTGGATGAATGCAGTCATTTTTGTCCTTTTTCATCAGTCCTCCCTCCGAACTTTCAAATGAATGTGGAAATCAGAGTGAGGAACAAAAAGTTAAAAAAAAAGAGAGAGTAAAGTATAGAAGTCATGTATAGATAAGGGACTCGAACAAACCTCAATCAGTGTCTCCAAAGTTTGTGCACGTTGTCAAGCCGCTAACTGATTTTCTCGTTTCTCTCGTAACATCGTGACGCACATTCTGAATTCTAATACTCAATTCCAATTTTAGGATGGAGTCTATTCCTTCCGGACGGACTCCATGTCCGTTTTCCTTGTTCTACACACATACACACACGCACACACACACACACACACACACATACCATACATATGCCAGAGAGATTCAACTTCTCTGCTGATTTACTCAAATCCCAGATCATGTTACTCCAGGAAAACCCATTTCTATCTATCGCAGTGTGTCCAATTAGTTGTCTAATTAACCCGGCTAAAACACGTGACGCACGAAAGAAACGTGCGTCAATGAATAGAGATGGAGACATAGATACATGGATGGACTCGTGAAAAAATCCTTTTTCCGATTGTGGTATTGTGAGCGTCAGAAGAATCTTAAAAATAATTGGAAGGTTTTCTTAATAGGAATGAAAAAACATCCATACTTCTGATATAAATCGGAAAGGCAATTTCAATGTTCATTTTTCCAATCATTCTCCTTATGTAATATCGTGGAAGAGAATGAAAGGAAGTCAATTGTGCCGATACCTGCATCGTCTTATCTCCTCTGGGCTCAATTTTTCCTTTTCCTCTATTACTCGTTACTCGATGCGCGTGGATTCCTCTGGGGGATTATTATCCGTCTTCGCCTCTACTTTTCTGCTTTCACAATGGAATATGATTTAATATTGTAGGATAGAAAAGAACAGAGAATAACGGAGGAAATGAAGGATAAAGACAGTGGATAGGGAGAGCGAGAATTGTTCAACGATGGTTTCAGCTCATCCCTGATCGGGTCGCAATTACCCATGATATAGGTATTACGGTTAAAAAAGACTTCAGTAGATTTTTAAATTCTATTTTACCTCTATTATTCACTGGAAGATCCGCTTCACTCGTTCTTCATATTTCTCTTCACACCCGTGTATTTTTTCACAAAAAATAATTGCAGAATGCGTGGTAGAAGAGATGGGGAAAAAATAGAGGGAAAAGAAGCAGGTGTTTGATGATCCCATGGGATACGCAGTTATTTACTAGGCAGTTGGTTTTTATGCCTGATTAATTTTCAACTTCATCATTTATCCGTACACTCTATCAAATTCCTTTGATCATGACCCTTTTCGGGGTTTTTCACGTTATTTACAAGAGAGAAAAAACAAAAAAAAATAAAGACTGTTTGCTTCAACAAAATAACTAACCACTTTTTTGCTTTTGTCTTCTTTTTTGCAGGTAAGCATCATACAGCGTACGCATACTTTTGGACCCTCGCTTTTGGTTTTTTCTGAATCGATGTAACTCTCCATGAATACCGGAGCGTAGCTCTCTTATATTTGCGGTGAGTAAACAGAGTACATTCAGCTACCGTAATTAGTGGTCGACACCACCCTCGTCAACTGAGCGGAAGCCAAACGAATTCCAGTTAAGAGAATGTACATACTCTCTTTTTTAATTTCACGATGCGCAGTTCTTCTGCATTCCACTAATTTTCGGTTTTACCCCTTTTTTTTATCACGAGCAAAACTTCCATCTGAAACAAAGAACGAGGGTCGATGTGATCTTGTTTGTCTACACAGTTTGCCATAAAGAAGGATATCAAAGTTTTTCCTACAGCTGAATAACTTTTTCTTGAATTCATGAGTCTTGACGAATCCATTGATTCCTTTTCTTTCAATTTTATTTGCTTTTCCTTCTCATTCGGTCAGTGAAATAGGTGTAATCCAATTTGTAAAAGTTCTGACTTGTGATATATCTTTTACCATCAAATTTCATGATATTCCCTTGCAACTTTTACTCTTGTAATTCAAATGAATTTCAATAACTTATTTCTATACATGGATAAAGTGAAAAGTATTCATGGTTAAACCTTTTAAATTCATAACATTCAATGTTCATTTCATGTCTCTGATCAATTTAAAACTTTCGTTCTTGACTTGATTTACGAAATTTTGCAATTCATGCACCAGCTTCAGTTCAATTGAATTTAATAGTTTCGAATTTTTTCTCACTCTCTCTCACTTTTCAAAGAAATCGAGAAGTTATTTGCATCTCTCGTAGTTTCAAATCGATTGAGTATCGAGTTGATTTCCGCCGTGAAGTGTGCTTGTTCCATTTCCGGAATGTGGTGAATGAAGGAATTGGCCCGTGAATTAATTGACCAGAGGTGAGACTCATCTGTAGTCAGTGCTGCATGGAGTCGTTACCAAATACACCACAAACAGTTGAAACCAAGGGAGTTTCGAAGAATGTGGCTTACCTCAACAATTAATCGCATCACTCACCACATCTCCTAATCCATCGATTTCTATTCATTCTTCTTAAATTCCCAGAAGAACAAAAAACCTCACTTTCCAGATATGCTCCATCCTGAATTCTCTATTTTTGATTCATCTCCGACAGAGACACTCGCATGAATATTCGGCCATCTAATTTGAATGATAGAATAGAATTCTTGATTGAAAATGAACTTTGAATTTCACCAACTCTTCAAATGAAACCATCTGCTGCAGGCTAATTTATTGAGGAGTACCTTTTATTTATCGACTCTATGGATTTCTACCCATTGAACAGTATTGCTAAGGGTCTTACATTCTACACGTTGAAAACTCGTTTCTCCTCTTCACTTGGCGTTCAGCGAAACTCTACCATTAACGTCCCGTTTCGTTCCCTTTTTTCCTTTTTCTTTTGTCCTCACTCTGCTTCATTCAAAGGCATATATATCACGTACAGAAAGGATTGAGGTCGGTTGAAATCCCAGGAACTCTTTCACGAGACTGAGGGGCCCATGAGTGACATGGCTAAGTTTGAACATTTGATAATCGACTAATTGAGAAGATAGTTCCAACTGAAAATCATAAATACTGTAAGAATGAGCAATACTGTCGAGCGTCACCGAAAAAAAAGAGTATTGATTATTCTCTGAAGAGGATTCGTTCCGCAAATTCTTATGAAGCAGTAAAGTACACTCTTTCTTCATGAAAGAATACGTATTTTCATCCACACAGTGAAGATGAACACCATGAGAAATACGAGATAACAAGTAGGAGGGCTACCACGGATGAGTCGAGAAAATTAATGTAGGACGGATGAAGTGATCCATCCAGAGTTCACTAAGCAAGAAGCTGGTGAATGTGTGTGCGAGTTTAATTGCCTGGAATCACGAATAAGTGTTTCAAAATGCAACGTATACTTTGAAACTCCTTTGATGATGCCGTCATGGAATTTGCGCTCGAGGCTAAAAGTCCAACAGGTGTATAATTCTCATCCTTCAAATTTATGATTGTTTCATTAAGAATTATCAAGGTGCCTGCTAGTCATTTCATCAATATATTGTTAGTAATTTAGTTGAATTTTGGGAATTTTTATTAAATTACATAAATCTGTGATTTTTCGGATTAGGCGTTTCGAGAAAGATTCTATGAGATTTTTGCGGTTGAATTATTCTTTAATCATTTCATTTCTCATGGATAGAAATCAAATGAAATATTTTTACACGCTGTAATGAAAAGTAATCGCTCCCAGATCTTTTTATTTCTTCATTCATTCATTTCTTTTTCTCTCCTGTCGTTTCTCAAAACCTGTTTTTTTACGTCGAGCAAAAAAAGACGGGCAAATTCCCGTTGGCGAGTTTTTATCGCTGGAAGCAAGGGAAACAAAGAAAGCAAATGTGGAGGTGAATGAAAGGGTAAATATATACAAGGGTAGAGTGGACCCCTATGAGCAACGTGGAAGTACGAGATTTATGAATTTTTCTTGTTCAGTATGTACATGTTTACACAAAGAGGATAAAAGAAAAATTGTCGCTTACATTTTCTGATGTAAGCCAGTTTTACAGGCGTGAATGAAGATATCCTCTGGAGTGTCAGCTTTCAATGTCTCGAAACTGATAGATGCTTCAGAGGATACTTCTGAAATACATCCACATTCAAAGTTCGGATTACAAAAGATTTATCAATGTATTATGAAACGAAAGATTTCTCATAAAACGAAGAAACTTATGTCTTGTTAGTTGATTCAACTTTTTCGAATGACTCAATTCTTCAAATATTTTATGACGAAGAATGACATCAAAATAATGAGCAATTTCATGGCAATAATTCGTCTTATCTCCACTGTTCCTTCCATCGCACAATATTCCAGTCTTTAAAATACGATAAGTCGAATTTTTTCATCAATCTTTTATCGAAAATTTCTAGAAAACTAATAGGAATTGAGCCTATTTTTCTGGATCCTTTCATGGAGAAAATTGTAAAAGTTTCAAATTTAAAAAAGATTATAGCAAAGTCGCCCCATCTCCCTTAATTTCCGTAATATTCTCAGGAAAAAGGGATATTGTTCTTTGACAATCTAGAAACTATTTCGATAAAATTAACTAACGAATGACAGGAGGTAATTTTGAGGTTGAACATAAGAGCTGAACCATACTCATTTATCTATAATTTCTCGACGTAATTGAATCAAACACTTGCCCAATAATACTCATTTAACTTCTCAATTCAATGACAATTTCACTACTTTTTTGAAAGTCCGGAAATGGTATCATTCCCCTGATGAGAGCCACTGACAAGGGCCGAATCATCAGGATTGATTATTGAATAAATATCAATAATAAATGAAGAAGCATTATAGACCGATTAAGCCATCTTATTCATTTATGGAAAAAAAGATAGTATAAAAATAGATTCATTCTGTCTTTGTGATTGAATTTCTGCACATCATCGTAGTAACACAGAGTTCTTCCATTGACTAACGAAGGTAGATCTGAAAATAATCGAACCTCAATACCGGATTAACTACAAGTGCTAGAGAACCCGTCTTTCCCCAGGATTTCCGTACGATATGCACTGGGAAATGTGATATCGTTGGCTGCACTCATCTACTGTACTATAGCGTATTAGGTTGATGTTCACACAGCCAACATGATACGACTCGCTTTGTCTGGGCATTCCCAAAGAAGAGGAAGAAATCGTACAGTGATGAATTTTTACTATATGATAAATGCACATCTACTGTGGTCACTATTCAAACAGTAATACGAACAAAAAACACAAAAAGATGTCTACTTTTTGAATTTAACAAAATCCCCGGAGTTTCAAATATTATACTGTTAACACTCCAATGCACGCTACAAATTGCATAAAATTTACGGAAGCGGAAATTCAATGTATGCAACTTTCCGCCCTTACACGATTATTCAATGGTTTCAACCACTCACCTACACACATTCACACATTTGTTTACTCGCGAGTATTCTCCAACATCACAAAATCAAGCTGACAATAACCCATTTCCACTTACGCTGTTATACAACACATTGATGGAACAGAGGTAGGGGAGAAACGGTTTAGCCTACCAAGTTTTTTTTTCAATGTTCACCAAATGTAACCCAAGGTTCATAATCGCGACGAGTCACGGCACAATGAGCAGATGCAACTCAACAAATTCCGATTGTTTGGTTTGTTTCTATTATTATTTTTTCCACTCAATTTCAGACTATCCATTTTTTTCCTCTTTTTTTTTAGTGTTTTGGGATGTTTCATTTTACGATGCGCACTGCATGATTGCAGCGGATATTGATTCGATGATAGATGAAGTATTTCGATTGAAAAAAAATCGTATCCTTTCCGCTTACACAATCATAGAACCTATGGAAAATCATAGAATCGGCGAAGATTATGATTCTGACAGAAAAAATAAAGCTTGCGTGTTGAATTTCTTGATTATTCTTGAATAATCCTAATTGCTGAATGCCATTTGACGTGTGACTCCGTTAAAATGAGGATCAGTACTTGACAATTAAGACTATTCATATTCGTGCAGGATGAGACAAGCGGGCTATGAGAATTCGTCAAAATCATTACCGTGAATATAATGGAGGAGCATGAGATTCAACTTCTCTCAGTTTAAGATTTTCGAGATATTAACTTCGTAGTAGCGATGAATCATGGTAAATTTTGATACACAATGAGATTAATTAATTTCAAAAGCCCCAAAATCTCAGCGAGGCATTCATGTGACAGGCATTTCTCTTCATTCATGTGAATTTTTGGAAAAAGAAAGAATGAGGGTCTAGACAAGTAATTTGCGTCAGCTAAATGTCTTTCTGTGGACTCAGACGTATGTAATTGGGGAATTGGCGCGCACTGCTGTATTTTCCTTTCCAACGTTGGAAAAAAGACGATTGACAAAAGACTCCCATGGGTACGATCGTTTCTCCTCGCGACGATTACACAGATCCACATACACGACCAATGCTGTTGTTCATTCGAAAATACCTTTGAATCTCTCCCTCCACAAGTTCAGTTCTTTCAGGCAGAATTCCTAATTTCTTCCTGATTGGCACTGCCATCATTGGCTAGAACATGTCTCAATTTCTTCAGAATCTTTGGATGAGCAGAAAAAAATGAAGAAGAGGTCCATCAATGTCCTTACATTGAAAATTATCTTCTTACAGAAGCGCCATTACGCTCTTGTAATTGATCAATATTCTGCAATTGAAACATTATAATTTCTTTTTTCATTTCTCATTCTTTCCACTGTTTTTGGAATCTGGATAAAAAATGGAGCAGTGAAAATTTTTATTCAAAAAAATCATCACTTGGAATTTCAAAACTCTACATGATTTAAAAATCTTTCCAAACTAAATTTTGTAGTTTTTCATAGTAAATCAGGAGCAGGAGAAAATTCTAGATGTATAAGTAGACGATATCCTAATTGAATAATATTTACTCATAAATATATTGTAGAAAATGGTGTTGCTACGGTTCCGACAATTAGAGCATGATCGCTCTGATGAAAATAACTCCAGTAAATTGGATTTGATCAATTCGTGAAGTTACCTTTCTGACGTTGAGTGATTCTCCAATGATTTCAGAATCGTGCCGTTTCTCACGGCTGCAAGTATTTCCGTTATCGACGTCTATTAGGTTGATCATGATGAAATGGATGCTGACGAGACATTCGAACGAATCCTCTTGTTATATCCGTTATTAATTCTTCTAACATGATGTCTGTAATGACCGTCTGTTCCTGATCCTTGGAATTGCGCTTAAACAAAATTTTAATCGAATTTGATGTCAATTTCGACTCGTCTAGATGAAGATCTACAATTCGAGAGTCTCTAGCCATAAAAACATTTTTTTCTGCTCTTTAATCAATAATTATCTTATGAGAAGATCACACTGAATTATTAGCACTAGAGTGATTCACTTGATAATCGAACGAACAATCTCCTCCCCTAACTCAGCATTTCACGTCAAAATAGTGAGTTCAAAAAAAAAGAAAAATGATAAGATAAAAAAGGCGGTCGAAAAGTCGATAGGGTCGAATCTCGCGTCTTCGAAATGGTGGAACGAGGAGCGAACGTGGATAGAACACGCTTCGGCGAGCATCGTTTGTTCTTTCCAGGCCGGTGGCCCGTGGGATCTTTTCACAAATCCGGGTTACACTGGCAAGGATAGGCGAGTATATGTTGAAACTTCCAAGTGAGAGAGAAGAGGTAACAAAGGCGGAATTTCATCTTTGCCAAAATTCGTCGCAGTTATATCGTCCAACTGGCTAGAATCTCGAGAGCCGCTTTGGTTGGATAGCCGGAAGTACTTCAAGTCTTTTATCTCTATGGAATCGAGAACATCCGCATGCTTTTTCATTCTTTTTTATCCCGTCAACTTCTCTATCAAATAATTTCCAACACAGTTTATCCATTCTTTCATTTTTTTTCTTCATTTTTAAATTATAATACAGTGTGTTCATTAGTGAACTCTCAAAGCTTTAATTAGTACTTTGATTATGTCTGTCGGTGAATATTCAATTGTACATACAAAATACAGAGATCGATGAGTGTATTGTTGATTTCGGTGACAATTTATGCAATGCACCATCCACGCAGCTTCATTTTGACACTGGGATTATATGCTCATCCAGCCTAACGAGAGTACCAAATGCAATTCCTCTTTCAATATTCAATTCCATCAGGATGTATTCACATAAATAATTGCATTCGGGGTAATTATAAAATCATTAGTTTGTATTTGCACATCATCAGAATATTACTGACAGTTTTCACGTTTCACTATATTTCATGGGTCCTAAGATTGTCGAGTAGTTGCTATATATGTCAATCAATTTTTCCGAGAGGAATACTGATATATTTAAAGACACATAAGTGAAATTGTCAGATCCATGTGAAGTTCTTCTGCAAATGTGTCAGTTTCGATGAAAATCAAGGCAGATACCATAAATTTAGAGTGGACGATTTATTGACTTATTGAATAGCATGTGGGACGTAAGACGTTAATTATGTCTTAAATGCAAGCATTCCAAGTGATCAATATAGTTCAGATGAAAACCATTTATATGATGAAACCAATCACTCAGTGTAACATGTCGAATTCCAAGAATAGACGACAGAAAATGTATGAATTTTTAACTATCAATCCTTGCTGAGTACTGAAAATTGAAATGAATCGGAGTGCAATTTCAGAATATTCATCGAACTTTGCTCAGAATATTCATCAAAAGATGTAGAAAAATTTCGTTCATTGATTATTAGTATGGCTATACATTCCCCTCTTCTCCCTTTGATAACAACTCACGATGAAATGTATTCGATGTTTCCATCTCAAGTGTTTTCCTTATTTCGATCAAAAGCCAACAGATGAGTAGGAAGCAGAGAGACATCTCTTTTCACAAAATGAAATTCCGCAAAGTCAATGTGTATCCCAGAGAAAAAAAAGGAGAGAAAACCAAGTCTCGTTACCCACTTCCGTCATCATTCCTTCATTCTTTCTCTCGTGTACTTAAACTTTAATCAGAGTCTTTGTACAATGCATCTATATAGCGCGCAGGAAGTGTTCTCAAAGAGAGAAGGATCACCTTATGAATTCAGTAGAAAGAAAAAACGAAAGAGGATGGGCTTTTCTCCACCACAAGAAAAGGAATGAAGTGTAATCTACAAGTTTCTAACATTTTTGAATCATAATTTCAATTAAACTGATGGGCAGTGTTAACGGTAAATACACTGAGAGGTAACCAAGTGTGCAACGTAATACTGCAACAGGATTTTAGTTGAGGATTTGGTTTTCTCTCGGATGATGGTGTAAAAGAAGGGTATTGCTTACCGAATTTCTGTAGCACAGCTGTTTTGCAGTGGGCCGAAACTATTACAAAGGAGACCACGGCGCCATCGTTGGAAAATAGCCCCAGACGATAATCCAATCTCCGGGTAGCATGGTGTAGCTCAGACTCATTGGTGTGCCAGAGTTTGCAGAGACGCCGAATTATTACGCAGCGAGCCGCATAAATGCCCCAAGTATATGCGGGCTGGACTCCCAGCGTTAATAGCTGCACACTTCCATTTTGGGATTGTTCTAATTAATAGGGATTATAATTGGCAATTAGGTACGACCAAGCGTGAAGCTATACCTGGCCCATCCACTGTGACCCCCAATGCAACTGTACCACATGCCTAACGATCCTCCAGCAATAAGTTAGTTAATCGTCTGAAATAAACGTACGGTAAGCAATTAATAGAATATAGGAGCAGAAAAAAAACGATAGCCACTGTCCTAGTATCGGGCTAAGGGTGGTGATAATTTTTGTTCACTGTCCCATAAGACTCACCCAATATCAATCATTCTGCATTTCACCATATAAACAAGTATGAAACTCAGTGGATTGATGCTATTAAAAACAAATAGATCAAAATCGGAGCTGGATGAAGAAGTTCGAACGTTTCACGTTTCCCCTTTCTTTGACATATTTGACTGATAGAAGAATAATAGAAGAAATTAAACAGTTCAAGCTAGAACTTCACGACTGATTCATCCCAGCAGGGAAAACGGATTCTTGCATTTTCGTGAAAATTTTACAGTTCTATCAAGTGCTTTCACTAATTTCAAGATTTTCATCATGTGGACTATTGAATTCCAACAAAAATCCAATGCGCCCGTGTCGTCTTGCATGTCCGTTTTACCCTATATACTTTTTTGGTTCGATGCATCAACTCTCCGATATCAAAGGATCCATGCACGGATATCACCGACTAGTATATAAACATAGACACGTGCTAGAGGATAACAGATCATCATGAAGAATCATGTTACTCGATTCTTCCACAGTGCTCTCGACTTACACTGAGTAGATATGTGAAGACAGTTGCGCTTGTGCTCTATATTCTTTATCTCATATTCAGGATAACCAATAATTTCGATCATTGAAATTTGTCCCATGTTTTGAATGAGCTCTAAATTTGATTCCAAGTAATTTTTACTCCAAAAACAACTCCGGGTATCTCGGAATAAGATTCTCTCGATATTCCTCACCAGAAGTTCGAATTCACTGCGGTTTCCACATTTCGGATCCAAGGGACTTGATTAATTCACTGAATACAAGCTAATGCATAGATTTAAAATGACAGTCTGGGACGAGTTAGTCGTTATCGAAGGCGGACTCTTTATCAAAAGGAAATATTTGAGAGCCTTTCCCAATCAACACTTCAATTGAAATCGGCTCATCGCCAACATTCACAGTAAATAGCTCATGGAAGTATAACTATTTTCAGCCAAAAACTACCCATCTGATCATGGGAATTAGATATAGCTCATAGAAACGGTGAATTTGATCATGATCCCTGCTTCTATTTCAACTAAATCAATCCCTCTACTCTCCAGTGCTCCTTATAACTTCCTGAATTCACCGAGATAGTGCAAACCGCAGTATCCTGATGAATTCTGATCTATATGTGTACGACGCTTGATCCAAATGTTGGTACAGGAGTGCATAGTACAGATTGGATACTCTCTGTTTCCATTTCGCACTTCTGAATCTACCATCTTGTTCGAAGCATTTGCAATCAGAAAATCACCATGGGGGATTGCGGAACTCCTACCTAATATTCGCTCATCCACTGCATTAGAGAAGGTGTGTTGCTATTCAGAATTGGAGATACCATCGTGGCTAATGCTTTCTGAAGAAACTAATCAAACAGCAAGCTCATGTTATTTATGATGTTAAATCATACCGCAAAATTCATTGATCAACCCTCTATCTGATTGTGCCTATTTTGATAACAATCTGATTGTCAACGATTCGCTACTTATATTGATTGCCGTTAAGAGAGGCAGATACTTGAGTTTTATCCCTCCCCTCGCTTATTCCCTCGTTTTTCCACTAAATCATAGTGTATGAAACGACTTATTTCCACTGATTGCCTACAAGAGCCACTGGAAATTGTGTTTCAATCGCTGGTGACTGGTACAAAACGTGAGTATAACATTCACATCACTGAGCAACCTCGATGATGTCATGCAAGCTTTTCACAGGAAATTGAATTCTCACTTTGAAAAAAAAAATATAACAGGAAAATGTCAGTTCATTTTCAAAAATTCTTACCTGTCATTTCATCATTTTCTATAGAATGTGAGAGTCCTCAATCATCACATGCTGGATGAATTTTTAAATGAATGGTGGCCACTCGTTGTACAGATGATAAGGTGAGAAACAAGTATTTCTCAAGAGGATGATTGTGTGAGTTTGTTCCCTACAATGGTGAATTTGAAGAGGAAATACTGGTCAGACCGGCTTTAGCTTGACTCTACGGGAGGTCTAGAGTGGTGCGAGCTAACTCACGCCTTATATACTGCGTCTGCTAGCCCTGAATCAAGAAGAATAAAATTATATAAATTGCTATCTGACAATAATGTTCAATCATGATTCAGGAGAAATAAAAGGTAATAGTGTCTGTAAAGGAATAGAAGAATTCGTTGTAATGAGTACCCACAAATGATTTCTTCCTTTGCTGTGAGAAAAGAGTTTTACTAAACAGAAATGTAAATTGCTATTTTCTGATTATCCTCAACTACGGAGAATGCAGAAATTCGATGTTGTCCAGATAGTGTGCAAACATCACATCTGTATGGACAAAAATCACTGGAGAGAGTCAGCGAATGAAAGTCAGTCAATGCTGCTATGTCAGAATGTGACAGAACGATAGCGTGCAGAAAGGACGAGAAGAGGCAGATCAATCTGATACGATCGCCTGACAGTGTTGTGTAGAAGCTTCCGAGAAAAAAGATGACTGTCAGGATACTGGTGAATACAGATGGACCTTATGATAGCAACACTCGTGAAACCCAAGGGGACTACCTCCTATTCTGTTTAGGAACACATTGGAGTAGCGTCAGTTCTGAGAGATGAGGTCGTTTCTTTCCAAAGCAAGAATATACTGCGTTTCATCTAACAAAAATTACGTGACTCAATTTACGTGTGATGATAAGAAATGAAGATTCTCTAGTTCATTCTCACTGTTTGTTTAATGCTTATTGATTCATGGTCAATTTGGCACCAAAATAACTGGAAATAATTCATATATTGCCGCCATCAAACATGACTCACGGACGAATCTCCAATGATAGTATATACATATATATCTGAGGACCATTGACTGAGTATGTACAACAATAAATCATCGGTCCTCGTTTCATGACAATAGCAGAGCTTTGGTGTTGAATCCAGTGGAAATCCGAAGAATGGCCCGTCGGGTCAACCAAAGTAGATGGTCTGTCGATTCGAGTCGTCTGCCACGCATCAAACAATGCGTGCAATTACGCTTGGCGTGCCCACCATCGCCCAACTAGGTCTGTATGCTCGTAGCGCCTCTTTACAATAGAAACTGCAAACGAGGCAAATGTGGTCCCCTCACCTCTCTTTTCTAGCACTCACACTCTCACCTCCTCCACATGTCTCATTTGACAATATTGTCCTACTTTTGTTGCTATCCCATTCATATCTCTCTCAATTGAATTCGTAAAATATTGAAGCATCAATCATTATGAAAATTCGAGAAAAAAAAATGCTTCTCATCGAAAAAATT
Organism: Aleiodes alternator; assembly: GCA_963921955.1. NCBI lineage: Eukaryota > Metazoa > Arthropoda > Insecta > Hymenoptera > Braconidae > Aleiodes > Aleiodes alternator. The sequence goes on along the minus strand of OY998102.1, from coordinate 10,599,193 downwards.
CACAGCGAATAATCCAGTTGATGTTTCGAGAGAATTAGAATTGAAAATTATTTCATATGAATTTATTTCAATTTTCACTGAATTCGCATGAAATAGAGAGACTATGTCGAGTCAAGCGAGAATGATTTATAGAGAAAGTAAATGTGCCGCCTGTGACTGTCATTCGTTTTAAAAATTGTCTCTTGTCCGCAGCTTCTGCGGGTCGTTAACGTTTATATGACTGTGTTTTTACGATGTACCCCGATGACTCTGTCGTTAAACATGCAGTTAGTCCACCTTTTACAAACATCTGGATACAACTCTGTCTTATCCGGACCATTAAAGTGTAAATTGCGTTGTATAGCAACACTTGTACTACAATAACCTTGCTCAATATAATTATCATTTTATTCCTTAGCTTTCAGCCAGTGTAAAATTCTTTTTTTTCCCATCAAGATATAAGTTCGTGAGAATAATTTAATCTAGTGAAAATGTAGTGAATGACATGTGGACACACTGAAATCCGAGTTGTTGATGCTGAATGGTAGATACTGTAGACACGGTTAATCCATTGGAGGTTTCATTGACAGAAGTCAACCGTCGAGATCACCAGGACATCCATATCTTCGCCCAAGTGCTCAATGAAAGACTCCCTGGGGCTCGAACGACATCGACTAATACTTCTAGGTGTTTCAGTCTCTCCTTTCTCCCTTTTTGATGGCACTGTTTCTGCACCACATATGCGCCATATACTCTGAAATCTCTTAGTTTATACGTATATAAAAGAAGAAAAAAATATATATATATCTGTATATAACCATGAAGCAATAAGTATTGCCTTTACGGAGGGACCCTTGTCGGTATACGTAAGTTATTTGTCAATATCAATAAGGGAGGGCATCACTGGATTGTGAAAAGGACGGGGGGGGGGGTGGGTTATTGCCGAAATGTTAAGAGACAGGAGGCGAGAGAAAGACGCGTTGCAAGGAGCAGTATATGTCCGTTTGTACTAATATCGAGAGGCGAATGACTTATGGTCATGTAGACCCTTCTCTATTTTTTCCTTCTCGCACAGTCTTTTTCTTGGATAAAACCATGAGAAAAGTCGAGAAAGAAACACATATATCCCTTTATACCAGGGGTCGAGTCAGGGGGTGAAACTGGTATGGGTCACACAAGGGGTCTCACAATTCTATAGTCCCGTGCGTGTGATTCGCATGTGAATGTCCAAAATAACAATGGAAATGTAATTTCCTCCACTTTCCTTTACTTGCTCTTTTGGCTCGCGTCACGTTACTGGCTTTAACCAAATTGAATTCTTTTGGTCGGGACCTTTCAAAAAGATTAGTAGTAGGGGGTTCTTTTATGGGCTTGAGGATATATACTATTTTCAAATCTTAATGAAGTCACAGAATGGTATTTGGTCAGTGGGAGATAAGTAGATTTTTCCATTTACGACACTCATTCTTTTTGGCGCATTTATTCGTGAATGGATTCAGAGCTATCGATGCATTTTCGGCTGAAATGCAAGGTATGAGAGTGGAAAAATGGTTCATACCAAAAATTCAGACGCAAGTTATTCAGTTTGAACGAGAAACTTTTGCGTATTTGCCAACGTCTCAGAATTTCTTCAGATAAAAGACAATTCTTCAATATGCCATCATTGCCAACAGGTCTCTCGAAAGACAAGAGACCGAAGGGTCGTCTCATCCCTTCCCTCTACAATTCAATATCTTAATAGCTTCTGATTGGAATCTCCATGATTCTAGGACCACGCTGATGACATTGTTACGTAACTACCAGTTTTCATTCTTCAGTCCAAAAGATTTCATCTGGAAACTTGCTGCACGTGCAATAAAAATACCGCAGTAATTCCGGATTCCTCTGGGTACAATCGTAAGCATGAATCACTTTTGTAAAACTGAGAAAAAGTCCAAACTCGTCATTATTGATTCTCTCATAGTACCAAAGAGAATATCTTGGATGCATTTAAAAACTTCTAGTTTTCGACGGGTTTCCTCCAGAAAAAAAAGGAAAAAAAAGTAAAGAAGAAAGCTTAGAAACTTAAAAAGTACGAACTAGTAAAAGTCAAACAAGTGAGATAGCCTGCAATTCCTCCTCAGTTACAACGTTCAAATTATCGAAGTTTGCACCCAGCTCGTTTATCCTCTGGCATCGTCGCAATACTGAAGCACGCACAGAGACACTTGAGCACGTATGTAGCTTCCAGGTAACAAGAAGTAAAAATGAATCCAACCTCTCCTCTATCTTTGCAGTTAAGACTTTCTCCTCTTTTCATTCGTTTCTTTACTTTTGCAACTAATCTTGAAGCTTTGATTGGTGTCAATGAACTCAAAGAATCATGAACAATTTATTGAAACGAAATTCTCTGTAAAGCAAACTGAAACTTGAACTCAATGATTTACTTGAAGTTTTTCGAGTAGAACTTCAAAGTTCGTAACGGTAGTTGAAGTAATTACCTCAGTGAATTCCAGAGTCTTATTGAACCGATACTCTTTCGGCATTGGCATTAATGCAATCGATAACGTGAAAACCTTGCACACATTATAATTCATCGTAGTCTGAATTTCTAAACGTATTCATGAAGATCGATAGGAGCGTTTGATAGACATATTCTGTCCCTTCTGTCGGTTTCTCCTGTTTTAACGATACAACTATACAGCCCCAGGTTCGATGCAGCCCGCCAGCTCATCACATCTATGCATCCGTCCTCATTAATTGATAATGATGAACTAACACAGTTAGCCATACTTCTATTCTAAAAATATGCTAATATGCAGGCTTCCACATGAATATGCTCGATGATGAGCTTGAAGTCTCTCTGAATGTACCATTAATTTCAAAATACAGTACAACCTATCGTCATAAACATCTCTTATTCATGTTAATGGAGGTCAATTGGCTATTGATTCAGGACAGGGCAGAATGAGAAATTGTTGGAATCAATAATCAATGGCGTTTGGTAGATAGAAACTATGTACAAGTACGGTACGATTCAAGTGAATTATTCTCTCTGCTCTAAATGTATCGGCTTATGGCGATGAGAGAAACATCGTTGTGGTGTACTATTTACGGGATTTTTGGTTGGCTGAGAGTCTCCCAGTGGAGTTACAAGCACATCAATTCTACAATGTTGTAAAGCGGCAGTTTGGGTGCCCGTAGCGAGGCCAGTGTCGCATGCAGGTATACGCACGCTTATCGTACAGAGACGGATGCTCTATTATGTTCACATACTCAACATGCCGGGCCGCTTCAATTGAATCGTTCGCACAGATTACCCAATGATGCATAGTGGTTCTGACGACAGGTATGCGACGAAGCAGACTATTGTGCCAACCCGTAATTCCAGACACGTAAAAGCTATTCCGGGAATCTACTCCTCATTGTTATGCAATCAAGGCGACAAGAGGAGAGGGCCAAACTGGGGGATCATAATTTCCACGTGGGTCACCCTACCTCCAAACTTACAAGTTAAAAGAACAAGGGAAAAATCGGGAGCGAGAGGAGAAAAACAGAAAAAAAATCACAGCTCTTTTGAAAGGATCACACAAAAAGCCCAATCTCTGAATGCGCTGGTAATAGCAGCGTAGGAACAACAAAGAGAACTCTGGGCTAGATTGTGCATGTCGACGGCGCACGGCTTGGCTAAAGGCAACTTTCCCTCTTTCCCCTTGAATTCCGGCTGGTGGTTCACACTCTGACAGCATTGTTTTGTCACGACAAACTTGGCAGCTATTTAACGCCTCTCCACTGTCCTTCCCCATCCACCACCTCACGCCCTTTTGAGATCCCCCAAAATGCTGTATCCACCATCACTACACTCAGAGCCTCATCGTTTCCTGCTTATCCTCATGAGGAAACACCTCTTCTCTCTTTCCTGACCGAGGTCCTCGGCCTGCCAACCAACTTCCGAGAAACTTTGGACTTTCCCCTCCCCCCCCCTGCCACAAACTCGAGGGCAACTGCATCCCCTTCTCTCGTGTTCTTTTTTTCCTAATAGAGCTTCATGAATATACTCATACTTCAGTGCAAAAATTAGGAATAAGTTTAAGTTCTTTGAAAATCACTGTTTATTCTCAGTACTCACTTTATTCACTCTACTTTTCCCATGGTACATAATAGAAAATAAAGCTGAACCCACGATATCTGCGCGTGTCTGGTGAATTTATTGCGGGCAATCGATCCCAACTCTCTACACTCTACCCCTGTGAGTTGTTATTTTCAGGCCCACATCGAACCACACGCGTTCACCGCCGTAAACCCGTAATTATTATAGAACGACGCGTGCATATACCCCTTGGTACGAGCCAGTACCGGTGTATTTTCTACCCCTAAAACTTTGCCGTTGCCCTTATGGATTCTCTACTATCACGGCCGAGCAAGTTTCTCCTTAGTATTGCTGAAAGTGTATTAATCATCAGTTGTATATATTTTGGTATCGAATGACACGCGGCCCCAATAGCTTGATATATCATAAAAATAAATTGGAGACGACTGCCCTGATGATAAAGGCCTTTTCCCCTCTGCTATTAAGCATTAGTTTCGTGTTCAACCATTTATCCAAGTAATTAATATGAAACGTGAAAAAAAATAAGAGCAAAGGAAATAACCAAAGTCATAGTAAAAATATTAAACAGCAAGACTATTGATCTTTCCTCGCCCACACTGAATTTTACCTTTGGTTCGTGACACATGAAACTGTCTTCTGTGTTTGGATGATGTTGGTCCGAGGGGAGAGTAAGAAACACGAATGATTACTATCAGCACGCAGAGGCTCGATGTTATCCATTGCGTAAAAGTGGGTCGTACCCATACATAATTGATCTCAACTCTATAAGTATACTTTCACCAAAATGAAAGGTATCCCAACTCTCCCTCCCTCCATTTTCCAAATTACAAGAATTACCAGAATAATTGTCCAAACATTAAATTCCAAATGGTAATTACAAATTTGCTAACTCAGACTGTCCAAAGCAAACTATTCCAAAATGTATCGTCTCCTTTAATGATTCTCTAGCATGAATGTACAGTATTAAAGTTCTTAAAGGATTTTCTGAACTCTACGGAAACCATCCTTCCGGTGCGTTTTCAGCTTTACTCACCTGACCACGTTTTATCAGTGAAACATTTCACATTATTCACAATAATGCCGGAAGTAAACTATTTAGCCTCAGGGAGAATTTGCACGGTACACTAACTTGTTTTGCAGAGGGAGAGAGAGAGAGAGAGAGACAGGTCGCGAATTAATCTTAAGTGGCGCCGCAGCCAATTTATCGAGCCACGTGACGGATATGATCGAGGTCTGATATAACTACCCCTTAATTAAGGAGGAATCGGGTCCAAGGGATTGGACGTGGTTATGTACAAGTACCATATGGGTTTCTCTGATAAATACACTGGTTATACACATCCACGTGCCTTTATCGTTTAGTTTAAAATTGAGGGAGAGATGCCTGAGTAGTTTATTATATCTCATCTCACGCTTGTTCGCATTATGTTTCCTTTTCACACTATAAAATGAGGTTATCGAGAAAATTAGCTCGTAGATACGGTGAAAATAGCGCCTGTTAAGCGTCTATTGAATTTAGAATTTGATGTTAAAGGTCACTGTAATCATTGCCCATGAAATTCATTTCAAATTTAGGATCCTCATAATAATACCCTCCAATGCAGCCACCCAATCATATACTTATTCACCCGAATTTTTACGTTTTCTGTTCCAGGTAAGCTCTATTCTGGTGAGAAATGTCAGACGGGTATCATGAGAGAAGGATTAGCTGTGACAGCATTTTGGGAGAACTACATATGACAGAAACTCCAGAGCTATTTAACGATGCGGAAAAGCCTCTTTCGGTGACGTGACACCCAACCAGTTTGTGTATCGCTCTGAAATTTTTATATTTTTTTTTAATTCTCTAACTTTATTTCATTCAATAATTCACATGGGATTCCCGTATTTCGAAGTGAGTAAATTTTCAAAATAATGTAGGATGAATAATTATCACGCGATATAGTTTAAATAAGCTCTACGGCCAACTCGTTCTCTATTGATTAGTTTAACAGTTCTTTTCTTCTTCTGAAGCTGCTTCCACGTTGAAATTCCAAAACAGTGTCAATGGGTAATTGGGATATAGTCTATTAATGTAAACTATATTTTATACTTGCGTGTGGAGTAAATATTACGTACTTCATCATGGCTGAATGGTGGATCTGTAGCTCGCTTCACAAGCCCACCCCCCAAATATGGGCAATACATATAGACATATCACTGTAACATTGATATCATGATTTAGTTGCCTACCAAATGCCAACATTGAATGGCAACGTTTACACGTGGTGCATGTAGCGCAGACGCCGAATTAGTTAACACAGAGAGAGAGAGAGAGAACGATTCGGTGAATCGCGCACTGCACTGAGACCTATAGGTCATGAAAATAACATGTACACAGCTATACTCATTTTCATTGTATATGTAGACTCAGAGGGTGGTATACGATTCACGTGATCCACCGCGAATGTTCGCCTTACCCTTGCCTCTATACTCACTGTTGAACGGGAGGCTTTGCGGTGTGCATTACAGATGTAATTAAGATAACTGAGGTGAAGGCAGCTATGCACAATGTCTGATATATGTGCTCCTGGATCCACTATAGTTGCTTTACGAAGCATTGCGTAATCGTGGTCGCAAACCAGCGAACCGTACAGTACTCCAGGAATCCGTGGAATTTTCGGGGTTTCTCATTGGATGTTTTGCTATTATGCATTGTTCTGTGGTTTTGCCTGAATACATTGTTGAGGATGAAAAGTATTCGTGTTACTGTGGATTGTTTGTTATTGAGCAGACTGATCAATATGAGCTGATTGATGTTCAATCTATGCTGCTATCCTCTTCTCTTTCATTCTGCTAAATAGATTCTCAAGCGATACACTGCAAATAGCTCGATAAATTCCACTTCGTGATGGCCATTTTGATGAAGGCATACATCTCAATTACAATATCATTCCACTGTAAATGAACATATGCATTGAGCTGCAGTGAAACAATTCTTGTATAGATATGGTTAGGTTCCTCTGCCAGAAATAGTAGAGAAATAAAATAAAATAGGTTGAAGCGTAACTTGTTAGCTTGGGCAGGAGCTTTCTACACTGGTACTGCTCCACTTGGCGAGAGCATGTACGACTGACAGTATGACAGTCTCGAAGTAGACAGTCGGACGTATAGAATGTATAACAAAAAAATTACTATGTTGTGTAGGACGCGCATGTACAACATATGGCGTAGGAACCCGCTTAGCTTCATCCTTCGTTTCCGTTTCCGTACCACGGGGTTTGCCCTCGTCTCTACGTACATGATGCCAAGCATCTCTCATTCCAGTAAGCCCAACTGTATGTATCAAAAGTTAGTACATGCAAGAATGTACATCATGCAATTCTCAAATACCCAGAAAATAAATAAGGACGTGAATTCGTTTTGTCTCCGACAAGAATCTTACTATCGATTTTTTTTTTCATTCATAAAATGGAATAGCTAAATTATTTCTCCTGTGATGTAGAGTATTTGTTCCGGAGAAACACACGTTGACCATAAAGTTCTTGATATTCAAGAACTTTGGTCAAACCGCTCTTTGTTAGTAGGACAAAGCCCTGTTTCAACAGTTTGGAAATAGATATGATTGAGACTGCGCATCAATATTCCATGGCTTAGAAACAATTTCTTCACAAAGTTCAACACTTCATTGTTAAATACAAAGTTTCAATCTTTGTGTATTCCACCCTTAATATGTATTCACTGATATCTTAATCAGGTGCAAAGTGCAAGTCATTCAACGCCTCAGTGACCAACTTGGGTTCATGAAAACTGTTCAATAGTTTCCAAGTATACCCATATGCTCTTGGCAATGATGATCATATTAAGCAAGTTATGAAAATGGCTTTTTTTCCATCATACCTCATACATTCTTAGAATGAATTTTACGACGTGCCGTCAATGTGTATTCTGCTTAATATCAGTACTACGAACATTGTCATAAAAAAGGCAATAACACGTGCTAGTATGTTTATCTCAGCCGATGATGGTTTACTTGCCATACATAACAGTTTGTATAAGCTTGGAAATGCGTTGAGCGCCATCTTTGCCTGAGTACTGAAACGACACCAAGCACCGAGAGTGCAAGGGCCAATGGGCGGAGTTCTAGTCATTATTTTCCCATTTTAGCGTATTATATCGGATGTGATAATATCATGACGATCAGTCGATATTGTGGGAAGTAAAGAAAGAAAAATACACGTTTCCCTGGTTGTAACAACCATGAATCCTTAACAGGATCAATTATTTAAGCATTAAGCAATATTTCCTTTTCCATTCTTTCGTCTCCTCGTTCCCCATTTGAGCTGTCAATTTTTATCCAATAAGAATATCTTTTTGACACACATTATTTCATGAAAATTCAACGCATTATTCATGTACAATTAACAAGGGAATATCGTTATCGTTATTCATACGTAATGGCTGATACTCTGTATCATCAATTCCATATAACATTCGACCACTGTAGCCTCTCATATCCACTACTGATAGTTAGATTTGTAGAAATGTTCAAATAGCCAACCATAAAACTCTACATCGTTTCCAACTCACAGGATAAATTGGGCCGTGCATCAAACCAAATTAACGGCCACACCACTACCACTTTAATTTCTCTCTCTTTTTTCTCCCTCACTCTGTCTCACTCAGTGCGGACAATTAAGGATTTTCCATAGTTTATAGACGCTGAAGTGGGCTTTTCGTTTAGTGGCCTATAAATTCAGCCAATATATTCTACTTCGTTGAATCGTTTTGAGAATGGTTGAGAGTTTAGTATTACGTTATATTTCCGCTGCACATGTGAAAGACACTACTACTATTTGGTAGGCATCAGAATGAACGTTATGCATAGACTACTATGGATTTTATTGATCGTATAAGTGTGATTTTTCACTTGAACCGTTTTCTTTTCCATTGGAATATCTGCAAGGTCGATGAGACTTACAACTGTTGGTATAAATCTTCGAGATTAGAAAGTGTCAAACGAATGCTGTTCACATTCAGGTGAATTGTATGAAGTGTACACGTTCCAGTAATTTAATTAAAATTCTATCTCGAAATTCATCCTCAGTAGCAATTTTTATCACCTCCAGAGAGTTCTTTATGCTCCTGATATTCGTGAGTTTAACGGCAAATGAAAGCTACCATGCATATTGTAACCGTCAGCTCTATTATGGCTCTCCTACGCACATTTACCCCGCGTACAATAAATTTTCAAACAGTGGAAGGAACATAACATTGCTCGCACGATTGGAAAAGGGCTCCGGTGATTTCTCCAATTTACCCAAACTCCCAATGTACCCAGTGTCGAGGAAAATGTGCGCGCGCGCCTTCTCAGAGTTTGGACGTAACTCTAAATTAGATCCACTCCCAATAAGGGGTCGTTTTCGTTCACGAGATTTCTCTTCTCACCCCATCATTTCATTTCTCCTTCTTCCTTCTCTCAAGTTGTTTTTCTTCCATCCACCCCTTTTTTGTCGCCTTTCTTTCTTTTCCTCCAGTTAAAGGAATCGTATTAGATTTCCTACGGAAATTTATAGTGGATACATTAATTTCTCGCTGATTGTATTACAGAATGCGAAACACGTAAAGTGATTAAAATTCCGAAAGTTTTTCATCCCCATGAATCAACAGAATAATGCTTGAGGAAAAAGAACTAAGATGCTGAAATGAGTAACAGGCTTTGAGGTAGTTCTACCTGATCTTGAGTAATCGAATGATTTCCTTCAAATTTGGTGGAATGACTAATTATATTATTCCCAATTTTGCTGTCTAAGTAAAATTTCCATTTTTTGACCACGTAGTTAATGAGATATTCAATTTTAAAGTTTCATTTTTTAACGCGAAGTAACTAGCAAAACCTGCAGAATTAGTCAAATTCAGCAGCCTTCTTTTCCTTTCAAGTTTTGTCGAATGATAAACTATATAGGGGTAATTTTTACAATATTCTAGAGTAATCGAGGATTAATTCAGATTGTTTCACCAAATATTTTTTTTTAAATTTGAACACAGGAAAATGTCGTAGAATCCAGGATTGAGGGAGGCAATCAGTTGTCAGCTGAACAGACGTGATTGGCTGCTTTATTCGGCATAATTGTGTATACGCTCTATTGTCCCATATATGCAATAAATGACTAAATGTGTGCATACAGCACCGTATCATTCGGAGGAGAGTCTCCTTCATAAAATCTCATCATTTCCCTTGAAATTCATAATTAGAAAGAAAATTTCATGCTTTAATATCGAATAAAGAAATTTACGATATATTAGGATGATATTAACGTGTAATACATGCACCGACAACCCTTTCCATGAAGGGCCCGGGTGCCTTAATTTTTATACATCCCTTTTTCATAAAACTACCTTAGCAGAAGTTTTACATTCATCTTTATTCTATGGGAAATTCAATTGACCATTGCAACTGTCACTGCAGTTGAATTGAACGGCACAAACGCGTCATGAGCTATGCCGTGACGTAGCATTTGATATGAGTAAAATAAAGACGAGTAGATGGCTGGTTAATAAACTATGCAACTAGCCAATAGGACTTTATACACATGACGTCACATGAGAATCGATTGCATGAAACATGCAGTCAGTGCCCCTTGGGTAGTGACGTCGGTAGAAAACTAACTTATTGCCCGAAGTGTCAGAGACGTGGAATAAAGAAAATAAAGTTCAGAAAAAATTATATATAACCTACAATACAGAAGAGCGGACAGTTGTACTGGCTTCTACAAGCGTTCAATAAATTTAACTTTATCTCTTGGGATTTTCAGGTGCGATGTAGGACACTAATATAATAGATAGATCTGAAATATCAATGAACCATTGGATCATTGTCGTAGTAATTTTTATTTGAATTTGTCTGTGGAAACATAGGACAGTCACTTGTTTATAACAAAAAATAAAATCTTTCTTCTCATTGTGAACAAAGAGAGGAAAATTCCCAAAAGTATATAAAACTAACAATCCAAAGCCTGGATTACAATACCCCCGACAAATAGATTGCTCGTGAGAGAGTGTCGGATTTCGACATTTCGTTGGCATTGTCACGAAATAGTAGAAATGTACACACGTAGATACTAGAGTTTGGCGTGTGTGTAAACAGGAGAAAGAGAGGGGTGGAGAGTAGAAAAAAAATATATATATCGTACCCCCTAGGTACACTGTTTTGTTCTCGACAGATGAATGTGAAAATCTACCAGCAGCATGTACAAGCTACTGAACTGTGTGTTCATGTTAACGTTTGGAGAATGGGATCGATGCTCCGACTTTCGATAGGACGCTCATGTTTGTGCCCAATGAGCAGCGTTTATTTGTACTTGAGACTGATGAGTATTCAGAATTTTGCTGAATGCAAATATTTCTAATGTAGCATGTCGAATGATAATCAAGAATCATCCATCAGGATATCAAGGGTACATATTTCACTGCTTTCTTACGATAACATGTAAACAACAAACTGACGCTTCCTTCAGTGCAATTGACGTGACCATGAATAAAGAAGAATTCACGATCTACAAATGCATTATCACGAATAACAGCGTGATCAATAGGAAATTAGAGGGAGCCATGTGTAATCTGTATCGCGCCAGAAATTCCATACGAGCATCAGCGTGGAAAAGTTTGTTATATCTTATGATGTGGAGGATATAGAAGCGAGTCAGAGAGTGTGAGAAAGAGAGAGAACAAGTCCACATTATGTTGAACCTATGGGGAGAGAAAAATTGGGGCAAAGACCAAGATAAGGGCTTGAACAACGATATATTTTTCTCCCCATCTAGCAACGCTAACGTCAGTCAGCCACGATAATACTTTTGGCATATTCGTGAAGAAATAGTATAATAATATCTACATGTTCTTGAGGGCTTGTAACATGATACTCGATAATAACTTGTAGAGATAAATCAAAATCCATCAATCTAAAAATAACATTCATAAAATAAGCTCATTTATTTTTTATGTCAATAAGACCTTAGCGAGTTGATTTGTGAGAAAATTTTCTACTTTCCTGGTATTTGTGTACTTTTTTTTTCTTTCTTTTTCGGTGAGAATGAAGATCTACGTGGATTTACAATACCTTGGGTAAACTCACCAATGGAAATAACTAACAGGATATTAACTCGGATACGCGTGCTTTACGTTGAGTTGCGTGACGGAGGTTCGTGCTGTTCCGGTAGTCCTCACTCTCCTCCACTTCCCTTAGCTTCTCCCTCATTCTCCTCCTCCTCTATTTTATGGTTTATACGAGAGATCCAAACGCTTGCGCGTGCCGATGCTACAGTCCTCGCGCTCTAAATGTTCAATATTTTCCAATTGCACAAATTATTTCAGTATCTCCGGCTCTCGGAATTATTCAGATACCACTGAATCCATCATTCCGCTTATGAAACAGCTGGTACAGACTAGTGAAAATTTGATTTGGAACATTGAGGCTATTTTGATAGCAGTATCACTCTATTTTTCATGATTTTCACTGAAGTTAGCAATAGCTTGTGGTCTATATTCTCATTATGAAATATTGACTCAACTGGTACAATGATGAGGGTAGACATGGGGGAGGGGGGGATGAACTAGACAAGTTTAGCCTTTGGGCGTATAGCGTATATCTACGAGCGTTATCCTGTAATAGTCGACAGTGTCTTGGAGGTTGTCACGAACACCGAGACGTGACGTTCAAACTCAGGGAAAACTTTACTCAAGAAAATGAGAGTAACAGAGAAAAAGAGAAAGAATATATGTGTAAAAGTAAGTTTGTGTGTCTCCAGTGTACAGTCACTCTGGACATGGGAAGAAAGCAATCATTTATTCCAACAGATAAAATCACACAGCAGTATTGTTCCAAGCAAGCGTCCCAATGTGCCACTTCAAATGTATACATTCTTGGATCACGTTTTTGTTATAAGGGATCTTTTCACTGCTAACCTCTTACCAGGAATCTTGGGAATATGATCGTCACATGGATCTTCATGCTGTGTATCATAAAAATTTACTCATTCTTTTCATGTTATATTTTTCTGTTCTTCCTCGTTGTCGAAATTTTCATCTCACTTTGTGACCCACTTTCTGCACACTGCGAATGATTGAGGGGGAGTGTACTTTTATACAAACAAAATAATCGTAAGAATTATCGGTGTTTTTGAAATACGAAACATTTACGTATGTCACGGAACGGGTGGGCCAACATAATGTTTGGAAGGTTGTGCGAATAAACTTACCGCATTAGATTGATTAAACTCCCTCTAACCAAGATCTCGGCTACTGATTATCAATGATGAACGCACTTCCGCAATCGCAGTCTCCAGTGGAGCGCAAGCCCATTCGTGGTTATTGTCGAAGGGAGAAATCATTCGACCACGACCTCTGCCAGTAGCCCCTGTTACCATTTCAGTGAAGATATATATATATTTGTCGTGGTAAATGCGTTGGCGTGTCAAAACCCTAACGTTGGCCCTCCTGATAAAGTTCCCAAGTCATAATCCACATCGTAAAATCCCAAACTAAATTTTCGTAAGAGCTCCAGTGTACATTAGGCCACTTTCATTTCTTTTAATTAAAATTAATGCCTCATCATTTTTTTTTTCCCTCGAGTTAATTCTCCCTCTCTTGCTCTTTCTCGCTCTCTGCGGGTCGAATTTTCATGATTTTTCATCTTTAGAAGCACGAGAAGGAGGGAAAATATTAATATTAAAGACTCGAACTCCTTTTTTTTCTGTTTAAGACGATAGGTCGACTTGAAGGGGTTCATTTTAAAGTGAGGGTGAAAGCCTTTTCATTTATGAAAATTCAATCGAGACTTCTTCCTCTTATCGTTGAATGTAATGCGTCAAAAGTTTTGACGTTTGAATTTTTTATTACCACAAAAGTATTGATCCGTAACTGCCGTATGTTATTTTTAGTTTTTTTCTTCTATTATGAAACAATGAATTTATTCGAGCGTGTGGGAAGAACATGAAAAATATTTTTTTCATAGGAAATTATATTCAGTAGTTTTTAGATTATTTATTGGGGGTTAAAGTTTGTTTGTCGGCCGAGGGAAATAGAGGTTTAACCCAAAAATTCCGAGGTGTTCCCCCCCTTATTTTGGCATGCGTGTCACGTATCACTTTCCTCCGTGCCCTTTATGTAAACACGCCTGTCTACGATAATATTACGTAATGTTAACGAGCATGGCTATAGCGCGTATCTGATCACCCCAGTTATGCTTTTTCTCTTAACCCATTTTTTCCCACCTCCCCAGTTGCGTTTCCAGGTGCGTCATGTTGTGATATAAAACAATAGGAATTAATCTCGAAGGTAATCAGAATAGTAGGTCCAAATTATCAACTGTTCCTTTTTGTTTTCCTTAGTTTTCATAATTATTGTAATTATCACAGGGTGGTGATCGACCTGAAAAACCTGGGAAAGTCAGGGAATTTGAAATTCCTGGAATAATCAAGGAAAACTCGGGAAATTTCAATTATAGTCAGGGAAATTCGTAGTTTATATTTTAATTATCTCCATATTTTCAGAAGTTATACAAAACTAGACTTAATTTTGGCTTATGGAATTTAGTGTTAATTTTTTTAATTTTTTTCTTTGAAAGTCATTTCTGTCTGAAAATGTTCTGTAACTCAGGGTGAAATTGATCTCAGAATAATCTCAAAACTAAAAAAATCATTATCTGAACTCCTGGATATTCTTATCATTCGGATCATCACTAAATAATTGACTCGCTCACGGAAATCCTATTGCTTAATGAAAATTCCGACCAAAAGTGCCTGAGAGAATTTCATTTAATGAGTGAAATTATCATCCTCATTATATTAATCATCGAAAAATATTAAATGGCCCAAAAATTGAATATATATCATCTTTTTCCTTCATAAAATTTCATTCGTTTGTTATTATTTTATGCATGAATTATCGTCTGTACCCCAGGCACAACGATTCTCACATCGGCGGATAATTCTCGTTTATACAGTAGTTGTACATAAAACGTGAAAATGAGAGGGGAAAAAAATAATTTTTGCCAGTATATCATAATTTAGTGTGGCGAAAAGGTATATAGAGAGAGCGAGAGGGTATGAAAAAAATTGCGTGAAGCAATGGGGAAATTTTGGAATACGGTATAAGGGCTAAGGATAGCAGGTGCACTGGGTACAGGGCCGTATGTATGAGCCCCCAGGAGAAATCATGAGGTCTTACCCTCGACATTCGTTCTCGTGGCATTGCCAAGCAGAAATTCCGCCCTCTTTCTAATAAATCCTAATACTAAATCACCGCCTATTACTCATATTTCAGTGGAAGAATAGAGCCGGCTTTTCTCCTTTTTTTTTTCACCGAACTTTGGATATTATTATTCTCCTCTATTACTAAAGCTTCAACGTAAATACTCCATTTCATTATGAAATACCCAAAGGAATTTTACAAAAGTATTCGATATATATTATACAAGGAATTATATCAATTATTTAACAAGTGCACCACAACGAGGATGTATTTAATTTGAAGGATAGAATTAAGGAATATAAAGAAAAATATTTGCCTCATGATTTCTCATATGTATTCGACGAAAATTGTCGTTGAAAGTACATGAAAATAACTGGTAAAGCCACGACAGTCATTAGTGGTATGTTGCTGCCACGCGAGTTAAAGCGTGCGGGACTTTTCTGTCGCGACATGTCTGACGGCCATGGTCTGGCGTGTGTGTTGCTATACAAGTATTCCCTCAGTACAGAAAATACAAGGGGGGAAACAGAAGAGAATAGGGAAAAAAAGGGTTCACCGATGCATTTTCCTTCTTTATTCTTTTCTCATTGTTGGTTTTTTTTGTATTTCTCTCTCTCTCGCAATGTAGCGGCAGACAGTCTGTCTCCGGCATTCACATAATTGCATTTAAGTATAAAGCAGTCACATCATCAATGTGCAATGTTATTACACGAACGAAAAATTATGTTTTGAAAAAAAAAAAAAGGAACGAGAAAATCAGAGGGAAAATTATTAACTATCACAAAGCTGACACGCACGAACAAATTATTCCTTTTTCTCTCTTACCTCACTCTTCCTCCTTCATGTTAGATGCTTCTCTGTTTCTTTGTCGCGAAAGTCGGCATGTTGCCATTGGTTCTTTTTTTTCTTCTTTTTTCTCGTTTCATTCTCTTTTGACTCTGTACGTATTTCTTACGACCTCAGCGAGTCTCGTGCCCGTTATTGCCTTCTCTACGTTTTAGACCCCCTTTCTCCTGTTCCTCTGTCCCGCCTCACAGTTTATCGCTTAATAAGATTGCGCTTTTTCATCTCTTCCCTTTCTCCCTTCAGCGACATTTATCGGCTTGCAGATATCCTCACCCTCCCTAAATTTCTTCATCGTGTTCACCTCCAAACTCGTTGAATTCGTGTTTTTACATTGAAATTCCGTTCTCTTTGCACTCCAGATTTTTCCGTATTAATATCGTCTACAATATGAACCGAATCATCTGACTGAGAGATAATTCACTCACTGCAATTCTTTTATTGACAGACAAAAACCAGTCATGTTCAGTAAAATTACGTGCAATATGAACTACTACGTTTTTTTTTTCTTTTCCATAAATGTAGACGTGATTGCTAGCAGTCAAGTATCAGAAATGACTGAGAATGTAGCATGACAAAGAGCCATTCACAATTGTAACAATTCATCGTGGGCCCTTTACTCCAATGGCCAATTATATGCTTTTGCTGGAATTAGTTTTAAATTGAGAAACGTTTGTAGTTGAAAGAAAATTTGGAGCTATTATTTCTGATATCAGTCAAATATTTCTCCCTATTCTCCATTAATTTAACATACATATTTCTAGTTGATTTTTAACAGTACATCATGATTAAATATTATTTATTATTCCGTGCTATCAGTTTTATCAGTTAGTCGTCATTAACAGACTATCAGATTCTTTATAGCATCGAAAATTCATGCTATCAATGATCAGTAATTTTCATTCAATATGATTGGACTCTAATAAATTTTGAATTAATAATGAAGTTGTCTGCTGTTTTTTTTAATGCAAAAATATTTAATGGATCAAATATCGGAGAGCTGAAAGCTTTCATCAAGAAATCATAGCTTGGTAATTAATATAATATATTTTTCCATAAAATATTAATATCTCAATATTTTTCTCAACATATTCATTCTAAAACACTCCTTTGAACTACACCACATTCCACATAGATAGAGAAATTCAGTTAGATCGACCGTTGGTGCATTAACACTCCGACTGTCGACGTTAAAAATATCGCAATTATGGTGGCTCTTCGCACAGACAGAACTTGCGGCGACAGTTATTTGCATATGAGGACGATGGTACCGTGGGTTTTTGGTATATGAGAGCGAGATACGAAACAGAATGTATATATGGCACGTATGTTGTGGCAGGATAGATAAAACGCGCAGGAAGAAGCAAGAGAGAGAGAGAGAGAGAGTGCGAGGAAAGAGGAAAAGTGGAGGTTGGAGGCTTTAATGCCCATGCATCATGCATATTCAAATTCTGCTAGGTACAGCTGTATACGGAAGCTAAATCCCAACGCATCTCTCGCCGTCTCCCTTATTGAAAATCAAAATTCAAGTGAATTAGTTGGTTGCGCTATGGCCCTCGTGCTCCACTCAGGACTGTCGCTAAATCCCCAAAGGTTTTACGAGTTTAAACTGGTCGTATTTTATCTATTAATAATTTAAAAAGATGGATAAATTGGATTACCACTGGTATTATCACTTATTCAAAATGTGTGAGATTGAGTGTTGAAACATTTAAGATCAATATTGTCGAATTGAGGATGATAATATGCAGAGACATTTTTTATTATTCAGAATGATCTCAATTATACACGAATTCCTTCCATTAGGTCATATCGGAATAAAGAAATAATTGTTAATGGATAAGCATCACATGATAATGAGCAGTTTCTCGATAATTCTATTCGTCTGCAAAATGTGAATGCTTTGAAGAACATCTTGCTCGCTACTTTCAGCACTGACAATTTACTTCATTCATAAATGTCTGAGAAGATCACCTCGAGATATCTAGTACAGCTCATTTCTATATATTGAAAAGCGCTGAATTATTGGATCTTTTTCCGATTATTTACTTAAACCAATGGATCAACTAAAGTGCAGTAAGAATTTGGCGCACGGACTCAAGAGTATGCTACTATCAGGCTCATATTAATGACAGAATAAAAGTAATCCCAAAGAAAGATTAAAGAGAAATGATAAACTTCCATCAAAAGATTGCCGCAAGCCTGTCGTTCGATGTAGTTAAATATACGCAGCCGACTAGGAGTTCTCTTGAACGTTAAGCTCCTCAAAGAAATGTAAGCAGATTATTTATCCTGACGTCTGATAAATACTAGCAATTATGTTTGAAGAGCAGTACTGCAAAGGATCAGAAATCACGCATTTCAACCTAACTCCAAGTGGCAATGAAAATAGAAAGTGGATACAATACAAAAGTTGGAGGAAAATGTTCAATTTAATAAAAAGATTCTCTCTCTCTCTCTCTCTCGCAGAAAGAGGAAGTGACTGTTTTTCTTTTTTCCCATCGTTTCTTATCTTCGCGTATCCAATACCAGTGAAGCTATTTCACTTCTGCCTTTGCTCACCCCCCAAAAGTCTAAATCTGTCTTAATGCAATAAATGATCTCATTTTGGTGATAACTGGCTTGATGTATTACGGAGTAAAAGCGCTCACGAATACTTTTAAAACCAGTATGGTAGATCGTAAATGGGATGAGGAAAATCAAGAAGGGGGAAACCTTCTCTAGACGGCCAGAGCCTCACCTTCACTACACATTGGCAAGCATGGACCAAGTTTATTCCCTGCATGCTTCCTTACCACACCGAGGCATTCTACCCTCGCACTGGTATAGAGATCTGCCTGCTTGAGTTACCGATAAGACTTTGGTAACTAAACTCTATATCCTCACTTCCTGCTAAGTTTCTGGCTCTTTTTATTTTGTTGCTCGATTACATTATCGTGAGGATAAGGTGACTGTATATAACTCTACTTCTACCTCCTAACACGAAGATTCTCAATTTTGCATCTATTTTACTAGTCCGTGTAACAAGTTATTTATTACGTGTTAAAAATAATTCATGTTAGGTTTACAATATTGTCCATGTTCTGTTAGTAATTCTTGAGACCTGAAGACTCGTGCGCCTGTGAATTTCCTTTTGCAATCCTGTAATTCATGATAAAGCAGTTTTCAAGATGAAATCGTGCAGATCATGGTTAGTCCTTGGATTTACTTTACTACTAATTGAAATGTTGAAAATCTGATAATGAACCGGATAAGAGGCGGAAATTCTCAAACTCCAAGCGAACAAAAAAAAAAGAAGAAAAAAAACTTCTAATGCACCACTTCCTATTCCACTTTACCGCAGTTTCAACAAAAATAAGAAGCACTTTGAACGTCCCGTTGGCAGGGAAAGGAAGCATAGGGTATTGCGTGTGAGAGGGTCTAGGTCGACCATAGGGATCTAGGGACTGTGCCAGCTTCAAGTCGTATATCAGAAAGAGAAAGCGTTAGCGCGAACCGGCCGGTTCTTTGGTACAGCGGGTAGGGGGTTTTAACGGCTCCCACTAGGGCTGCCAGTTACCTCGGTCCGATGCCTACCCTCTCGATCCTGTCCGTCCCTAGAATAAAGATGGCCGTGGGGTTATAGAGGCATCCATAGAGAGATCCTCCACCCCTAAGCATTGCTGATTCCCGAGGGGATTGCAAAAGGGTATGTACGTTAAACTACGTCGAGAATAGAATTCTACAGTGCGCTTATAGAACACGAGAATAAAGAAGAGAATAAAAATGAAAATAAGAAAAAAAAAAAAAAAACGTACGAAATAAAAAGGTTTCTCTTTCTGGATTACTATTTCCCATTCTGAAGAATTAGCAGTCTTGATTTATTCAGAAACTTTTATTTCCGGCTCCCCTTGTAGACACGAAGAGAAAATATTCGTGATTACGAGTATTGGGAACGGCCCCAGTGGGGATTGGTCACCAGAATCTAAATATTTATCAATTCAATAATATGTCACACCGAGAATTTAGGAATTGAGGAGGAAAAGGAGAAAAGCATTTTCTGTACACAGGGACGAAAGTGAGACTTTCGGCCCTCGCTGCGCTCGGGCGTAAGCTCACTTCCGTCCCAGTGTGCAGAAAAATAGTATACACACCTTGGGCAGTAAGTAAGAAAGCCTCAGAGCACATGTTTGTTGACCTCGGCTTCACCTCGGCCAACAATTACATGTGCTCTGAGACATTTCTTACATTACTACCCTAGGCATGTAATATACTATATACCTTTTAATTATCATCATTTCTATTCCATTCCCACTGCATTACATGAATTTCGTATATATATATATATCAAGATGTTCTCGTACTGATAGAAGGAGAAGTCTGTTAGTGATATTAAAAGCTCCCAAAAAGGAGCACATGCATATTCAGTATTAAAGGCACCTCGGTGCTTATCAGATTGCTTGGTGTACAGGCCAGACGGAGAATCTTAACGCGCAATGTTGAAGCCGTCAGAGCAGTTGATGGATTGTTGTAGTGTGCTTGGAAGGGGAGAAGTGAATTCAAAAGAATTGGTTACGTGTACTTGGATAGAAGTTAACACTGTACTGATAGTTGGTAACGTGGTGCAACTAATTTGAATTTAATAAGGGTTTTAATTACTATTTATTTGGTTAGTTGAGCTTACACACTTCTTTGCTTTCAAATTGCTCGTTTATGATGGAAAACAGGAAAAATTGCATGCAAAACATGCAATCAGCTCTTAAAACGTACGTATTCTGTATGAACGTGATATTTTATTTTTTTATGAAGAAATTCATCAGTTTTTTTTTTTCTTTCTTTCATTCTGCCAGACGAGAAGAGAAATAAAAATGGGCCAAGTCCATTATCGTTATGAAACCGCCAGATTTAATTTTCCCTTTTCATACAGAAATAAAAAAAAAAAGAAAAACTGGATTGAGAACAAACGAGAGGGAGAGAGAAAGGAAGTCAGCACGAGCGAGAGTGGATGAGATTTGGGCTCTTCTGCTTTGTACATTTACTACGAGGAAAAATAGCACAGTTTGTCTGTAAATGTTACGAGATTAACTGCTTGCAAATTGTCATATTATTTTTATATATACAGTTATGTCAAATTTCATTTTTTTTTCATTTCTTTCCAATTCAATTTTTCTCATTTAATCGAATTTTCTCATGCGGTAATGGAACGGATGAATGGAAAGGTAGAGCCTTCGATACTCATTCTATGCGAGGATGACAATTTTTCCCTTCCTTTTTCTTTTGTTTTTTTTTTCGTAAAATCCGTAGGAACGTGAAAGTACCCTCTCTGAATTGAATGTGTAGAGAAGCACTTACCCGGATTTCTCGTTACCATAAACGTAGGTAACCTCTGGTAAGAATCCTCGTTTCGTTCGGTCGAGTTATGCGCTTTTGATGTTTTTCAATGATAGCACGAGAATCGAAGGACTACTAGATTTCCAATACGCGTGCTACATCAAAATTGAAAGAGAATCATCGTAAAAGAAAAAGTTTTTCGTCTTTCATCACAGTTTATTCTGGTGAGACAATCCTTTTTCTATAAATAAAGAGTAGAGATAGAAAGTTCGATTTTTTGAAGACTTAAATTTTTAGCTTCTCATCAAGCCTCACAAGTTTTTTTAAGAATCTATTGCACAATGAGTGGGAAACACAGGATCTTTCATTTTTCTAAAAGAAACTTGTTACAGAGAAAGTACAATAGTATTTTATCTACGTGACGAAAAGAATGAAGTTGACAGTATTATTGGTCGAAGAATTCCAACAAAACTTCCTGCATATTTTAAATTTTTCTTTTATAGTTACACCGTGATATTCCTCTTGGTAGAAATGTTATTGACATGAAAATATTCATTGAAATGGAAGTAAAAATAAGAGAGAGAGAGAGGTAGAGAGAAAAAAAATGTATAAGTTCAGATGCATTGTACTTGGAGAGGTATGAAACTCTGCAGTGTCTGGGTATTTACAGAATGATGCAATAAAGAATTTTACTCGTCTTTCCTTCCTGTTGTAAAGAATTTTGAAAATGCAAAACAAGAAATAGACATAATTGTATTATGTTTCATTCGTCGACACCCTGCAAAAATTTTCAAGATCATAAAAATTGTTTTATATCAACTCACAAATAGGATTTTTATGAATCTCATGAAGTGATAGTGGACTGTAGGGAAAGAATTCAAAAGAAAAAAAAAAAGTGAGTATCATGAGAATTTTTTGATGCAGTTGTGCTATGATAATATTTTTTATCTTCAGAGTCGATATATTCAAAAAATACTAGCCTTGAGTTTCACAAATAAAGGAATAATATTCTGCCTGACATCAGCAGACCCAATGATATCTTCCTTTTTCTGCAACTATATTCACTCGACCCTCTCCCTGTCTCTCTCTCTCTCTCTCTCTCTCACTTGTGTATCGCATGATGCATCACTCCAGTTTCTCCCCACGAGTATTTTCACGATTTATGTGTTTTGCTTGCTCTTTCACTATTACTTTCGTTCATTTTCGTTGGCTACTGTATCGTGAATACATTAGCCCTGGGTAGCAATGAAATCGAACCAAGTAACATCTTTTGCAGTTATCTTGAAAATGCAAAAGCAAATACAGAGTTATATGTGTATAAATGCATAAGGCTGGTAACGCTAATAAATTGATTTTTCACCTCGATCCTGTAGAAATATATTGACTTTTTTTTTGCCGAAGGTGGTGATTGCAACTGCAGTAAACTGAGTGGAGAAATATTTACGGGAAAAAAATTTCTGCAAGAAATAAAGTATATCAGAAACCAATGCATTCGGAATATTTTTCACTATAGCAGAAAACAAAAACCCATTCTCAGTGAAAAATGTTGAAGTTAAAAAGAATGAGAATAAGTCTGACTTTTTGGCAAAATGTATTTTGTTAGAAATGAAATACCGAAGATATATTGTGAATCCTTTTTTTCTTCCCTCTGAAAAAGCGGAAAGCAACCGGTGGACTTCTATTTCAATTCTTTTGGACGATATATATTTCCTTTCAGTTTTCTCCTCCAATTCTCAGTAGACTGAGACCGGGGGATTTGAAAAACATGGCGTACATAATTTATCTTATAAAAGAAAAAAAAAAAAAAAAAGAAAATCTCGAAAGAATAAAGGAAAAATTTCGTCTCTGCATAATATACTTATGGTTTAGGTTAAACATGGGTCGTTGAAGACAGTATTCATTGATCTGTGACGACACGAATGATCTTTTTTGAACTCTGGAAATTACACTCTGGTCTATTCAGGGTAAGTGTATCGTTCTCTGTAAACTCTCGGGGTGAATTCAATGTTTTCTTTTTTCTCTTCTTTCACCCTGCTTTTCTCAATGTCTCCTCGACCTCGTTACCTCTTCCGTTTGCGCTTGAATTGCATTCATGATGCTATTTTTGGCATGAAATTCACTATGCAGTATCAACAATTCTCTGAAAATCAAAATGACTTTACTTGATAAACATGAATCTGTAATTGTTCAACTGTGTAGAGCTAAATATTCGTATCGGAAAAGGCAAAATGAGAGTATCGTTGGATAAGTGAATGTATCGTAATCGTTCCAGGCAGGAGGCACTCTGATGCGTCTCATTGATCTCATGAAATTCGATGGAAATACAGAAGAGAGCATCAAGTGCATCCAATGAAATCGAACATATACCCAACTAAAATAACCAGGTAGGAATAATCTCCCTGGAAAAAAAATATATATATGTAGGGGCATTTCCACATTTCCTATCACATCCTAGCCCATGATCAGCTCCACAATTTTGTACGGTTCAATGATCAGAATACTCCGAGTGCTCCAGCTGCAGGCGAAATCTGGATTTGAGTGCCTTTGAAATGTTTTTCAAGCATAACTTGCTTTTGGGATATAATACTGGCGTTTTTTTCAATACGCTTTAACAATTTGTGCAAAAGTACTTAACCATGCAGTTAAATTTGAAACGATGGACTATTCTTCACTGTCATCTGTCATAATTGTATCAAAGGGATAACGTGATCGGTTTATACCCTTGAAAACAGCTCAATCGGGACCCAGCTCGTTTTACTAATAATGATATTGAAGGGCTGATGAGTTGATCTTTTTTTTTTTTCTAAACGATGAACCTGACGATATCAGATATCATCAGATATCAGAGACATGAAAATGTATTGTCCCTCATAATCGATAACTCATCCCCTTTCATTTCGGGTCAGATAAAGGTCCGTGAGTACACACGAACCTTTACAAATGGCAGGATTATGGAAGGTCGAGAATCTGATGCCCTCGTAGACTCAACGGATTGAATAATTTGACTGTATCGATCTGTTTTAGTGAGCTTATAAATAAAACCTCGATGGTTCAGTGTCGAAATGATCATGTTTAAGAATTGTAGAAGATCCATGAGAGATTGTGATTTCTTCCAAGAACCCAAAATATTTTTCTGAATCAATAAGATTAGGAGAGTGATACAAAGCGATAGAAGTTACCCCAAAGACATTGGGACAATTGAATCATCCACCAGACTGGCTTGACCTCTGTCAGTTTTACGAGAGAAGAAAGACAATTTCACCCCTCTCTAGATGTCCAGAGAAGTCATTTAAGCTGAGATGAAAAACAAAGTCGTATCCCTTCTGACTAAATTTGGATTGCTCTCTCACATCATTTATACGATCGTACGATATATTGATGGATCTCAAAATATAATAATAACATCAACAGAAAGGAACGATTCAAAAGCTACAACTGAGTTGCGTGAAATTTTATACACTTTAGGCAGTCAAGCGGAAAGTAGTTTTCCATCTCGTAAGAACCTGTCAAAGAGGAAAAGAATGATGACTATCAAACCGCTAATGTCCTCCCAGGATGATAAAGAGATTAGAATTTAAATCATTCTAAAATCTTCCTGCCAATGTCATCTAGCTGGGTGATCGATCCATGCCAACACCACTCACCGCAAACACCCCGCAGTGTCCTCGCCCGTCCCAACGAACAGATGCCAATGATATTGCTCACCACTCAGTAGGAGTACTGAACGTGATTCGAACGCCTGACGTTCCACGTTTGGGCTTACCAGCACTATTCCTATAACCACAGTTTGAGGTCATCCCGATGTCACTCTCTTCGATAGCTAAACCCGTCATTTTGGAGATCGTGAAGCAGTTGAATTGGATCATCTCCACAAATTACATGATAATTTCAATCATTATATTTATCCAAATAACACCAATTTGAATAACTGAATATGAATATGCTGTCATCATATGCTGAATAGCATGAATTCATTCATTATCAAACAATTGCAAGATAATAAGGAATCCCAGGTAGTCTGCAGTTGGATTGGACAAACGGAAATGTCGGGATATGGCGTTGGTCCAGTGAATGGATAATACACAATAGTCCAAGAACGTATCTATCTTCTCTATCCTACTTGACGTCTTCATGTGAAGCTATACTACTCTTGAGTAAGCGGAACACAAAGACACTCAGTCGAGCAGACTGTATGCTTACCTCTCACTCCTTTCACTTGAAAATCTATAGTAAGCTTCAGTGTGCAATCTCAGTAGCGTCCAAGTTTCTCTTGGGTGTTAGTTGAAACTACAAAGTTTCACACAAGCCCTTTCCAAGCCACAATTGGAATGGGAAAATCCTCTGTGCCAATACTCGATTCAAATGCTGGAATGAAAAATAGTATGGATTGAGAAAAAAAAGAGAAGAATGCATTACCAAGCAGTGGAACTCTTTAGGCAATAAAAGAATTTCAATGGAATATGAGAAAGCAATTAATGGCCTCGTTATTACGAGTAGGAAGGTTCCATTTTTTTTCTCCTCTTCTCTCTCAATTTCTCTCATCTTTTTTTTTTCAAAAAAACCAAGGTTCCGGGTACAGGAAGTGTCTGAGCGATAATTCTGAAAACGAGTTGGAGGACTCCCTTTGGACTCCAGTACATTCCTATCGGATTATTATCGGGATGCAATCAACCCTAGCCGTCCAATGCAGACGTAGGATAGAAGAGAGATGGAGCCAGTTGTTTCCGAGCTTTCTCTCACTCTCTATCGTTCGCAATAATGGAAACTACGTCGTCGATTCTATTTTCCTCTCCGCCCTCCCTCCGGGGAAAACTCTAGGAGCGACTACCAGGCATTTTCCCCTTCTCTCTAGATTCAACGGTACTCGCGTACAATAATGGTTATTTATTAGCGCTAAATCAAATGTGTTAACGCCGGGCTAACGCTGCACGGCTGTGGCCCAATATATATGATAATAGTGATAATAATTCCGGATGTGGCCACTCGGTAAAGCCAACGAGAGAAGTGCCCATTCGCTTGCTTTTCGAGTGCCCCGGTGTGCGCTGAGGGTTGAAATACTATAGTATATTGGTAGAAAAAGAGAAGAGAAAAGGAAGAGACGGAAAAGAAAAGAAAATAAAACCTGTCCGGGTACCACCCTCGAGTTCTTAGCAATCGTAGAAATTGCCTTTCGGTTACCCACAGCATGTGACGAATTATTGCGCCCACCTTTAATACGCAAAACTTCTCTCTTCCATTTACCCCTGATATTTTCGAGTGAATTTATTGAATCCACCTAAATTGAGAATACTTTTGCTCAAGGTATTTGTCGTGCTACAATATTGTGCAAAGAAAAATGGAAAATGTGACATTAAAAATGCTTATACTATGAGCCTTATATCAAAATAATTTCAGTCCAAGACAATATCATTAGAGTTGTTATACATACGATACTGTAGTATCAGGGCATCCCGAAAATAGCTGAAATTGACGACACATATATTATTTGTTCATAAAATCTTCAGCTTTGCGTCATGATATTTCTAAAGAATCAGTAACCTATCATATATCTTTTTTTAATAAGCGGAAGACATCTGTCAAATGTCAGTTATATTTTTCGGAAATTCTGACAAGTTTTTTTTTTCTACAACAAAACTTATAGGAGTGCATCTTAAAACCAATACTCCTAATAACTTTCCATGTTAATAATTCCAACTTCAATCAAGTTTATCTCGAGTTTCAGAAGATCAATTGACTTCAAATTTTGAGAGTAAATGTATAATAATATCCTTAATGAGTATACCAACATTGGAATTTTCTTGTGACATGCCTATAGCACGACAACTACATTAATGAAAAAAAAAAACCTCGTTACTGCAAGCGACATCGAGATTATTGCTACGAGCAATTGCAATACTCGACTCAACATTTTGCGGCTACCATTTCTAGCTTCACACTAACCATTTGTGTTCCATGAAGTTTGTCCTGTGAAGTTAACTAAAAGTTAGTCTTCTCTTTGTTCCTTCTTGCCCTGCAGTCAGAGTCCAGGTACTTGGTACTTCTACTGTACAGTTTCCAATCTCATTCACCCTTGTTTTAGCATCGAAGCGCTTTTGTGAATCTTCGTGCTATGATTACGCTCATTTTCATGTTATTGCCATTGGATATACGACACTAACTTTCACATTGAGTGTGTTGACCAATATATATATATATATATATATTTATGATACAGTGTCATTATTTGAAGTACATAATGAAACAAATTAATCCAACAGCCATGGCTATGGAATATGCTAGCACTCAATACTTTTTTTCCCCCCAGATTGAACGTAATGAACTCAAATTAATATCAGCAATGTCAATATTAAACTTGGACGCTATTTACCTTTTATAATCAAGGTCCATTTATATACGTCCCTAGAGCGAACCTAGATGAACGTACACTGAATGAAATCTCCGACCCCATTGGCTCAGGCATCTGGTTACTACTAGCGTATGTGTATTTCAAGCCTTGTCCAATGCGTATCATGTAAATACAAAGTTCTAACCAATAGTGGGAAACCTGACTGTCAGTATTGTGCGTGCATACTGATGTTTCATTAACTGACTGTTCATACCACACTGGACTGTCAATCAAGCTCATCGCCTGAAGCGTATCCTGAGCAAACTCCCCATGTACCATATATCAGTTGCAAAACTTCACAATAATTATACACTGCATTTCGCATCAGTTATTTCATTGATTTCCTTTTTATCTTCAACATAGTTCAATCGCTGCAGTTGTAGCCAAAAGAAGAACTCTATATAGTGCTCGATGAATTGTTGAAGTTCACGAAATATGAATTTTTTCGAGAGCTTGTTAATGCAAAGAGAATCATTCTCTTGAAAATATAATAGATGAAAATCGTTTGATGACTGCAACATCGTCAAGGTATGATCACAGTTTTCCGATATATATAGGCTTCCTTAGCCTAAATTGAACTCAAACAATCGAAATCTTTTGGAGAAAAAGATCAAAAAAATTGATGTTTTTTTCTGATTTTCTCTTTTTTTTCTATTTACCATGTATTAGTTTTGGAAGCAAATGGCAAGAATGGTCTTGACATATACAAGAAACTATGTGCTCTTTCATACTTTATTGGCCTCCTACATAGTGATTATATAGATTTGCTTTGGTCATATCTTGCTTCACAATTGATGAAAATTTTTCATCTTTCAATGTCAAATGTAAGATATTTTTCTTCATCTCATATTGCATCATATTCCTAAGAAAAATAATTTTACGAGTGAACTACCTTAAATTATCATTGAAGCGATGAAAAATATTGGACATTTCACTCTTCACTACAATTGTATAACTGGCTACAGTAGAACTGCGATTTTCTTTATCTCTCGTATATTCTCCATTTTGGTTTCAATGTAGCCTACTATCATAGTGTAGGTAATACTACTGTTACTGGTTGCGACGATTTTCAGACCCACTGGGAATATTTCCTCAACAACACAGCCATACTCTACTTTTATCCGCTTTCATTTTACAGCTCTCCAATCTCGAGTACCACAATCATCTCTCTAAAGCGTACCTACCAGCATCACGTTAAAAAAATAAATGCTTAACGTTGCCAACTGATTTTTTTAGGTGCAAAAAAAAAGATCGAAAAATGGTTTTTATTATAATAAAAGAAGGGAGGGGGAGGGTTCTTTTGAAATATCGTAACTATTTTCGGCGGAAGAGAGTTAACATTTTGGAGAATGGCTCAAACACGATCGATAGAGAACTAAATATATATATATATATATCTCAATCCGAAGTATTTTCTCTGGGTTTATAGAAAAACGATATTTCCCTTTTCTCCACTCCTCAGAGTGCGCCCTCGCTTCTTTTTTTCATTTTACCGCCTTAACAATTTCTCCGTTTCATCCTCCCCATCTATCGGACGATTGTGAGCTGTAATCGGTCAGCACTACGTGACTAGTTGGGCAGGAAGAGTACACCCTTGTGAATCGGAAGGGGGGAAAAAAAAGAGAGGAAAATCTCATGTCATATGGCTAAATGGATTCTTAACACAAGAAACACGTTAAGAAAAATATATATCTATACATGAAAACTACAGGTGACTACACATTTACCAAACAAATCGAGTTAATTGTAGCTAACCTGACCCATCATAATCATGCGTAAAAGCTCATTAATTGTGGTTGCGTATACAAAAGTAACTCTTATCCGGATGAAGGCATCGATGTGGCTTTTATAGTGTACAAATATATTCCGCTTGAGCAGTACTCTCACCATAGCACTATATATATATACATATATATATATATCATGAAGGGTTCCTACCCAGTTACAATGCGAGAGCGCCATGAATGTTAGCACATGCTCAACATGAATATCCAATTGTGCCATGGTGTAATCGACTGCAATGCTCGTGCTGAAATCCACAGTTCCCTAAACGAGAAACATCCATATCGCTCCTCCATCCAAGCAACGACGCCATTACGAGAATTTACAGCTTCGCCATAAAGAGACTAAAAGAATGGAATAAAAAAAAAGAAACACTTTCTCCAAAAACATTCTATTCAATCAGCGCTGCCTCATCCTCCTCCCCTCCCCACTAGTTTGTGTGTTTGTGTACGCGTGTGTGGCACGTTAAAATAATCTTCATGGTGAATCTGCCCATATGAATGTGGGTTTAGGAGGGGGGGTGGTTACTAGTAGAGAAAGGATGAACGCGGCAGAAAGGCAAACTACACTGTGGAAAAGGTAATTGTATTTGATTTAGTAGCGTTTGAGGGTTACTATATATAGAAATGGTAACCAGTAGAGGGAGGTTATCTCTTTGGTGGTTACAGTAGCTTCCAGCGCAAATACATTCCAGTTCAATGGCGCTTCTCGAAGTTTTGCCCCTACTCTCTCTTTCTCTCTCTCTCTACACTGTGCAAGTATTGCAAATGGACGTGGGGGATCACGTCAATGTAATAGTGTAATCGGCACGCGAGTGAGGGACGCGGTATGTGAAATGGACGAATGGGGTAAGAGTAGGTACGTAGAAAGGGTGAACACGCCGTGTCCACTCCTACACAGCTATGCTATGTGTTCCGGTTATCTGATCGTTTCTAAAACATTCCCTACCTCCCTCCCCCCGAGGGGATACGTCCACACCCTCATCGAGTAAACTCTCGTCGAGGGATGAGTACAGTTTGTGCAACGTGTGTGATTACGTTGGCAATTACCCCCACTCTCATTTCCCAATTTTCAAAAAGGGGGATATGTATATGGACACAGCCTGGCATATATGCTGGACGCTTGGGCTCCTCGTCTTCTCGTTTCACGTGTGTACTGCTGCTTGTTGGTGATGTGGTGGTGCTCTCCTGCTGTTGCAACTGCCACTGCAAAAAGGATATGAGGGACGAGAGAAAGGGACTGTAACTTGTTATTAGTGACTGTGTCTCATTGGTGTAGAGTCATGATTACAGCCTCCGAAATAACTTCCCCATCATACAATCATGGCAGATCTACCGGTAATGATAAAACACACGATAATCCGATCAAGCTGTCCATCTCACTGATGTTTTAATATGCTGTCTTGATTACTTGATGTGAAACTGACATTGGAGAACTCTTGTACAATGAATATATTCTTTTTTTCTTTTACTGTGAGAACAAAGGGAAAACCATCAAACTCTACTCTCTGGTCTTGGCGCGTGATTTTTGCCTTCTTTTTCTCTCTTTCTTCACTTCTTTCTGTAAAAATAGAGAGAAATAAAAATAACGTGTAACACGAAGGAGAGATAAGGTGACTTTGCATGGAGAACCACGCGAGGAAACACACACGATGGCGTCTCTCTTTTGTGATCGTTCCTCCATTTTTTACTTGAAAAATGAATATTTTTTTTATGTTTTTGTCATTTTTTTCCCTCTTTTTATGTCTCTCTCTTTCTCTGCAGTAGTGGTTGCCCCAATGTCCTTTATAATGACTCTCGATTGCTGTCTTTTTTCCTCTATTATTCCCTCTCTTTTCTGGCCTTTCGGATGCAGGCGCGTGAGTAATTGGATAGTGGTGGTAGTGACGCTCGCGAGCCATACGCATGGAACGAAAAGATAACGCAATTTATTTCGACGCTTTATTCATCCTCTCCACAGTCCACTCAGCGAATGCCATGGGGCCCTACATATTTTTCTCTACTATTCCCTTTTTTTTTTTAATTTTTTTATTAAATATGTTTTTTATGTCTATTATTTTGTGTGGATTTATTTCGTATTCTTTGCTTGATATACGATGTATATCCAGATGATATGAAAGAGCTCATGGTAATGTCAACTGTACTGTCTGAAGAGTTTAAATGTACTCGTAACACACATCAGAATCTCTGCACCAAAGCTTGATCATGAGTGAGTGAACATGAAAGACTGACAAAGAATTTTTCTCTCTTATAATAGAAAAAAGGGAAATTGTTGAAAATATACTTTTCCAACGATATAATTCTTTATGCTCTCTTTTTTTTTTTTGTTTTTTTGAAATCAAATAATCGAATATTCGTGGTGAAAAATCGGTTTACTCAAACCAGGAGGAAAAGATGAATTATCGATATGAAATCGATAAAGGGTTCAACGTTGAAACCGATGCATCATTGCACACTCTATTCATCTACGTCAGGACACAGGCACGTTGAAAGAGGTATTATTATTACCTATTAGTTTAACCCATATAGTTGAAAACCATTGGCCCTATTATCATGATTAAAACCTTCAATAATCGCATTCCATGCAGCTCGATCAAGGTGGCAAATGGGTGCGATGAAAAGGGATAGTAATAGCTTGAATTTACAGGCATAAAGTGTAGTGATTAATGAGAAGGGAGTGACGTAGCAGTAGAGTGTGCTCCAGGTTTTGGCGCCCCCATCTCATCTCATGACATGCTCTATCCTACTCTTACATATTTCTTTTGCTCTCTCTCTTTTTTTTATTCTTTTTTATTTCTTTTTTTTCCGTCATACTTCTCACACCCTCTATTCCTTTTACTTCACTATATACACTATATCTTATATTTCATTTCCTACATTGCCATCTCATCTTCCAACTCTGCCTCCTTCGTTCATTCAAACGGCAGAAGGAAAGAAGGGGAAAAGGAAAAAAAATGAAGGAAGTGAAACTACAAATGTTAGTTCAACTTTTTCTTCTTTTTTTTTCTCACTGTACGCAAATGGGCCGGAAATGAACGTGTTATCGCACGGCTGACTGGACGAAAACTTACGTTCATCCGTGAAAGTTGTTCACGAGACTCTCTCGATAAGCCGTTTTTCCGCTATACGATACGATATCTCCTGTTTCAGTTATACTTTCCTTTTTTTTTACTCTCTCTATCCTTTCATTTTCTATTTCGCCTCTTTCCCCTCGTTCAACGTAAGGAAAACTCTTTGCTTGTGTGTAAGGGTAAAAGGGAACAATCGTTGAAACTTTATCGTGGATTTATAGGCGCACCGTTAAACTTGGAAAAAAAAAGGGAGAGAAGGAGAGAGGAAAAGCAAAGATTTTTTCTAGCCACCCTAATCTTCATCGCATACCTTTCCCCCTCTCTCTCACACACATCTTTTCCCTCGTTTCTTCTCCTTCTGCAGTTTCTCGTTCCTGATTTGCAGACTTTCAAGACTTTTATCGGGCTTACGATCCTCCTGGATTTGCATGTTTTTCCTCAGGCCTTACTTTTTTTCTTCTTTTTTTCGCTACGATTCTCCCTTTGCTACATTGCATCGAACGACGTAATTCGTTTCAATCGATTTAGTTGAATGAAAACTTCGTATTCTTTTAATTTTCATTACTTCCTTCCTCTCACCCCCTTTACTCCCCCCCCCCTCCCTCCTCTTTCCGTTAGTGAGTATAAGTGAATTTAGATTTAATCCTCATTGCATATTTACGCTGTGTGTTGAATTTTCATTGGAAATTTAAGGATTAAGGCCTCCAGCATATTGTATAATCAATTAAAGGAGTGAGTGTAACATTACTTCACTCTGGTAAATCGAAACTTTTAAACAAAGTGTATTGTCGTGTTTGGTGAGGATCAGCGACCAATCATGGAGTTTTGAAGTACCCGAGAATTGCAACAGAAGTGTAGTTTCCGGAACAACTCATCCTTGACTCTCTCCTCCTTGTTGAAGGACCACATCACCGCATCTCCTGTATATATATGTCTCTCTACACCCCTCTTCAACTCACTCAGTGTTACTACACTTGGACTCGTAACGATAAATTGTATCTGGCCAAAGTGCACAAGGCTTTTTTCCCACGGGCCCATACACACAATACAACCAGTGTATGCCTGTTTCAGCTCAACTCCTGTACTGCGGCGCACATGACTCAAAAGTGATACTGAACAGTTACTGTGAATTTTCCCTCTACTTTTATAGTTAACGCTTGAAGCATATACACATATTGTGTCTCATCCAGAAACTTTCTAGTATCTGTCTTTGTCTCTTTGGTTTTCAACGCTCGAAAATTTTCCAAACTCACTGGGGATAGTTTGGATATTTACTGCTGTGGTTCACTGCTCTCAACAGCCTGATGGGAATCCAAACACTTGAAAAATATTTTCTTTTCTTTTGGAGCACTGAGCACAATTGAAATCCTTCGACTGTGGATAATATCGTTGCCTTAGGAACAAAAGGGTGCGAGTACCAAAAAGGATCGATTCTGGAATGAAAGATGCGTAGCTCCCAAAATGATGAGAAAACATTTTTCATGATGTCCCTGATGTCATCAGTGTAGCTTAAAATGAGGATAACGAAGTAGCGTCATTCGTAATATTGAAGTGAGAAGAACGTATCTTACGTCACTTTGTTTTTTTCATCTTCCAATTAGGGGGGACCGGGACGAAATGGGGTACTTTAAAGTACTTGCCTTGGTACATGCTATTTTGCCCCGGTCTCCCCTATTCAGATGTTTTTTCTCCCGAATTTATAATTTGGCACTTACGCCTCTACATTTTGAGGTTTACTTGAAAATTTTTTTTCGGATTTAAGCCTATCTGTTTTTAAAATTTTAAAATGAAGAATAAAATGTTTGGAAGGAATACAAGCAGACTTCGTGGTACGAAATACGTTGGAAATACGCCTTTTCGTTCGTAGTAGGAGCCCTTAAGCCTATGTTTGATAGTTATTTTTTACCACTATGCGAAAGAAAACCATACGCCACTTTATTTCTAATGCGCCAATATCATATGCCATTGTATGCTTTCAATTGAAAGAGCAAGAATTAATTCGGCCGAAAGCTTATCGTCTGACATGTCGAAAAAATGAACATTCTGGAACAATGAAGAATACTATGCAAATCATTTCGATAATCACACAGTGCTGTAATCACTGATTTAAATCAAAAATTTTGGGACACTGTAAATTAACCGTACGTACAGCGATCTGCGATTTCGTCGCGACAGTGCCCTGAACTCTTGGTACGCATGAAAGGGCTTAAGGGATTAAAATAATAATAACGTTGGGAATTGGACACGGCCAAGGTGGGGTCCTCGTAATCTTTGTCGGCCATATGCCGACAGTGGGCGATTGGAACTAAGCCAGCAGCAGTACCCGAAGTGTACGAGTGTGTGGCTCTGCGGTGTAGCAGCCAGAGAAAACGAAGAGCCATATAGTGGAATAAAATAATAAAAAAGAATAGAATGGAGAGAAAAAAAAAAGAATTGCTCGGCAACCTAATCTGGCATCACGAAAGGGGAAAATGAATTTATTCAATTGGAGCTGCACAGTGTATATGGTGAGCGCGTTTCGAATCCACGATCGGTACACGTGGCCGTTCCAACCCTCTATTACAACCTCACTCACTCCATCACTCCATTCGTCTCTATCTTGGAAAACCCTCTCTCTCTGTCTCTCTTTGCCTTTCTTTTTTTCTCCACTTTCACTCTCCCTCTTCGTGTCGATTCGAGTTTGTATGTGTGTGTGTGTAGACCGGGAAAAAAAATATTTGGATAACAGGGCTGGCTCGATAAGCTTGTTCACAGAACCGAACGATTTCACTCAGATTCAATCACACTGTAGTTCGCAAATTATCGATTGGCATTGGAATTGGAATTATGAGTCTCCGGGTTGTATCAAAGGGTGTAAGGCCATTCGGATATTTCAGTGATTGTGCTTTGTTGTGATTTATATCAGACGTCGTCAGATTCATGGCTGTGTAAACATACTGACAGGCCAACCAGTGGTAGTACAAAGGAAGAAGTGTGAGAATGGATAATGGAAATTTATCTTTGAATTTACTGAATTTTTTTTTTAATTCTTTTTAATTCTCAACGTCTATATTTGATATTCATCTTCTTATCTTAATCCTATCGGTTGGATCATTGAAAATTTTGATGATTCAATGATTCTCATTTTCTTTCTTTGATCTATGCATTCAACAGTTTTTTTTTCAGATCAGAAAAAAAAACCAGAAGAATCAGAAATCATCCTTTGATGCTCTGTGACAGCTGATGTTTTCTGTTTTCATTCATTTGTAATCGTGTTATTTTCTTTTTGTGTGCATCATTTTTAGCACGATTGACTGCAATGGAGGCCTTCGAGTACTGCTTGCTGCTCCATATCATGGAGAATAATTTTAAGTTGACAGCACATCAATAATGTCAAAAGTCTGAAGACGCTGGCATTGTCCAGCAAAACGTCACAAATGACCAATATTTTGATGTTGTTAACAATTTTTTTCAATTCCCCATGAACAACTAGGAAAATTGATTTTTCACAGTGCTTCGACTCACAGACAGTGAATAATGATGGTCAACCACAAATGGCTCTCACAAAGATTGTAATATTATGACGTCATGTCCAATTTCGAGGCATTAATAAAAAATAATCTACCAATTGGAGTTTATTAATTGACTAATGGATTTTCCTTTGCATTTTCCATCTATTCTTGACTGTAAATTTGAAGAAAATGAAAGGTATAAGAAAAAATTGAAGTTTCTTACTCGGAATTTTTCGAGTGATTCTTTCTATTTTAAGGATGGGCTGGGATCAAATGAATTTTTTTGATTCTTTTGTGTACACGTGGTAGAAGCATGATTCCAAAATAACTTGGCTCTCTCGTGTTGAGACACGTGCAGTGATATACCATGGGGCTTACAATTCAATCTATCGAATACTTTTATCGTCTTGAGATATCAGAACCCCCCCTACTGTTTCTCACTCTATCTAATTTTTTATCATCTTCCCCCAGTAGGTAAAATCTCGATAATATCTTGAAACTTTCAACAGAGAGTAAACGTTGAATTTTCAGTGAATCCACTATAAAATTATCAGCTCAGTAAAAGAGCATAGAAAAATACTCATGAATTTTTATTCCACAAAAATGAAAGAAATTTCCTCGAATTATCGTACACAAGAGTTTTTTTACACTTGTGTAAATGGCTGTAAAGTAAAAATCCACAATAATAAAAAAAAAAGCGAATATTTTAATGATTTCACACTTAAAAATTTAATAGAATCCACAGGGCTTTTATAACCCGTGAAAAACCTATGAAAGGAAATTGGAGCGCTTCCAATTAATGAAACAAAGAGTGTACCAATTGCAAAATACTTCAAACGTAATCACGGAAAATTCTCGTTAATTGAAAATCGAAACGTTTTACTGAATCTGTAAATTAATAAATATCCATTGTCTGTCCAGTTGTAATTTATTTATGAAAAAAAAAATCGAGAGCTTTTTACTCTCGTAATAGAAAGAAGTGATAGAATGGAAAAGGAAAAAAAAGATAAAGCCAACGATAATGAAGACAGAGAGCTGAATGAATATGTGAGAGGGTTGAAGCGTACGTAAATGAGGGGGGACGGGTTTTTGGTTAGTTCTATAATACAAGAGACCCCTGCCTCTCTACTTTGGTCCTCGATTCCTCCTACTCTGATACCATATAATATATGGCATTGTTCGCGCTCTCTTAGCCCGAAGTGGAACGAGTATATTTATAAGGGGGTGACTTTCTTTCATATGTTAAGCAGATCAGTGTCGTTGACTACAGAGGGTTGTGCATGCAGAGCGTACATACGGGTTCGTTTTCGTACTCCTCTTATACCCCCCCTCCCCCCTCTTAATTTTTTTTTTCTTTTCGGCTCCAAAGTATTTTGACTTTCCCCACGTAAATGCCTGCTGGTGAATTTAATGCTTCGCGGGAAAGACGCCAAGTAATGTTCCGCGTGGATACCAAAGAGATGGAAGAAGAGGAAAAAAATGAATGTACTTTCTGAAGTGTATCCCTTGGGTGTTACTTCTACTCTCTGTAGGCATTAGTTTATTTTTTTTTTTCATCTATATCACTTCTGTACATAAATATCGCCATTTGGAGATTGATGGTGCTTAACGAAATCATGTGGGGAATTCATGAAATTCTTAGCATCAAATCCTTGAAGTTCTGAGATGTGCTATTTCCATTAAAAAGATCATTAAATCAGCCATTATTATAGTCACTGCTATCTTCAAACTATTTATTGAGAGAAAATTACAAACACATTACATTTCGAAAGATCTTGAATAGTATTGTGAAATAGAGATGTTTCTTGATGAATATAAGATAATGTGCGTAAAATACGATATATCGCATAGAAGAAATCAAGATTTCTCAGAAATTTCGAAATTTGAAATTAAATTATCATTTTTTTTTTAATTTTCCATTCGCGTAGTCGTCTTCACGATGCATGTCTTTTAGTAATAATCTGTTTCATTTCGTAGCGAGGAAAAATCTATAAAAAACTGCAATCAAAGTATAGTCTAAATATTTTCAACGATTAATTGTAGGTATTCCAGGAATCGAAAACAGAAAACCATAACGTGAAATTTCCATTTTATCGGAACGATTAATTAATTGACGTTTATTAAAAATCTCTATTAAAATAATGGCATTTGAAAATTGCTCAGTCTCAAGTAATACCTTTCCTGTAAATGTCAGTGTAGTATTAAACTCTATTAGTCTATCGAAAATCAGTCCATTCAGCTTCAGACAACTGCAGTCAAGAGATGAAAAAAATATCACTATCCAAATGACTATTTCAGGAATTTATAATATATCAAAATTACTAATAATTTCATTATCGAAAATGTCAAATATATTTCAATAAATTACCCACACAGAGACATTCTAATCAGTATCGATTAATTTAATCTAAATTCATCCATGAATTACACAACAAAGACTAATTGAATGATCATATTAATTGAATAATGAGCAGTCGAATCAGAAAAAAACTTGAAGGATTATGACCAGATTATATGCACATATTTAACAAAATGTATCAATTAAACTAATGTTCTATATCTTTTTATTTTCCAGAACATGTACGGGAGTTCAGCTGCGGTATGCTGTATTACAGAACGCTATATCTGGATAGCAAGAGGGATACGCTTTACGTTGGAGCAATGTGAGTATTCATAGAAACAATAATCAAATCATAAACGTCAGAATTTTCCACGAAATTCAGGTCAAATGTCATAAATTTGATTGGCACAATGCTAACAGATGGTGACGCGAACGAGAGAAAATTTTCAGGAATTGTTGGATATTCTAATATTAATAACCCACATTCCCAGAATTCCGAAACCCTTGTGTAACAGTTTATGTCCTATTTCAGTAAGTGTTAATGGTATTTCCGGATTTTATAGGGAAGCAGTATGAAGTTTTACGATCTCAGATTCCACGAGAGGTCGTACGATATCCCTAAATTTCATAGCTCTTTTTCCTGATTAATACTTCCAAATTAGTATCTCAATAA
The DNA here is from genome assembly GCA_963921955.1 of Aleiodes alternator. Lineage (NCBI taxonomy): Eukaryota > Metazoa > Arthropoda > Insecta > Hymenoptera > Braconidae > Aleiodes > Aleiodes alternator. The sequence continues at coordinate 10,560,000 of OY998102.1, read as the reverse complement.
TCAATGGCATAATCTCCCTCCAATTTTCTCGTTTTTTCTTCTCCTCGACACGAGCTATCTCATACGTGATAACTCCACCCATTTCTGAATCTCAAACTCCAACTTCATCCCCCAAATTAGTATTCCCATATCAGCAAATAAATTCAGTATACGTTTTTCTCATGAACTGAATTTAACTTTGTGCAAGAAATACCAAACCACGCGAGTTTACTTCCCCCAGTGGGTTATACATGAGTAAAAGGTAAGGGTACGGGGGAGTTAAAGCCCATCGCTCGTCAAATTAACCGTGCGAACTTTCACGATAAATCACACGCCTTTCCGCCTTCTCCCACTGACTTTCGTCCTTTTTGGCTCGAGCCAAGCGCGTTTCACAGCGTAAACTTTTGCGAATTGCTTTTTCTAACACTGGCAGACGATATACTAGTGCTTTTGCATTATCGCGTCTTTGTCAAGCCACTTGTATACGTTATTTGTCGCCCATAGGGCATGCATCCAACTTCGTTCTGCAACGAACAATCCTACTGCCAAAAAATAGAACAAAGAAAGGTAATAATTTATCGTGAAGTAAATGAAAATTTGTAGAGTTTTGGAAATTTTCAATTTCACAACGTAAAATTATGTTTTAGGTGAATCATCAGTTGTTATGAATAACTTTTGCCTAACCCCCGAACAGTGCCAGAGGGCATTGTAACAATGAGAGAGGAGTCTCATGCAATATTGGACGAAGCACTTCTCTCTTTGAGATTGCCTACCCACCCTGTCCTGGCTATCATTACTGTATACCAAGTGTATTATTCCCTGATTCAGTGCGTCTCTTCATCCCTTGCCTGCTTTTGTCGTTTGTCTCCCCTCTCTCCTCTCACGTTACTCGCCCTTAATTTGGTAAATGCCAACAAAATGTTACACACACACACATATACACACAGTGTTTGGCAATAGATGAAGAAGCAAAGTCTTGGGGAGTAGGGCACTACCATCCAACCAGTGTTCATCATGACGTGGTGGATACTCGAGACTACTTGGAGATGGGGACAAAGGCATGAGCAAAAAAGAAATACATCAACTCGAGTTTGGAGAAACCTGCTTGAAAGATCGTGCCTCATATTACGATTTATTATTCCTTCTTGTTTTGTGAGGAGAAGTTGAAATTTCCAATGAAGCATTAGAATAGAAATTCAGAATAATGGGGATTAGTAGAATTTACATTGCTTCTACCTACAGAATTAGGATAACATGAAACTACGAAATAGTATGAGATTCTGAACTTGTGCCTTTTTTCTTTACCAAAGTTGCAACAAAAAAAAAAAAAAAAGAAAAAAGATTCCCCTTGGGTCGATTAAAAGTTTCGAAGGGATGTGCATTAAAGTTTGCCTTTAGGGAGCTTCGTATAAAGTAGAATAAGAATGAAAATAACTTTTAATTTTTCAATATTTTTTTTTTGCTCCTCATTCAAGTGTCGATAAACCGATGCAAAAGTTTGCAATGATAACAGTTATAAATAGAGGTCAATCTAGTTATTGGTTGAATTTTATATTAAAGTAAGATGACATACTTTGGAATAATTCAAAAGCCGCACTTTATTTTTTCTTAGAATTAAAAAAAAAAAGTGGCTGGGTAATAAAGCAAAAGTGGAACAAAACTACTTTTCTGGAAAACTCACCAACTAACTCTCTTGGCTTTTGTGACTAGAATTGTAGCAGAAAGAGAGATGGTGAAACTGAAGCGAAGGGGGGCAAAGTCACCCAGTGCTAGTGGTAACGATAAATTGCATTTTCTTTTGGCGGTAAGAGCTAGGTTGGGGCACTTCGGTTTTAACGTTTTCTGCTTTTCTGGCTTGGTTCCACGCGCTACCACTCACACAAAACTATCCTCATTTCTATCTCCCTCTTGCTTCATTCTATTCTCACACTCATTCTCTCTTTCAGTTTAACTGTAGTGCGGTCTCTAGTGGTATCTATTCCCCTTTGGCTATCGAATTCCGATAAGAACATCTCGCGATGGGCGGCCGGAAACTGAACAGGACATTTCCACCAATGATCTCTAACGCTCATGGTTATCTCACTGACTCACGTATAAATCAAACACTCTGGTTCAATTTCTCATTCCCTCGATAAATAGTCTTCTTTGTTCTCCAGATATAGCCGATTCTTCTCAATTAAATTACTCATATATACACAAATTTATCGACAGTTTATCAAAAAAAATTTGCTGTTACTCGCATGGGTGATCGTGCCGCTCGTGGATTCGAACAATGAGCTGAGCGGGAGGTACGCTTGCAACGGAGCATGTATGACTTTCTTGTTAGTGTGACGGACAGGTACACTAAAGCCTTGCAGAATCGACCGCCTGTACTGGTCACTGTTTTCCATGGTTTCCCCTGATCCTAGACAAATGTCACCACTTCGATAACTAAAAAGTCGATCCATAGAGTTATTTAAGGGTGCTCCTCCGGTAACTGAATTAATATACCAATAATTATGGAAAAATTTGAATATACAGTAAAACGTCGATTATCCGAACGTCAGTCATCCGAAACGTCAATTATCCGGAAGAAAATGGGATTTATCCGAAAGTCAATTATCCGAATGGTGATTTGGATTATCCACAAATATTGATTATTTAAACAATAATTTTGTTCTCTCGAATGCTCAGATATTCAAACGATTATGCCCTGAATAACCTGAGTTTGAAAACTAAAAATTTAATACTTGTGGTGTACTCTCAATTACAAAGCTAATCTTCACAATAAAACTCACGGTAAAGGCTCAGGCAGTCATTTTTTTGGTAGTTCTCAATTCGTCACCAGATTCCATATACAATTCACCGTACCCAACAGATAAGGAGCTCAAAAATAGAAGAAAAACATATTAATACATGAAAGAAAGTGGAGTGAAACGGGAATTGGAATTTTTTTTAGTTCTCCAATGTAATCATTTGGAATATCTCATTCCAAGTTTGCTTTCACTAATTCAACGCGATTCCCATTATATAGAGAATCAAATTTTAACTGAAATCCAATGTCTCCGTTTCACCCCTGATGTCTATTTTCACTCGTCTCTCTTTATCTTCATTCCTTCTTCCTCCATTGAGTCAATCTAGTTTGAAGGATAAAACGAAGAAACAGGAGAATGATCCAGTTTCATCACAGTCCTGATGGTAGTATTAATTTAAGAATAGTTTTGTTAGGAGCATAGGAATCAATATCGTCTACCATTGAAACTCATCTAACCGTCCTTTTCTCGTTAATTAGAAATGTGATGCTTTTGATAATGAGTATTCGAGACTGCGGTACGCCTGCGGCAGTTCACTCGCGATTAACGGCACGCTAATTGAAGTTCCCCTCAATTATCGGTGGGCGGCATATAACCGTTTGGAAAGGAAAACGGAGAAGCACCCTTCGGGTTTGTGCGCCGCGTGTTAATCGAGTTGCTTTTCAAAATCAAACGGATTCGTTTTCCTTTTTTTCTCCCCTTCCATCTACTTTTATTTTCTTCAATCTCTTCCACTCTCAATTCTCATTTTCATTGTTCTACTCTCCCTCATCCATTATCTCAGTCATTTTTGTCATTGCCTCGAAGCACAACGGAATTACAAGATTGAATTCGTCAGAAAATTTTGTGATTTCTTGACGGGGCGCGAAATGATTTCTCCTACATCATATATCTCCTCACTGGAAATGATGTGTATTTCATGGTGCGATGAACAGAAACGAGATTATTCTTCATTCTGATATCTATATATATATATATCTTATTGTAACTGATTCCCATGTGACTAGAAGGAAAAAGATAGTAGAATAATGTCACCAGAGGAATTGAATTTTATTTACAAAAAAAAAATGAGAAAAAATCGAAGAAACAATGTGAATGTATGGGAAAATATCCAAGTTCTATAATTTATTATTCGAAATTTTTTTTTTTCGTGAAAATAGAAATATATATCTCACCGGAAATCGCTAAACAGAAGTTTATAATTCACGAGCGGGAAACGCGATGATAAATAATACATTGCCCTAGGGTTTCTTTGCGGCTAAGTTTTCTTTTTCTCCCTGTCCTCCACTCCTCCCCCTACCTCTTCTTCCATCGTTCTTATTTCTCTTTTCCTTATTTTTTCTCCTTCTTTATCCCTCCAAAGTAATTATTTATAATTCACGAAGCGGAGTCGCAAGACGAAAGGGAGGGGTTTGCACACAGCATGGAATTGAGGAATTTTACCCTTAGTATACTCGACACCTCAGTAAAATTCCTAACTCTCACCCTCAAACATCTTATATTCTCGATCTTTCGTCCTTCTACCCCAAATTGAAATCGATGCTCGTTCTTCCGACCAACTTTTTTACCCGTAAAATTGGTTCCCAGCCTGGGCAAATGGTGGCGCGCGCGCACACACACACACACTAACACACACACATACTGTCTTTCTTCTCTCCTTTCCTCTTCTTCTCTCTGCTCTCGTTCATTCTGCTCTGTGTACATTTTGAAGCTCTGGCACGTACAACTGTGAAAGTTTTCACGAAAAGTTTTTCCCTGAATTCCAAGAATCGGATTTGTTTTTTCAAAGCGTCGGCAGTATTTACTTTTTTTTTACACAGTAGCAATGAGAAAGAATGAGGAGAAGGAGAAAGAGGATAATCCAAAAAAGGGGGAAATGAATGAAGAGAAGCGACGAATGGATGCATATAGCGGGTGGCGCTGCGGTTGTTCGTTGCTGTAGATGGCAGCACTACTGTGGTGCATCTATTCCACACCATTGGCTTTCTATTGAAAACCGATATGACGAATGGCTATTGGAATAAAGTTATGCACACCGGTAGCTAATGTTGCGAAATGCTTTTTCCAAAGTGTAAAAATTCATTCAATTGCAAAATGTAACTGAATTTGATTTACTCAACTCTGCAATAAACTTGGAGTAATTTCCTCAATCACTTTTCATTTTGTTTTTTATTTTTCTTGAAAAATTCCCTTCTTTATTTTCCATCGAAAATTAATAGCTATTTCGTCTATAAAAGTTACGATCCTTTTTTTTTATCCTTTCGTGATCATTTCTTTAGCTGTACTGCATGAGCCGAATCGTGACCCAAAGTCACGCCGGAAGCTACCAATAAAAGTGCAGGGTAAAAAAAAAGCAGCCCGAAACTACGGAAGGATCTAACGTGAAACGATGAAAGTTTGAAGCTACTTGTGCGCACAAGCCCGGAAATGAAGGCACCGTTACTCACTATCATTGAACGTCTTACCTTTCTCGTTTTTTTTTTCCTCCTTGGCTCTCATACACGACTTGAATTTTCTACATGTATATATATCTGAGTACAAAATTTATCCACTGAAACATACTGCCTTCTTTTCTTCTTACCTGTGAAGAAGCTCTGAACCCGCCTCTCATAGAAATTCTTAAAAAAATCCTTGCGAGCATTTGTCGCTGACTCTGCACCAGTGAAGTACGAGGGCCCATACGGGCCAGGACAATACGTAACCTATGCGAGATAAGTCTCCAGCAGTAATAAAGTATGTTGAAGAAGAAAAAAAAAAAGAACCAAGACAAATGGAAATTCACTGGCTTCCCTCTTTTCTCTTATGAACCACTGTAATCCTCCAATAATTCTTAAGTAAAAAAAAAAAACAATGTATTCTTCTTCTTTGCTTTCAGGGATAAAGTCTTCAGGCTCAACCTCAGTAACATCAGCCACACGAGTTGCGAAGTGAGTACCATCTTATCCACTCTATTCTACCATTAACCACAGGATAATCATATTTTTTCATGGATTTTTCTGAAAAGGATGAAAAGACCAACCAATCAAAATGTTAAATGTTTTCATACTTCTCATCCTGGCTTATCACTTTATCCGTGAGGATGGAGAAGTGCTAATGAGGCTTTCAAATTTATGGAAGTGTTATTAATTCATTGAGGCTACAGGCATTTCACCTGAGTGCGTGTATGGGTGTGTGTGTGTGTATGTGTGTGTGAGGGAAGCTCGAAAATTCCTGACGCTACTTACCCCTTCTTCACGCGCCAATCTCTCCGCCGTCAGATGAATCTTCTCTCTTTAATTTTTTTTTCTTTTTTTTTTTTCAATGTGCTCAGATCGTAAATCGAGGAACGATGTGTGCGATAGAGCCGTCCCCATAAAACTGTCAATCATAATGCAAGCACGCCCTTCGCACTCTGGTCCGACAGCTGACACGTCTACAACCTTTATACGATCCATTGTTGATTTTTTTTCTTCCTCTTTTTGATTTTTTTTCTCAGCTTATTTTCCTTTCAACAAATATTCGGGTTAGATTGACAGGAAATCTGTGGCAATTATATTTTCACACATTCTCTCTCTCCCTCTCTCTCTCGTTGCAATTAAATTTGCCGAACAATTTTTCCAATCTTCTTCAGCTTCACGAAAAAGATTAATGTTTTGCTTTTCTTTTTATTTTCCAAACTAGTATTGAACTTCATACCTGCATCATTGTCTCACTCTCCTTTTCGTTGCCTCTTTTCAGTTTTTTTTTTTTTTTTCTTCATGTCTCTCTACACCTACTCGTATCTATCGCGACTTTCGATCGTCGAGATTGAAACGAAATTGCTTTGCTTCCGCAACCGCACAGAAGGGGAATAAAAGGGGGGGGGGCTGTAGCCAAAGCGTATCTAAAAGCTAGGTAGATTTTTTTTTTGCACAGTATCTGGACAATTCGACAGTAACTGGCCAGATCGCCGCAGACAGTAAAATTGCTTTTTAACACTGTACCAATTCAAGTTATTCTGCCACTCCTGTGTGTGTCATTTCTGTTTTCTGGTTATAAAGTACGAGACAGTTTTAACTCGTTCATTCAGGTGATGATAATTTCCATTCACATCACTCTTTTCTTTGTAAAACATATCGTTGAACATAGAAGATAGAGTAAAAAAAATGAAAAAATAAATAGAATAGCATGAAACTATGAGACACAAAGAAATTTCCAACATGACAGAATATGGCAAATAGAGACGTGAAGCAAAAAAAAAAAATTACAATAAAAAAAGCAGAAAAAAAGGAACATAGCAAAAGAAATATCTCTGTAATTCAAAAAACGCGACAAAGGATTGTACATTTCTTTTTTTTTCTTTTCCTGTCGTCATTCCCTTTGAGCTTGTGAATTACAAACAAGAGGCTTTCGGGCTAGATATACCTGCAGCAACAATGTGCATGGACACGTGGAGATAAGGGGAGGGGGCAAGGGGGGGGGGGGGGTAGCAGTGGTGGAAGGTGTGCGTTTATGCGTGGTGTACAAATGTCGAAACTGTCCGGATGGCACGCGATCCAAATTCCCTGGGGCGATTTTATCCAGGGAGAGAATACGACAGGAGCGGGAAGAGCAGAGGGGAAGGGGGGGGGTAAAGCAGAATGAAGAAAAGGACGAAGGGATGAGAGGGACAGGAAAAAAAAAGGGAAGAAATGAAAAAAAATCGACTCTTCGGGCAATGTGGAACACACCAAGGGACATTAACGATTTGGAAATGCAATTATTCGAGTGCGGTGACGCGTTTCGTATTTTTCGTCACAAACCTACATAAATTCACTGCTGAATAATATACTTATATATATGTATATTTTTATTGCCAACAACAGATGCGCATAAGTCGCAAAGGTCACAGGATTATATTCGTTTCAATGCTTCCGTAGTGTATCTACCGTTGGTGATAAGAGAATACTAAGGACATATAGTTGATTTTTTTTTTTTATTTATGAAGGAAAGAAAAAAAAAGGAAAAAGGTCAATTCTATTTCTAATAAATAATGCGAGTATCCGAACACTTTGAGGACTTGGGGAGTAATAACAAAAAAAAAAAAGGAAATTAATCTTAAAAAGTGAATCGTTTATCATTTTATTAATGGATGATTGATCGGCGTACTCTTGCATGATTTAAATATAAACGTTTTTAATGGACTGATAAATAATTCCTTCAATCGACCCGAACACTCACCATCTCTCTTCCTTGCGCACAGCTGCAAAGGAGAGAAAGAGGCCGAAAGAGAATATAATAAATCAAAGGATGAGAATTTTTTTTCTGCACCATAGGCTATCATAAAATATATTTCCGTGGTAAGGGCAAGAGAGAGAGAGAGAGAAGGTCTTCTCTTCAATATTTTTCTTACGACCTCTGCGTGACGTACACACTGAAGGGGCTATGCAAGGCTTATTGCCACGAGATTTCCACAGTTAATTAAGATATTTCACCTCTCTCTCTCTCTCTCTCCTCTTTTTTTTTCATTTTATATGTAATAATAAAGTTGACGTGGAAAAATTGTAAGAAATTGGTCTATTAAAGATGAAAAAAAAGTGAGGAATTTTATGATTCGAATAAATAAATTCATTTCGTGAAAAATTTACGAGGGAATAATTTTTCTTAAAAAAATAAAAGGCAAAGAACAGAAATTACTGCTTTATTTTCTTTTTTTTTTATTGCAGAGTTTTGACAGTATTGACAGATATATAGGTTTGCGTGAATTCAAAATTGTCGAAACAAAGGGAGAGATTCATTTAGCGGTTTTCTCGTCTATTATATTGCGGAAAGGGCCGATGAAATTCTGGTAAATTTTGCATAAATACATATACGTCCATGAAAATCTCTCGTGAGGGCGGTTTGATGGAGATGGTAAGGTAAACTCAAAAGATATTATGCGTGCCACTCACATAGTTGTTCTTGGATAAACGAAAATGCAATAATACATACACTCGTGCGTAAGTACAGAGAGACAGTGTATCGTTATATATATAGTGTGAGGATTGAAATCGATTCCTGTATAACTTTGTCACAACTGGCTGTGTCCTATCATTTCATGAATCCTACACAGAATTCCCCCTCGAAGCTCTTGTCCCTACAATACCCACTCCAACACGAAACAATATTCTATGCTAATATCGACTCAGTTACAATCTTCAAGTGAATGAGAATTGGGGAAGAGGGAAAAAAAAAGATATGTACAAATTTAGCATGGGGGATTATACTGCACCCTGTATCTTCCTCTGTTCCATATGAATTTCGTAAATTGATTATTGTCCTTTAAAATTGTACAGACGAACAGTTATTTGAAGAAAGAATTGGTGAACAAAAAAAAAAGAATAATTTATATTGTGAGTTCTGCGACAGGAGGTTTTGATGTGACAAAAATAATGTCACTGTATTGTAGAATGAAACAGATTGTACCAAGTTCCCCCCACGTAATTTGCATAACAATAAGCATGAATATCAATCGGAAATTTTGGATGGAGAAAATTAAATTACGCTGAAAAAAAGATGATTTAGAGTATTAAATTTAATGATCAGTGATTGATAATGTCTAAAAAGTTTTGAATGATTTGGATAGTTGAAAGAGAATTGTTAAAGTTTCATTGAAATGTCAGGTCTACACTTAGATTAAAAAAAGTAGTAAAAACTATTGAATATCAAGGTCATTGGTCCTTACCAAATATTTTTTTTAATAATTATAAATTTGGTTGAATTTACTGAATTTTGTTCATTTGAATAATTAATTAACTGTTAATTCAAACAGTTAACCAGTTTGAATCAACGAAATTCAACAACTTTTTTAATTATTGAAAAAAAAAATTTGTTCAGGACCAATGGCATCAATATTTGATAGATTTTATCACTTTTTTTTCCTCAGTACATAATGGGAAACGATTTTAACTGAGATCCAGAGTCTAGCCCGAGGATTTTGGAACTCGAGTGAAAAAAAATGGAAAATGTAGAGAGAGGAATGAGCTGTGGAGCCGAACGCGGAACTGAGGTTGAGTCAGTGCTATCGAGGGAGTAAATCGCTATCGATAGGCCCATACGAAAAAAGGGGGAGGGGGGGGGGCTCGATAAAACACATGAATAGTCGGGGTTAGGATGAATTTCTGCGGACCTCAGAGAGGTTTGCAGCATGCAGCAGTACGCTCGATTCATACCTTTTTTCTTCAATACTTCTTCGTTTTTTCTCTTCCGTTACCCAATGGGATATTACCTGGCAGGCCCCGTGGGCGCCCTCTCTCCAGAATCCTGCTAAAGTATTAAAAAGAAAACACGAGAGATTTACAGAATGGAAAAATCGTGGATGAGATATGCAGTTGGTGGTAGAGGAGAAAATGATGAGCATCTCTGTATTCTCTCTGAAAAAAAAAACGGAAAAAATTCCTCAACAATGCAGACATGTTGAGGCATTTTCTCAAATTTTCCCATATTTTTCGGTGTAATTCTTCATTTTGAACAAAAAATCCTAGTTCATCTCACCTCGATCTCCTCAATTTACTAGGATGTGGGATAGATATGAAGAATGCTCTCACTTGGTACGTGAAATAGTTGATTTTAGTTGATCGTGCTGCCAAATATAGATAATTTCATTTATCATGTTGATTTTCTTCAATTTGATAATTCATGAAATAGAAATGATTGAATTGATGGAAAAGCGATTTGGGTCAAATTTTAATGGAAAATCTCTGAAATCATCATCATATATTCAACGTAATTTTCAAATTTATATTCTGATCCATTCGGCAGATATATTTAAATTCAACGAATTTATCGTTATTAAATAATAGAATACCTTCGTATTAATGAATAATGAAATCATTAAATAAATGAATTAGCATGATTGAAAATAGCTCCCGGAGTTTTCATCTCTCTCTCTCTCGATTCAATCTCTTCAAATGTTTTTAATCAATTAATGATGCTTCCTAATTACAATAACCAATTATTGAAAAATTTACGTAATAAAATGAAAATTCCTTTAATTGCTAATGGACACGAACTACATATATTATTCATTACAACTCTAGCGCAACCTTTCACTGTCATATACTAATCCAAACACAAGCCCTCTGCACAGAGCTGTAACGGAGAGTTTATTACGACGATGAATTTTGGATAAGCCTCTACGAGAAATTTCAGTTTGATGAGCTCCGTGAGTGGCACCACGTTTTCCCTGCTAGTAAACCAAGAACGAGCTCTATATATGTATGAAATTCGCGTGCCAACATCTCTTCCATGGGTTTAACATTTCCAGTCAACCATCTCCTCTCTTCAGCTTTTCTCCCTTTTACATTTTCCGTCTCAACTTTTACTCTACTCACGTGCGAGTTTCACGACTCGCCGGAAGTTTTGCGGCAAAACCCAACGAGTCTTTTCCGACGTACAAGAATAATGTCCCTTCGTTTTCTACTGCTTTCGTTTGTAGGAGAGAAAGAAGAGTGAAGAGGGGTGAAATCATCAATTTTATTGCTTCTACTTTCGAAAATTGAAGGAAAATTCACTTTTTCTGTCATTATTATTGAGAATCATTCGCCTGGACAATACTTTATTGGGAAACACGTTTCGAGATTTGATCGAACTGCGATAATCGATATCGAATACATCGAAATTCTGTCATACTTGGGTTATATTGGTTAACTGGAATTCCGAGGGTTGCTTGGGATATTTTAAAGAACCGAATATTGTTTAGTGATTGTGTATGTCTCCTAGAAATCATAGCCTGAAATCGAGCTCTTGCAGAAACGTTGATACCCGAGTCGAAAAATAATTTTTTGACTCCCTCCATAATTGTTGAAGTTTTTGATGTTGAAAAACCCAATATCCGAACGTAATTTAGTGTATAGAAGAGCGACATGGCATGTATGGAGCTCAGGCTGGGGCAAAATGGATTTCTGTAGCAACGTGATTCAAGATTTTTTTGGGAGTGAAGGACTTCATGAAAAAATCTGAAAAAATTGAGAAAATGCTCCAATATATGGAAATTGTTGGTGAATTTTTTCACCAATGAGGTGAACCAAGCTGTGGTCATGATCGAGTTGCCTTAAAAAACTAGAGTGTCAAGGCAAATTCAAGGTGTAACCCTTCCCATTCTCCAGCAGTATTCCCTTAACTTTTCCTCGTAAAGTGAATATTTTTAGAATCACCAAATAAAAAATGGTCCTCTCCGCAACAGATTCCATTTGCCCCGTAAAAATTAGTGTACAGCATAAATTACCAAATAAAACTCCATATTTCATAGTTCTCTTCCATATTTTTGCATATTTCCCTGTGTAAAATTTCCCCGAAAGAAGCAATGATAAAACAGCATCAACCCATCTCTTCAAAAATTTCCAGTATCTTTTTTATCTTTCCCGTAAAATCCCTTAATTTCCAGAATATTTCTACATTCCAGTCTGGACATTAAGAAATGAGAATAAATCGTGAGTGCTCTTTCAACATGAGAATGAATGGACTGTGAAACAAAAGTGTTGAAAAAAAATAAAGAAATAAAAAAAAAGTCTGGCAAAGCCATTCGTTATTTCTAATCAATAGCATACGAGAGAAATCTTCTCATCCTCCCATTCAATTTCTTCGTTAAGCCTTTTTGGGTTGAAGAACTAAAGAACTCACCCCAGTGGAAACCTAAAAGTCTAGTAACTCCGTAAATTCGTCGTGAAGTCATGAGAGAAAGAGAGTGAGAAAGAGAAATTCCTCTCTATCTTCAGCTCTTTTTGGGATGAAGCGAGCTTTCGTTCTCTTGTGTAACCCACCAACTCTCTGCACGCTTCTCCTCGTTTTTACCCAGTTGGTGAGAAGGAACCCGTAGAATCTAGCCAACTTTCTTGCCCGTTCGCTCGGCTCCTTTCCATCCTCACTAGTTTCCATCTCTCTTTTTCTCTCTTTTGCACTGTGTATGCCCTCTACAAAGTGCAGAACACCGTAATGAAACGAGAAGCAAGAGACAGAGAGAAAAAAAAATGAGTATACCCCTTGCTGTATATAATTCTGCAGAGAAGAAAATCTTCAATGCTTGTAATAAGGACTCTACAGAATTTTCGTCACTGAATGAGCTGTAATAAGGCTTCGCTCCATTTTTCGTCAACTTTCAACTGAAATTGAACACTTTTCTTTATTCTATTTGCTCTTCTTTCTTTTCTTCATTTACACTCTACTTTTCGTAAACACTGGAAATTTTTTAACCAAGAAAAACTCAAGTGAAATGTTACTCCCACAGTAATTGGTGAAACAAGGTGTTTTCCAACCATTATCTCCAAGTGACAACAACAATTCAACATTTTGTCGTTTTTGGTCGTCGAAAACTCTTCTGCTGGTATTCGAGAAGTACTCAAGAATTCTCTCAAAATGCCTTTTTGTGCTTGTGAGTTTCAAAAAAAAAAAACTGGTTAAAAAACGAAGAGATAATAAGAGGGAACAAGTGACAATCTCAAACTTCTACCTTTATTTTTCTTGGATAACTCTTCTACACTTCTCTTTCTCTCTTTCTCAACTGCAACACAGCCCAAAGTTTTAATTACGCCCCCCCCTCTCTCCTCTCTGCTTGTGTTTATCGTCGTATTATTTCCATTTGTCTCATAAAATATCACTCTCTCATTTTCGTATTTTTCGCGGTGTTAATGAGGCTCAGATAGAGCTGTGAAATTTTTGTCATACTCTTTTGTGGGTTGAAACTTGTTGTTCTTTTGACATTTTACTTTTAATACTAACCGAAATGAGCTTTTGAGTACCCGCGTTTGGTTATTCTCTAGTTTTCATTTCTCTTTTCTCGGAAGCAGAGAAAAAAAAAGCACAAATGCACAAAGTTTAGTGGTGAATAATAAAAAAAAGGGGCGGAGGGGGGAGGGGGGAAAGGAAAAAAAGGAGAATAGTGCGGATAAGAAAATGGTAACATGACTTGTGGATAGATGAGTATCACTGTACCCGACACGGTTTGCACATCAAGTGGACACACAATAGCGAGGAGTTTGCCAAGGTAAATTGTGTGACCGCTGGAGTTTTATTTACGAGACGGGAAAAAGGCAGGCAGTAAAGTTTACTCTTCTCTGGTCATAGAACGATGTGTTTTTCATTTTTTTTCCTTCTTTTTTTACCTACTCTTTTCCTTGAAAAATACACGGGAGCTAGTAGGAACGTTAAAAAATTAATGGCTACGTGGAAATTACTGTTTTATGACTCGACACTGGGCAATGGTTAGGTGTCGAAAGTATTTTTTTTTTTTTTTGTTCAATTAATGACTGAAACGACTATCAAAGGTATCAAATTTTCCTTTTAAAAAATAAACCAAAAATACATATATGTAGATATTAAAAGGAACAAAATAAAAATACTGTTGCCTATCTGATGGAGATGACACTATTTCTCTGCTGAAAATTGTCACCCTGAAGTGACACACACACACACACACAAGAATGGTAAATATGCTCTGACAGTAACGAAAATTTCGCAAAAAAAAAAGAGTATGGACGATACCACGATTCACATTCAACGTCCATCTGCCAGGATTGATCGACGTCAACAGAAATCCATCGTCCTCACCGAGTACTCCGGGGAACAAAAAAAAACTGACATCCAGTGAAAAAAAAATGCGTAAGAAGTAAATCACAGTGGAAAAAATTGAAAAAGAAAAAAAAAGAACGTTATCTCGGATTGGAATCAATATTGAATGCAGATTGAATTCGCTTTGGTTAAGGGATAGGAATAGGAATAGGAGGGAGGGGGGATAAAAAGGTCGAGGAGTGACGGGTTTCCATTAGAAGATCGTGACTTATTGCATTGAACGACATCGAAAGCCACTTCACGCGACTCCTCTGCTTACGTTCCATCCACAATTGCCATACGAATAAGGAAATTATGAAAAATACACTTGATTATTACTGAAGAATTTCCTTGGCTTGAAAATTATGAAGAGAAATTCAATGATGGTGATTTGAAAAATTTAGATTACAAAAAAAAAAAAAAAAAACAAATTCACCTTCTCTCTCGTCTTTATTATCCCACTGGAGAAACCACGAGGATGAATGTGCTTGTGGATGTGCGAAGCACTCAAAGGAAAAGGAAAAAAGAAACGGGGGAAAAAAAAGGAAATACCAACCAAAAACCCCTCCTAAACCGTGAGTTAATGTTTTATGAGATAAAAAGGGCACAACGCGGTAGTGGCGTTGGTCTCCTGAATTTTTCAGTTCAGTTGCAGCAGTAACACGCGCCGTCCCTCGCCTAAAACCTCTCCCCATCGAGTGTTGCCTTTTTTCCCTGTGACGTCTCTCGGGGTGTTGATGCCCCTGGGAATAAGACACGCACGTTTTTCTACTTCAATATTTCATGACAGTAATATGTACGATACTGCGCATGAAACATCGGGCTTACTGTACTGATATTTCTTTCTTATTTTCATTGCAGTTAATGCTCTGTGACAAGTAGAAATGGATCAATCTGAGCATTTTATTCTCATTCAGAAGACTGCATCTCGTGATGAACGAGAGAGGATGAATCATTTCGTCATATTTGTTCCTCAATGTGCACAACATCTGAGATATATAATTAGGAATTCTTTCACTTTGAGATTCGCCGGTTTGAAGTAGTTCAAGTCATCCATTCACCTGTTGATTGCTTGGAACATATGCGAGAATAATTGCCTCATGCTTCGAAAATAGAATCGATTCATTCTCATGACAAGAGAATTCCTAACTCCCACATTCTTCTCCCTGAATGAGACACATTAATCTAAAAATGTGTTTATTGAAGAAAGCCAATTAGTTCAGATGATGATTTGTTTATTCATAATTCTCGTCACATATGATGAAAGCACATGAGAATTTTTCAAGCCTTGCTTGCGCATTTCCTATTTTTTCCGAAATTAGATTCTAAGATCATCAAATTTGATAGAATAAGCGCTGTTCTGCATAATTACACTAAACTTCATACGCGAGATTTGATCGTAGTTTCAATGCAACAATTCATAGTCACAAATCATTTTTCCTTCATACAATCCCATATATTCTTGTTCGTCAGAATGTTTATCATTTTTTCGGATCATAAAGAATGCATGTTACTGGACAAATAGCCACAATTAATCAAACTAATTACAAGAAGAAATTTATGGCATCCTGAAATCCAAGATTCAAGAGGCTGGGACAACGTGAGTCAAATACAGACTTCTATTAAATATTTATCATAATATTCAATAACAATTTACTGTCTGGAGCATTTTTCAAAAATGGGGAAAATCTTATGAAATCGAAACAAATCCGATAATTATGAAAGCTTGAAAAAAAAGTAAATAATTCAGGAGTCCTACTAAGGTTACTTCAAATGGAGAAAAATCACAGACAATGTATACATGTTATTACAATTTTTTAATGAAAACGTCTATCCAAAAATATGACTGAGATTTTATAATTCAAACGAATTCACGTGAAATGAACATTGGTTTTTTCCCCTCATCCTCTTCATATTAGAGACGATGAACTTGCAATTGAATTTTTTATGCCTCTTTTTTTTTCCTCGTTCCTCATCTCGTACTCTGACTTTGCTGTTTAATTCTCAGACTGAAGTTTCTAACTGCAGTTGATTAAGCCCACAGATGATGAGGTCCTCTGTATATGGCCATTGGCAAACGAGTCAAGTGAAAAGTTTCTCAAGCACCGACTCATTCATGTTTCAACCTTTAATTATTCACAAACGGTAGAATCTCATCTCGACGACACTGATAAAACAAGAGAATTAAATATGAGTCCTGAAAAATTTCAATTGTTCCATTTGTGCATTTTACAAATTCTTCCTCGTATGCATTACGCATCCAACGAAAAATTATGCTGCGTTCGCGTTTAATTATCACTGGATGAATTTCATTCTACACACACACCCACACATCTCTATTCTCAATTACCCAGAGAACTTTGACTCTTCGTGTCAGGGGACATTCCGCCTGCGCTGATTGCGCCACATCATTTCCACAAAAAGTCTTTCCACAATTTTTCCTCTTCCTTTTTCCACCAAAACTATTTAACTCTTTCAAATCCTCATTTGGGTTACTCACAAGTTTGCGTTATCTCTTTAATTACAATTTTTAATTCGTCTAAAAAAGAGAGAAAAAAAAATGGTTGATCCTCATAATTTTTACGTTACCAAGCAGCTAACAATATTTTCCCTAACGAGAAGAATATTGGGTCAAGTGGAAAACCTAAGATCATCCATCATCACCTTTGTCATTTCTCCGCACATATGAACTACACGAGGTAGAATTCACCGCAGAATATAACGAGTCTCCACTTCTTCATGAGTGTACCTCATCAACTGCTGCAAAGTTCCATGTGTTTTCACCCTTGTTTAAATTAATTCACACATACACAAGTAAAAAAGGGAGAGAAAATCAGTGGTAGAATTCATTGGTATACGAGAGATGCTAGCGAGGCTACTACCACCTTCACTACTCATTTAAAAAATTAAAGAAAAAAAAAATACCTGATATGTCTTTATAGCTTTGATGTGCAACACTCAGCGTGTTGAGATCGTTAGAATCACGTGAATGAGTGGTTGTTGAATTGCTTTCACTACTTGGGTGTGGTTCCCAATGATTTCCAGTGCAAACGAACCACTTGAACGGCTCAACTGCTCGTATGCCCACTTACCCTCAATCCATCAGAGATTCATAAATATATTTTCCTACGTTGGTAATATTATGTATGATGCTACCCAACCAGTTTGACCTCATTTTATTCGGGTGAAAGGTAGAGAGGGTTTGTCAGTGCACGAGTAGTCTTCTTTTATGCTATGTTAAAAGAGATAGAGGTTAAAAAAAAAAAAAGTGACATAAAGCTCCGACCTGGGGGTTCAGAACCTCCACTGCCGAGGTGACATGGAAGGAAGATAGAGAGACGAACGTGGACAAAAAAAAAGGGGGGAGAGAAGGTGAAAAGAGATAAAAATGGGTTGAAAATTCTCCACCGAAGACTTCACAACCCAGAGTGCACCCTGTCATTACGTTCAGGCACTATTAAAAGTTAATAATTAGAATGCAAGAGAGATTGTCTCTTTTTTTCCTTTTTTTCTCTCTCTTTTCTGCCTTACTTTACTCAGTGTTTCACTATTGAGTCAGTACACTAATGAAATACGCTAGAGCTACTATAGAGAGATATGATCAATCGAATGCTTCTTGAAAATTAATATCATTTTTTTATTCATTTTTTCCTTTTTCTGTTTCAGAGAGATGCACTCAATCTTGAGCCAAGCAACGTTGCAAACTGCGTGTCTAAAGGAAAGTCCGAGGTAAATTGAAGTTCTGTCATTTATCTTTTTTTTTTTTACTTTTCATTTATGGCGTACTCTATTTCGACATTCATTTAATCATACGCTGCAATCTAATTATTCTTAAAATGAGATGAGAAAAGATAATTCTTCTTTTTGTACTTGGCGTCGTCTGAGCTTTGAATTAATTAGAAATGATCGATTTCATTGATCAGATGTGGATTTAAATATTAATGGCAGAACACATTCGAGCTGAATATAATATATTAATATAATGAATTCTGTCATTCTGAGGTTCAGAATGATTAAATTCAGAGTGACCTCAGTTTTTCATGGGAGTTAAAATAATCTGATTAAAATATTATATCCATCTAATTCATGTCATTTTTGCAAAATGTAGAATTTCTCTATTCTAAATATTCCAAAAATTCAATTCATAAAATATCATCACAAAAATGAAATCATCTGGATTATTAATCTAAACTGTTTAATCGAAAATTCGTTAAAAAAAAAAACCTTTATTGAATTTTCAGCATTTCGATTGCCGAAATCACATAAGAGTTATTCAACCCATGAACGATGGTAATCGTCTCTACATATGCGGTACCAATGCCCACTCACCAAAGGACTGGGTTATTTACGTAAGTATCAACTTCTTATTTCACTGTTACTACTACCACTACTTGCTTTTTTTTTTTCTTTCTTTGTTTTGTATCATTTTACCTACAAGCACGAACCCTAAAGGAACTCAACTATCCGTGTAACGATCCCAAGAAAATATATACGAGTCCCATGTTGTCGAAGCTTACGAGTCCCACGTGTACTGTAGTGACCCGCGAAACTGCCTTGTATTTTTCTTGTTTTTTATTTCATCATGACCCAAGCCATGGCCTTCCCCCCCTCCTCTCTTTCCTAAATACCTCTTCCACCTCCAATTGAGCTACAATTTATTCTGTTCCATTTTCCTCTCTACCTCAGCACTTTTGATAGTCTCCTTATAATATTCATTGCCTCATAATTTTTCAATTTTTTCCTTCAAGATGTTTTCACAACACTTCTATTATTAAATTGAGGAAAACAGTTTTTTTTAATTCTCCACACATTAAGCATTAAGTCTCTTCCTATAAGAGCTTGAGGTTATATCCCAGCGAACTCGAGTACAGTGAACCCTTTTTTTTTAATGCCCTATCAAAGATGCAATTTTTTTAAAATATTTTTCGGAATTTTTTTATAATTCTTCTCTGTGTAGTTTAAGAGATATGAATTATTAAAGTTACTGGAAAAAACAGCAGTGATGGAAATAAAACGCCCTAATTCAGACAGAAATCATGAAATTATTAAAAAATCACACAGTTGATCCATCCTTTCATTTAAAAGCTATTGGTGAGAACAGCATTTTAATTGAGTGATAGAAGAAAAAAATGCTCAATTCTCCGTATGGTTATTGACAAATTTTAATTAGAAGGTGGTTGTAATTATTCGCCTCTCTCTGTATCTTATGCATGTGATAGATGAGTCACGTGGAAGAAAAATCGTGGAAAAAAAATATTCACATGCTGAAGATATGAATTTCCAATAGTTTAATCATTTTTCCGAGTGAATTGAAGTTTGTTTTTCCAAACTATCAGTAATTAATGGGAAACTAACTGTTCATAACAGGATACCAGTTTTACTGACTGAGCTATCATAGAGATACTTGAGAAATAGTAGAATTTAAGTAACGCATTTTTTGTTGAGCTCAAATAAAATTAAGTAAAGATATTGTAATCATCGGACATCCTTCAAAATGATTCCATTAAAAAAAAACAAACCTACAACTTATATTTTTTTCTGTCTAGTCGACTGTACTCAGGGACACTACTACCTTAATCCTAAAAAAAAACGATAATTTCTACATATTCTGCTTATTTTTATTCTTACAGAGTAATTTAACACACCTATCACGTCACGAATACGTCCCAGGCGTTGGAATGGGCATTGCCAAGTGTCCTTACGACCCTGCTGACAATTCAACGGCAGTTTGGGTAGAGAAGGGTAATCCTGGCGATTTGCCCGCACTTTATTCTGGAACAAATGCCGAATTCACAAAAGCAGATACTGTTATATTTCGTACTGATCTTTACAACCTGACATTAGGCCGTAAGGCATACAGCTTCAAGAGGACACTCAAATACGACTCAAAGTGGTTGGACAGTAAGTAACAAAAAGAAAGAAAAAAGTCAATTATTCTTATTTTTATTATCTGAGATTTTAAGAAGCACATTGGATAATGGAGAAGAAAATGCTACTGTAATTCAGTTGAATGGAATTCTCAAAAATTGCCATCCATTTTTCAACGAACAATGAGTTACTCCATTATGGCCCTAAAATGTCCCATTGAGTCGTGTGTGCCAGTTGAATGAATCTTATTCGTGACCAGTGGACTCGGCGAATTGCTTTCAGCTTCGTTTATAAAACCCTGAAATTGCCTTATTTCTTTTCTCTTTTCTTTTTTCCCTCGGAAAAAAAAAACGTAGAGAGAACGAAGAAGATGCTCTCTGGAGTTGTCACTCCTAAATTTTTTTGTTCTCACTCTTCCAAGAAGGGTGGAAAATTCAGGAACTTTAATGGGCAACATGGAGAAAAGAGAGTGGGATGCCTTTGGAGTAGGTGCAGAGAACACTGAAAATGAATTGCCAGATGGGGCGAAAATACGCTTGGATTTTCCCTTTCTGCCCTCAGTGCGTGAGTCTAACCTGAGGGGAGTAGTAGAAAAAGGTGCACGCTATCAAATGGGCTCATGGAGGGTGTAACATCTAGGAGAATGGTAATAAAATAACGCCCCATGAGCGCATACCCCCATCTCTCAGTTTCATTTCTCCCTTCACCTTCAAGCTAAACGTCCCGTTCGAAGACCCTCTTAAACGAACAAGTTAAACTTTGCCATCGTGCAAGCCAGCGAGCGAAACAGGATTGCAGTTTCCCCTTAAATATCTCTTCTTAGCCAGGAAGAATCAACGACCACAAGGATAACGCCTCTGTGTCATCCCAAGAGAGCAAAACTTTCTCATTCTACCGTAATTTGATTTTCACCATTAATTCTTGAAAATTAAAAAGAGAAAAAAAAAATATCCAGACTTAAGAGTATCCAATGTATTCTTATATTTTCCTCATCCCCTTCCTTTGAGCCAATACTCGAAAAACTTTTGATGGAGGCAACATTAAACTCGCAGTACCTTCCTCTTCTAGTTTCTCTCTCACTCTCACGATGCATGATTAGCCATTTGTTTCGCCATTTAATTCAAAGAGCCTGCAATGGTAAATTTACCCTCCCCCCCCCCCCCCCTTCGCCCTCAAAGCAACATCCCAGACACCATCAAGATCCATTCTTCCCATCGAGTTTGTCTATTAAGCACCCGGGCGTTGATTAAACGAAGCAAGAAGAGTGATCGCAAGTGAGAAACACTAGGAGGTGAGACCTCGGGGGTTGCCCTTGACGGATGTGCTTTAACGTTGGGCGACATTTTAAGTTGAAGTTGGTACAAGTATAAATCGAGGTGATAGTAAGGCCAAAAAGGGTGAGTCGGATGTTAACGAGATCTGAATAACTGGCTGACGAGACACAGAGATCGTGGGGGTACTTTCACGGCTTCGTGAGCAAGTAGAATACTGCTTGTAATAATTCTTCTTTTAAATTTTTCTTTCGCGTTAGAAGAATACGGAGATAATGAAAGAACAGAGTGGTTATAAAAATCTCCAGTGAAATATCAATTAATATTGTGAGGGAGTGTTTTTTTGAGTCGGTATGATATCGGAAAAAAATCTGTAAATTTCTTACAGACGATAATTTGATGATCGTCTGGAGCAATAATCCTTGGCAGGAGCATGGCAGACCGTTTGAGGACTGTTGTAAGATGAAGAATTTGTAAGATGGGGACAATCAGGTCATCTTGGTTTTTTCCTCAAAATGCTGGAGATATTGGCTAATAAAGAGATGAGATGGTATCATTGCAGTAAAAAGAAAGGGAGATATCAAATATCCTGTAGATATAGTGCTGATGGTGATAAATTTATTGAAACATCTGAAAAAGGTTTAGTTATTGTTGGTGTTAAAGGAAAAATGCTGGTAGATACGATTGTTGGTCGAGTGGTGCATTGTTGTCTTCTTATAATAGAACAGTTGATACCCATCATTGTAGTGCACCAGCAAAATCAAATGATTATGAAAAAATATATTCTGATTGGTCTCATGAATTCGAGAAATACAAATCGGCAATGAAAATCTGGGAAAGTAAACAGGCACAGTGTGCATCAAGACAAAATGATAGTGATCAGAATTCACATACTAACGAAGTTATTGTGTACACCTTTGGTGTGATCAAGTGAATCGTTAGATCCATGATCAAACAGAGATTATGATATAATGATCCAAATAAGCGTATTACCTTACAGACGACAATTTGATAATCGTCTAGTGTAATAGCCCTTGGCAGAAACGTACGAGACGGTATGACGCTCAAGTAGCCTCGAGTGTATCAGGAGTGGATGAGAACCTATCAAACGTACTGAGCAGAGTAGAATTCAGCTGGGATCCAAGTGTTTCACGTGAGGTTCTTCGGAAAGATACTTGAACTGTTAATACGTCAAAGTCTCTGAACCAAGTCAAGCAGAAGCGATCGATTTAATCCCCGTTCTGAACATATCACCAAAGGTTCGACATTAGTCTCATGTATTACGAGGATCAATTGTTCCAAAAGAGAAGAAGCAATATAGGGGAGAGTGGGGAAAAATCGACACTGTTATGAAACGGTTAGGAATGGATTTCTTTTGATGATTCTATTGAAAATCTGAGAAAATTTTAGCTGGAAAACAAGTCTCAGATGTATTTTTTTCGTTTTTTTTTGAAAATTCGACATTTTTCAGCATGTTTGAAGGGTAAAAGCTTTCCTTTTCCGAAATGATTCAGTTTTTTGTAAATATCTCTGGTTCTATTGGTCGTAGCAATCCGGGGTTGGTCTCAAATGAAAGGTGAGCTCATTTCCCATCGATTTATTGGGTTTTGAATTAAAAAATATCAATTTCTGGGATAGTTATAGGCCAAAAACTGTTTCACAAAACTGCTTCACAGAAGTGCCAATAAATACCTCTAAAATCGATATTTTTCAATTGAGAACCCTATGAATCGATGGCGAATGAGCTCACCTTTCGCCTCACATCGGAATTTTTACGCTACGACAAATAGAACCGAAGATATTCTCGAAAAACTGAAAATCTTCAAAAACAGGAAGGGTTGTACCCCTCTAAAAGGCTCAAAAATGTCAAAATCACAAAAAATTCAAAAAAATTAATTCCGGCACTTCTTTCCCGCCTAAAATTTCCCCAGCTTCCCAATGAAATCATCGAAAACAATCTACCGCCAATATTTCTATTAATTTCAAGCATTTTCCATAATATTCGCCTAAAAGCTTGGACGTGTCCATTTTACTCCCGATGTCCATTTTGCCCCACCTTCCCCTACGTGAAAATTCAACTGCAAAGATGTCAGCCATCGTGCGATAGTGGTATTTCTGAATTAACGCCACGAAGATTTATCGTTCACATGAAAATTGAAAGTGATAAAAATTGCATATGCTACGGTGTCTGTTTTTTTTTCTAAATAAGAATGTATGTGTGTGTATGGATTTTAAGTGCGCTCAAGCGAGAGCATCATTTTTGGTAGTCCATTCGGTCGCGAAATTATTAACGCTTTCGTTTCGTCGTAGGAGAACCATCCTCTGTAGCGTCGTTAAACTCAGTTTTACGACAGCACCAGCCGTAAAACGACAAGTGGATGATCATTGAACTTGCATTAAATTCAGGGTGGTCCCTGAAACGAACCAACCTACCTTCTCTTCTTCTCCCAGCATCCCCTTGTCCTCATTTTCAGTAGCGCTGAATGAAAACTACAAAAGTCGTTCGAGGCGCTTTGAAAGAGCTTTTCCTCGTTTAACGCTCACGAATGGGGAAGGAAAACATGGTTTTTACGGCCCTCACCTGAATCTAGCGATAGCAAATCGTTTCTGCAAATTTCTCGATCTCATGAGCTGAAAAAAGAAAGAAGGAGAATAAAAGTAATATCATGGTTTTTTTTTTTTTATTGGAAAAAAAGAAAGCATTGACTGAAATACAATCTTGGGTAGGAAAGAAGCGTATAAAAAATGCACATAATTTACCAAATAAATGCGATTTCTTTAGTATCACAAGATCTTCTGTATCTAAAGAGGCTTGTCCCTCCTTTTTTTTTCTATGAATTTCAGAGCCCAATTTCGTTGGATCATTCGACATTGGACAGCATGTATTCTTCTTCTTCCGTGAGACCGCTGTAGAATACATAAATTGTGGAAAAAGTGTCTATTCGAGAGTAGCAAGAGTATGCAAAAGAGATACAGGAGGAAAGAATATTTTGTCACAAAATTGGGCGACTTATCTGAAAGCAAGATTAAATTGTTCGATACCCGGGGAATTTCCATTCTACTTCAATGAAATCCGTAAGTTCTTCAATTTCATTTATTTTCATCATCACACTTTAAACACGAAAATTATGTACCCTTTTTTTTTTGTTTCTCATTACTCCAATTGTTAATTTTCCAGAGAGTATATACAAAGTACCTGGCGATGATACACATTTCTATGGTACATTCACAACCTCTACAAATGGCCTCATGGGCTCGGCAATTTGTTCATTTCACATAGACGCCATTCAAGAGGCATTCCGTGGTAAATTCAAGGAACAAGCAACATCAAGCAGTGCCTGGTTACCAGTATTATCAAACAAAGTACCAGAACCAAGACCAGGACAGTGTGTTAATGACACAGAAACACTACCAGATACTGTACTTAATTTCATAAGATCACATCCACTTATGGATTCAGCTATATCACATGAAAATGAAAAGCCAGTATTTTACAAACGTGATATAATGTTTACACGATTAGTCGTTGATAAATTGAAGATTGATTTTGTTGGAACGGATCTGGAATACACAGTCTACTATGCTGGTTCAAGTTAGTATTATTGCTTCACATCTCCATTTTCATGCAAATAAAACACTCATAATAATAATAATAATAATAAAAAATCTCACCATCTTTACTTCCTGTTATTTACAGGCGATGGCAGAGTACACAAAGTCGTACAGTGGCTGGACAACAATGGTGAGTCACAGTCGATACTTCTTGATGTATTCGACGTGACCCCCGGTGAGCCAATTCAAGCGATGGAGATATCTAAGGAGCACAAAGCACTTTATGTTGCATCAGACCATCGGATAAAGCAAATCGATTTGGTCATGTGCTCTAGGCGATATGATAACTGTCTGAGATGCGTTCATGATCCATACTGCGGATGGGACAAGGATACAAATACCTGCAAGCCATACGCACCAGGGTGAGTAGTAGATCTTTCTCACTATAGATATGATTTCGTGTTTTTGGTTTTTTGTTTTTGTTTCTGTCGATCCATTCAACGGTATTTGCACGCTATACTGATTGAAAAAAATAAATAAATTGCATTGATGATATCAATGCTCATCGAGGCGCGTAATTCATTTTTCATTTTTGGGATTCACTCGCTGAAACTATATCCGCATGCATGAAAATTGCTATTGGATCAAAGTGAATTCGTTTGTGCAATGTAGTTAATAAAAGACAAATTGAATTTATTTTTCATCTAGCTTTTTTCTTTAATCAATTTTGTCAATACACCTGGATAATTGAATAGAGGAAAAGAATTTTTAACGAAGATTCCTGCCAACGAAATTTTCAGTTTCCCGTACTTTTTATTGGGTCAATACGTGATTTTTATTTTTATTTTTTCTTTTCTTTGTGTTTTTACAGACTTCTTCAAGATGTCTCAAATAGTACGGCTGACGTTTGTGACAGTAGTGTGGGCAAGAGAAAACTCGTTGTAACATGGGGACAATCAGTACATCTTGGGTGTTTCGTTAAAATGCCGGAGGTATTGGCTAATCAAGAGGTGAGATGGTATCATTACAGTAAAGAAAAAGGAAGATATCAAATATCCTATAGATATGGTGCTGGTGGTGATAAATTTATTGAAACATCTGAAAAAGGTTTAGTTATTGTTGGTGTTAATGAACAGGATGCTGGTAGATATGATTGTTGGTTGGGTGGTGCATTGTTGTGTTCTTATAATATAACAGTTGATGCACATCGTTGTAGTGCACCAGCAAAATCAAATGATTATCAAAAAATATATTCTGATTGGTGTCATGAATTTGAAAAATACAAATCAGCAATGAAAAGCTGGGAAAGAAAACAGGCACAGTGTGCATCAAGACAAAATGATAGTAATCAGAATTTACATACTAATGAAGTTTATGGTACACCATTGGTGTGATCAAGTAGATCATTGGATCCATTATCAAACAGAGATTATGATACAATAATCCACATAAGCGTATTACCAAGAAACGGTGCTCTCTGTAATATTCAAACGTGTTATATTACATTTATATCGATAATAGTTAACTATCTTCTTGGAAAGTGTAAAAAATCATCATCGTGTTAATAACAAGTGAAAACAATTTTTTTTTTGTGTTTTCAAGTGAACTGATATAAAAGTTAATAAATGAAAATAATATTCATTAATAATTACCGGATAAAAAGTAAATAGTGCCATCGATGACTTAAATGGAGTCTGAAATGCTATTTGGTATGTACTTGGAGACGCGAAAAAAAGACTTGAAATTAAATCATGACTCCAGCCATCATCGCACGAAAATAAACGTCGAATTTTGCGTTGTTTTTTTTTATCAATTGCTTTTCATAGTTTCACTTTTTTTTCATCCATCAATTGGATTTTGGCTGGTGTAAATAAATCATTGCAGTAATTTGACGTAAAAAAAAACTTTCGTGCGATATGTTTGATGAACGAAGTGAAAGCTCGATGATAATGAAAGAAAAATTAAAAAAAAGCTAATAAATAAAACGTTCTCTCGGAATTTATTATTTTAACTAAAGCAAATAATTGAACATAGTATTTTTGAAGATAGATTAAAGGAAATAATTAATGAAGAAAAAAAAAGTTAAAAAAAAAATAAAAAAATAAAGTCAGGGATGGTTTCGTTCATCTTTACTGGAGGACCAAGCGATTTATCTCGAATAATTCGAGATATCGCCATATTGCCGAAGCATGCCGTTTCCGCCTTTGCTAATAGCAAATTAAATACGCGTGGATGGAGTTAAGAAAAAAGAAAAATAATAATGAAATAAATTCGAATGATGAAATGAATAATTAAGAAGGAAAAAAAAAAATAATAAGTATTCTCTGTTTTCTCAAACCTGTGATATGCAATGGGTAGCCGAGGAAAACCCTTGACGTTTTATTGAGTAATTCCCGTTAAGTGAATAAACTCAATTTGAAAAGCAGAAAACAATCATGACTTAAAAAAGAATAATTAAAGAAAAAAAAAAATCGTGTTTTTTATCTCGTGGTTAATGAGATATATAACGCGTGTTTAAAATTGAAAATAAAATATGTAGATATTAAAAAAAAAAAAAAACAATTGAGAAATTAAAAAAAATGAAACCACTAGAATTAATGAGAGAATTAGTATTGAAAGAGCGATTTATAGTATCGTAATAATTTCAAAAAAATAAAAAAATAATTGATTAATTTTAAAAAATGGAAAAACCACAATGAGAATAAATTGATAATTGCGATGAATAATATTTTATCGCATTTGAAGTTACACAATGAGATTAAATTAGATTGACAGCACACTCGTGAAAAATACTCTTTCACGATGAATATTTTGTGCGACATGGTTTTATGATTTTAGTAAATTTTATCCAATTGAATTTTAATCCTTCAATTATCGTAATCTAACGTTCAATCAATTTTCAATTATTTCCCGATAATTCCAGATGAAAGGTTTTGTTTTTTTTTTTTTTCTTATAAAAAAAAAATCGTATTAACCTGGAAAATTGAAAGCTCAAATTCTTTCAACTCTTCTGTTAAATGTTTTTTACGAGTTCAATTTCGAACATAAAAGGAAAATAATAATAGCATCGCAGCTGCATTGAGCGAGTGTCAGTTCTGTTAAATAATCTGATGGGCCGTAAAATGCAAAATGGGCCCGGGAAATTTGAAAATTCCCATTGTTTACCGTGGTGCTTAAAAATTTACCGGAATTAAAAACAAAAAGAAAAGAGAAAATGAATTATGTAAAATTCTCATCAACATTTGAAGTATAAAATACGAATCAGCTGATACACGCTCTTACAATTCACAACAAAACACATCATACATTAATTCACTTGTATTATTCATTCTATCAAGCTCCTCTAAACTAGCCTTCTTACCCTCCTTCCATCACATCATGTTTTCACGCGAAAAGAAATGAAAAAAAAAAAATCACAAACACACACAAAAACACGCTCATCTCTCCGTGAGTTCACACGTCCTCACAAAATCATTTCATCCTTGTACATACATAAATTTCATAATAAAAGAAAGGAAAAAAAGGAAAACTTAATAATAGTAATGTAAACTTTTATGAGTAGGAAAATATTAATATTAAGATAGAAATTATTTAGGATTCGCAAATTTTCAGAAAAAAATCGGAAGTAAAAAAATTCGAAAAAAAAAATAATAATAATAATAATGATTTCCGTTTATTCATAATTTTTTTACATTACGTAGGATTCTTTTGAACATTCAGCAAACGTATTGATAATAAAATACGAAATATCTTCATTTCCTTCACATTAGTTATGATTCCATGAAAAAATTTTCATTATTTTCAATTTAATTCATTTCAAAGACAGATTTAAATGAAGGAAAAAACGTGATAGTAATTTCTTGCCGTCGATTTGTAAATAATGAAGAAAAAAAAAACAGAATAATAATATACACATTTTCCATGCTCATTATTTTCATTGATTTTCATAATGATAACAATCATTTGAATAAAAAGAAAAGAACACGATTTTTGCCACAAGTTTTATTTTGACACGAGATTCTAGGGCACATAAAGGGTAATCTCGTTTATAAAAAGGGAAATTTATAAAAAAAAAAAAAT
This sequence comes from Aleiodes alternator, assembly GCA_963921955.1. Taxonomy (NCBI): domain Eukaryota; kingdom Metazoa; phylum Arthropoda; class Insecta; order Hymenoptera; family Braconidae; genus Aleiodes; species Aleiodes alternator. The sequence goes on along the minus strand of OY998102.1, from coordinate 10,530,938 downwards.
GGATAATGAAATAGAATGCGTAAATTTTAAGCTATGTACAAAAAAAAACATTTAAAAAAGACGGATCTAGCGGTGGATGAAAAAAAATAAATAAATAGCAAAAGCGAAACTAAAATTCAAAGCACGTGAAAGTCGATGTCTCGGTGAAGAAGTGGAATGAAATTGAATGATAAATTTGTTTTTATCCCGTCGACATTGACGTAGTGACGTTTATTTTTTAAATGCCGGTCGACGTTGTGGAGAATAAATCTAACGACAGGATGAATTTTTAATAAAAAAAAATGAAGAGAAATGAGAAAATTAAAAAAAAAACACTTAAATAGAGAAGAAATAAATTGAATAAATAAGAGAAAAGGAAAATAACTAGTGAAATCCATAGCCAATAAGTATAATACAATAATTAATTGAAACAAAAAATGAAAGAGACTAAAGAAAAATCACGAAACAATGAAAGACGTAAAGAAACCTTAATCCTCGAGTAAAACTGTACTTGCTATTATGAGCTTCGACAAGTATTGGATAGTATTACATATTAAGAATGAATAATGAGAATAAATCATTTACTGAGTGAACAAGGAGATGCAATTGTGTGTCGAATTTTCATGTAAAAATTTCTTATTTTCTAAATGGAAAATGTTGTTTTTTTTTTTCAACGATTCATGAATTTTATCTTTTTGTACAAAAATGAAAAAAATACAAAATGATTCATTGCAAATTCATCTGCATTTGACGCACTTCAATTTGTGTATTTCATTCACTCGTTAATGTCCAGAATAATAGAAAAATCAGCCGCCAATCATACAACAAAAACGATAAATAGAGAAGCAAAATTCATCAAAACAGATGATTTGAAAAAAAAAATTGGACAGTATAAATACATAAATAGAAATGAATTGAAATGATTGTAAAAATATACTAATGGAAAATAAGACTAAAAATGAATGATGGTATGAATTTTTCAAGTAATCGAGGAGGAAACAGTGATGAGGGTTACGGCTATATTGATCGAGTGAGATTCAATCCGAAATCTTTTCAGTTTTTTTTTTTCCCTTATTTTTTTCCTTTCCTCCTCTTCATTGAGTTCTTCTGATAGTCTCAAACGGCGTCGACTTCCATTTGACAGTAAATCGAGAAATGAAAAAAAAAAAGCAAACAAATAACTAATTGAATTTTCATTTGATACTATTTGGACCGTTCCAGCGGTTGGTGATTACGTGAAACAATCTAGGACAAAAGGAAAAAAAAAACAAAAAGAATGAAACCTAATGTTGTTAGATCATATTAATTTGTAAGATTATCAAGTATTGTATATGTTAAACTTCTTCTACGACAATTGACGCATTGAAATACCCGATGGAATGAACTTTTTGAAGAAAAAAAAAACACAAATTTGATATTTATGTATTTATAATTCACTTTTATTTTTTTTTTATTTACGCTTTGTATTGAGGTGTGATGTGGAATAATGAAAGATGTGTGATTATTGCCAAATCGAATTTTATATTGTTGAGGAATTTCGATGTGTCAATGAGTTAATGAGTTAAGGCTAGCTCGGTTTATGCGTTATTTTCCAACGCATTATCATCAATTTTCGATATAATGATGGTTATTCCCATAAATGCTAAAATAGTAAATAAATTTTAAAAACTATTACAATTTTAATTATTTCAATTAATTTTACAATTATCATTGAAGAACAATGAAATATTTTCAATTATCATTTATTTTATCATCATTAAACATTCTATCATGACAGATTAATAAAGAAGAGGAATAAGTGAATTTCACTTATTTTGAAATATCATTAGAACTAGCCAATAACTGTCTTGCAGTTTTATAAAGCTTATTTTCAAGTAATTTTTTTATTTCACTATTTCTGAAATAATGATTTTTATAATTTAATTTAATTTTTTTATACCCTCGACTGATATCTGTAGGCTTTTAGTTAATGCAAATTTTTCCATCTCATATTTCATTAGTTACATTGATTTCATTGAGGAAGAAAAGATTTTAAAAAAAATGGGGACAGTTCATCATACTCGTCTAAACTTCTGATCAATATTATTATTTTTTACCACCAACATATTCTATTTTTTTTCATTCTGAATGAATCCATCCCTATACGCTCCATTCATTCACATTTGCTCCAGATTTATTGATGGAAGAGGACAATTGAAATCTTGTTGAATGAAGAGATGAAACAGATAATTAATTAGGAGAGTGCATTATATTAATTTCATCCAACCAAGAGCAAAGTGTCTGTACGATAGTGTTCCATTTTTTTTCCTTCTTCTGTTGCCCTCAATCTCGTAATATAATTGAGGTTCACTCTCTTATCGACATGTTGAGAAGTAGAATGGACTGAATTTTATACGATATTCTTGAATTACACTCGAGAGCATTCACTGCACTATTAATTTCTTTTAAATTCATCAGTACCTAAAATTCTCCCCATTTTTTTCAGTCTTTTCTTCCAATTTATCATCAATAATAACAGTTAGATTTAAATGAAAAAAAACCTCTAGATATTCACTTAAAAGAAAAATGAAGAAAAAAGGAAAAAAAAACCTAAAACATCCAATCGCTATTTTTATCAAAAACGAGAAAAAAAATATGTTAAAAAAAATCTTTAACAGTTATCCATTGTTCACTATTGCTATAATAAAGATTTGCTTTAATAAATGAGTAAAGGTGTACATTATTCATTGAATCCCCTAGTCCTGTATGATCACATCAATGATTAAAGATACTTCATCATCTTCGTTCAATTTATGCTTCGAAAATTCTCAGCGAAATTCATGAATTTGTATCCAATTTTTACGGTTTCACCTTCATTACAATCGATGAGAATTCATTATTCACAGTGCACTAGAAAAACCCATCCAGTGTAAAGCCATTCAAATATTCACGTTACGTCATAAAAACGTTAATTCCATAAGGTAAGTCACTTCATGACGTCACTAAGACATGTAAATTCTACTTTTTCAAATGAGAAATCGATGAATGTAAAGAATTAGATTACACAATGACGTTGAGATGATATGTATGTGAGAAGGTCGTTGGCATCATGGTGAATTTCAAATCAATAATATGACGTAAATCGTGTATAGAGTACGTGGTAAGTAGAGGTAATTTTTCTCAGTAAAACACACGAAGGTCTTGTGAGAAAGGTCATGAGAATTGAAGTTAACATGTGCTATTTTAAATTGTTTTTGATATCATACATGAGTATCGGATTTCCGTCATTGTGTCTGCTGTCGAAAATAGCTCTTTGATATCAGCTCAAGACCTTTTTGGCGTTAGCAAGGAGATGAAATAAGTGATGGGATTGACATTCTGAAATAATTAGTTTTCTGTACACTGAGACGAAAGTGAGACTGGGAAGAAAGTAAGCTCACTTCCGGCCCAGTGTGCAGAAAAATAGTATACACTTGAAAAGAAATAGTGATTTAGATTTTTTGCTTACAAAAATAAAAGAGAAAAAAATACAATATATAAAATTCATGAAGCAGTAGAAGCATGAATTTCTGCTGTTAACTTATTACTCAAGATTGATCGTAAATCATTTAGAATGCAACCAATAAATGGGAACACGTCTGGTAATTTTTTTGGTAAAAGAATGGCAGACTAGCATGCATCTCATGGCTTACTCATATCAATCCTTAATTGCCCAATTTGAATTATCTTCCATTATTCTTCAAGAGAGTTGAAATTTTTAAGCAATTACAGGAATACATATTAATGATACGATGTTGTGTGGATTCATCAATTTATGATGTGAAAAAATTTAAGCAAATTTATTTAACAACTATGAATATATTCACTACAGGAGAGAAATTTATTTTCGTTTCATTTTCTATGTATGGAGGAAGTAGAAAGCGTTAGCAGCATGATAGCGGTTTGTTTATATGTTCTGCTAATTAAATTTCCTCGCAGTTATATCACATCTATGTCTGTTTGTATACAGAAATATGTTGTGTTTGTAGAAACGGTGAAAAATATATTTTATCCTTGACGTTTGTAGCAGAAATCATAGAAATCTTTTTTTTCAGTTATTAAAAAGAAGTCATTACATTTTGCGCCTTCGTTACAGTTTTGGTTTCATAATCTCACCTCATTCTTCCTGATAATACCTGTTCTACGTTTTTCTCCCGTAAAAATCGATATTTGCATTATCTGAATAGACTAACTATTAAAAAAGTAAATCACCGAAAAAAATTCCATTCTCAATCCACGAATTCCGAAAATAAAAGATTGAACAAATATACCTTGAAGTTTATGTGGTATGCAAATAAAATAAAAAAGTCTTTTTCCAAGAAGACTGTGATAAAAATGAAAAATATTCCCTCCTAATTTTAAAAAACAGATGTCAACCAAAATGTTATTCTAAAAATTCAATACGTATATATCGTCGAATTGTTGGAATCCACGAGTTGTAATTTAAGAAAGTCACATGAAGTTTTTTGTTTCTATCAACGATAGTAAAGAGGACTATATTAGAACACGTGTGTGTACAATGTCAAGCAACGCAATCTTCTTCTTCTTCTTTTTTATGGCTCCGATCGTTTTCATCATCCGGCCGTTAAACAACGCAATCTATTGAAACTATTTGCTCATGTTGATATCAAGTGTGACGTAAATGCCAATACTCCAAAAAAATATATGATGTAATTATTCGTGATTACATTACTTTTAAGACAAAACTTAGGCGAAGTAAGTCAAACCATTGGAGTGTAAATAACAATGGTCTGATAAGGTATCTAATTTACAAGTTTGATAGTCAATGTCAATATATAAGGCTCGGTTCTTACAAGTGAATCATCAGTAGTCTGATTCACAAAATTGTGAGCTATTAGAATCAAGTATGACTCTGAAAGAGATCCAATTTTTTTTACTGTCTTCGATACTCTGCTTTTATGGTAAGTTATCAAAATGGATTTTTAAAAAAAAAGATACATCCCAAAATTATAAAAAGAAGATGGTCTATATATCTATAAGGTTTCTTCTGAGTTTCTTCAAATAATTAAGAAATTGGTGTTATTTAATTAATTTACCTTAGTTGGATATGCTTATCCACGACGTGAAATAGACAACGACACACAGACTTCCAATGTTCCGTATCAGGTATCTATTCGGGAGGATGCAAGTCACTTTTGTGGAGGAAGTATCATTGACGAAAGACATATTCTGACTGCTGCGCACTGCTTCCGCAGTTTGTTGATACTAGGCTTAGAATCATTCACGGTTCTTATTGGCACTAATGACAGATTAAACCCAAATGCCAGCAATTTATACAAAATTAACAGAGTAATTGTTCATGAATCTTATGAACCTGGGAGGTTGAATGGTTGGAAGAATGATATCGCTATTGTTAAGGTAAAAATCATAATTTTTTAGCATCAAAAAATGATAATCATTCTTTTTGTACGATGAATTCGCTGATTCAATTTTATGATGATCCTTAGGTGGATAGGAACATTACATTCAATGAGTTTCAACAACCAATTTCATTGCCGACCAAAGAAACACCAGTGGATACGATAGTAACGCTTACTGGCTGGGGAGACAGTGGAAAATTTCCCAATTGTTGGGGGAAGATTCCACGATATGTGATGAGAATTTCTGAGAAAATAATCGGAAATGATGAATGCCGGAGACGGTTGATCACTTCGAATATTCAGGATGGACATATTTGTGCCTTGGCAGGTGAACAGTGTGGTGCTGGCATGGTAAATTATCATAATGACTGTTATTATTATTATTCCACGTCTCTTTCGTACTCTTTAACGCGTCAACGGTCGCTCTATGAGAAAATTCCTCACATTTGATAGCAAGCTACAGGAAAGTTCTCCTTCAAATGGGTTTGCAAGCGATGCCGTCAAAATTTTCACTCGTTACGCATACGGTTGCTGCAAAGATTTTTATGGAAAAGCACGGGTAGTGAAATTTCGCAGCAATCTGCAATGTAAACTAAATGGTGAGAGAATCCCTCACAGTGCGATTGAGGCGGAACTGCAGCAACTGAACCAAAAGAAACGAAATGTGACAGAGTCCTAAAAATTTCGAAATAAGTTCACTGGGTGATTAAAGATATATACTAATTTTTTGGAATTGAGTGGCCGTAGAATAAGGGACAAAATGAATATCAAAGTTGAACTTTTTATATGAGGTTATACTCTATGGAAATACTACATATTCGACCAGTCAGTGATAACGTCATTGTGCTACAATTACCCATATAACCTCTTGTAAAAAAGTTTATTTCAATAATTATTTTTTCTCTTACAATAACGGTAACTCATTTCTAAAAAATGAGTGTTTACTGTCAATCTTTCAATAAATGTGTTCAGAGAGTTTAATCAGTTTGTCACATTTCTTAGTTTTTTTTCTGAGTGGCTGAAGTTCCTTCTTAAATAATGTTGGTGAGATAGCACGACCACTGACGGGTTAAATTGTGGATGGAGAATTTCTTCCAGAAAAATACAAAGCATTCATGATTTAAGTTGGATTTTCAACAGCCTAATTACCACGTTGTTGAACAGGATAATATTCAGCTTAGTTCTTCTTCTTCTTTTTTATGGCTCTGATCGTTTTGATCATCCGGCCGTGTTCAGCTTAGTTGATTATAGCTGATTCTTAATTTCAGTACTATAGCGGTGGTCCTTTGGTTGATGGCCCGTTTCTCGTTGGCATTGTTTCGTTTGGAAGGCCACTAGGAACATTTCCAAATGTCTACACACGTGTTTATTACTATGTACCATGGATACGAAAGACTATTGCTGAGTCAATTGCGGATGAAGAGTATGAAATTGATATCAGAAAATGAAATATTGAGATAGAGTTAAATGAATGAATGAATGTAATTTATTTCGCATAATTTGTGAATTTCATGAATATCTTATCATCAAATTCGCATTTAAGACTGCATTCATACCTTTTTTTCAATCACTCATTCCAGTCAAAATCAATAAAAAAATTATTCAACTACTGTGTGTTCATCAGTTTAATCCATTCTACCCAAAATCTTACAATATGTTCAATGCATTCACGAATGGCGTCAACGTCAACAGAACCAATTCAAGATAATGATTGCGTGATAATGAAAAGATCGAGTTCACATATGTTAAGACAGGTGAAAAATGTGTCCAAAGTCTCCTACTCTGATGATCGCCTCAGTCTCCCAATGAATCTCGTATGAACAGCTGCTCACGTTGAACAAGGACGAGCGAGTTTACCCTGCCAATATTTATCATAACGATCAGTTAAGTGATGCAACAAATTATGAGAGTTGATAATTTTCAACGTAAATTTACGAGTGAATCGGAATATATAAGGTACAACAATTTAATAAAGAAGACAATTCTAATTCTCGATGCTGCAAGCTATTATGGCGCCTAACATACAATTTCTGATACTGCTTCTTGGGATCTCCATTTCTGGTGAGTTACCAAACGGAAACCGCTTGGCGAAAAAGGGAAATAATTTTTTTTTAAGTTGGTTCCTTCATTTGTGATGATTCCAATAGTTAGAAGGAATCAATTCCTTCAGAATAAGAGAGGAGAAGAATAATAAAATTATTTTGTATCTAATATATAATTACTTCACGAAATATCATTACTTCATCACAGTTGGACATGCGAAACCTCCAAATAAAATTGTTAAAGGCAAGGATGCGCCAAATACTCCATACCAAGTATCACTCATCGTTGATCAAGCTCACTATTGTGGAGGGAGTATCATCGATAAGAGGCATATCATAACAGCTGCACATTGCGTCAGTAGTAAAACAAAGAAAGCGATTCCCGTTCACTGGATTCTCATTGGATCTAATGATCAAATGAACCGAAACCGGGATAATATATATGGTGTTACAAAAACGTTTGTTCATGAAGATTATTCACCTCGTGATCTTTGGAGAAATGACATTGCTATTCTCAAGGTAGAGCTCTCAGTCAAGAAGCCTCGGAAAATGTTAATTATCCTTTGTCCAATATCCAATTTCATAGCTTAATTTTATGATAATTCGTAGGTGGATAGAGATATTAAATTCAATGAATATCAACATCCGATTTCATTACCTGTCCGTGATACACCAGTTGGTACGTCGGTAACACTTACGGGCTGGGGAGAAACTCGAGAATCTACACCGGGTCCGGAGAAGACTCCACAATATCTGAAAACAATTGCTGAAATCGTTATTAGTCAAAATCAATGCCGGCAGATGATGAATTTAAAAATAAAGGAAGGTCAAATTTGCGCTTGGTCAGGTGGAAAAGGTGGAAGTTGTGAGGTATGTATTTCATGATTAATTTAATTTGAAGTCTTTCACTACAAAATATTACATCAATAGCGTTCAATATGTACCGAGTGAGGGAATATTGCCGGGAATTTAGGAATAGGAAAAATAGAAAAAAAACTATGACTCGTACTTTAAAATATTTTCCAGTCATTCAAAGTAAAATAGCTAATAAATTGAATAAATTCTGATTATAAATTCTATAAGACATTAATGATGTTTCATATTGAATGGATCAAAAGATCTGGTCTGAAGTATTGTCTCATACATCAGAGTGACTAGAAATTCGGTTAAGAAAACTCTATCCATGAGTTTTTCATATAAAACATCATATTATCATCACAAATCGAATAATTGTAATAATCTCTCATGTTCATAAGCTTTGAATGGAAAATTTTCTCTCAGTAATATCGGAATGATGGGCAATTTTCCTTAAATTTTGAACAAAGTCATCAGCTTCATTGACAAAGAGAAATAGACACACTTGAGCTGATTACAATAAATTTCTCATTTCAGTACGACAGTGGGGGTCCTCTTGTCTATGGCGGTGTTCTCGTTGGTATTGTTTCATTCGGCCACTTAGGCTGTGCATCATTGGTTCCAGATGTCTTCACACGTGTTTATCACTACGTACCATGGATCAAAGCAGTAATCGCTCGATCATATTCGAATGGTTACTGAAAATTTGAGATTGCAAATCATTCTTGAAAAAAAAACGAATAATAGAATGAGTTTGATCTGTTTCCTACAATTATATGAATAATTATCATGTCAGTAATAATAAATTATGGGCACCTTTATGGGTGTGAGACCAATTTCCTCGCTCACGTTTTCTCATCAATCAATAATGCGATCGAGATGTTCAATGTCGTACGATCTTAGTTTCCTAAGAAAATATGATTAATTTTCTTTCAGCTTCTTGATAAGAGATGTTCATAAATTGGTCGCGGAAATGGAAAATTATTCTATCGATCGATCTTCATGTTTTGAAATTAAGTTTTGTTAAGATAGATGAAGTGTGCCCGAAATCTCCTGCTCTAGTGATCAGCTTGATTTAACATTGGATCTCGTAGGAACAGCTGTTCTTGCCAAAGAAGGACGGCCGAGTTTACATTGTCAATATTTATTATAATTATCAGTGAAGTGGTGCAGTAAATTATGTAATTCCTTTATTTTCAATGATGCACGCTACATGAAACAATAATCAATAAACGTACAATCAACAGAGTGTCGATAATATTTGTCATGATGGTTCATTTGATCAATAAACTCGGTAGTAGACCGGAATATATAAGATTCGACCATTCAATTTCGAAGACCATTCTGATTCACGATGCAGCGAGCTATCATGGCTCCTAAAATCAAATTTTTGATACTGCTCCTTGGAATCTCTATTTCCGGTAAGTTACCAAACGAAATTCACTCGGCAGAACTAGAAAATGATTTTTTCTTAGTCTCGCTTTTTGATTTGCCTTCAATTTCAATAATTAGAAGGAACCAACTCTATCAAATAAAAAAAGGAGTGGAACAATTAAATTGTCCAGCATTATATATATCATCATTTCATGATACTAATCAACTAATTATCTATATTCAATTACTTGATCTCAGTTGGATATGCGAAATCACCGAATAAAATCGTTAAAGGCGAGAATGCGCCCCATACTCCATATCAGGTATCACTCTTTATTAATCAAGTTCACATTTGTGGAGGCAGCATTATCGATAAGAGACATATCATAACAGCTGCACATTGCGTCTCCAGTGGACGAAATAGACCGAATCCATTGTGGATTCTCGTTGGAACAAATGATCATATGAACCGAAACGAGAATAATGTTTACGGCGTTGTCAACACATTTGTTCATGAAGCATATTCGACACACGATTCTTGGAGAAACGATATTGCTATTCTCAAGGTAGAGATGTTAATCAAGCAAGTTTGAAGAATGTAAATAATTATTTGTTGCAGCATCCAATTTCATAGCTCAATTCATGATAATTCGTAGGTGGACAGAGATATTCTATTCAATGAGTATCAACATCCAATTTCACTACCTGGCGGTGATACACCAGTTGGTACGACAGTAACACTTACAGGCTGGGGAGAAACTCGAGATTTCACATCGGGTGCGGGAAAAATTCCACGATATCTGCGGAAAATTACTACAAGCGTTATTAGTCAAGATCAATGCCAGCAGATGATGAATAGTATAAATATAAAGGAAGGTCAAATTTGCACCTGGACGGGCGGACGAGGTGGAGGTTGTAAGGTATGTATTTTACAATCAATTTAATTTGACAAGTTCTTAAGAAAATATATTACATTAACAGCACATTATATAAAGTGAGGAAATAGTTCCGGGAGATTGGAAATCCGGGAATGAAAAGCTCTCACTTCTATTTTACAATATTTTCTCGTCATTCGAAATAGAATGCAGAGTACATCAAGTGAAATTCCCATTGGTACTGCTATGGAAAGACACTGACAATATTTTATTTTGGAAGAATCAAGAGATCTAGTCTAAAGTATTCTCCCATTGCTTAGCAAGACCATGAATTTGGTTGAGGAAATTGTATTTTTGCGATCCTATACGAAACATAATTCACGAAACTTATCAGGGGAATGTGGGGCAGAATGGACTGCAGGAGTAAAATAGACACATCTAAATCCTTAGGCAAATATTATGGAAAACTCTTGGAATTAATAGAAATATTGGCGATAGATTGTTTTTGATGATTCCATGGGAAAGTTGGGGAAATTTTAGGGGGGAAACAAGTACTGGAATTAATTTTTTTGAGTTTTTGACGATTTTGACTTATTTGAGGATTTTAGAGGGGTAGAGCCTTTCTTTTTTTGAAAATTTTCAGTTTTTTTAGGATATCTTCAGTTCTATCTGTCGTAGTGTAAAAATTCCAAATGGAGGTGAAAGATGAGATCATTTGCCATCGATTCATAGGGTTTTCAATTGAAAAATATCGATTTCTAAGGTATTTATGAGCATTTTTGTGTAACAGTTTTGTGAAACAGTTTTTGGTCTATAACTATTCCAAATATCGATGTTTTTGGATTCAAAACCCCATAAATTGATGGGAAATGAGTTCACCTTTCATTTAAAATCAACCCCAAATTGCTGCGATCAATAGAAACAGAGATATTTGCAAAAAACTGAAAATTTTCAAGCAAAGCAAAGGTTCCTACCCCTCAAAATGCCGAAATAAATCGAATTTTCAAAAAAATAAAAAAAAATACATCTCACAATCGTTTTCCGGCTATAATTTCCTCATCTTTTCAATAGAATTATCAAAAAAAATCCATCTCTAACCGTTTCATTATAGTGTCCATTTTTCCCCACTCTCCCCTATGAGGATATTGTGGATACTTGCAATAGTCCATTATGATCTCCAAGCTTCGAATAGAAAATTTCCTCGCCGGGCAATCGGAGTGATGGATAATTTGACTTCAATCTTGAACAACGCAATCAGCCTCATTGACAAATAGAAAAAGAAATATTTCAGTTGATGTCAATCAATTTCTCATTCCAGTACGACAGTGGTGGTCCTCTCGTTGATGGCAGTGTTCTTGTTGGTGTTGTCTCACTCGGTGACTTAAGCTGTACGTCAATGATTCCAGACGTCTTCACACGTGTATATCACTACGTACCATGGATCCTAACAGTAATCACTAAATCATGGTTGAACGGCGGCTAAAAAATAGACATTAACGAATGATTCTTCGTTGAAAAAGTGGAATGATAGTATGAGTTCGATCTACTTGCTATAATTACCTGTATAATAATAATAATTTATTGGCATATCAATACTTGTACCAATTTTAATTGTGCATGCTTTAATTACCAACAAATCTACTTACATCGTATGTCGCTCTAATAGTAAGCGTTGCATAGTTTTCTACATCAGTCCGATGATTAATATCGTTCATATGAATAGTTTAAACTACTATTGGAGATAATATTTTTCCATCTTAGATGGAATTTTCCTCACTGAATTTTCTACTCGGGTTTATCTATAAATTTTCTACTGAAATTTTTTTTCCGTCAGTATAAATCGGAAAATTTCCAAATTTATAAACTCTACATTTTGGCTCAAAAATACAGCTTTCAAAGATTTTCGGGTCAACATTAAAATATCTGGAAAATAAATAATTACATACTGGAATGTACGCGCAATAATTAGATACACAAATAATTATTTACAGAAATACCCACAAAAAAACCGTAAAGAATGAATTTTTCGCGGAGAATTCCTCCCTAGATTACAACATAGCTTGTACGAAATATGTACTGCAGTATATTATCTCGGAGTCGTGTCCCAGCTGTTTTCCAATTGAACATTCATGTTTGACATTATTCAAAGACACCCACCATGTACTCCGTCTAAGATAGCTGCGACGAAGAAGAGTAGCTCTTAAATGTTTCTCCCTCAAAGATTATGACTATCTGCGAGAACGCAGATGTACCACAGAAACTTTTTGCATCGAGTTGGTTTTATATGCACTGAAATAGTTTCTCCTGCACTATTCGTGAACTAGTAAAACGTTAATCTTCAAAGAGGAAAATTTTGCTGCGAAGACATAGAACGAGATAAGGTGATTCAGTTCTACAGTTGAAATTTCCGGAATCTTTCGAGGTTAAAGAGACACACACAAAAGGTTCATGCAATAAAATTTCCCTTCAGCGCTCCGCACAATGAATCGATGAATTACACATTTCCAATTGTCTTTTTTTTATCGATTAAAAAAAGGTGAAAGTTCTAAATGAAATCTTCAAATAAATCTGATGACTGAAGTCTGGTGTAAGAAATTGGTCTATCGTTCATTGTTATCCCCATCTTTGGTCAGAGGCTATTGTACTTTAAACAATGGGATCACTGGCAAATTACTAATGGATTGAAATGAAGAGAAAAATGAGTACGATCTAACAATGGGGCTCATACCACCACTAGCAATCCTTATCCTTCAGGAATTTTTATTTCTTTACTCCGTAAATTTTTTGGATATTGAAATTCAATTTTCTGAAGATATTGAGCCGGAACATCATTGGACAATATCACAGGAATCACTGATGCGAATAAATTTCGCAGTTGGGAAAATTTAATATTGTTCTATGAGCGATGTAAGGGATAGTCGAGAATTTGATGAATTTCAGAATTATTGTATCGTTTTATATAAAAAACATGGCTGGGGCATCTCGAATTGAACATTGTCATATCGAAATATCGATTTTGACATTTCGCTGTATCAGAATACTGCTAGATGGTGCACTTTTTCGAGGGTAACGAGCACATCAAAGACGTTGACGGAGACGATGGCGAAATGACCTCAGTTAATTATGGGGATAACGAAAGGATCGATTGGATATCTCTTCATTACAATCAATATAATCGGTGTCGATAAAGAAAATTATCGATTTTCCTTCTCGGCTTTTTTTGCTGAGACTGCTCACCCAAAAATTCGGAAAAAATCAAGAATGTTGTGGACGCGGTCCAAAAATTCGTCGAGCAAATAGAAGAATATCTTCGTAATCAGATTTTCAATAAAAAAAAAACAAAAAGGAAGGATCATCTCCTAAAGGATTTCCGGGGAAACTGCCGGAGTTCGAGTTTCCAGAATAGTTCGATTATCCAGTTCTCCAAAATTTTCAATAAAATTTCGACGAGAAGAGATTGCTTCCCATTATTATGCAATAATTGTGAAATTTTCAGTAAGTCATGAATATTGCAGCATTTAATCATCCCGAATTAAATTGCAATTTATAATAAAATTTTCACTTATAAAATCAAGTGGAATATGATCCGATAAGTGATTTTCACAGAATTAGTTATATTTCAATCAATTTTCATTAGTAAAATAATTCGCAATACGTAAAATTAATGAGAAATAATTTCAATTTCCATTTTCAACAGAATTCATTTTCCATGATATCAAGAATATTCACAGACAATGAAATCATATCCCACTATAATACACGTTACCACCTGTTAAAAACCAATGCTGTATTCTAGATCCATAGAGAATTACGCTATTAAAAAAATCAGAGAAATATGGAAACGCATCATACAATGTACAAATGTTTTTGGCTAAGCCAATAATAGAGGCCTCCAGTTCTCACAACAATGTAAAATCAAAGTGTAGTGTATATTTAGGAAAATGCATTTGAAGAAAAAATCATTTTTCCAAAATAGACTTTCAATGAAGAGCTGAATGGTGCACAGAGAAAAATGCTTTCTTAATTTAAGAATGTGCAGTCACTTAATTTAAGAATGTGCAGGTCACTTAAATTAAGAGAGAAAAGTCACTTGATTTAAGTGAGAACACTCACTTGATTTAAGTGACTTTTACATTCTTAAATTAAGAAAGAAAAAGTCACTTGATTTAAGTGAGAAAAGTCACTTAATTTAAGTGAGAAAAGTCACTTGATTTAAGTGAGAACACTCACTTGATTTAAGTGAGTTTTACTTTCTTAAATTAAGAAAGAATGTCACTTGATTTAAGTGAGAAAAGTCACTTAATTTAAGTGACTTTTACTATCTTAAATTAAGAAAGAAAAAGTTACTTGATTTAAGTGAGAAAAGTCACTTGACTTAAGTGAGAAAAGTCACTTAATTTAAGTAAGTTTTACTTTCTTAAATTAAGAAAGAAAAAGTCACTTGATTCAAGTGAGAAAAGTCACTTAATTTAAGTGACTGCACATTCTTAAATTAAGAAAATAATTTTCTCTGTGTAATTTAGAGAAAAAAATTCCGAAAAAAATAGGAAAATTCAAGAAACAAAAAAAATCTCAATCTGCGTTTGTCCACAGCATATTTCCACAATTTTCTCACGAGCTATCCTCTCATTTTCTTCTCCCTTGATTTAATAAATATAGATATTTCTCAACATAGAGAAATTAATTACGTATTATTGATTATTGAACAACCCTTCATTCAACGAAATCCTTTGACTCCTGTGGTATTACTACACACAGAAAAAGCTGAGCAGAGAATATGCACTGAGCATTTCATAAAATATGATTTGACTTTTCGCAGAAAATATGCTCTGATTATCCATGTTTTATGCACACGACCTTAGCATAAAATATGTACTACTGTACATATAATATGTACTACTGTACATATAATATGCACTACTGTACATATAATATGCACTACTGTACATATAATATGTACTACTGTACATATAATATGTACTACTGTACATATCGTCGCCTTAGAGTGAAAGGGGCGTATGTCCACGCATCACTCCAAAATGTTTTTTATGGCCTCTGGAACATTATTTGGATAAATGAAAATTAAAATAACAAAGTGGCGTAACTACCAATTTTAAAATGAAAGGGACGTATCTCCACACTTACGCCCCTTTATTATTTCCTTTTTAATCGCTATATAATTGGTAAAGTTAAAGTGAAAAGGACGTATCTCCGCACTTACGCCTCTTTGTTTTTATAAATTTTTTTATCTCAGGAGAATTTTTGGAGTTACGCCCTTTTGTTTTTAGGATTTTTTATTCCAATTTTGACACTTACGCCTTTCTGTTTTTACACGGAGAGAAATAGAATAGTAACCAGCTTATCACGATTATCTTGGTGAATAAGCAAGATAGAGCGACATGGACGTTAATTCTAGAGAAGGAGGAGGTTTTTCCAGTTTTTCGTGATTATCTTGGCGAATAAGCGAGATAGAGCGGAATGGACGTTAATGTGAGATCATTGAGGAGTTTTTTCAGTTTTTCGCTATCATCTCGGTAAATAAGCGAGATAGAGCGAAATGGACGTTAATATGGGATCATCGGCAAGTTTTTCTAGTTTTTCGTAAGTATCTTGGCGAATAATCGAGATAGAGCGGAGTGGACGTTAATTTGAGATCAGGGGGGAGTTGATTTGATTTTTTGCGACTATAGCGGCAAAGAAGTGAAATAGAGCGAAATGGACTTTCTATTTGGGGTCAAGGATATTATTTCATCTGGAAACTTCCTCATAATTCCATATGTGTGCTTCGCTCTATCTCGTTTATTCCACCGATCTTCCTTCTTATTCCTTTTGGCTATATCCCCATGGAGGGGCAAGTGCCATTTATTTATTCCACCGATACTGGCGAAAAACTGAAAAAACTCTCTCCTGATACTAAATTAACGTCCATTTCACCTTCTCTCGCTTAATTACAGAGATGATTGTAAAAGTTGAGGAGACTACCTCCTGGTCCCATATTAACGTCCATTTCGCTCCATCTCGCTTATTCACCGAGATAGTTATGAAAAACTGAAAAAACTCCCTCCTGCTCCCATATTAATGTCCATTCCGCTCTATCTCACTTATTCGTCAAGATAATCACGAAAAACTGAAAAAACCTCCTCCTTCTCCAGAATTAACGTCCATTTCGCTCTATCTCGCTTATTCACCAAGATAATCGAAATAAGCTGAAAGAACTCCCTCCTGCTCCCATATTAATGTCCATTTCGCTCTATCTCGCTTATTTGCCAAGTTAATCACGAAAATCTAGAAAAACCCCCTCCTTCGCAGGATTAGCGTCCATTTCGCTCTATCTCGCTTATTCACCAAGATAATCGAAATAAGCTGGAAGAACTCCCTCCTGCTCCCATATTAATGTCCATTCCTCTCTATCTCGCTTATTTGCCAAGTTAATCACGAAAATCTAGAAAAACCCCCTCCTTCTGCAGGATTAGCGTCCATTTCGCTCTATCTCGCTTATTCACCAAGATAATCGAAATAAGCTGGAAGAACTCCCTCCTGCTCCCATATTAATGTCCATTCCGCTCTATCTCGCTTATTTACCAAGATAATCGTGATAAGCTGGAGAAACTCCCTCCTGATCCCGAATTACCCTCCATTTCGCTCTATCTTGCTTATTTACCGAGATGATAGCGAAAAATTGAAAAAAACTCTCCCGATTCAATATTGATATCTATTTCGCTCTATCTCGCTTATTCACCGAGATATTCACGAAAAGCTGGGAAACAGAACAATTAAATCATTTATCGTATAATGGTTCTTTTTTCATCATATTTTATGTTTATTTAGAACATATTTTATGTTCATTTAGAACATATTTTATGTTCACTTTGAACATATTCTATGTTATTTATAAGTTCGTATTCTATGCATTCCCAGAACGCATGAAATATGCGCATCATGAGCATATTTTATGCGGAAAAAATTTAACATAAAATATGCTCAAATAGTGCATATTTTATGTACTAATAGCGCATGTTCTATGCAAAAAACGATAGTTCATATTATATGTACTGCATAGTGCATATAATATGAACAGAAAAAACATATTCTCTGCTCAGCTTTTTCTGTGTGTAAGAACCACAGTGAGTCCCTCACAATGTCATACTCATCTACAATAGCTTCATATCAAGCATAACGAGCTGCGATGGGTCGACACAACCTTAGGAAAGCACCCTGTCAACTACGACAAAGCGCCCAACCGCCACTTTGGTATGGGATATTCTGGGGGTGTCACTACCATGTGCTGTCTCAACAGGCCTCTTAGACACATTGCACCGTAACTAATTTTTCAATAGCAGTTCGAACATCTTGTAGATTATATACACACAAATCTTATTTAATAATACCCATCATTTTTCACTGTCTCTCAATTAATTACTCGCTTCTATCAATCAAGTTGATCGCAGAGATAATGATCTAGACCCGAGTCGATTCTGATTTGAAGTTTTCTCCTTCATGTATCTATGTTACGAACAGTCTTTGCTCTTTTGCTCTCGAATGGAAGCTTCACGAACATCAAAATTTTCGATTCCGATTTTTTTTTTTTTGAAATTACTTGAAATGATATGAAAAGATCGGGAATGATGTGTAGAACTTTCGTGTGTGTGTATGTTTGTGTCATTTCTTACAAAAAAATTGGCATTGAAATTTCCATTTTCTTTTTTATTTACTTTGAGCCTTGAAGAATCTTATGAATGAATGAATGAATATTTCTATTTTCCACTGCTCTTTCGGGCCAGTGCTCAGCAGGAACGAGCTGACGGAGAATTCGCTCGTGCAAAATATTCAAATGAACTCGAAGAACGGCTGATAAAACTATTAAGAGGCATTTGAACGAAAGAATTGAAAAAAATTATCCAACAATAAAGACATACTGGAGAATCTTCTCAAATTTTTTCTCATTTTTTTTGCAAATCCCTTTATTATATAAAAAAATTCCTGAATCCTTCACTCCTGGTCTCCCTTAATTTTAATGCAATAGGTAAAAATCTTCAGTCTCTCAGCTCTCATTCGTAGAATAAAAAAAAATAAAGAAAAATCGAATAAAAGACATTCTGGCAGTTTCCAGATGGTTGAGGGTAATAGACTTTGGCTCCACCTACTCAGTCTGGTTGACTCTGCTCTCGCAAAATCTGGCGTATTCACTCAACTTTTCCTTTTTTTTTTTTACTTTTTTCACTCTCTAAAACCCCATGAAAAGGGAAAATAGAGAGGTTGAGGAAGAGAGAAAGGTCGTGTAAGACGTTAAATCCTCAGTACCGCGTTCAAGCATCAAGAGACAACGTTCATAAGCAAAGACATTGGACGAGAAACTGGAATATACACACTCACAGCTGGTATGCATTTATGTGTTGGAACATAACACGAGAAGCGTAAGAAGTAGACTGCTATTACAACGACAACGACAGTTAGCAAAGTGTGGTAAACAAGTACGTGCCATGGGGGGGTGTAAAAGGTAGGGTGAGGCGTTTTCACGCGTAAGAAAGAACGAGGATGAGACTTATGGAAGAGAAAGAGAGAGAGAGTGAGAGAAAGAGAAGGCCGCTTATCCTGTCGTAACATCTTGCTTGAAATACGTTTCGAGTGGCATAGTACAAAGATTATAGAGTGGTTGGAGAAATGGAGGAGAGGGCACGTGACTTGACATAACTCAATGAAAGCTCAGGAGCGAGTTAATTAAATCCAAAAACAGAAGTGAGTACTAAATGTGTGCAGCAAACATTATTACAGAGGCATTATTCTGAATTTACTTATTTGAATCATAAATTTTCAATAATTATTGCTTAAAAAATTGTCAAACAAAAGGATTTCATTTTAGTTTATCAAAAAATTGAAAAAAAAACTCAGAATTTTATGAAAATTTTGAATATCACATGGTTACATGTAATTTCTAGAATTTTTTTTTTTTATTGTTATTCAATTTAGCATTCGACGGATAGAAAGTTCATCCTGCAGATGGAAAAAAAAGTGCATAGTAAGCATAATGATAGATAAAATACAGAATGATACAATGTACTATAATCAAATAGACGAATGCTACATCACCAAAAATTGATCAACAATTCTCAAAATATCTATGTTTAGTACTGAATTAATCATTAATTTTCTTGAATTGAATTGCAAAAAAATTCAAATAATAATTCTCTGTATTTCTTACAATTTGAGACTTAAAATTTTGCGTTTAAGACGTCAAATGGAACAATATTACCATATAATCTTCTGCACACAAAGGAAACTGCTTGAGAGTACACGCAAAAAGGAAACTGTTTGATGTGACTCAGTGGGAGAGTGAGTAGAGCAAGAGAGAGTGAATACGTGCCTCTTCTTGTTACATGCACGCGCGCGCCACAACGTATTTCCGTGTAATCCGTTAGATGGGAAATTTCATTTGCTTTCAAATATGAAATCTGCAGTTCCGAGGGAGAAAAAGAGGAGGGCACGAGTAGAAAAAAAAATGAAAACATCATATAATCGTTTTCATTCCACTTTTTTTTCATCATGAAATTGTGGAAAATATTGGGTTATTGCTTTTCACCAACTTTACAATACAACGTTTTAGGTATTTCCACTATTTCAAACGTTAACATTCGATCGCACTGATTTAATACGATTTGTATACGCATCGGTAGATATGTTTGTTTGGCCAATGGTGGTTTTATCCCAATCCCCACGTTTATATGTATACTTTAGTCCAGTATATGCAGCAGGTAAAGGGTGGGAGGGGGTGGGGGAAGAATAGGGTAAAAGCACAAGAGAAGCGGTTACACGGACCGTTGAATAGTACACCTCTTCGCTTCTCATTGTAATTCGGATTATTTTATCGTTTTACCTCAGTGAATCTCCCACAATCGTTCAACTCTTCTCTCATCATTCAATCCATTTGAATTATCATATTTGCGTATTAATTGTAATAATTTTTTTTTTTTTTTTTATATTGAATATTTATTAAATTTATTCACTTAATCAATTTAGCCGTGTTCAAATTGTAAATTTCATATTTTCCCATAGCAATATTCATTGTCATGATGAGTATAATTAAATGAAATTAATTCATATGATAATACAATATTCTGTACTTGTCATCGAAATATAAGCTTTTACAAACAAATTCAGTTTCCTAATTCATCATAAATGCTAAATTATGATAATTTCATGTGCTTCATCGTTTTTATTTTTTTTCCATTCCCTTTATTTTCTTTCACTGAATTTTAATAGCTGAAATGGAAAGCTGTTCAGCATGTGACTCAAGCCCTCGTGTCATTAAACCACTTCACTTTTTTTTACTTTATTTCAACTTCCCCTCAATGAAAATCAAGGTCAATGTGGCAGGAACTAGTGGAAAAAAATGAGAGAACAAAAGAGAGAAATGGGGTTGGATGAAAAAAAAAAATCCTCTGCAGCATTATGCTAATTATTATGCTTGAAGGACACGTGTTTGTAATGGCTTATTTTTTAGTACACTTACAAAATACAATTCTGCAACTATAATATCATTCAGATGATACTGTGTTGTAATCTTTAAAAATTCTGCCAGGATGACAGCATAAATTTAAATTGCTGATTTAATGAAATCGTTTTATTGCATTTGCTGCTGTGGAAGTAACTAAATATATCTACGGATTATCCGAGGACATGAAAATCATTATTTTTGGATTTGGCAATTCTTTGTTACTCCATTATGTTCGACGATATGTCACTTAAATAATATAATGATTTCGTAAGAATTAAAATTTAAAAAGTATCACTGAAAGAGAGAAAATGATTTTTTTTCCTCACGGACAAAACCTCAACCCCCCTCCCCCCTCAAGAAAAATCAATTCTTCGTTCCACTAAATAAAATAAAATAATAGCCTCGATTCTTGAATTCCCCCAGGTGATATTAATTTGAGCATTGACGAAACTGGGATACAATATGAAATATGTATTCGAGCTGAATAAAAATTAATGGAATAACAGAGAATGGGGAAATAGCATATAGGTTTCTAGAGAAAAATGCAGATTCAGTACCGAGAAAATTTGTCGCCAGTTAAATTGTTAAAATACAGAGAGAGGAAGAGAGAGAGAGAGAGAGGAAAAAAGAGGGTAAAAAAAGAGGCGTGAGGTAGGGGATGTACGTCGTACAGTATTAAGTGGAATTTCAGTGAACGGGACGAGTGCCAGGGTTTTATATGGAATGCGACAGTCTTACTCGACCTTATGGCCTCTGCTGCAATAATCCAAAAGTTTAAAACGGTACGGAGTTGTCCATTAAGAGTCAGCGACAATTTTAAACGCAGCGATAGTTATCGTACGGTAATTACAACGTTAACTTTTTGGAAAGTGCAAGGTGTTGGTAGGTGGGAATCGGTGAAATCTTGCCACCTGAATGTATATATAACATCTCTCTCTCTCTTTCTCTCTTGGTTAGTGAGAAACAAAGGTGGAGAGAGTGGGCTGAGTAGGGTGATGTGGAGGGCAATTAAGGAACTAAGAGATATAAATATTTCTGCAGAAGACAGAGAGGGTGGTGAAGAGAGCGAGAGAGAGTTTAAGAAAACTAGTTTGGGGGAATGAGCAGAAGAAGTTGGAGAGAGTTTAAGTTTTCACTGATTTTCCAAAGTGTCATCAGATATAGCATAATGTACGATGCAAATAACAATGTTTCTTCTTGCTTGAATTCTATTTAATTAGATACATATAAATGTAATTAATGTTTCTAAGATTTTTTGCATTTTTCTGCAATCATGCTGTGTGTAATTGACGGTTGACAAAAAATGAGAGTGAAAGCAAATTACTACTGGATCTGTGTTTAAATTGAAGATCAACATTCAAATTACTCAGTTTGAAGGTTCACTGAGTCTGAAAAGAAGGCAGGATATCGGATTCAGATATGCTGAAAAACGTGAATTTCCGTACAATCCGATTCATCATTATTATTATTATTATTATTTTTGTTTTGTTTCATCTATTTCTATTTTTCACTTTCAAGTGTCTGGATTATTGATTTTTCTCCTATCTTACACTCTCATGTTCACTTTTTACGATTTATTTTCAATCCAAGCATCGAAATCATTTCATCTGGAATTGCAGAAGGTGAAGAGTTGTGGTAATCACGAAAAAAAAAGTGATGATTGAAATAGAAAAAAAAAGAAAAAGAAAAGTGTATTACTTTATTGTAGATTGCAATTTTAAATTGTTTTGTGTCACAATTTCGATTGGAAATATGAGGAAAATCTCAGTTGTTGGCTTCCATTGTTCAATCTACTTTTTTTTGTCAAGATTTTTTTCGAAAAATGAGAAGAAATTATTATTCATCATTTCAATGAATACATTTATTTTTATGAATAGATTTTTAATTTAGAAAATGTCAACCCATACTGTTAAGAATTCAGGTCATCGTGAAACTGCGATTAAGCAATTTGAAATGACCTTAATTCCAATTGAGTGGTACACTGGGATTATTCTCAGTCTATTCGGCAATTTCGAAGAAAATTCTGAGAGAATGTTCCAGTTATTGTAAGCACTTTGGTACATTTTATTGGTACAATTGAGCAACTCAAGTTGGTCAAATTTTCCTGGCATTAGTCCCAATTCAGTAGAACACTTTGGTTTACTTTGTTGAACCACTCAATTATTTCTTGGCTATTTAAATTTAAGCCAAATCCTTGAGAGTTCACTTGTCAGCAAAAAATAAACAAAAATAGTAATACAAGTGATTTTTTCCTTTTTCCGTTAAATTCAATATTCTCGAATCAATAATTAGAATGATTGACAGCTCTCTGGTGAATTATGAATGAACGTTGAAAAGGAAAACGAAAAAAAACCTAGAAAACATGTAAGAGCAAAAATAGAAAAGAATACAGTTTTATTTATGTACTTCTCAGAGTTGAGAAGTACTTAACTATTCATTCCTTGAATATTGACAATTCAAATTGAATTACCGCTGAATGAATGGAAAGAGTATAATCTTATTTGCAGAGACGAAGGAGAAAAAGCGATGAAAAAAAAAACGAAAAAAAAAAAAAATTTGAATAGCTGAATGCAGAAGATTTACTGAATGTAGACGTTACCCATACTATCTCCACAATTCATGCATAAGCTTCCATCTCCATAAAGGAGTTAGTGGGCGTCATCCATAGGGTAGATACTCGTGTTTCATGAGGCTTACTCACTGTTAGTATACTGAGCCCTTGGTGACCCACATACTATGCTAACTAAAATAACACTTTACCACTAAATAACTCTGTACCAAAACAACTCATCTTACTCACTTTGTCTCTAATATGTACTCCCACTTTCTCAACATTGTCGATCAAGAAACTTCCGCTGTACTTTATCAAAAACAGTAAGCTACTTACAGGATAATTATAGACGATACGGTTTTAGGATAACTTTGTGAACAAAAAAAATGGAGCAAACGTGTATTTCTATCTCTTAATAATTCCAGAGAATTATTAAGCTACTACAGTAGCTATTGACTTTATTATGATGTTAATTAATTTTTTTAATTGTCAGTTTTACGCGAATTTTTCCAATTCTTATTAGTGAGTAATTATTATTCTTCTCATTATGTAATCCCCAAGTTGTCGGATTAAATTATCAAGGAATCGATGTGGCGTTCTGGTATCCAAATCCATTGGTCCGACCAAACCGTTCCGAAGCTACTCGATCACTTGCTCTGAAACACTCGTACGTGTCGATTGAATTCAGTAGTTATCAGGACAATAAGAGTGATTTTTTTATCTCTGTCATTTCTGATATTATTCGTATCAATCATCTATGTAAAAATCTCAATTTAACAAAATTTTTTTATTCATATTGTTATTCTTCGGATTGATAATTTCATATTTCCTAAATAATTAAAGTGACTCTTGGGCAAGAATTGGACAGGATTATAAACAATAAAATGCATTGGCAAAATTTATCCATTTTATTAAAAGATGACGAATTTAATTAATGACTTTTTGAACATTTTCTTGCTAATATTAAAAATTTCATCATTTATAAACGAATATCAATTAATTTTTACAGAATTTAGTTTCATCGACCGTGTACAGATTATTTATTATTTCGTGACTTCACTCCTAATTATTAAACTTAAAAAAAAGTGAAATCATTAAAAGTGGTAATTCTAGTTCCTTCAAAAGTCATTTTTGATTGGAAATGTTTATCTGTGTTAAATCCAGCTCACGCCTGAACACGGAGAAGAACACTTGACGACAAAAATTTAATGATCTTTAGACTTTCAACATCGATCTGAAAATATTTGTAACTGCAATTCGTACTTCTTCTTGAATTTGTATAAAATATAAAGGCCTCAGGAAATTTGTCAGCACATTCTCAACAGCATGACGCAAAACGTTGGCTATCGAGTCATGAAAACGCTGACTACTTTTTTGACGCCTATATGAACCAGAAAATTCTATAATAAATCATTTTTCTTAATTTGTCGCGTTCCTTTTTGTCTTCCACATAAGAATGAAGTCGAGCGAACACCTGCTCACTTCATCCATCGAACGCTCAATAAATGAGTAATCCGTTAATTAAATAAAGATAATGGAAAATTCCGGGAGTTCTGTCAAACTCCGAATATCGGTTATTATTAGTTTAACACCTAGAGATAATAAAATAATGGATCTATTACCCCTAGGACGTAACACCTGGAAAAAGATGAACCGATAAAATCTGGTCCCAATTATTATTCGACCCACTTGGATATCCTCAGAGTGTACAAAAATTTCTGCTCTTTTTCATCGTTGCTCTATGCCAATTCAGTATCAACATTATCTAAAACAATTTCAATTATTAATATTTCGCAAATTGTGAGACAGTAAAATTTATGTTAATACCCCGAACTATCTGAACGAATATAATCTCAGAAATGGAGTACAATAAAACAAGCAGTTAAATTTAAAATAAAAACTTTGGTGTATTTCGGTTACTCGAAAATAATGGATTATACTTCAATATAACTCCGTGACCCCCTTCAAACCTATTACGAGAATTTCTATTTGCCAAATGGCAGAGTAAGAAAGACAATACACATATTCTGGGACACTCACTGCTGACTGGGCAAACCATGAAACAGTGTGGGAGGACGGTTACGCTATCCGGGACTTTGGTGAACTATTGTTCCTTGTTTTGCTGATGCTTTTCAGCTTGGCTTTAGTTATTTCCACGGTTTCCTCAACGGTTTTTCCGGTTGTTGTTAAATTTTACGATGAACTAGGTTATTCTAGATATATAATTATGAGAAGTTTAGAGAAATACCAATACGAATAATTTAATAGATCCCTGATATTCATTGATGAGAGAATTAAAGCTTTTCTCAAGTCGAGAATGCTTCAAAAATCGAGAAAGTTTGATGCTCCTTGCAATTTATCAACTGGAAAACCTCCAAATTATTCATCCATCTGGATAAGTTGAAGAGAGAAAAGTTAATAATGCAGACAAACAATTGGAAAATCCGGAAAATTCAAACTTTTATCGTAGTTTACATAAAAAAACAAGAGACGCAAATATCTGACTGATACGCAAGACAGAAAGCTGTCTCTTATTTTTTTGCCCTTTATTTTTGCCTTCTTTTTTTTTTCAAACGACTGACGCTCAACGACTCAATGGACGCCGAGTACATTGAGGGATATATACCTCAGGTGGGTTATCCCCGCAAGGAGAAAGAAGTGAAAAAGGAAAAGAATGAGAGACGGGATGAGCTGCTCTTTCGCCGGAGTCTCCTGAATTCCGTAGATAAAAATAATTTGAGTAAGCTTGAACAAGAGCAAATTTTAAGGGAGAGAAGTAGAGGATGAGGTAGGTAGACACCTTTGTTTCGGGTTTCCTTCTTCTTCAATCCATATATATATATATACATATATACAGATAGATTTCTCCCTTGTCTACCCATTTTGGAGACCTCATTTTCAATTAAAGCCAGAAGAAAACCCAGACACTGTAGGGAAGACAATCAGTCGCTGATTTGCGCTCGTACAGTTCACAAAAATCGATGAAAAGTATTGTAAGACTTTGAGTCAATTCAATTGAAAGTTGAGCCAAAAGTTATTGTGTGTGACAATGCTCTCCAAATATTCATTAATTGATTCATTATAAAAATGAATTTTCATGTCTCTGAATAATTACTGTTTCCGAAAATGAGAAAAATTATTTAACTGCAGGAGAATCACTTTTCCGGATTCATCAAAATGAATAGAGGCTTAGTACCTAATAATTAACAGTCTCATAAATACATATACATATATATTAATTCTGTACAATCGCGGACCAGTCCGTGAAACTTTTCGCTTATTAATACGGAGTGGCACTCGTAAAAGACGAAAAGACGCAGGATACCATGTATATCCTTTCACTAGAGTTTTACGATGTCCTTAATTAACACGGGAAAATATATCTATATATTTGTACATACTTTCACTGTCCAAATACATATATACGTTCTCTTCGTAGATGAAATTTGATGTTCCACCATCAGTCAGGCCTTCAAGCTACTCCGAATGAAAGCAACTTTATTTAACATCCAGTCTAAGACACACTGCTATACTGCCAACCAGCCAATAGCGTGCAACTTCCAAACTTATCTCATTGGCAGTAACATAAACTGTCTTGCGAAATATTTTGAAACTTTTTTTTTTCTCAGCAGTAGTTGTGAAACTGAAAATTTTGTTAAAGACATCTCTCAAGTGTAATATTTCTTTTTCTATTTCACAAAATTCACAGGAAGCTTTGAAAAGAATTTTTCAAAATTAATTTTAGGGCTTCGCAGTAGGTTACAACTAATAATGTACAAGTTCTATGTACTTTTACTCTATAGGTTAAAGTATTTAATGTAGAAAATCTTTAAAGATAGAGTGCTCTTTGACGGTTTCTTTTTCATGAGTCTAATGGACTGAAAGAGTATTCGTAATACTCTTTTCTAATTGATTCTAATTCAATGAAAGAACGTTTAATTAATTTTTTTACGATCTCTTGAGACTGTTTAGTATAAAAGTGCTGAGAAAAAAAAAAATAAACTGTGATGAGAAATAAGCCTGCGATTATGATTCATTTTTTTTTTTCTAGTGAAATCTCTTGCAAGCTCGACAAAGAATCTACGATGCGACGCGTTGAATATCAAATTGATCTTAGCATGGCATTACGACCGGAGAGAGAATGCCATTCCGTCAGGATATTAGCCAGAAAGCTTTTTATATTTCAACGCTTCGTGATATATTATAATTTCTCTATTATAAAAATATTTAAACTGGTATTGAATACATTTTTAATTTAATTATTTAATTCAGACGTTTTTGACATAAACTCTACATTTTCAGTACTGGCAGTGGATTCCGGAACATACTCTGGATCATACAGAGAGAATAAGCCTATTTCTCGAAGTTTTGAGATTATGATACTTATGTTCGCGTTATAGTTATTCCACCGTTATACTAAATGATCAAGGACTGCATGTGAGTGAGTCAATAATACTCATTCTGTCAAACGAGCTTCCTAAATTATGATGATTAGAGTTGACTTGATTAACCCGTGAGATAACTTCACGGAATAATTTATACTCGGCAAACCAGGATCTCCTTTTTCCTTCACAATGATACATTTACGTCATTTAATCACGAGTATTTAAAACTAAGAAAGAATTTTAAGCTGTGAAAAAAAAAATATTGTTTGAACTTAAGATTGTGGAAAAACGATGGATAAAATGGGTAGTATTCTCCCTTTAATTTTAGTGTATTTGCACGGAGGGATGGAGAAGAAAGTAGAGATGAACGACCCTAGAACGAATGAATTCCCCGAGTAATCGTCGCTGGTTGCCCTCCTCCTCGTGCATTCATTAAATTCCATGAGGATAGTGCGCGTTGGTTTACGGGCTCGTAACTATCCTCCTAAAAAGGATAGAAGAATGGAAAAAAAAACGTGAAGAAGAAGAGAAACAGAAGATGAATTGGAAGAAGGAGAAGAAGAAGAAGGTGAGACATAAAAAGAAAACGCAAAACTAATCTCTCGTTCAATTACAATAGAGCCTCAGATAACTGATCTATTTTATCAGATAATCAATGAACCCCCATGATCTCTGGAAATGGCAGAATACATTGAAGTCATCTTCTATAGGACAATAAGACGTATATAGTATTTGAAATGTGTTTTTTTATGATCGAAAACTCATGGAATACTGCGCCAGAAATTCACCTTTACAATACACATTTCAGTCGTTTATTATTTGTCGTATCATTAAAAAATCATCAAAATACATATTATTGTATTTTATTACACATAAACTTTAGTACTTGATAGTTATTTGTGCACATTCACCAAGAATTTAATGATAAAAATGATAATATCTGTATTTGAATTTTAAATTCCAATCGAACATTCCATTTAAAATGTAGAATCGCTACTTGAAGAAAAAAAAATAAAATAAGAGCAAAACCGTATTACAAAAGTAGAAAAAAAATCAACGAGGATCTCGAAGAGAAAGAGAGAGAGAAAGAGGAAAAAAGTAAAGTTTAATGCCTCAGAGAGTAGACACAAATCTTAGCTTCGAATGCAAGAAATCCGTTTCCCACGATTCAACCCAAGGAAGTCTATTTCCCGTACTCTCACTCTCTCTCCTCTCTCTCTCTCACCCACGAAAAGATATTCGTCTTTTCCTACAACCTAATTTCTTTTTTTCCCACTCTCCATCAGCCTACGATCTATCGTGCTCACGAGATCTTGAACTTGAGGATGGATTTACGTCTGGTGCATCTTCATCCATGTCTGGATATTCTAGAAATTCTTATATCATCGAAAAAAAAAAAAGCCAATTATAATTCCAACTTGAGAGCCAGACAAAAGCATTGAAGAATAGAGCAAGCAACACAGAATGGACAAAAATCAATAGGCTTATGTGTGATATTGTGTTGGGATACTCCAAACTCCTCTACCAAAATTGCAGACTACATTTAGCCCAGGTGAAGTAACTCCCAGACGTGCCATGGTAGACGGTAGACTGGAAAGACCAATTTCCCAATTAAACTGCCGACGATGGAAGAACCCAAACTAACCGGACACCCCCTCTCACCAATCCCACCCCTCCTCCCCTTCTCCTCCCCTCTTTCCACGCTAACTATTATCCGTTAGTATGCTGGCAGCTCTAGAACTGGAGTTCCGCGTGGCTGGTGTGTACCGGGGTTACGAATCGGTAAGAAAGTTACATTATTGCGGGTGTACTGTTGGAATGAGTGGTTAGGGGAAGAGCGGAGGAGAACTTCACGGGCCATAGAACACACGTTTTCGTTGGCAGTAACTTAAATTCAGGTACTAGTAAACGACTGTACCATCTAACGAATTGCGGCAGAGGGCACTGCTACACTCTTCTCCCAGTGTGAGGCGCTTCTTCTTCTTCTCTCCATCCCCTACTCCTAGTCCACAATATCCCTTTCCAAGGTACTTCCTTGTTTTGTACGCTAACTTTATCTTCCTGTGTGGTTATATTCCTCTTACGCTTAAAACCAACTGGTGTTGTCCTTCTCTTGCTCACGTCCAGTCAAACGAAAACTCGATTTGTCGAGTACGACAGCTGTTGGTTCAACTGTAAAAAGGATGAAAATCTGAGGAAAGTGGGAGGATTTACCACTGAACGATTTTCAAGTGTGACGAATGTATACTTGAAAAAACAACTTGATAATGTACTTTTTTCTGGGAAGATCATAAACTCTATTTTTTTGAAAATTATGCTTCAATATATTTATTTTGTTGAATTAGAATTTTTTCAATTTCGATTAAATTTTTTTAAATTGAGGTATCTCTTGAATTGATGCTGGATGCATTATCGTCTAATGTCAAGTTTTTCTTCATTCTCAACAGGATAACGAGCCGAATCAGCAATAGTTTCCTTGATCCAGGGTACGTACTCGTAAACGCGAGTGTAGACATTAGGATGATATGGCCTACATCCACCAACGGAAACAATACCCACGAGATATGGACCATCAACGAGAGGACTACCGCTGTCGTACTGAAAACGAAATGTATATTCAAATTTTGTTGTGATATAGTTAAAAATGAAATTTCCATCAGGACAACACTCATTGTCATTAATCGAAACCATTCACAGAATGTTTACCTGACAAGCAGAACTTGCTCCCATACTGCAAATATATTCTTTCTCTAGTTTCACTAATTTAAGTGATATAATTTTCTGACATTCTTCATTGCTGACAATTTTCGTTGTCATCTTTTGCAAGTATCGAGGAGATATTCCGTAATTTTTCTCCCAGGCCATTCCCCAGCCAGTGGCTGTTAATTCCTTACCCTCTTCTGTGTTATTCAATGGTAAGAGGATTGGCCTTTGATACTCATTGAATGTGATATTTCTATCTAACTGTAATGAAATTGATCATTAGAGCACTAAATATATAAATTCCTACTTTTTCGTCATTATTCGATACCTGGAGAACAGCGATGTCATTCTTCAAACCATTAAAACGCCTATAATGCTTATGAGGCAATATTCTTTCAACACCATATACATTCTCCGTATCGTCGTTCTCTACATCATTAGTTCCAATAAGAACTTTGGTTCCCTCGGCCAGTTTTCTGTCGGAGATAATGCAATGCGCAGCAGTTAGAATGTGTCTCTCATCGATGATGCTTCCTCCACAGAAATGGCCAAAATCATCAGATCGAATAGATACCATATACGGAACATGACCGGCGTCTGTGCCATCGGCAATTCTCCTCGCAGATTTTGTGCATCCACCTGGAGCAAAGTCATTCAATATTAATTAGTGAGATCCAACCAGTACGAAAAATCCCCTAACTAGGGTTTCAGGAAAATGGAATTAAATGACTTGAAAGAAAACGAGAGGTCGGAATTTGGTATGACTCAAAGTATCGACAGTCGTAGCTGCTATCTCAGTTGCTAGATACGACAAACAGTGATGAAAAAGTCAAATTAACCAAAAAAATAACTTATATTTGTTTTTTTTTCTCATTGAAGTTTTAGGATTGAAAATCTTCTTTCAACACCTCAGCTTAGGACTCAGCTCCGAAAAAAATGGAAGTAGTGTTTGTGATTGAAATACAGTCATCATTGTATAAATATCAACTATAAAAAACTCCAGAAAGAAAAAAACAAATATAAATGAACGGCATAAAAAAAGGAATCTCTTTTTTCTCTCTTTTGAATATTTTCTTCACTCTTATCCTTTCTATTGCATTTTTACTTTATATTTCTTTCTTCTCAACTCCTGGAGTTTCATTGAAAGGCTATAAACAACAATACTAAATGATTGTCAATTTGCGACGTTTCGCTTATTATTTGAGCTTCCTGAGGCTCTGGAAGACAAGATTACAAATTATTCACTTCTTCACATTAATACCCAATTACATAATAACAGAAACATTTGAGCTAGTAAATTTAATTTCATAAAAAAAAACATTTAAAAATCATTTACAAAATAACATTTGTACCTCATCATTAATCACTAATGAATTACCTTAATATTTTCAGTGTTTAATCAGATTGATCATGAAAAGTTTCATGTTTAGTAAGAACAACATTGCAATTATTCAATACAGTAATTCGCAATAAATGACAAATTATTCTCGCACTTATTAGTTATTGATTATTATTAGCGAATAGAAGATTTTATGTTCCGATAACTTACCAGAGATGCAGATCGCAAAACAGAGCATCGAAAATGCTAACGCTCTGGGAGCCATGGTTGATCCTATGTTCACTGTATCGAGAATTTGAGAGAATACTTGCGATTAGTAAAAGAGCCAAACCTTATATACTCTTACCTGCTGCTACGCTTATCGATCGAACATCTATCAAGTCTTTCAACGTCGACTCTCTATCCATTCTACTTACAATAGTCGATTATTGTATGGCATATTTTTTATTGTTGAGAATCAGAAGTCATACGTCTCCGTCAATATAAGAAAGGTCGTCTCTCTTTTCATCAATGCTTCATGACGCTCCGTTGAAATTCATAATAGATATTGACTAGACAGACTTCTTTGATCGTATTCGTTATTAACTACGTTTTTTTTTATAGATTCACCTGCAGACTAACCGTTATCACTGAGGTGAAGTTGTAAATTATATTTTGTGCCTTTCATGTATTCTTGAATTACTAGTTATGAGGTTCTTCGAATAAATTTCGCTTCGGAATGGAAGCATTGAAATCGCAACTTTTCTCGAATTTGATCTGTCATCGAATTTCGGAAGAAACAATAATGGAATAAGTCACTCTGTTTTTTTTACCGATTCAAAAGAATAAAATTAATGTTCAGTTTCACAATTTATTTGTTTCATCTACAATTCATCGATCATAAATATAAAACTAAGAGAAAAAAATTAACATAAGATTGTAGAAATTATGAAGGATAATAAATTTTTTGGCAATACCACACACACCTTTTTTTTGTGATTTTCCTCAAATTTTTTACCTACACCAGTACTTGATATAAAATATGTTGAACACATTCTTCCATTGCGCATTATCCACTTCTTCCTAAGACCTTATTTCCTGATATCGAAAATACTGTCTGGCTTTGAAGACAATTCAGCGATATTTTTTTGTATCCATGGTACATAGTGATAAACACGTGTGTAAACATCTGGATATTCCAGCTTACAGTATTCATTGAAAGAAGCAATACCAACTATGTATGAGCCAGTGGGTTCATGACGAGCGAGAGGGCCACCGCTGTCGTGCTGAAAGGACAATAAAATATGAAGCACAAAAAAATTGAAGGGATATTCCTATTCTAAAAAGTTCATACACGTCGAATGTAACGCTTAAACTGTCATGTCTATTCCTTATTTCTCATTGGTTAACCAAAATTAGGCGCTTAAATTCAAAAATAATAGCAATGAAGAATACAATAATTTCTCGAAGTATTTAACGATCATTCGTAATAGTTTTCAATTTAATTCGAAGGATAATCGAAAAAATTAGGAAAATAAATTTGGATAAAATTATCAGTTCGGCAAGTAATTGGTTGCAAGTAACTGTTAATCCTGGTCCTCTTTATGAGGGAAAAACCGGCGTCTGCCCTTTTTATTTTTTCATGATTATTTGACTGAGCGTAAAATTCTGAAAAAATTTGAATGCGTTTATTGAAAGGTTTGGCAAATTATCATAATGTTTGAAAGATATATTCTGCAAAATCGATGAAGAAGTAAAATAAATTCTAATCTATTAGGCTGAGCGACATTGCTGAAAACTCGATGAACGCGCCTGGGCAATGGTAGAGTGAATTCGACAACGTCGCAGCTGAAATAACACGGCGGCAATTCCCTCATAAGGGGACCAAAGTCACAGGGGCAATTTAGGTGACCAGTCTAGGGTTAAACTAAGAGCTTTTCTTCCACATTTTAGTAATGAAAAGGATTCAAGAAATGCTTACCGAGCAGATGGCACTCTGTCCTTTTCCCCAAGCACAAATGTGCCCGTCAGTTATCTCAATATCAGGATACTTCTTTTGGCACTCTTCATTACTTATAATTTCCGCCGAGAATGTATGTAAATATCGTGGATATTGATCCAGCCACATTGCTAGGAATGCAGTTGATCCCCAGCCGCTAGCAGCTGCTGACTCACCTACTGGTGTCTCATGAGATGGCAGCGAAAGTGGTTTTTGATGCCTGTTGAATGTGATATTTCTATCCAACTGTAAATTTTCATGGAATAAAATCATGAAAATTATGATTATGAAAAGATGAAAAAAAAAAACAAATTGTATCAATTTTAAAAAAATGATCTTACTTTTACGATAGCAATGTCATTCTTCACATTGCCATCAGGTGAATAGTCTTCATGGCTCTTTACATCTACAACATAATATATGTTTTCTTGATCCTCATTGTCTTTGTCATTGGTTCCAATGAGAACTTTGTTAGTTGCTGGTTCTGGTTGTCCGTTGTACATCAACATGCAATGGGCAGCTGTCAGAATGTATCTCTCATGGATGATGGTGCCTCCACAGTCGTGGACATTGTGAGTTCGAATTGATACTTGATACGGAATATTAGAAATCTCTATGCCGTTAACAATTCTACGTACACGTCCTGCGGATCCGCCTGATAGAATAATTTTAACGATTTTTTTAATGCAAACTCTTTAACTGAAGTTCATTTCATTGCACATTGACAGTAATGAAAATATGGAGAATAGTTTTAACGTTGTTTATAACTTTAGGAAGTTACTACATTTAATTCACTACATTTTATCAACTTACCAGAGATGCAAATAGCAAGAGACAGCAGCACAAATAAAAATTCTTTAGGTGTCATAATTGATCAGCAATTATTGTATTATTATTCCTTTTTATTCTCTATTAAACCCGAAATATTACTTCTTCCTCGTTAAGAATCGTAATGTACTTTTTTTTCACCAATGTTTCATGGTATTTATATGAAAGCAATAGTAGATACGATATACACGAGCTCTTTTGTTCTCTTCCTTTATGGGTCTGATATCATTGCCTTATCGCTGAGTTCATATTGTAAATTATATTTTATTCTCTTTCATAAATTCAAAAATAGTCCCTCATAGTGTTCTTTTCGGATAATACGTTATTAATTTTGAAACTTCGACCTTGAACAGTTAAAATAAAAATTCTTTATTCTTCATGAGGTAAAAAGAAGGAAATTAACTTCAAATGTCATTTTTGTGGAGCCTATAAATCTATTTGATAGAAGAATGGAAAACTTTGTTACTTGTCAATGGTAAAAATTATATTCCATCATTTTTACATATTTACATTGACGTATAAAGTGACAGATTTCTGGAAGAAACGGGCAGGAGACAATCAGTATACATTTATTTATTTCACCAAGTTTCTTTTTCGAAAAAAAAACAATTGTTTTGAATTCAGTAATTCCCTGCAGTTTTAAACATCTAAAATTGTGAGATCAATTCAGCTCATTCTTCCATTTCAAGAATCCTCAAATTCATTGTTTCTTAATGTTGGAATTATTCTTGGCATCTGACAATGATTTAGCTACAGTTTTTCGGATCCATGGCACATAGGAATAAACACGTGTAAATACATCAGGATAGGATGGATTGCAGTATTCATTGAACGAAACAATTCCAATGACAGAAGAATGATCAACAACAGGACTACCACTGTCATACTAAAAAAAGAATTGAGAGAAAGAAATCAAAGAAAAATAATAGAATAATGATGAGTCACTTCTCTTATCAGATCCATAAAATTTTGGATTTTTGTTTATCATTCACTATATATACAGCACTTACCGTGCAAACAGAGCCTTGTCCTCCAGACCATGTACAAAGATGTTCATCATGAATTGTTACCAATGGCATCATCCTCTGACATTCCTTGTTACTGATAACATTCTGTGAAATTTTTCGCAAATATCGTGCACGACTCCAATTATTATACCTTTGAGTTATTCCCCAGCCACTAGCAGTTACCAATGTTCCTTCTATTGTGTCTTTTGATGGTAATTGAATTGGCTTCTGAGACTCAGTGAATTTAATATTTTTCTTCAACTGCAAATGACCAAAAAATTAAATCATATAGCTCCTCATTACAACAGAATCACCGGAAACATTCCCTAAGGCTTCTTTAATGACGATTCTTACCCTGACAATGGCAATATCATTTTTCCATGTATCATCAGGATCATAAGCCTCATGAATAATGATTTCTGCAATATCATATTGATTTATCCCATCGTAATCAAATCTGTCATTAGTTCCAATCATGACTGCAAGCTTTCCACCATTCGATACACTGTCGTCTATAACGCAATGTGCAGCAGTCAATATATGTATCTCATCGATAATGCTTCCTCCACAAATGTGCATTCCTATAGAAGTTATAATTGATACCTGATACGGAATACTGGAGGCCTCTGTACCATTAATAATTCTATTTGGAGGCCCACCATAACTACCTGAAATCAAATAATTTGATAAGAATGTATGCATATTTCTTACTTTGATTAAATATTGAAAAAATGAAAACAAAAATAACACAGTAAAAATGACACAATTATTTTTGTGCATGCATTAAAAACAGCACATGTAACAATAACATACAACGATAAAAAATACATTTCATCAGAAATCATGTATGTTTTATGCACTATTATTACTTCCAAAAATTAATAAATAGAAGTTCCAAAAATAAGCAGCGATGAGAGTATTGTAATGAATAAGAAATTTAACATATATGCCATATTAAATTTATCGCTTGTGAATTATACGCTTGTACTTAGTTCATAGCTAGGATATTTTTGTTCCTCCACCTAATTTTTCGATTGCAATTGGATAAAAATATACGAATAGAAGAAAATTACATCTTCACAATGACAAAATTCCAATAAATTAACACAGTTTATAACATTATTGTTATGTGCTATTATTGCATGGGTTATTTTTTTATATAACATTTCATTAAGTTATTCTTGTTGCGGGTGATTTCAACGTGATACCCTGGAAAAGAATTCTCATATAATTAAAGCTCAGTAGATATATTCAGATATTTAAAAGTGCAAAAGAATTAAAACTTCAAATCTGATCAGATCCAATTCTATCGAATTACTGATCTGTCAAGATCTCAATACATATATGTATATCTAAAGCAGATCTGGGCCGTTCGATTGTGGGATTCTCAGACCTCATCAGATTCGCTCAGATCTACTAGCCTAACTGCCTATATCTCCACAAATATGACGTCATATCTACCAAGATATGAGTGCGGATCTAATTATAACTAATTCCATCTAATTAGATAGAATTAGATATAATTAGATCAAATTATATTTTTAGAAAATATTTTTTGGGATTCTTTTGTCTTTGGTACTCACCTGAAATACTGATTGCGAGAAACAGTAGCAAATATATCATAGCTTCAGGTGACATAATGAATTACTGAAGTTCACAGTGATGACAACTGAATATTATGATTTTTATCAATTAACGGACGACATTTATATACATCTCCAGCCAAGCTTGCATATTGAACCGGTTATTGAGCCATTCATTAGTAACGCTCTAATTGTTTCACGGACGAAGCTTACTGTAAATATTCGTGAACTTGGTGCCAATAACAGCCCAATGCTCGTCAGTTCTCTTGTTTATTCTTAAAACTATATTTTCTATTCTTATGAATTCCATATATGATCTACTTAAGGCGGTCTTTGTTTTCAAGCTTTCTTTAATCGACATTCTCTCATGATAATAGCTTTAATACTCAGTTTTAGGAGTTTAAATATACAATATTTATTCGTGATAAACGGAATGTCATCTGCATCTGTCTGGCGGTTAATTTTTTTGCTCATATCTATTTATTCATAAGTGCCTCATTAATAACCCTGCTTATAATTTTAGATGAATAAATTACTTGATGATTATATTTATTGATTCATCCGAAATAAATGTGGAATTAAAGCGAGGATTATTTCAAATTCATTCATAGTAATGAAAAAATTTCATTCAAATCAGAATTATCTTTGTATGAAGTACTTTTTAATGTCTGTCCTTTTTTGATAGGAATATCTTCATTTGATCAATCTTCATTTTCACATGTCGAAATTTTCAATTTAAAATGACTTGGAGTCAATTATAAGAATGTAAATTGGATTTTGGAATGAAATTCTCATCTTTACTTGGAAATTTATTGGAAAAAGACCATTATGACGTGATTCCATTGATTCTTCCATAATTATTGAATGACCTTTTCAGTTCTGATTAAATAAAAAAATGAGATTTATTTTTTCAAATGGCTTAATGAACACTGACCTTTTGGAAACACGAGTGCATCATGTTAATGAATATGAGAATATTTTCGAAAATTTGGCACGAATCCAAGAGGTCACCCATGCTTGTGTCGAGTGGTACTTTTTAATTAACAGCAACTGATATTATGTATTCTAGAAATCAACTTCAACATAAAGTTGTAACTTGTGCTTCATACAATTGGGGTATACACTATATAATGAGCAGTGAACTGAAAAATTTTATAATTAGATGAGGTCACTTGGATCATATGAATATTAATGTAGATAAAAAATGAACTCGTTATAATTTTTCAAAACAATTACATAATAGAAACAGTCTGCCACTGAGTCCATTCGCTTCATCGATTTCATTGTTTTCTGGATAGCTGTGAACTTTAATTAAATCATAACAAAACCAATATGAATACATCATGCAAAGGTATTTTCATTCAATCCATATTTTAATATTATGTGGAATTATTTTTTTTCTGATAATCATCAGATATTTATGTTCCATTGGCTCATGCATTAATTAATATCATTGATAATGAAACATATCCGATGAAAAAAACGAGGATAAAAATAATTTTCCAGATTTTTTTTGGGAATTCGACTGTTTTGGTTGAAATATTCAAAGCTTAATCCTTTTATCTTCAATTTTTCCATTTTTCTACAGATGTCTCCGGTTTTGATTGTCTTAACAGAATAATTCTGAGGCGAGCTTGAAGATGACCTAATTTCCTATTAATTTATGGTTTTTCTAATGAATTCTTTTTTTCTGCCAAATGTCACTCGATGAATCCTTCATCAACCAAAAACTTTTCAATTTCACCGTGGTCCTCCTTTAAGTAAAGTTTCCTCTATTAACAATATTGACAGTCCTACATGCATCAAAAATAGCCAGAGACCGAATAGAAATCGAAAAAACGGTCAGGAAAACACAATTGTAATACATTTCATGAAAATTGGGTTTCCATGAAATTTGTTGTCCAATCATCTCCAAAAATGAATGAAAATTCATTTGAAACCGTATAAATTAATGTGAAACACACTCATCAATCCGCTGGTCATTGAGCTTTCGCGATGCAATAATTAAAACCAGAGATATGTATGAAAAACTGGAAATTATCAAAAATGAAATGACTTTTGATTGTCAATCTTCAGTTAAAAATGTAGAATTTCCAACAGAAAAATGCAGAAATTGAGTTTCCTAAATTATTTCCACTAAGACGGCCCTCAGGTTTCCAGAAAAGCCATTGCGAAAAAATCTCACGATGCTCCTTCGAAATATTCATTTTATCCCGCTTTCTGCTGCATCTATTGGGGAAACTGGAGCCAAAAAATAGACCTGAGGGGGAAATAATCCAGCTTTTTTTTTTTGAAGAGTGAAGGCTTCCAGAAGGAACTTTGAAAAAATTCACCGACAATATAGACACGTTGCAGCATATTTTCAATTTTTTTTCATAAAGTCCTTCACTTCGAAAAAAAATCCTCGATCATTTTGCCGCGAGGATCCACTTTACTCCGGTTTTTTCTTTATCCTAGAGCTCAGTATATTCGCTAACCGTTATCAAGGCTTCTCTCTTCCATTCGTAGCTATAGTGACACTCAGTGTTACTCGCACTCAGTCCCAACGAAATGCCAGTAAACTCTTATCGGCTCAACAAATTTAACTTGATTTCCTATACGGACTTTGGTTCGGTGCTCCGGGGAAATACACAGCCACTGGGGTTACATAGGGGTCTCACTCTCTATTTCTCTCTCCCTCTCTCTCTTTCGCCTCTTCTCGTCTAAACTCACTTTACGATAAAGGATAAACCACGACGGCATCTCTGTCCCTACGGGCACAACGAAACGATTCTACAGCCTCACGACCTTCCGTATCCCCGTGACCCAAAACTCTCAACTCAAGTTGGTGAGAAAAAAAAAAGAAAAATTCCTCATCAATGGTCAGAACACAAGAGGATTTCCTCCGAAAACTAGTTCCCGACTTTATTCATTTTTCATTGAATAACATCCGAGTGTCATAGCTATTTTTTTTTCAGCAAACACATATTTTATATTAGCTCCAATTTTCATAAAAAAAATATATTAAAAAAAAATTATGAAAATACATAAACACTGAAACCTGACAGTGCATAATTTATCCGGGACTTTATGAAGTACCACATTTAAAACAGAATTCAAAATAAACGTAAAATATGTAATGTACACGCACCCTGACACTTACTTTTAGATGCATAGAATTTTTTTTCCTTTTTTTTTCAAATTTTAATCATATTTTTTTCTCTCCCTCATTCAACTACATCCCCTTTCCGCGTGCAATCGTTTGTTTTGTCCGGGTTAATGGTTATGAGAATTTTGTGTACCCAGTAGTTATATTTTGTACTTTTACACCGTTAAACCACTGGCTCTATCACCTACAGGGGGCTTTATTTTTAATTCCACAACACGAAATCTCATTTTCCATTATTTTTTATTTATATTAATTTCTTCTGCTTTTTTTTCTTTTTAATCAACATGATGATGGCTTGCTGAATGAAGAAAGGTGGAGGATAACACATAACCACGTGAAAAACGATAATGGATAATTAAATAGATTGAAGTGCAAGAGAGAGAAAAAAAAAGGACTATTTGAATTTCCTATTTTTCTCCTCAATTTAATATACAAAATTCAACACATGCGGAATACGAGAAT
Organism: Aleiodes alternator; assembly: GCA_963921955.1. Classification (NCBI taxonomy): domain Eukaryota; kingdom Metazoa; phylum Arthropoda; class Insecta; order Hymenoptera; family Braconidae; genus Aleiodes; species Aleiodes alternator. The sequence continues at coordinate 10,489,938 of OY998102.1, read as the reverse complement.
ACCTACTCGCAAAATATTTTATAGCAATATTTAATTCATTCGAATGCTGAAAGTCCGGATTAGAGAATAAGCGGGGATGATGAGCCAATATTACTGCAGAACAGTTAATACAATGAGCAAGAATAAAAAAAAAAATAAATAAAAAAAAATGACTAAAACGTTACGATAGGTAAAACGCGTGGGCCGTGCGCAATGATGTCCCTTGGGAAGCTGACTCGAGTGGCGTATGGTACACGCAGTCTGGCGCATAGTCTGTATAATTCAGTCATATCCATGCTAATCCCACAGGCCGGGCGTTATTCTCCATGATGGATGTACAGCCACGAGAGGATTGCCCTTTTCATTGAAATACAACTAAAATTAAACTCATTTGCCGCCCGCACGAGAAGCTACTGTTGGATTTACGACACAAATTTCAGCTGTACTTAAAAAATAATTATTTCTTTCAGTTCTTTTTTTTTACCTCTTTTTTTGCACTATTTTTATTCAATTGCATTCATCAGAAAGGTAAATTATCGAAATTCATTGGAGATGTGTCGATAAAGTTTCATGATAATTCTCGTTCAATTAGCAAAAAATTCACCACATGTGAATTTAAAGAGACACGAAAATCACCGCATTATGTTACAAAGTGTATATGAAAGAAGCGAAAAAAAAAAAGTTAATGGTGCTCTACAGGTTGCAGCAAACATTTTACATTTCTAAAGAATCGTTTCACTATTGAAGAGCTGAAAGTACCAATGAGGCGTTGAGAGTTGCCTCATTTATTTACCAGAAAATAGAAATGTTCCAATTTACATTTATTACTTTTGTCATTTTTTTTTCTTTCTATCTCCTTTCATTTCAATGAACGTGTAGTGTATGTTTGTATGTGTGTGTGTGTGTGTGTATGTGCGTTTCATTTGAAAAGGGAATGACCACAGAGAGGCTCTCACTTGGGCCATTTCTACTCACCAAATGAACATCCAACGACTGTGGCCAACTGTATGCTGGCATTTTGTGGACATCGTTGAAGATATTTTGTCTCTACCCTCGGGGAATTTCTTTCAAGGGGATGTAGCTATATAATAAAAGTTTTTTGTGGAGGAAAAAAAAAACGGCAAATCGCTTGGGCGGATATCTATTGGCAAAATCTCTATTTCCAATATTATTTTTCTTCCCTCCACGTTTGTATCCTCTATTCCTCTTCCTTCACTCCTTTTTTTTTTTGGTATCAATTTCTCACTGAAGTGACCATCATTTGATCTGCCACATCGTGACCTCAAAATTTTTGTCAAATTTATTTTTCTCCTTTTTTTTTCATTTTTCTTCTCTTTCTCATTCCATTATTTTATTTTCCTTTTTTTTTCACTCTATTTGAATGGAAATGGATCTGTCCGGCAATAAGATCAGTGCACGAGTTTTCTTCCAGCAATCGCCTGGAGAACGACAAATAAATCAAGCGTCGTCACACACGTGGATATTCAGCCGCATTTCCCACGAGGATGGCCTATCTCATACACAAGTAGTGCATCCCAATGGTAAACTGGTTTTTCTCACATCTCCCACAGGATTTTGCGAAATCTCACTCTGTATTTCGTGTAGAGTTTCTACTTGTATCAAGTAATAGTTGAATTTTCATTCGCTTGTATTATTAGATTATTCAATTTTATGAAACAATTTTACTCGAAACAAAATCAATTAATTTGTTTTATTAAATTTTTTGCAAAATTTTATTAATTAATTGATTGTTTATGCTATCATAAATTCAGTAGTTGGTGGAATATTTTTCAAAATTATACGAGATAGGGGAATTATTATGATTGCGTATTGTGCTATCTCGTTCAAGCAGGTACACTCGATGTATATGTGTCATATCAAGTATAAAATCCAAAATTTGACAATTCAAATTAAAATATTGATGAATAATAATCTGAGCCAAAAATAGATAGTTTGCTAAGCATTTATCATTGAAATAGAGAATATTATTTTTTTGAGATAATTAAATAAAAGAATTCATAACATTTTATGGGAATTATGGACAGCAATTAATGTGTAGAACTTTTTATTTCTTTGCCAACGTTTCGTCTTATGTGTAAAACGCGAGATTTTGGTAACTAGAATTCAATTGTTTACTGTTTATCCATGAAATTATATTGAAAAAATGAATTTATTTTAATTTTGTAATTGTTTCCATCTATTGTAGAGCCCTGAAGAAGTCAGCAACAACTGACGAAACGTTGGCAAAGAAATAAAAAGTTCTACACATTAATTGCTGTCCATAATTCCCATAAAATGTTATGAATTGACAAATGATGGACTCAAACGAAGAAGTAAATAAAAGAATTGTAATTTGATTTTTTTGGGACGTTTACAGTGGTCTAACTCCTTAAAAGATATTTCAATTATTTTCACATAATAAAATCAAGAATTTGTGGATTTTATGCAGTCATCACTATGAGATGTGAAAGGCATTGCTCTGGAGCTCGATAAGTAAATATCCTAGAAAATTTGAAATAATATCAAAAACAGCAATTAAAAGGAACGGTAGAAACTACTGAGACATCCATGGAAATGTCGGAAATTTGAGTGAAAATTCAGTTACACGATTCTTCTCCACCACTCCTTGACATAAATGAGCTATTAAGAGCTTCCATTTAAATGCACACTGACAGAGAGAAGCGAGAAGAGAGAATAGCTGTCCAGTGGTAACACGATATCTCCCTCATCTTCTCTGACGTGATAAGTCAGTTAAGAAATGCCTAGAACATGAAGTAGGGTAAATATTGACCTCTGAATGCAATAAATTCCAATGACCCGAGCTTTTTCATATAATGGGAATAAATATATAAATATAGGAGGGGAGAACGATCATTAGGGCTAAAATAGATACACGTGCCAGGATTGATTTTTTTGGAATTATTTGAAAGATTTTTTTTCCCTAAAAATAGAAGACTTATCTTTTTATAGTCAACATTTTTATGTTTTATATTTCTAACGAATATTTCCGGTTGATTTATTGTAACAGAAGAAGAAAAATATTATTTTGCAGTAAAACAATAAATAATCCAGAAGAAAACAAAAATGTTTTAAAGATTCCTAAAAATTAATTCTAACAGTCATTTAATAAACGAAATTTTCACAATTTTTTACTATAATTATCAAGAAAATTCTATAAAAAATCATCTGAATGAAATGTCCATTCTACCAGATTCTCCCCACATACTAAATAAAATAGTCATTTATTCTTACTCATAATATCAAAATAATCCTCAATTTTTGCCTTTTCATGTTGATAATTCATTTTAAATGTTATCTGATATAAATGAAAATAGGTTTATTCACTTGTAATATCGACATTGTCGATTACAGTCAGCTTAATGCATTGTACAAAAGTTAATTCTCTTTATTTATTTTTTTTTTCATTCTATACTCATGTATTATCATGCAATTCACTTGTGTTTCAAAGAGAATTAAAAATAATAGAAGAAAAAATGAAAAATAAAAAGGTAAAGAGTAAAAATAACGAAGATATCGTGATGAAATGTAAAAAGTTCTTCTCAAAGTTATCAGGCACGTTATTTCCATGAAAACAATGAGAAAAATTTTTGCGTTACAGTGAAAAGTAAGGAGAAGGAGGTTATAAAGAATGTGGTGAGAGAATAGAACAGAGGGGAAAAGAAGGAAAAAAAAAAAAGAAAAATTTACTTTGCAAGTGAAATTTCAGTTGCGATTAGTACAAGCAGCACAAAACGCTGACAACAGTTTGGCTCTGATATTGGTTAGGATAGGTTTTATAATTGGTTTTATCTTGTACTCTTGGTTTGGAAGAAAAAAAGAGAGAGAGAGATAGGAAAAAAAATAACGCAGTATTAATGCCTGAAATAGAGAAAGAACAAGTGGTGGGAAAAAGAAGATAGAAAGAGAGAAAGAGTATAAATGCAAACGATTGTTTGGCACGCGAACGACTTGCCCAGCAGCCAGTCAGTCTGCACGATATTACTATTTGCACAAAATTACCCCCGCAAGATTGCTGCATTTATGAACACTTGAGTCTCTGATCAAGCAGTTTTTCTTGAACTGTTGTTGTTAGGTACGCTGACGCGATTTTTTTAAAAATATTCGCGTGCTAAATTCATTTCTCCTCTTATATACTTGACGAAAGCTTCAATAATTTATAGTAATTATACTTCAAGACTTTTTTGCATTTTCATTTTTTTCTTACTCCCCCCTCAATATTTTACCTTTTAATTGAATTAATTCCCTGTATTTTCATTGTGCAAGTGCTTCGTGGTTCTGGCTAGGATATTTTCAGAAAATTGACGGAATATTGAAATAACAAATTATAATTAGAAAATATGGAATGAAAGATGAATAGAGAAGAGTGAAGAGAAACATTGAATAACCAAACTATTGAAATTTTTCAAACGCAAGCAAAATATTTTCCTTTTTTTTAAATTTCATTTCGAATTATTTTTTTTTTTGATCATCCACTGCACCGCGAAAAATACGTGAAAACGCGATGGAACGTGAATCGATTAATAATTGCGAGTGGTGTGTGCCCTTTTGCTGTCTCTCACTTTTATCTCCTCCTTTTACTCGCTCTTTCTCTCTTGCACTCTGTCAGCCTCACGGAGTGTGGAAGATCTAATTGCTCGGCTCGTCGAGCGAGGCTTTTACAAACGTGAAAAATGAAAATTAAAAAAAAAAAAAGAAAGAAAAAATACAGAAGTGGATGAGAGAGTTGAAAAAAATGACAGAAACGACACAAAAAAAAGGCGTACACTTTTTCATTACGTCAATTGTGAATACTCATATTCATTTGATGGTATGTATGATGAATTCAATTTTTTTCTCCTGTTTTTTTTTCCACTTTTTTCTCTCTTCACCATTCTGTGTTTCTTCAACCCTTTCATTCACTGCAAGCATTGAACGATGTCTAAAGTGTAAAAAATGTAAATCAGCGGAAGATAGTTATGAAGAAATACGATGAACCTTTTCTACTAAACCCCTTTTTTGTTGAAAAAAAAACTCCCCTCATGGGATAACAATGAGCAACACGATTACCAATGCTTTTTCACATAATTTCATCGTTTCTTCGCTTCTCCCTCTCGTCATCCCCACGTAGACTCGTCGACGACGCAATATAACACCAACGCTAAAAATCCAAAGCTCTCAGGCATTACTCTACCCCTCCCCCTTTCCGCCCCTCTCATATAACTCATAAAAGTCACAACAAAATTGTTGAAAGTGAATGCGTGAAGGGCACGAGAACAAGAGAGAGAGAGAGAAAAAAAACCCAAAGAAAGTGCGGACAAGTGGCTTTTCATGGAGTACAAAGGAGGCGAAAACGAGTAACGGAAATGCAGTGGCCATTTCAAGGACAACTGCACCGAAAAAATATGCAGAGAATAGAAAGGAAACCATTGGACACAATGGCTTGGCCCAGCAGTTTAACCATAGATTTTCGGTCAATTTTTATGGAACTAAGCAATAAGAAAAGGACACACTGAAGTTCAAAAACTCGTGTCTATAAATATTCTAGTCACGAATATGGCGTAACCCATAAGTTTGCTTTATGGAGTGGAACTACTGTGTGACACTTGACTTCACCCAGTAGAATCGCACTTTAACATTTCCTTGGCACATTTTAATCAGCAGAAAATATTCAGTGATGCAGAAATAATGAATTCAATATTCTGGGCTCGTTTAATTGCCATTCGTTTCAGCTTTCATTCTTTTTTTTATTTTTCTCTTTTGCAATATTGAGGTTCTTCTTTTTTTTTTTTTTTTTGGTATTTGGGCAGTGTTTAATATTCTATGGATTTTGGTTACTTTTTTTTTTCCGAGTGCAAAAAAAAGGTTCGTAGAATATTCGATACATTACCGCCAGCCGGCGTGGCTTCCTGTATGTCTGCCTGTCTCAATGTTTTATTGAAATCCATCGACCAATATCTGGCCTCACCTCCAGCTCACGCATACGTGGAACTCGAAATATCCATGTATATATATATATATATATATATATATATATATATATATATATATATATATATATATATATATATATATATATATATATATATATATATATATATATATATATAAATTGTGCAAAATACAGAAAGTGCTGAATTGTACACCAACTATCTCTATTTCACGTCTTTTCTTTTTCAAAAATTCCTCACTACTTCTCTCTTCATCTCTCATTCTCAGCATATCTTGTGGTTGAAATGTTCACCTCACATTTGTATGTTATTTTCTGTTTCGCTGTTGAAATTCTGAATATTTTCGGTTAAAAATAAAAATAGAGTTGAAAGGAAATGGTAATTTTATTGATAAAATGAATTTGTTAAAAATTATTTTGGAGCTCGAAATTATAATTTAACGGTATAGATTTTAGTAATTAATCCGAGAATTTATTAAAAAATTTTCATTTGTGTGAATAATTTTGTATATTGGATTTTGAAAAAATTCACTCGCAAAGCGAAACAAAAAAAAATGAGTAATTTTTTAGTCTACCCATGTAAATATTTCATTTGAATGCTCTGCATTTTTGGGGAGCAGTATTTTTTCCACTGGAAATACCGATAATCCTGTACATAATTGATGAATCATTAATCAATCAAATTCCTCACTGCAAAATTGTTAAATTCATTATTATTGATGATTTCATCGCAATTTTTTCATCTCTCATTCTTTATCATTTTTTATAGAATTTAATAATAAAAAAGCAAAAAAAAGTTCAGGATCATCTCATTTTATTGGTGTCTCCTCCAAACAAAAAAAAATTTTTTTCTTTTTGGGTCGCATGTAAAACACGAATTTACGGATATACACACAGTGTCGAGCCAAACTCGTGCGGCAAAGTGCATTATAAAGGGCAATAAAAGTGTGTGCTACCTTTTTTTTTTTCGCGTTCTACAATTGTATGAGTTTCAGAATATGTATCTCAGTTATTATTATTTTTATTTTCTTTTTGTTCTCATATAACCACACTAGTCCTCTTTTCCCTCACGTGTATCCGTATAGTTTTGCCACCACTGCACGTTTTAAATCGAGGGATATACTCGCCAGAAAACCACAGTTTCGTGGTCTCAAGAAATTTTCATTTTTTTTTTCCTTCTTCTTTCCCCACTATTCGTTGTTCTTTACACAGGAAAGAAAGAAAGAAAAAAATAAAACGAAACAAATAAAGTTAAACTTTTAGTCAGATTTGTTTCATGAAATTCGCCGTATTATTTCCATTATTTTATCTTATTCCATAATGTATATTGTCCTATTAGATTTTCATAAAAATAAACATATGTAATAAATGATAACTGCATGAATTTATTGACACAATTACTTTTTACCACAGTTGAGAGTGCGAAAAAATTGCAAATAATAAATATGTCTTATTTAATATTCAAAATGATGATAAATTTTTATAGCCATTTCAGTGTTTATCCTGTGGATTTCTTCTTTTTCTCACAATTCTTTCTCTACTTTGAGGATATTCTTTTGGCTTAAGCAGCCAGCAAAGAGAAAGATAATAGTAATAAATAAATAAGTAAAATAAATGAATAAAAAAATTAAATAGAGAGGAGGTGGAGAAAGAGAGAGAGAGAGAGAGAGAAAAAAAAAGCATGGCCCTGCAGTTGCTATAAAAATCTCGCGTAAAAAATTTAACGACCGTATCCATTTCTCTCGTACTTCAGGAAGGGTGTTACCCCGTATCATTTCAGTCACGATTTATATGATACAGCGGTCAGAGTTAGTGCAAAGTCATGCGCTACAATTTAAGTTCTGTACTTGTTGCGATTGCTTATAAAACTGGGTAAAAATTCTTTTCACAATAAAATTAAAAGCAAAAAAAAGAGGTAATTTTTGACGTTCATGAGGTCAAAAAAAAAGGATGCATAAAAAAACCTTCCACTGAAAATTGATTATCGAAATTAATTTGAGGATGAATAATAAAATACCAGGAAGGAGAGAACCAAAAAAAAAACGTTAATATCGTACGTAGGGGCATGCGATGGGCATTTATAGTTCAGATAAATTGTATTTCGATAACGATGTATTAATATCATACCCGGGCACTACGAAACATTTATCGGATTTCTCTAGTAGCCCTACGACGAGGTCAATGAATTCAAATCGAATATAATGAACACACACACACACACACATACGTCCCATCGGTTATCGAATATAGTGTCACGGAGTTTTCAATTATCTCACCTCGTGCCACAAGCGAAACAATAATACCATGGGACAATGTAGGTTATATTTTCAAAGCTCATTATTCTCTTTTTTTTTTCCTTTTAAATTCAATTTTTCCTCCCGTTTTTCCGTTATTCAACGCTGCAGACTTAATTTATGAAATTTTTTTTGTTATTCCAAGGATAATGAAGCAGCGCTAGTTTGCTCATTTGCTTCATCAATTATGTCAATAGCCCCCTCGTGTTCTCATTTCACTCGTTTTTCCATTTTGTTTGCCTCTTTATTTTTTATCTATTTATTTTTTATTTTATTATTATCATTTTTTATTCATATACGAGGAAACAATAGAAAATGAGTGGTGTTTTATCACGCAACTCTAAAAGCCCATTTCACGCCACTATTCTCCATTACAATTATTTCCAATGACTCAACACGATAATGAAGAGAAAAAAACAAATTATCATTTGAAAAAAAAAAAGAAGAGAAATAATACATTTAGAATAAAATGAATTGTTGATAATATTGAATTGTTTTGAAAAAAAATGTAGAGTAGAGCATGAATTCAGTAATGTTTCAAAATCATTGAAACACTCGAAGCGTCTAGCCTGAAGCGTGCATACCTTTGTGCTCATTGTAGCACGAAATAGCTACTCGAGTTATTCACAAAATCGATTATCGATACATACAGACTGAAACGGGCAACTACTCGAAAATAGGGGGGCCCTAATCTGTACGCACAATGCGTATCTGTACGCACAACAATCCGGATTATTGATCATTTGAATATCAAACGATGAAGTGAAATAAAAAAAAAAGAAAACGAGTTATTTCATGATTAAATCTCCGAAACATTGAAATGTTTGAGTGAGATTTTCACAAAAAAATCAAAAAAATCCGAATTTTTAGAGATAAAAAAATAAATGGTGAAACAATGTTTTCAAACTCTGTCTCATAAACCTTGAAGTACAATTTTTACAGCTTATTTGGGAGTGAAAAAAAAAATTATGAAAGATGATAAATGTGTTGAAAAATATATATAAAAAAAAGAAATGTAATGTAAAAAAAAAATAACGATGATGGAAGAAGGAGTTGTAAGGTGTTATTTCTCAGGACATTCTCGACTGCTGGGTACGTGTCAAGAGCCAGATGGCGTTGCCAGGGAGTCCTCCCTCCCCCCTCCTTTTAAACTATACACAGCCCGTCAAAAAGCGTCTATGGTCTATGGATCCCTCCTCATCCTCTCCTTCCTCTCTTTCATTTCTCTCTGCTCTCTTGAACAACACGCAATATCGGCGAGACAATATCTTGCATACGTTTGCAAATTTTCACCGAACGTTTTATCCGTTTCATATTTCCCCTGCATTGGAAACAAAACGAAAAAGGAAAAAAAAAAAGAAATTGTGAGAAAATAAAGAAACAGGAATTGATGATAAAAGCAACGGAGAAACAAAAAGGATATGTAAAACGTATTTTATACTGAGATTCATTCGTTATATCAAGTCTCTTTTGGTATTGCCGATGATTTGTCCTGTACTACGATTCTGATGGATTTTTTTTTTTTACAAAAGATAAAAGCTTCGGTGCATTGAATCGATTACACGTGAGAATATTTGATAGCAATGTGAAAATATTTCTGTTCAATTTTTACTCAGAACAGAAATTGAAATAAAAGATAAATATAATTTTCGTATACATTATTTCAGTATAAACGTTATATTTTTGTTTTTCACATGGAATGACCTTAATTTTCATTTTTATTGTTATTTTTTTTCGATCCTCTTTTTTTTTTCTCCCATTTCAGCTGCTGAAAGTGAAATAAAAATTGTAAAATGCTACACAACAATAATTTACACGAGCACATGGGTACGAACCCTTTTATGGGTAGCTCGTTAAATGCAAATGACACGAATCGGAAAATCTGTCTCGGCCCATTACCACTATAGAGCGTACGCAGTAACCTCCATCTCTTCTCTCTCTCTCTTCCTCTCACTCTCTAACGTAGAAACGCGTGTAACACTGTACCTCGTTTATTGCTCCACTGGCTTCTCTTCATTCACCAGCAATTTCTCATCATTTCTTTCATTGTATTCGTCCAGAGCAATTGTCAATTGTTTTACCACAGCTTTGTGGACGAAAATTTTGTAAATTCACCCCTTCTCCCTCCCTAAACCTGGAAATGATAAAGTGATGATAAATTGGAGCGATTAAGTTCGGAATTGAAAACAAAGAATATCATAATTGATGGAGAAACGGTTTTTCAAAATCGAGAAGTGCTTTCCAAGAAGCTCTTCCAATTTGGAACCCTGAAAAAAAGCTAAGGTAGGATAACACAACCAATAGATGGATAGATGGTTGAAAAAAAAGTTGAGGTTTATTGGAGTGTATGAAATGGGCAAATCACGTAGTGGAATTGTAGAAGGCGGCAATACATCAAAAAATATATAATAAATAATGTGAAAATTAATAGAACTCGAATAATAAAGTGATGATTGATGAAAATTGAGAAAAAACTGAAATATACCTTGAAACTCCAATTGTCAGCAGCATATTCGCAGAGCCATGATTATAAATTTTGATGTATTGGTATATAATCAATAGTGGATGAACCTATGTGAGAATTATAATCAAAAATTTAAGAGAAAAGGATAAAAATAACTGAATTATTTAAATAACTCTTGATAAACGAAACCGTCTATTGGTCAGTATCTAGCCATTGGTCATGCTGGCCTATCCTGCTCAAGTGAAATGAAAAAAAAAATTAAAATAATGAGCGAAATTCATGTTACCATAAACGCCGCAGTCGTATCAATGAAACATAACAGGAAACAACTTTCTCTAAAAGTAAAATCCCAATCGATTAAATATTAATTCAATGCTTTATTCATTGAGGAAACTGTCCTTCATAGTGTGAAAATCCTGTCTTTCTTCCTGTAATAAATATTAAAGAAAGAATGTCACAAGTGTTTCCATCAGTAATGTATATAAATAGGTAACTTTTCCGTTGGAATATGGATAATTTGGCCCAGATATCACTCGAGATGTGATTTCCATCATGATAAATACACACACACACACACACATGCAGTAAATAGCCAGTGTAAGCCCACTGGCGTGTCGTTTAGGTACACCGTTGAGCATTAACGTCTAAGTTATGTCGCCCTCCTCCTCCCTCCTCCCTCTGCAAGTATGGTCGCGGCGAGAAACTTGCTCATAAATCGAGCATAACAACCCTGGTTACCAGCGATTACCACCGTGTTGCGTCTCGTTGACCGAGTTTGTCAGAAAAAATAAAAATTATTATGAAAAAAAAAGAAAAAATGTCAGAATTGCACAATATAATATTCAATGAGTCCAACAATTTTTATCCTGATTAATACGTAAAACATCCTGGCTCTGGTTGGACAATGCACCAGGAGCTAGTGGATACTGACTCCCCAGTGAACGTTTATGGAAATATAAGTCGTTCCTTGGTAGTCATATACTTTATTCATAGGCTCTGTACCATTGGGGAAAATGCGCACTTTCTGTCCAAGGTGTGTGTATGCACCAACAGTACATAACGTGACAGTAGTAAAGGTAACAAAATGGTGAGACTAGTCATTTTGAAACAGGGGAGTGACTGAGGGAGACAAGGTGAATAGAGAGAAAAGGTGAGATAGAAAGAGAGAGAAAGAGACATTGGGTTTTTGCAGAAACATCCGCTTTGCACGAGTCCGACACATTTCCCAGTTGGACGACTACGCGCAACGTGGTCTCGTATACAATGTCGTACTAACCCGAAAATACATTGCCACTTGGGATACCCAACGTCCCCTCACTTCTCATTCCCTCTCATCCATGAGCGAACATTGTCCACGTACAACTGGGAAAGGTGTTCCAACTGTCCTCAAATGTGTACGCGAAAGTTGTCATGTGATGATGATTCTTCTTTTTTTTTCAATATTTTTCCGAATTTTCCTGGAAATTCAGGGAGCTTTTCACTATTTTCAATTACGGAGATTATTCATAACTTTATAACGAGTTAGTATTGGTAAGATACCCCCGCTTATATCAATCGAGAGAAGAGTTCAAACGTGACAGTTCAAAAGCATTAAGAAATATCGAGACCAAAAATTAGCTCGCTTCTTCTTGAGATATTGGAGCAAACACATTGACTTCAAATAATATCAATAATTTTACGATCTAAAATATAGATATAATATCTGTACTTTGATATGTACTTACAATTGAAGAAAGAAAAAAAAGAAGAGCTTATTTTTACGAATTTTTATTTAAAAAAAAAAAGAATAACAATTTTATAATTAAATTTATTCAACGACGACTATCTTTGTATGGGTGAATATGATGTGTGAGGAGAGATGTACCGAAAACGAAAATTACATTGTTGTTTAATAGCCGTTTATTTTAATTACTCGAAAATTGTTGAAAATTCGTGAATGTAATTTAACTGAAGGCTTACTCTGAATTCATGATTTACTTAGCAATAAAAACATTTTGCCTTTTCTATTAATTTTGAACTCAATTATTTATTTAATAATTTGCATTTTTATCGTTTTCATGATTGAAATCGAATCAATAAATTTATTACGATTTATATAATTGTTAAAACTTTGTGTAATAATCACGAGGTGCTAGGACAATTTACCATACCCTCAAAATCGCAGATAAAACATCTCCGAAAAATCATAATATCATCATAATAATTAAATGATTATTGAATGGAAAAAAAACATCCTAATATTCAGTTTAATTGTCATTTAATTATAATTATTCATAATAATTCATCAATCAACAGAGATTATTTCAATTTTATTTTTTGTACTATGATATTTTTTTGTTACAGTCGATTTTGACCTATAATTTTTTGTCCATTATATGAAATGTATGATCAATTGTCGTGACCCCAATTAGCGAGATTTTTTAAAATTGTTTCGTCGATTCATTACTCTTTAATTTGTTATTGTTTCGTGTTTTTGCGTCATTCTGAAAAAAAAATTATATTCTCGGACTGAAATGGTTTATTAGTATGATTTCACGTTTTCTTTCTTCATGCAGAATGAGAGTTATATATCTGCGTTATAAATTATGCAATGAAAGAGCATTGGAGCTGATGAAAACACGAGAGAGTTGTTTCTTTCCAATTAGAAAATCAACGAATTAAAATACAACAAACAAAAAAGAAAAAAGTGGGATTATACTGACTCATCAGTATTAATAATGAATGTAAAATGATACAAGAAAAGAAAAGTTGAAAAATATAACAAAAGATTCGTATTAACTGAATAAATAGAAGAGAAAGAAGTAACTGAATACAAACACAATGAAGATGAAATAAGTTTCGCGTTTTTTTTCCAATTTTTTATGTAACAATAGCGAGAAAAAAAAATTTGAAAAATGATATTTCCTCAAGATAAAAGTTGATTTAAACTGTTCACTGTTGTGCAAATTTTTGTCGCTTTCATCTCTATAATTCATGAAAATTAAAAAGGGCCAAGGATGAATTGATTCTGATAGTATCATTTATTCCCCAGTGTCCTCAATATCACTGAAAAAAAAAATAATATTAACCAAGCCCTCCTAGCCCTGCTTTCTTTTCTCTTGCTCAAAATGCCATTACCCAAGTGAAGCCGTCCAATCCCCTCCCACCGCATCACTTCCTCCCCTTCGTTTCACCACCATCTTAGACGAGCGTCATCTCATCCGAAAGTCGAGGAGGGGTTATATTACAAGCTATAGTGGGTAACTCTATAGCCAGTGTGCACTTAGACCCCGACCACTTGGTAGTTTTTTTTTCTCCCTATTTTCTTGGTCTCAAAGCTGCTCCTCAAACGTTGCGGTAGATTCCACTACTAACCTCCCTCTTTCTCTACCGTATACAGAGAAAAGTATTCCTGATGGTATTACTCTCTGCGTTCACCATTCCCAAGTAAGCACGTTTTGTGACCCTGTCCCTCTCTCTTCACTGTTACTCCCTTTAGTGGATAAGTAGATTTTCATGGATCTTCGTGAAGGTGTCGTTGCGAAAATATCAAGCGCCCATGAGAAAAAGAGAGAGAGAGAGAGCAAAGTCAAGAACGATGATTCGATTATATCACGAGTAAGATAAAAGTTGCGTAGCATCCGCATTCACCGCTGAAAAGACCCTTCGTTGCGTCAGACTCAATTTTTTCCTCTGTCCTCTGATGGAAATAAAAGTTTTGAGAGGAAAAAAAATATATATATATATATATATATATATATATATGCAGAGTACAGATGGATGAAGAAGAGGAAAATTTTACATTAAAGTATTTTAGTAACTGTGTTCCGGGTATATGCGTTCTGGAGAAATGTAGATGTATAATCACTTTTTCAATTTCCTGGAGGAGATATTGAAGGCGACTTTAGCTGGTTTATTTTTCTCTTCACTGAATATATATGAAAGTTATGAGCTAATCAGAGACGAGTTTTGAATACTAGATTTTCTCATTAAACGAACGTAAGGAGGATCTAATCTCTGTGTTATTAGGTATGCCTGATCAAACTTCGAATTTTTCATCTCAGGGTAATCCAAAAAGACGACCCGAGGTCGTTGGTCGGATATTTTTAACTGAACTTCATTTTATTGGACTTATGACTAAGTAGAAAAAGCCTTCATGAGGTGCGAATCAGGTGCGCTGTGTCTGAACATATTTCACTGAATTCTACTGACTCAAGGGCAAGAGGAATAAGGTTTATTCGGTTAAAAAAACGCATATTTTTGAGAATTTTCTTAGACGATGCAGATCATGCTAGTTCATTCAATTAATTTCCATATAATAATACAACATCTGAACTATGTTATGTAAAAATCATGGGAAATTGGAAAAAATTGATTGCACAATACTAATTAATTGCCAAATGAATAATGTTTCATCTGCTCTATTGAGGCTACCTCAGATTTTGGAAATCATGATAATACAAATTCAAAATTTGTTCAATGAGACGTTGGTAACAATAATTTTTCCGTATCTTTCCCTATCTGTTTGGTCATGTTACTAAATCTGCATTTTTTTTAATTTTTCCTATTTTTAATACCTCTAAAAGCATTTAAAAAATCTTCAACGACAATTCTAATTTTTCCCAGATTTTCTATTATTAAAGTTATTGCATATTAATACCAAAGTAGAGATTTATTCCAGTGATCTGTCACATATTCAGAGCTACAAATACTTTCTGCTTGATTCCAGTCTGAATACAAGATTACAGTTGAAGTTACTCATGACAAAAATATTAACAAAGTTTCTTCCATTTCGGTTGATATGCTCAATTTTCCATAGCTTGAACTCAATTCCCATGAATTCCTTACAGCAAAGCTATAATTATTTCGCAGTTCATATTACTCCAGTACGAAACCACAAGACACTGTCTTCTTCAATAATCATTTCACCAATAGTATCGGAGAATTGAGAATCTTTAATAATTGAATATTCACGATTTCAAGACATAGACATCTTCGTAAATTTGTTGGATGACTTTTGATCTTTTGACTATTTTCATCACTTATTTACGACATTTATCCATGAAAATACACTGAGATGACACCATTCTTCGCTCTATTTTGTTCACCATTGACCTGACTATGTGTGACATGGCTGTGTGAAAGCCGTCAATAGACCAATTCCTCTCTTTCTCTCTGCCCTCTGTGGGCCACACCAGTGGAATGTGGGAAAAAGCACTGGGAAGAATAATGGAAAAATCCTCATGTGCTTTCATCCATGTGAAAGAAAAGAAAAATAAGATGAAGATAAAAAAAAAAGGGGGTCACGACGCTAGTTCATGCCAGTGAAGTATCTCAGCTACCAAGTCTATGAGAATGAAATGATTAAAAAAAAAAAAAAGAAAAATGAGAAAAACAATAAGATTGAAAAGTGGTATCTCACTTTTATCCCATGAGAGTCTGTGAGATTGACAATGCAGAAATTGAATTAGTGTCATTCAGTATCGTCAGTCTTCAGTACTGTGTGAAATTAATATCTAGAAATGAAAAAAAAAGTTATTGGCTTTTTACACTTTTCATTTAATTTGACATTTCAAATTTTCCACTCAACATTTACGTTTCTCTTCCCACCCACCCCCTCCCCCCATTTCCATCGCCACTTTCATTACTCAATATCTCAAACATTTCCATAATATCGAATAAATCACGTGAAAATTTATGCAATCGCATTTTTGTTTTTCCACAACTTCCGGCGGTTTACTCCATGTATATACATATATAATCACACTTTTTTTCGTAAATGTGTGTGTGTGTGTATGTGTGTGCTGGTGTTCAAACGCGGTGAAGCCCAGGGTGGACCAATAAGTAATTACGTCGACGGTGAAGAAAAATGCGACTCGACGCCTGGGCAATTTGTTTCGCCCCGCCAGTAGAAAAAAAAAGGATTTTTTTTTCTTTTATTTTTTATTTTTTCCCACCCTTTTTATTCTCTCTTGTTCTCCACTCTCTCTCGGTTGGGGTATGCTCTCTACGTTATCGTTACATCCGCAAATTGTGTAATTTGGTAGACCGCAAAGTGTGGAAGAGAGAGAGAGAGAGAAAGAGGGAGAATAGAGGAAGGAAGGATTGGTTATTTATAGCATTTATCGGTTTCCTCTCTTTCTGCAAGTCTTATATTTTCCGAAATTTTCACGTTAACCTTTGACGAAGAAGCGCAATCGACGATTTATAACTATAAGCACTGATATTGTATTTTCATCGTCTTTTGCTTCTTCTTTCGCCTCCTTTTACCGCAAAAACCCTTAATTGCAATTAATCGCACCGTGAGAGAAAATTGTTAGCAGAAGGAAGGATAAAAAGAAAATGAATGAATAAAATGGAGAAGAACAAAAAAAATCTACAACTAGTGGTTATGGATTCACCGCCTTTTGATACCAAGGGTAACCCCATTCTTTGCTAGTGGAATGAGACGAGGAGGCTCTTCGAATAAACTTCCATTTGCCGTTCATTGAAGCGGGGAATTGAGGATTATTGGATTCTCGTTAGGTCGAGGCGTTGCGAGACGTGAAAAGGCAGAAGAGAAGAAATAAAAAAAATGAAAAAAAAACAGAATGAGACTGAGAGGATTCAGAATAAGCGTGACGAGCTGTACGTCTTGGTCTAACGATTTTTCCTGGCACTTTAACCATCAATTGACAGTTTTTTTTTTCTTCAGTTTTTTCTTCTCTGTCTGTCTATGTGAGAGGATAATAGGTGAAATAAAGGCGAGAATAAATAAGCTGTCTGACTAAATACACCACTGACGTTACAATTCTCCGGATACTTTAATAATACACGCCACTCTGTTCGATTCCTGTGGATTGGCTTATTATCGATAATTCCTTCCAATCCTGGGATGAAACAAATGCACTCAAGCTGAGGCGATAATGGGTGGATAGAGATGATGTTTGATGGGAAGATGTAAAACTTGGAAAAAAATGGAGCGGGATAATGATTGCGGTAGAAATCAGCAGTTTTCAAATGGATTCAAAGATCTAACAGATTAACGGTAGTTACGTCACTGCATCACATTAATTTTCTATGGATGACTGTAGCTGGCGCTGCAGTTATAGTTGAAGTGTTATGATGGATTAAGAAGATTATGTTGGTTTGTGTGCTATTTGTACTGCTTGCGTAGTTGGCCTGCAATGTTTGAGTTATACAACCAATTTTAATGTATTTTCATACCACCAATTGCAATTAAAAACATTTTACCGTTGTTATGAGCTTCATAACTTTTTACTCGGTGGAGACTCGAACCCTCGATCTTGCTCACGTGAGTCAAGAGTCCAGAGTTCAGCTCATTGCGCCAAACAACTATACGTTGAGGAGATTATGATCAGAGATGAGCAATGACAGTCATTTTTCAATTGACGTCATATGACTCCAAAATGACCTGATTGTCACATGACGTCACAAAATTGATGGAATGGAAAATAACGATGACGACTAAATTTAAGGCTATCGATAAATTAATTTTTTTTTGCATCAGTAAAATATATCTATATAGATGTAAAATGATAGTCATTAAATCTCTTCCATTAATGACTGTCACAATTTTTTTTCCACTTATGACCGTCATTTACTGAAAATTGTGTAATCGAATTTCGTAACGAACACTACAGCTCGGTGAAGTGGCATCACATGACCGTTTTTTGACGCGTTATGTGACACTTGCGCATATCTGTTTATGATAATGGGCGAAAGCACAATGATAAAACCGTTCGATTGAAACCCACATACGACATTATATTTAGGAACAAAATGAAAATGAAATCGATGCTCGCGCGCTCTACTTTTCAGCCGTTAAAATTCGCGAATAGGAAACGATTCCTTACGCATACAAACAATTTTTCACAATTTTCATCTTTTCACCATTTCCAATCACTTCACAGTATCTAACTTCATTTTGCACACAATGGTCCACTTGTATTTCAGGGTTAGTAGTTGTCATTAACGCAGTTCAAGTCCACAGTCACCGTTTAGTCCAGTCTCATGTTCCTAACGATGACGTCATATCTCAATTGTTCAAGCGTTCTAACCGAACGGTTTTATCATTGTGCTTTCGCTCAAAAATTCAGGCTGTGTTGAATGAAAATACGAGTAGCTGGCACTAGATGGCTCTGAGACTAAATATAGTATCATGACGTCATCCTCAATTCGAAAGAGTTAAAAAATGTTAATTTCCAATCATCTATTATGAACAATTTGATTTCCAAACAAAAATTAATCGTTTAGTTACGGTTTATAATACGATAATCTTCAAAAATATGTGCAGACTCCTTATTTCACATGAAACAGGGTATATTCAACAGTTATATATTGAGACAGAGGCATTGGGGTCAGTGAGCTTTCAATTATGATAATACTTGAGAGGTGCTCAAGCGTGCAGTAAACCTTATCCCACTTCACCCCTTTAACCGAGTCCAGAACATTTGAACACTGTGTGTGTATGTGTATGTGTGCGTGTAGTGTGAGGTAGTGGGGACAGTGAGCTGAGAATGCATTAACAACTTTGTCGTTATCAATTCCCCTATAATGCTGGCCCTAGGGCAAGTTTAGACAAGTTCTACCGTCAGACTTCGTGGACATACTCCTACTAGTTTCGACGATATACGGTATATAATGTGTTGAGAAAACCAAAACCCTGGCACTCCTACTCCTTCACACTGTACAGATAGAACATGGGCCTAAAATTTTGTAGACGCTCCTTGGCAAAGCTACCCAGTGAGTATGTGACACATAATTCAACTCCAGTATAACCAGAACTTCGTCCAAGTTCATACTCTCAAGCTGCACGATAAGTTTTGTACTATAGAATTGTCTGAATGTGTGTTGGTCCTTTTCTCTGAGTCACGATTAATTCATTCTAATGGTACTTATCTAAAACACCATTAATCTGGTGTCAAATTTCATTGAAATGGTACTGAGCATATAAATCAGAATTAAGACAAATGTTTTCATATAATGAAAGTTGAGTCCTCCACTTACGATAACACAATCTCTCTCTCAAAAAAAAAAAATATATATATCAGGAAAAAAATAACATTAGATTCGATGAAAGTTTTCGTGTTAAGTTGATACTGAGGAAAACTTATTTATGAGAGCCACGTAGTGCAGTCACTTGACGTAAAACACATCCGTGACTTGTACAATTCTATATGTATGTGCGACACGTAGGCATCATAGGTATCAGGTGGTTGAGGCTACAGTGATAGCGTCTGATACTGAACCGATCATCTCCTCCACTGTCCACATTTTTGCCTCTGTCTCTCTCTCTCTTCGTCTCTTTCTCATTTTCTTCTTATACAATTTTATACCCAGTGGTTCTTCCAGCGATATACGCTGACATGACAGTAACATGGTCACTGCGCTGCTTCTTGTTTTCAAAGTCTTATCATGATCCAAATTGAATCCACAAAACTTATCCAACTTCGGAATGGAGCAGTTGATATTTTATGATAGTGACTGTCACATATATATAGCTTTGTGAAAAATTTAGGTGAAAGCCTGATAGATAAATAAAATAATAAAAGCTGTTTTTCTTTTTGTTTCTGTTTTTTTTTTGGGTAAAAGTTGGAGATTTGATTGATTTGAGAGACAATGGAGACGTGGAAAATGTGGCTGTCAGTTAACAATACCGTAAACCATATAGAAAATATCTATCACTGGGTGGTATATGAATGTCCAATAGCCAACAATTGTGAGAGAAGGAAACTACTGTTGCAATTTATACACGGATGTATTCGAATGAACGCAAACAGCCTAGCAATAACTTCGGACATAAAATTGATATCCCTCCATCAATCTGGGTGTTAAGAGTTTTGTACACGAGTAAATCCATTTACTGTCACTGGAAAATTTGGTTCAAAGTACAAGAGAATGAGGGTAATACATCGTATTTTATAACCCAAACAATGTTTAATCACAAATGATTAATTTTCCTTTGTTTTTTTTTTTCTACTATTATTATCAATTAATCATCGGAAAATTGATAGAGAGAGAAGTGAAAATTATTCTGAATTTAATTGCCCTGACATAATTCGCATTGTCGAGGTGTTCATGACTAGTTTCTTGGTTATTCCAGAGAACATTTTCCTACTGCCGCGGAATGTAAATGTCCAACTTCTTGGACGCAAAATCTCAAGTTTCGTAATCATTGTGATTTCGTACCTACGTGACGTAATTTTAAATGCAGATTATTCAAACTAGCGGTTGGTTGTTGCACGAGACTCAGTTGTAGAAGGTTAGTATAACACACTGGTGGTAGTGCATCAGAAGAGTTACTGCAGAATTGAATGTGGTGAGTGTGAGAAAGAAGAGGATCTAGGTGAATTCGTTGAGCCAGAAGTAAGAATGTGTTTTTGTATATATATATATGAGATGTATATGGTCAACAGTTACACAAAGCTTTTCGAATAAATTCGTTGAAGATTGAAGCCATTGCAAGCATGAGTACCCTTCAAAACTGATGGTTCTGATGTCTACCAGAGTGCTTCTTCTCGTGTACTCGAAATAAGTTTCTCAAAATGATGCATCAAATGTGAAATATTAAGTTCAGATTTACGTCAAAAGCAGTTTAAATTTTCACATTTCATCATGGGGAAATTGATTTTCAAGTTTTCTTAGCAGAGGAAAGTTTTGTATTTGAGCACAGATATTTGTGTTGTGTGGTGTAGAATCTTCTATGAATGAAGAGAGTAGACATGTAAAATGACAGTCAATTTGGAAATTACTATTTTTGACTTGACAGAAAGGTTTGATTGGAAATTTACCGTCAAAAATTCAAATGATCAATCAGGAGTAATAAATGTAAAAATACATCTCAATAGGTGGAAACAGACAGTTAATTTAATTCTCAATCACTTCTTTGGTCATTTCGAGCTAATTTTTTCCGTTAGTGTGAAGACTTGATTCAATTCAAAAAGTCATGCACTATTTTTCAATTTTTTTTCTCGAAAAAACTCATTAAATTACCAAATCCAAAAATTAAAATAAAAAATTGCCATTGAAATCTTGCTATTTATATGAAAAATTTCTATCAATTTCTTATTTGGTTGTTTTTTAATTGAACATTATCTTCAGTGATGAATCAGCTTGAAAAATGGAATATAGTTATAGAAAAAAATGTCATAGGAATACAAGAATTTTCTCACATCGAAAAATTGTTAGTCTAAATATAATCTACATTGTAGAGGCAATTTGACCATGTCCGATTAATTTTCTGACTCACGTTTCGGTCAATTTTTTTTCTTATAAAAATGGTTAGTCATTGACATTCAGTCCATGACAGTTAATTGACCGATCAAATGACGGTTGAATGACCATTACATTTCTTCGTTCCGTCTCTAGAAGAGAAATTCAAGAATAGAGAAGGGATGAGCAGACACTGAAGTGGTGGCAATGATGCAGGGAAGAGCAGTCTAATGAATCATAGACCAGTCATCTTACTAGTCGCAACGAAGTTTTCAAAGAACTCAACTGTGAGGCGAAAGAGTCTTCCCTGCGTAAACCCGTCTACTCGCCCGTACATAACACTCTGGCTTCTTCTTCGGCTTCTTTCCTTTAACACGGAAAGAGAGAAAGAGAGAGAGATGGAGAGAAAGATGAGAGAGAAATTTCCGTGGGATTTCTATGAGAACTGGTTTATATCATCAAGCCAACTTACGGCAAAACTCGTTGAAAGCAATCGTCCTTAACTGGACGGCTCGAGTTAGTTTTACGAAGAATAATATTGAAAGCAGAAACTCTAAATTGAACGGTTTTTCATAGAAATTGTTTTTCAAAAGTTGTTTGGCAAAACACTGAATGGAAATAAAAACATAGTGTATAATCAACGGCAAAGCATTACCCCCCCCCTCCCTTGATCATTCGTGTGTTTCAATATTTATTTTGATAAATCGACTGTTGTCTGTTCTTCTGAAGAATCCAATGAGGATACAATTTTTTTTTTTAATAAAACTAGTTTGAAGAAAGAAATCAGTAGCAAAGAGATAAAATAGGAAGAGTCCCTTTTTTATATTATATCTCGGACATTAAGCGAGATAGAGAGATTTTGTTTCAATCCTTCTCCGTAACTCTTGAGATTCTGTGCAAAAAATAATTCAAGTTAAAATTGCCGTATCTCGCTTATTTTCCGAGATATTCGAAAAAAGGATTGCTGAAAAAACTTGACTTATCCTTCGTTTTACTTCTTCACTACTGAAATCTTCATTGCTGAATTGAAGTAAAAATAAATGAACTTAAAAAAATGATTTTATAGATCTTCAGTATTATTATTATTATTATTTTTTTTATCTGAGTGAACTATAAAATTCTTGGATAAACTTTATAACTCATTTTCTATAACTGTGCATGGTTCACTAAATTTCTGAATTGTGACTACGGAAACTCGTAAAACGGAAATTGCAAGGACTTTCATATTCTTTCGATCGAATGAAACTAGTTCATGGTATTTTGAAAGATACTATTTTTATTTTTTTTCTTCTTCTTTCATTTAATTTATTCTACTTGTCTGACATGCAATTTCCTTAACTACTTGTTTTAGCTTGATGTTTCAATTATTTCTACTTTTTTTTTTTTTTTTACTAGCTATTTAAATGATTAAACACAGAGAATAAAATAGTTTTGAAACTGAATAAACAAGAAATGAGAAGCAAGAAAATCTTTAAAGTATAAATACGAATGTAGAAAAACGAGAAATGAAGAAAAATGTATTTTTATCCTCATTCTTCTTTTCTACTTGTGACAAAGTGAATTTTCGAGATTGCGTTTTCATGAGCGGAGGGATTAGAATGTTGAGGTGGTTGAGAAAGACAGAGAGAGAGAGGAGGAAAAGGAGAGATATATAGTGGAAAAGGCGAATGCGACTGAGGGAAAGAGGGGGGGGGGATAGGATGCAGAGGGGCAGGCAAGTTTTAAATGACTTCGGTATTAAAAACTTTGATGGTATTTGTCAGTTTTCCTTGGATTGCAAAAGGATGCTACAGAGTTAAGGTAGGGAGAAAATTGTTTTGTAACTCTCTTCTGAAGCTATTGACTTGTCAAAGTTGCTGCTTATTTCCATTCTCGTATACTCCTTAAACTACACCAGCTTGATCGAAAAGTTTCTTTTATAGCTTCAATAAAATTTCAGACATAGTAAAAAAAAAAAAAGATATATAATTCTGAATGAGTGAAAATTTTATAATTGAAACAGTCACAATAAACTTTATATATTTCAAACAATACGATAAAAAGCTAATTAATTCCTACAATTCAATCACTAATTCCACGTATTTATTAATATTTTACATATACCCCGGATACTTTCTTAATTAACTGAAAAATCAAATAAGAAAATACAACTTTTAATTGAAGAAGTAATTAATTATCTCTTTCTGAACAAAATTATACGCCAGAGAGATATTAAAGCTTTAGCAACAGTTGTCAACTTGGTTCTTTTGATATTAATATTTCATTTTGGTAGCATCCGTCTGTCCAGATGCGACGGAGGTCTTCTGCACAAGTACGGGATTCATGATTAATCCGAAACTTTTCAATTTACCTCCTCAAAAACTCATTAAGTAAAAGAAAATGAAAATAATGATAAAAAAAAAAAAAAACTAAAATATATGTAATTTCACCTTTAGTTCTGTCTGTGAACTTTTTTATCCAGTGAAAAAGAAAAAAAAATGAAAAGTTTTTGTTTCTCCATTCCTCTGTGCAATCATGCCATTCAATCGAGCCATGTGACCACGAAAATTTCGTGTTGTTGATCCTTGCAAGACAATTTCAATGGACCACGAGAATTTCCAAACAACATAACAAGTATGCGGAACACGTTTCAGTTGATATCGTGATCGGATTCGTCCAAGGATAGGTATATCATTGGACAATACAAACTTCCCTCTCTCTTACTCCCTCGATGTATCCTTCTGGCATTCTGCCAATCCCACATTCTCTATCTCCTTTCTACTTCAACAGTTTAAAGGGCCAAGAGGAAGCCAGAAACGAAGAAAAATTGGGCTTGAGCTAATTAATGATTTAATTATAAGGGAAAGTTTCGTGGCTGACCAAAAGGGCCAATAGGGGAAAGGGCAGAAGGTACACACAGAAGGTCTTGGCGAAACGGACACACAAAGCTCACCATCCTCCCCCCCCCCCTTTCCCAGTGGAGGATAATTGAGGATACTAAGGCGTGCAAGTCTTGGAGAATAAGGGCAGAGAGAGAAATAGAGAGAGAGAGAGGGATAGAGAATGGTTACGTAGAGGAAACGGTAACTCGAGGATTCACCTAACCATGATCTATGAGTCTCGAGTATATGAGTGACCTTTGTTACGTGTAGATCCCAAGAGAATACTCGATCTCGTTACTAAAACCCAAGTATGGTAGTCTGTTTTTCCTTTATTCTAGGACCATTTACAGCAATTTAATGGAGAAAAATTCCTTAGTCCTGGATCGTCATGGACTTGTGAGTGGAGGGGAAGGGGGGGGGGGAGAGGGGGAGTTGGAGTTAGTCACGTTTGGGATTTGATAAGATCGATTGCCCGATCATGGGAGTTACTTCTTGGTTGTGATAAAGGAATCTTTGGTGGTCAATGTATCTTTTAATAATTGATTATCGGAGGGTGGGTATATATACCGATGGATTGAAATGAATGATGCATGGCGGAATTGAATATTCTTGGAGGAAAATATTTGTTGGGTTGAGGGAAATTTACGCTGGTGGATTGTTTAAAAATGGATAACAATGAGTTATTCAAGGAATAATAGCTGAGTGGCTTGGGCATGAGGAGAAGCCAATGGCCTGTGAAATTTTTGGAAAAAGATGGGAGCTGGGATATATTGGTAAATGGGCAGTATAGCTCTGCGAACTGAAAACTAGGGTTTTTAACGTTTTCTTCAAGAAAATTTTCGTCCACCGTTGCAGCGAAGATAAGCAAAACGTGGTGATAATCTCAATTTCATTCAATTCATGTTTTTTTTTGTTTGGTTCAATTGGTTAGTAACTTCGAACAAAAGTTCGTGGTTTTTCGGAAAAATTTCATTAGAATTTGGTCTGTCTGCCATGAAATCTCGTGACCGACCTTTGCTACATCAAAATAAATCGAGTTAATTTGAAAATCTGGTAAAATAATTAAAAAAATTTAGTTATATTTGGCAGAATGAAACTCACCACTTACCGATATTTTTATTGACGACGAATTTGCAGTCCTGTCTTTTTAATCTGATGGAATTCAATAAATTTGAAATCTTGCAGTATTCTCGAGATGAAATTCAGAAAAGTCAATAGAGAATATTATTTTTGGGATGAGCCAAAGAATATCTGGGAATTTCGTCCTTTGAATGACTCTTCTGAATTATTGAAAATCTGAATGTGGAGATTAAAATGATTATTTCAACATCAAATTTACTTTATACCGTAATTTTAGAATACTTTCAGGATTGATTGCACATGGGAAAAATCTATTAATATTTTCTATAAATGATAAAATAGTGAGATGAAGAGAGCAATGATTATTTTCGTAATAACATTTACCTCTATCTGTTATTTTTGCACTTTAAAATTCACAATTATTGAATGAGACTACGTAAATGCACCTCTCATGTCATAATTACTTGAATAATTGCAGTATGATATTTTTATTAATCTATATTCGTTTCCATCAATTTCAATCTCTGACACATTGGAAAACTATTGAACAGAGAGAGAGAGAGAGAGAGAGGAATTTAAAATTATAAATAACTCTTTCTCTCAACATAGAAAATGTTAATTATCCAGGGTTATAAAATTGTATGGTTTACTAGATTGAGTTAATGCTTTTGGATATTTAATAACGATAATTCCACTCAGTTTCTCATTAGTGTATTTGAATTATTTCCCACTCAAATTCATTTCGACTTGAAAATTTTCACGATATCTCCTGATAATGGAAGGAACTCAAAGTAAAAAAAAAAATTATGCACGAAGAGCAAATGAAAATCATTCAATTAAAATTTAATGATTTCATAAACCACGAAAAACATTAAATTTCTCCTTTGAACCTTCTATGTTCATTTTCTCCATTTTTCTCACAGTACATTCAGTGCGTGAAATTATGGCGAGACTGTACCACACTAGTGAACTCAAGTGTTCGTTCACACTCATGCGATTATATTTGCATGAAATTATGAAATAAAAAAAACCTTTTGAACTTTCTCAGTGAAAAGCAAATCGTTGATATTCATTTGTTGAGGAGAAAGAGAGTAAAAAAAAATATTAAATCCTTAGAAAATTATGAGTACACTGAAGTGAAAAGAGAGATTTCAATTCAAGTTTTTGAGTATCATTGAATTCTACTAATATTTCTCCATCGTCTGTAGTACACTTCACATTCTATTCAATTCTCCAATTGTTTCCGAGATTTAATGATGATTTTATTAAAATAATACCATTGAGTTATCATGTATTACAATGGAATTTTATTAATAAATAAACAATTACAAATGTCAATTATAATCCATCAAAATAGTGCATGTAAATCCAAAACTAAAATTATACTGTTGATTCAATGTGTATAATTCAACACCGGAGGTGTTAGAGTTTCATGCACAAAGTTCCAGTGGATTTTAGTTGCAAGTGAACAAGGGTACTCAAGTTGTATTATTCGTAGTACTGTTTGAGATTAAGACGCGTCAAAGCTATGTATAGAATTCAAGACAATAGTTATATATGTTTATATATATATGTATATATATAGAAATATATGATTATTCAATTTGATATTTCAGTACTCGAGGAAACTTCCTCTCGATGCCCGTTCAACGTGAGAAGCGAAACATCCGATAAGCCACAGTGGTCAAAATCTAAATTCACTAGTTTCGAGTAGCTGGTAGAAATCCATAGACATTTACTATAGAGATGCTTCAAATTCCTCGATTTTCAAGAAACATCACTTTTAAATTTACGCTGTAAACCGAACATTTTCGGCGTCAGACCGTGATTTATTTTACTAATTAAATCGGTACGAGATGAATTTCTTTAAAGACAAAGTGGCGTAAATGCTATAATTAGTCATAAAATTTACGCCACTTTGTTTCTAACGCGACGATGTCTAATGATTCCAGAATAAATAATAGGGTTGTATTTTTCCCCTCTTTTATTATCTCAGGATTTTAATCATAATTTTGACTTCTCCTTTTTTGTGCCTCGACTATGTGCCGGCTCGCCTTAAGCTATACAGCCACTAAAAATCATAATTTTGATGAATGCGAATCTCGAAGCCTTCGGAAATATCAATTCTGGATGAAACCCTGAGGTGAGTAGAGGCTCAGAGATGAGGATTGGACGAGGTCATTTTTAATCTCTTTCAGAAAGTAATTACTCCAGTTTGCATTTCGTTTCACAATACCTCTGAGAGTTGAATAATACTCTTCAAACTTTTTATTCTCCGTGACAAATTAAAATTGGCCGATGAGGAATTGGCGTGACCAAAATTTTGGCTGCTGACACGAGCGTGACATAACACAGATGTTCATTCACGATTAACGATACCGATCATCAGCGTAATTATGTGTTGGACGCAAGCAATAGTACTCAACAATGGAGATGATTGGTAGTTTAGAAAATCAACATAAACATTAAGATATCTCGAGACAGAATAAATGATGTGAGAGATATTTTTTATTGAATTAAAAAAAAACACTTAAATTTTTTAAAAATAGTTTTTAAATTTACCCGCGCGAATTTGGATCAACTCGTAGAAAATAAGCATGACATGAGCATCGTGAGATGAGACCAATAAAAAAAAGCGTACCGCAAAAACTAATGTCCTAGTTAAAATAAAAAAAAATTCATATCACTGTAATTTTATCTTGGTCATTCTCACACTTTATTATTTAGCACAGTGCAACAGATGGTTGCAAATTGTGTAATTTTCCAGCAGCGTTGAGCTTTAAAAATAACCAGCTTCACTATCTTCAAATCCCGTGAGTGATAAAAAAAAAACGAGAAAATAAGAATAAAGTAGAATTGATTTTTTTTTTGACGTCTAAGAAAAAAAATAGATGAGAGAGGTGAAAAGCAGTGCATGTACTGTCGACTGCAAAGTTTGAAATAGGTTTGATCCACCAAACTGTCAGAGGCCATAGCATTGCATTGGACGTATTTTGTAATGGCTTCGGAAGCTAGCTTCGTTCTATCCAGAATAGGTAGGTGCATATGCACTATACATTGAGTTATGCCAGAATACATTTGCTGGATAATACACACAGTAAACCAACAGTCAGAGCACTTGGCTCCCAAGGTTGACATTATATTGACAGTAGCAAAGGAGAGAAACGTGTAACTTTGTTCAGTTTAGCTTCTGTGGTCTCTTACATGTGACCCCAATGCAGTGCAAATTGAATTTGTAATGTTTCTGTGGATATTAGTAAATGGCATAGACGAATGCAAATAAATATTCTGTGAGTACAATTGCAAAATTCAATTTACTATATTATGCAGACTAATGAATCAGATTTTTTCGGATTGGAGATTTTTACAGATAAATCTTGAAAAAATTGAGAAGATGCTTCAGTATATCACCATTGTTACGGAATTTTTTTTAATTTTTTGAAAAAGGGCTTTACCCAAAAAAAATACAGTTAATTTCATCAATCGTATTTCAAAATAAGGAAAATTTAATCAACTAAAATTTTGTTTCCAATGATGCAAAAGACTAGATTCGAGTCTTCAACGAAAATCCCTCCAAGAAACAATTGTAAATTAACAATTCCGATTAAACTAGAACTCTCTCACCAATTCATATTGCTTCCAATCGAGAATAGACTTGGAAAACGAGGATATTGGATTTTTTATTTTTTTTTGGTAAATACAACTGCAATGGAATACCCTCGAGAGAGAGAGAGAGAGGTAGTCCAAGAGAAACAGTTAGACTACGTGTTATGCCGTTGGAATTACAGTAGCTTGTTGTTGAGAAGTGAAACAGAGAGAAACCGAGAGAGAATTGTGTAAGTGGTAAATAGGTAGAATTGGTGCAATTGTATCGAGGCCAACGATAATTCGGCAAATGGTGGGCTATTCTATTCCAAAATGGTAAGTGGCTTTCCGCTTCTCTCAGCTTCACTGAAAATTAGAACACTCGAAGTTAAGGATTGAGAATCTTTAATGAGTCCTCCAATTTTTTTTTCTTCCTCAGCAAGTAACACAATAAAGAGCGTGAGAGAAGGATTTTCATGGCTATCCAGTGAAAGCCAGTGTACAAGGACAACAACGAAAATCGGGTGAGTCACTGGTAAACAATTACGAAGACATCTGGACGAATGGAAAGAGTAGCAGTTACCCCATACTACCATTATGTTTCACTTCTCTATTCTTCTCACTCTTTCTCTCTCTCTCTTTCATTCACTTTGTTGGCGCTTTTTCCCAGTATTTTCCACTGTAACACCCTTCTTGTCCCTCCTTCGTGCTATTGAAAGGGTGTTTACGAGTGGGCGGATGAGTGCCGCGAGCTACCCAAGAATGGTCTTCAGGATATTAGCGCGTTATTGCCATGTGAAAAGAGGGTAGGCGGGTTTGGTTATTGGCTCTATCGATTTTCCTACTATTTGACGTTCAAACCGGTAACTGTCCATCGTCAAAATGAATTAACAACGTTTCTATGCCACTCAGGAATCACCAATACACATATACGTATTATAAACGTTGTATTCAGCGACAGACGATCTCGTTATAGTACCCAAAAACGTGTTTTGGTGATTATCGACTTGTGAAAGGAAGGGAGTTGGGGGAAGAGATGGGAAAGAATGGGAGGCATGAGGAGAGAAAAAGATAGGAGTGAGTAGAGAGATTCCTGATACAAAGAATTTGTTTATCGTTAATTTCGTATCGAATGGGCTCGCTTGATATTTAAATTGCAATTGGAGTGTTTACATGCAAAATAGTTTGCACATTATTCCCTTTACACAATATAAACCGAATGAATTCAATGTGAATATATATATACACAGCACGTATACGACCTCTGGAAAATTCTGAGCATGGCTGACCTCCATTGGCACTTACTACTTTATTCAAATTCATTGATTTTTTCGTTTTTTTATTATTTTTACATTCAAATTTTCGTGAGGTTTTTCTCTTTTATTCTTTCTGCTTCTTGCTCTTTTTTTTTCTCTTTCATTTTGTTGTACGTATTTTTGTGTGCGCCTTTTTCTCTCTCTCTCTCTTGCTCATGCACTTTATAAATAAATTCATAGTCACTTTAAAAATTTTTTTACGATGATAACTGAGAGAAATTTATTCAATTTTCTTCAAGGCCCTCTAGAGCTATGAATTGAATTCAAAAGGGGAAATTCTTCGTGAAATTCTTGAGCCCCTTGATTCTATTCTTCCTGTCCATGAACCATCTCCAATCTTCTCTTCATCACTCTAGAAATAGTCGGACGTTGGATAGTTCAGCCCCCGAGTGAATGGAAATAGCTGGTCAATTTAAAAAAATAAATAAAAAAAAAAAAGAGAAAAATTTTTATTATGTGAATAATATAAGCTCGTGTTTCCTATCAATTCTCATATATCAAAAGATGAAAGAATTTTTTCATTTGCAAATCAAAAAGCAGCATTCCAGTTCCACAATCTTCCCAAAAAAATATCTACCACCCCAAATAATTTATATAATTACTATTCAATCTAAAAGACGTACAATATTTCATGTACCTTTCCTCCAAATAAAAAAAAAAAAAGAGGCAAAGTACTCCCTGATGAAATTCGGAACTGTAATTAATGAGAGAGCTAAGGCTTAGTCTCGACATTTCGTAATTTTTGCGTCGAAAAAGAGGAAAAAAAGGAGGGAATAAAAAAAACCCACGGCTGTGTAAAATCCGTTGAAACTGAGGGACATGTAGAGGCCAGGGTTGAGAGTCAAGGGCTACGCAGTTATAACTGCTGATTCAGGCCAATTCTTCCTCTCGCTGGTTGCTCTCACTCTCTGGCGCGTCACGAGACACGCGAAATGTGAACGGCGTGGTACAACCAGAATAGGGGGGAAATGATATCATGAGAGATAGTGAGAGTGTAGAGGATGGGAGAGAGAGCGAATGAAAATGGAGAAATGCGAGAGAGGCAAAGTGAGAGCTGGATAGGGGGAAGAGGGGGGGAGGGGGTGGTCCGTGTCTGGACACAGGCGAAACATTGTTTTGGACCTATAAATAATCGTTATTGCTGCGTTAATCATGGATAGTCGTGAGGGGCTCTATTATTCGTCATGTTGGTAAGAGAGAGATGAAAATAATCCAGCAAGCCTGTTTGGTATGTTATTGCCCTCTTCGACGGTCCGGGTATTTTGAGTGGGATAGGCATAGCACTATGGTACTTCAGTTACCTCCTCAACTTCTCCTGTACCCCACTATTCTCTCTGCATTAACCGATTTTCCTGCACACAACTCAGTACCTAACTGGCACTGGACCCAAGAATACCACGAATTGTTTCGGAAAATTGAGGATTCGCCCCCTCCCTCCCCTCCACCCTCTACTCTCCTAATTTCTCACTCCTTCCCCATATCGTAGATGCTCAGACAGTGGCTAGAAATTCACTTTATTGATATCTGCATGCCTGATGAGTTTTATACGCTACGATGATTCCATTAACTGCCGCTCCTTTATCCTTAATTCAAACTTCAACGCTATATCATTGACGCTTGGATGAAACTAACCGGTGAATTTTCCAGTTATCTGTATGATCTTAATTCCTGAAATTGTCGCTGAACTGTGTTTGGAATTTTCGGAATCGAGAGGATCGGGGCAAAAGAAGGCTAATTATGCAGAAAAGGAATTTAGGAACAAATAGCCCATGGAAAAAAATAGATCGGAAAAAATAGACCAAAAAAATAGGCAATGGAAAAAAACCGACCTTCCTTCAGCTTTTTCCGTGGAAATAACAATCGAATTTCGGAAAAAATACGAAATGCGCAAGCGAAGTTTAAGGATACATATCCCTCAAATTATCAGCCGGATGCTCTATCAATTGAATTTTTCATTTCAATGTATTACCTTATTTTCTGTCTTCTTTCTTGAGAAAAATTCAGATGCATATTTACCTGAAAAAGAAATAGGAAATTTACACAAACAGTTACAAGGGAGGAAAATGACAAAATTATAAAAGCCCGAAACGCCACACTACAACAATAGATAAGAGAAAATAAAATTAAAGGAAAAAAAAACAAAAAAGTCTCCATTTAATTCCTTTTCATGCTTTTCTGTCCATTATTAGCAGAAAAACAAAACAAACTATTGTTTTCATGAATTAAATCAATAAACGGTCGTACATATACACATTACACTGTTGAGTCTGACTATTTGTCCTGTCTTCATCAACTTCACTCTGTATACCGCTTCTCTCGCATCGTTTCCTCTGAAAAGCCCTCCGAACTACCACAGTATTCTACACATACATGAGAATGTGCGTGTTACTATGTGTATGTGTCAGTTGAAACATTCCAATAACTCAGTGTTCCCAGTGATCCTTTGGAGACAATTCACATTGACCCAATGACTATACTAATGTCTAATTTTCTATACTTTGTTATTTGATCTCATGTTATTCTGTCATCAGTGCAATTATCTAATGAACAATATTGATATTCATATACTGCTGTATTCTATCATAATTATTGATTTATCGATTATTAATTCATCTTTATTATTAATTATTATCTAACTCGTAATTGAAAAGGGAAATGGTCCTTTAATGATTATCATCAGCTTTTGAATCTATTGATGATGGAAATTATTTGGCAAATACAGTGTAATATTCAAATTTCAAATGCCAGTCAATCACATCATTCTGTGTTCATTCTCATAGATTATCAGTGATTATTCATCACTGTTTGATTAATCGTAATTACTGAAATTCAATTTATTGATGAAGAAAATATAGTTGATTATTTTTCCGACCCAAATATCGACCAATAGAATTGCACCATTCGACGTCACGTGGTACAACCTACATGGTATTATACTGATAATTTTTTGAAAATTTTCTCTGGTAGTTGCTATATATAAAAAACAAAACATGATCCAGTCAAATTAATTATTTGTTAACTGTACATTTCGTCTCATGGTGCAATTCTATTGGCCGACATTTGGGACGGAAAAATAATCCCCCGAATACCACACGAGCTTCAAAATTATCTGGCATTTCCCTCAAGGTTCCCTGCAAACAAATAAAGTCGTCAAGTTTTTCAGGAAAAATCACTCGCGCTTCGCGCTCGTGATTTTTTAACCTGAAAAACTTGACTCCTTCATTTGTTTGCAACGAACCTATCGGGAAATACCCGATAATTTTGAAGCTCTTGTGGTATTATAAGTGATAATTTATTAATGATAAAAAATTAATTTCATGAAATTATTTGAATTCAAGTGAATCACTGAAGGACTCTGATAAACACCATTATGTATAATTAATCTGAATCATAATTTGGAGCGTCTTGACACACTTGGGAATATATATACATCGCTATTAGCACTATTGCACTTGTCCCAGTTGATATTAAACACTGAAATCATCGTATTTCCTGTTAATTGAGAACGTTAAACTTGTCCATGTGTGAAATGAAAATTTAATTCTTCAAAAAAAAAAAAAAGGTTTCATGTCGCTTGTATTTTCTACGTTGAACATGATGGAATATTGCAGTGAACATTCTGAACAGCCATCCACTTTTTAATTATTGACAAAGTCTCTGGAACAGTAATTAACACACTTGAGGTTACATGTATTCACAAAGTTATTTGTATTGCATGAATTTTTTTTTTCACTTTTGTTTTTTAGCACCTTTCATACAAGCTAATTTTATTCCGAGACAAGTTACAGCTTCAATTCGGTAGATGAAGTTACTCAACAGTAGTGCGTTATCGTTTGTGCCTATTTGTAGTTGGGAATGCAAGTAAACATGAGGATTTTCGCCCCCGTAAATTTCACAGCAGTGAATACCTTTGGAGTGGAATGAAAAAGAAAGAGGAGGGAGTGAGAGGGTAACAGGTATTTTTACACGTATTTAATGTGCATAAAGTCACAAATTGTGACATGGTAATGTTGGATGTTTAATTTGAATGATTAAAATCCGTATTTTTTAACATTTCCATTCAATGCCTCGACAGAGAAGCACTCATTCCTCTCTCTCTCTCTCTCTGTCTCCCATTCTCGTCCCCTGAACCATCAAATTGTGGTACACTGGGGAGATTATGGGTGGGAGATTTGGAAATAGGTGGGAAAGAGAGGGCAACTGGATAAAACGTATAATTTCATTTACACACGCGCGAGATAATAGCGCGCTAATTGAATCCCACCCTTTGGTGCCTCAACGCGCCCAACGGGGCCAATCCCTTTTCGAACGGTGACTAGCACACACACACACACACGCATACATATATACACATACATACGCACATTGATGCTTGTGTACAGGATAGTCGGTTGGTAGCTTTGAACGACAATCATTCGATATTTGCGTTGTATCATTGTATATACACTGATAAGCCGTCGAAAATATCCGGTTCGGATGAGAAAAAAAATAACTGACATTCTGGTTAACCGTTTTTATTTAGTTACAAATGCTTGACATTTTTACGTTTCGTCCATTGGTTATATTTATCCACTGCCTTTTTTTTTCTCTTCATTACCACGTCTCTCGCCATTTCTAGAGCATAAATCTGTCAGTTACGAGTCAAAACTTTGCCCACTCTCTTGCAGTACAATTTTTTTAAGCGAGTGAAAGAAAAAATAAAGTGAATACAAATCAGATAAATTGCATGGAAAATATGAGGATGCGGAGAGGAGAACGATGTGCGTTAATAAACCGTCGTGTATGAGGGAGATGCGAACGCTAGGAATAACTCTGAGAGATGGAATGGAATTGGGGTGGAGAGGGGGTGGAAAAATGAATGAGGAATGCGAGAACTACGCAGACGAGAAATTCAGCATCGCGCCACCGTTCTCAAGCCTCCCCTTTAGTAACTATAGTGCCTGTATTATATGTATATTTCTACATTTTTAATCTCGCTAAATTTTGAGCTCTTCTTCTTGTCCCGGTAAAAAAGGCAGAATGACATGCGCACTACTTCTACGGGCTATCTACTACCATTCTTATTACTAAAATATGTCTAATATTTTTCGCCCTCCTTTGAATGATATTACTCCGAAAAAGATGTGGTACAGGGTGCGAATTCTCCTGTTTTTGAGTTAATTGAAGTGGGATTTTTTTTTCAAGGGTGAAAAGCTTCATGGAACTATTTAAAAAATTTACACAATGACGCAGACATTCTGAAGAAATTTTATGATTTTTCCCAGATTTTTTTTGAGAAGTTTTTTACTTCGAAAAAAAATCTTGGATGACTTCGAAGGAAATCGTCATAATTTATTCAATTATTCAGTAGTGAAGAGGTCATGCAGGATACTTCGATTTTTGCCGTTCATTCTTCAGTCATCTCGAAAATTGAGGAAAACGGAGAAATTTTTGCGAGAACAGTTACCTCGAAAAATTTCGCTATCTTGCTTGGTTTCCAAGAGATTACTCAAATATGATTGGCAGAAAAAAATCGATTTGTCCTACTTCACCTCGTCACTACTGG
Source organism: Aleiodes alternator (assembly GCA_963921955.1). Taxonomy (NCBI): domain Eukaryota; kingdom Metazoa; phylum Arthropoda; class Insecta; order Hymenoptera; family Braconidae; genus Aleiodes; species Aleiodes alternator. The sequence continues at coordinate 10,453,674 of OY998102.1, read as the reverse complement.
ATTGAAATAACCAGAATTGAGTGACACCATGACTTCAAAATGAAGTCGACTTCATATGGATTCAGTGTTTGATTTAAATTACTTTTAAAAAAATGTTATCTCAATGATTTCAAGCGCTGATTAACGTGATTTCATGACTGCAATTGATTGTCAATGGCTTCATTAATTTGTCAGTGACTTGAAATGGAATGAAGTCACTGAATAGAATAAAGTCACAATAAATAAATTTTTACGAATAAAAAAAGGTGTGGAAAAACGGGTTTTCATCATATTGAAACTTCTATCATGTTTTTAGACTATATTCACTTTCTAGAGAACGGAAAGATTCTCCCCATAAAAAAGAGACTGCCAGAGGTGCCAGAATGGTATTAAGTGACGCTCGGCAGTCGTTAAAACGTAATTTTATTGACTTCAATTGATTCCATTGCTTTCAAGTGATTTCAGAATTGATTTTTTAAAAATGAAATCATTTGAATTCAGTGATTTCAAAAAGTTTGAATCATCTGACTTCAGTGATTTCAATCACTTCACTTGATTTCAAATTGATTTCATCGCAGTGTGGCACAACGACTTCAGAAGTGACCAATCCTCTTGCGTCTAGTATAATAAAATTTCAATTGAGAACTAAAAGTTGAAACATTGAGAGAGTAGAATGATTATCATATATTTGAACATTACAATAGCTGTGAAAGTTTTATGTGAAAATCGAATTCACAGGCTTATTTTTCTCTGTCTCCACAAATTCTTCTTCTCTCTGTGTCACAGTCCATGTGTGAGGCTGCAAATAAAAAAAAAAGAACAGGGAAAAAACAAAAAATTGCTCGTTCTTAAAAATTTATGAAAACCCATGCTGTAACATTCTTATATTAAGGTTCATTTCGGTTTATAGGGTCGTAAACCACGGTGTATTCTGCGCCAGGTGCATTATAACGTTGGAGACGTTCTCGCACTGTGCGCGAAACGCGCGTTTCACTGTTGTCTTAAATATAAAGGGATTCAACGTTGAAGATAAAACCACCCTCTCCTTCTTCTTCCTTCCTTCACCTATCCGCATTTTCACATCACTATGTATACCTCTATTCAACAATTCAGTACTCTTCCTCGCGTACTGTGACAATCCTCAAGTTTTGGTTGCATCACCAAAACGTCAACCTAAATTGCACAAGTTTTCACAGCAACGTTGTTTCACAGTAACTAACGTCATTCACGTGAAAATCCGTGAAATTCTTATGTTCCTATGAAAACTTTAGGCGACAATCGCGATTCATTGGATTAATTAAAAAGTTAATGAATCCACGGATACAATGACAGAGATATCCTATTCTAAAAAGTTCATACATAATGTTAAAACTGTCACGTCTATTTTGCAATCCTCATTGGTTGATCAAAATTGCACGCTCCATTCAAAAAACAAAATAGAAATGATGAAGAAGACAATGTTTTCAAGTAATTATTGATCATTGGTGATTGTTTTCAATTTAACTTGAAGATGAATTATTGAGAAAATTGAGAAAATAAATTAGAACACAAAAATTATGAGATTATTTTGCGGGTGCTAGAGCACGTGATTGGTTTTGTATATGAAATTTTTTATGAAAAAAACGTGTCAGAATGGATTGTTAAAAATGTTCTTTCATTTTCGAAGATGATTTATTTTTGGAATATTTCTAGTTCCAATTATCATAGCGAGAAAAATAAAAAAAATTAGAAGCTCATCTCGTCATCACTTCGGTTCAGTAACTGAACTTTTTTTTACACATTTTTGGAGCTTCGGACTCGTCAGATCATTTGATATATTTTAGTGCAAAAAAATGAGACTCAAAAATTTTCATGATGCAAAGCTTTCATTCGGAAGCAAAAGAAGCTTAAAAATGAGCTCATTCACCATCAATTCATGGAATTTTCATTCAATTTTCATCATTTTGAATCTCGAACTGATTCACTGAAATCTCCAATCTCTTCATAGAATCACATTATTTTACGAAAAGTTACAGATTCGATAAATTTTCCAATTCTCAAATACCGTGTCAATTTTTCCTTGAAAATCCTCCTGTAAAATTTATTAATAATCCGAAAATTACGAACGAAATCCCTTGATCCATTAATATCCAACACGAGAAACTCAGCGGAGACGGAGGGACAAAAAAAAATTAAACGAAAAAAAAAAAGGGCAAAAAAAGTTCATAAATTGATGGAGGGGGACACATTTTCCCCTTCAGATATCGCAGTGAGCAATATCTGACATGGGAATTAGTTGTCGTTTGGGTTGTAGGGTTAAAGGGGTTGCCAGACAACTGGTTAAAAGGATTATCCACGCTTACGTTGGCTCTCTTTCCCTCTCTCTCTTGCTCACTCTTTCTAGTGCTCTCGGGTTAATGCTGTTCACATTATTAAATCATTCCTCACTGAAAGAGGTGATACCAGACTCTCTGGCTCTGTAAGAATCCCCGGGTATTATCTATATACATCTTTTTCCACTGAGCTCACAGGTCTCGACACCAATTAACTTGAGTGAGTCACACAGGAGAAATTAAAGTGATGATGAAGTGAACAGTGCTTTCACGATTTTACGTCTCAATTCGCAGACATTCGGCTGTATTCAAAATTATTAAGAAAAATGAAAATAATAATTACAATAATTCAAGCGAAGTGAAGAATTTTCGTTGTAAATTACTTCCGAATGTTGTCTGACATTGAATAACGTGTTGGGATGATGTTTTTTTGTTTTCTTTTTTCCGTTAGAAGAGAGAGAGGTGGAAAAAACGTCAAAGTGAATACACCATTTGGTGGTTGTAGGTGATGAGCTCTCAGCGTAGTTGTTGCGCATTACTCCGAGAAAAATCGACGTCTGTTACTTCTTCACAAGGTTTAATTTATTTTTTTTTCTTTACCATCTCTCTCATTCAATTTTTCCAACGTAACATCCGGAAATGAGAAAAATGTGTTGCACATTCAACTCAAACTGAAATTTAACGGTGGAAAACCGTCCATTTTGGACAAGTTGGTGCTGTGAAAATCATTTAACCACTGACACGTACACGTAACCTCTTTTGTTCGTTTAATGTTCAGACACGTTTATTTTATGGTCCAGGTGTTGCACCTGTACCTGCACTACTTCTTGCTACAGCTTCATCTGTCTTTCTCTCTTTGATTCTTTAACAGCCCCTGGGTTTTACGATTCAGAAGTCACACTTAGAGGATCCTGCTCTTTGGTGTCTGCCTCTCCCGTTTAGTGATTTACCATTAGCTCGTGACAAACATGTGTATTTATTCGGGAATTAAAGAGGAACGATTAATAAAAAAAAGTTCTACATAAAATTTTCAATTTACAGAGCAGACGATTCGTCATGAAAGATCATCATCAGCATTATGAGGAATATCGACTTTTTATAAAAAGAAAGAAGAAAAAAAATAGAGCATTAAGATTAGACGTGGCCGATTTATCTTAAAATGGACGTTTGTCCAACATCAAAAATCAACAAAATGCAAAATCAATAAAAATTAAAAATGAGAAGGAGTTCTTAACAGGCTTTTCGTTCCCACTTGGGGAGAGCTTCATAACAAAAATCATGCAACCACTTGAGAACAATTCCATAGTGGGAATCGAACCTGGATATGTCATTCTAATGGCCACACTGACTCTAACCTTACACTGATCAATATATGAGCGTAGTGCCGCACTCTGCTGCTTTTATTTTTCATGATCAATCGGTTGAGTGGAAAATTCTGAAAAAATTTGACTTTTATCGTTGAAATGTTTGAGAAATTATCGCTTGTTCAAATTACATATCTTGCGAATTTGGAAGAGAAATAGAATAAATTCTAGAAGCTGGTAAAACTTTCCAATGCTAAATGAAATTCTCCGGTAAGCGACGTTGTCGGGAACACGCTAAACACGCTCAGGCAGAATAGAGGAAATTCGGCGACATTGCAGCCAAAATAATATGGTGGCAAGTCCCTCATCACACGACCAGAGTCATCAGGTCGCTCATGTTGACCAGTCTAGGGTCAACTCATGTATTCTTTCTGCCAATTTTCCGTCAAATTGCTGGTACACACAGAACTCTACCGCTCTTTTATCAGTTGCATTTTTAATTAGTTTGGATATGAAACAAAATTCATATGGCATTTCACATTTTACAATATTGTGTGTACCTGTGAAATTACAAAATACGCAATTTCGCCGTAGGGGAACAATTTTTGAGGCTAATGGTACAACATTTTTTCCCCTTTGTTAATGTGAATGCTAATTAAACCACTGAAAATATGATAAATCTTTGAGGAGAATGTATTGAAAAATATTTATGATGCTGGAAATATTCCAAGATCAATGATTGATTCTGCTGAATTACTATCAAGAGAAGAAATTTGATTTTTTTTTTTCCAAATCTCATTCACTCAACAGTGAAAATTGAACTTGATGCCTTTGAATTGTTCAAAATTGCCCCATTTCTTCACTCCTAGATAATGAAAAACCATTGATTATCCTTACTCAATGATATGAATAATTGAAACATCCAATAATGATTAGTAATTGAGAAACAGGACTCAATTATAACTATTCAGACATGCACGTTTAAGTTTTATTCCCAAATGATCGTTACAAATGAACATATCTTTTATTATTCATATGCCATTTGGTAGATCAAAGCTTGAAAATTTAATGATCAAAATTTTACTTGAACCATTCAAAGACTAGGTCAGGTCACCAGCCGTGTCTAAAATTATCCTCGCGACTGCCAATAATCATCGCCATCATTTCATGGAGCATTGAATTAATATTTATCTTCAATTTCACAAACTCGATTGACTCACTCTTGATTACAGAATGAACAATTCATTCGTGTCAGTTAACAAAAAATGAATGACCCTTGATAACAAAGGAATTTTTAAAAAAAACCTAAAAATTTCGTTAAAAAATAGCACTTCCCATAAATACATTCCACAATTCTCCATGCAAAATGAATAGAACAAAATAAAAAAAACAAAAATGCCTCAGTTAATGCACCAAAGACGAAAAAAATTATTTCTACACTAAACATTTTTTAAAATTCCTTTTTTCAACGAAATAAAAGGTGAAATATTGTATCACGTTTGGTAGTAAAATTTAAAGTTAATTGTCAGTACATCCGGAATATCTTTATGAAAACGACTAGTGTGACTCCAATTAAACCATTATGTGCGACACGAAGCAATGGTGAATAAAAAAAACTATATAAAATCTCAACTGCAATAATTCACGAGTTTCCGTGTCAGAATACAGCAGAGCTAAGCCCTTTTTATTCACATTAAATGGCTTTTATTTAGCTTTATTCTTTTCATCCATTTTATTTTTGTCAATTGAGTTTTATAAAATATATAATAACTACAAGACAATAAATTACAACTTAATACCATATTTATAATGTGGATCAATGATTGTTTTTTTTTTTCACTGAAATTCTTCTATTCATTCTCCGATTGATTTTATAATCATTGATAAAGGATTTCAATTGATAGAATTATCATTCACGAGTTCAGATGCTTCAAAGAGAAATGAACAATTAATTATTGAATTTAATTATATTCGATTGAAATTATTCGTCTTCAATTTGTAAAACCACAAAACTATTAATTCTGTCTATCATTTCCTTTCATCGCGCATAACCCCGTGCAAAATCGTCTATTTCAAGTTGTAGAATTAATTTATTCAAATATTGAATTCACAGAAATTCAATTGGCACCATGTGTTAAATATATAGATATATGTATATATACAGAGTTTATCATTGCCCTTTCTATTTTCATACCATCTCTGGCTCTCTCAATTATGCGCAGTCTCACAATCATAACTGGTATTGTTCATTCGTATTAATAATTTTCATACTGGTTTTCGAAATTTCCCTCTGAAATGAAATATATATATATTGCACCAGCAAACTTTCAATTAGTCTCTCTCTCTCTCCCTCATTCCTCTTATTCAACAAACCTAAGCTATATTCACCGAACAATTATAATTTCAAATCTATCCATTCTCGTGGTTTTCTTATAATACGGATTATCAAGATTAGTAAAGACAATTTCAGTAATATTATTTCAATTTATTTTACAAATCCTCTAATTTTCAACGTGAAAATTACTACTATAATGCATATTAAAATTGAAAATACGGTTATTTCAATATTAATGAAAAAAAAAAAAGAATATCCTGAGCATCTCTCGTTGAATATCATTCTCTTCATTTCTCATTTCCGTTTATATCTTTTGCCCAAGCTTATTTTCATAGGAAAATTATAATTCGAGTATACACGAAAAAATCCTTGACACACCATTGCAATGTAATGTCAAAAACACTGTCGAGGGAAAAACCGAGGAAAATAAAAATAAAAATATAAGAAAATAAGGAGAGAAAAAAGATAGAGAAGAATCACGCGTCTAAAGGAACAAGAGAATGAAGTAAGAGAGAAAAGGAGCTGTGTGCCATGAATGGTGGGCCAACGGACGGCAATACTTGCAAGCCAACCACGCGAATAAGTTATGAACTCTATGCATTTTAAACGACAAAATCCGTACCCGAACATTCTCTCTCTCTCTCTCTCTGCCCCTGTCTCTTGTAAGAGAAATATTCACCAGCAGTGATCTTTCTCATACTTAAATTTTTTTTTTTTCATTATTTTTTTGTCTTATCCTGTTTGCATACTATCCAAAACTAGATTCTTCTTTTAAACTGAGAAGAAAGAAATGCGTTATTGGCCTGACAATCCTCACAAATCGCTCTGGGAATACTGTACTCATGCAGCTTACATATAAATTTTTTTAACCTTTTTTTTGCTCCATAAATCACTTGTAGTTTTATTATTTTATTCATAGAATTGTTCAATTTCGAATGAAGTTATCAGTTTTTTTTTTTTTAGATTGGAGTAGTTAATTTAATAATTAATTATTGAAAGAGGTAATTCACTTGATTTTGGAGTAATTGGAACTACGCAATGCATTATCCTTATTGCGAGTATTGAATGAATGAAGTCGATATTTCAGTCGAAGATATTTCAGACTGCACACTCCAATCTATTAGTTTCATTGAATTACTTATTTTATCCTTCTCGAAGTGTCATTTACAGAAATACTACTAGGATAGATTTGGTGATGGGAAAGATTTGATTAAATGAGATATATAAAGTGCAAAATGTTGATCCGTACAGTGTCTAAGTCATTTGAATGAAATGAGAGCATCCGGTTGTATAAATGACACCAGACGTCGGTTTCAATCTTATGCTTGCGCTATTTCGAGATATTTCGATATCGATATCTTTTCCTATTTATGGCAAGTAATGGATTAATTCGCCTTCTTTCTTGCCTCAAATGGAAATTATCATTCGTAATCATTTTCTATGAAAAAACTCGATAGAAATAAAAAAATTCAGAAAAATGTAAAAATAACTATATTCGAATTCGCTAGGATACTATCTTAAGCAAATGAAGTCAACTAATATTTCAGACTACACACTCCAATCTATTAGTTTCATTAAATCACTTATTCCATCTTCCTCAAAGTGTCATTGACGAAAAAATTCCAAGAATAAATTGCATGGTGAAAGAAAAAATGATTAAAAGAAAAGAAAAAAAAGGAAAGTACAAAATGAGGATACTCACAGTGTCTACGTTATTTGCATGAAATCATCCACACACCAGGAGGAACACAGGCGTTTTTGTGGGCGAATTACGTTGCTTTCATCGTCCTCAAGCCTCGAGTATCCGGATGAGATAAATTCCACTGAGAAAACTCGCCCTTTATTCAACACTCTTGCGAAGGTTTAGGGACGGGGAAGCTTTTTCATCTCCATCGGTGAAAGAGAGAGAGAGAGAGGGCGAGAAGGTATTCAGAATTTTATGCCATTGGCGTAAGAGAGAAGCACTCAAGATTTCTTGACACCTCTGAGGATAAATTTTAATATGCAGATACCGCATTTTTTTAAATAATAAAAATAAAAGGAATTTCAAGGATAATACACTCTATTGAAATACATCATGGTAGTTGAAAAAGGTGAGAAAAAAAATTAGTTGAAATTAATTCTCATTTTTTTCTTTCTCTTCTTTTATGATTCTCTATTGTTATGCTGAGTAAGTAAAGAAGGAATCATATTTCTTGCCACTAAATTTATATAGACGTCATCACAGACAGCATCTATCAGTGGGCACTCGAGAATCTTTCCCCAGTAATACGATATTCCTCTTAATTTTTATTCTCTGAATCCATATATATATATCTATATATATATAGTTGTCATCCGAATATTGTTGGACACTGATAGCAAAGAGGGGTAGAAAATGTTTGAGATCACATCAAATTCAATCATGGAACCCCTCGCTAAATCCTTGAGTAAATCAATTAATCGACGTCTCGTCTTTTCTCCTTGAAAATATTATTTGTTATGTCGTGAAAATGAAAGACAACAAATATTTTTGATCAAACACAGTGTTAAGAAGAATGAGGTACATTAGAATACTAATTTACAAAAAAACAATTGAAGGCTTCAGAGATGAAACAAAGAAGTGAAATTAAATCAAATTGAAACATGAAGAGAATGATTGAAATACCAATGCACTGGTAAAACTCACAAAACCCCCCAGTTGGAAATTCCGTACTTTCACTAAAAGCCAGAAATCCAATGTACACGTATCCATTCTCCTACCACTGTAACTCACCCATCGCTGTTCATCTTTTCTATCCCTTCGATTTCATCCTGATATCCATCAAATACTTTGGATAGAGAGAAGCAATTTATTTTCCATTGGTACGTCAGTTCTCTCATCCACCAAATTGAGAATGTTTCATTTAAAATCAATTGGATTACTCGGTGATTGAGAGTAAATTTATAAAAAAAAAATATTACTTTCATTCTCGAGGTTCAAATTGGCGTTATTACTCAAGTGAATAATCAATCCACTTATTGCACTGATTTCAAGTTGAAATCAAGGACTTTCAATACTCTCTTGATAATACTATGAGTGTAGGATTACTTTTACATTTTCGTGGTTAAAAAACAATTGAAGTATTTTCAATGATCACTTCCGATTTATTCGTAAATGTACAGTTTAAATGAGGAATTATTGCGAATGAATGATCCACGGTTCCTGAAAATGCAACTCGATGCTCACAATACGACCGCAGATGTGCGAGAATTTTTCGATCAATACTACCGTATTTCCACATTTTGCAATTGCTTTATTGATGCTTTTGAAATCCAGTTGCGGACAGAGAGTCACAGCGGTATGACTCTTCAAGTATGATAAGAGGATCAAATCACAGGTGAAAGTTGACCGAGCTACTATATGTCTAAGGCCCAGGTGTATAAAGTTGAAGACTGATTAGCGGTAGTCACTGAACTGTGCTGCCATAATTAAGTGACATATGAAATTAATTTTTGGCAACTAACTTCAGTTAATTAACTTGGCGTGATTAGAAAGAATTTAAGATGGCGTGCTTAAGCGTACTCATCAGAATAGCGCGATGCACATCAGTCTTAAAAAAATTCGTATCAAGATCTCAAAACTAGGGACTTCAAGCTTCAAATTGTTTTTTTTTTACTCCAATACGATCATTTCTGAGAAAGATACGACCATTTGAAAAACCACTAAAAATTTGAATTTTTTTTTTTGATCTTTCAATCGATTTCGCTAGTGTACATTACATACCTAGGGCGGAAAAAGTCAATATCACAAAGTCAATAAGACAAGAATTTTCTTCCGAGCGAAGTGAGGTTGAAACCTTATTTTTCCAGTGCCCTGAGCAGAAAAAAAAATTATTGCACAAGTATGAGTTCTTCGGGCAATACTGTTAAATTCTAATTCACTTTATCATGTGTTAAATAGGCACTCATGTAAATCCATTACTCTCCCAATGACAACAAAGATTTTCGGCAACAAATACTATTTAATTCAAAAGCTCTCATTCAAAACAATGCAATTAATTCTAATTTTACTCCAGTAATTCATTTAAAATTCCCCACTACTCTGTTTCAATTTCGAACAAAATTACAAATGCAAGTGTGAATTACATTCAAGTATTTGACTTTACAATCTTGTGGGCTGTTTGAATGGAAGACAAAGTGGAAAATTTGCTTTCATTTTAAAGACATTAACTCGTAGTCTCAGCTACAATTCCAAACACCCTTTAACTCAACTGAATTAAAAAGAAAACTACAATAGAAAAAAAAGAGTGAGAGAGAAGAAAAGAGAAAAGGAAAATAATCGAAAATGCTCTTTCAGTTCAAATACAAGTGGCTAAAAAGAACCAAGGATATTCTGATCATGCACCCAAGTCGTATGTTTACTTCGTGGTAATGGACTCCGCTGCGTGAGGTGATTCTTAATTTTTTTCTTACCCCCTCCCCCCTCTTTTTTTGACTAGTGGTAGTTCTTATAGTTCCTGGAATCCATACCTCACCCCAATCTTTTTCGTTCACTCTGCGTAACTAATAGGTAGATAAGAATACTATTAGTATTTGGTATTCTTTTTCTACGAGAATAGAAATTTTACAATTATATTCAAGGTATTGCAATTGTTTTTGGAGCAATGTAGAAGAACAAATTGATGAATTACTGCGGATTGTTTCTTTCAAACAATTGCCGAATGAAATTCACTTATGCGACTAAGTGAATTTGAAGATTGAAATATGAAATAAATTTTTAATGAAAATTCCTGTGAATCTGAACAAACGAATGAAATTTCGTGTTGACTGCTTTGTATGGTCAATAATAACTGGAAATGAAATAGATATAACAGTGTGTCTCATAGACTAATGCAAGATTTTACGATTTTAGGGTCGGCAACAAAATGGAATGTGGAAAGTGGCTTTGAGAAAAAAAAAATATAAAGATTTAGTATGAAAATTTTCGATCGTCTGATAATTTTATGATTGATTGTTGTTGCTACATTGCCATGGTCACGCCATAGAATATCTACCAAGAAATATACCCAATAAAATATCTGCAGGATCTCCTTGAAATTCGCTTTTAATACCAGCAAGAAGGTTTCCAATCATTAAAGATAATTTCCCTTTTTTTTTTCTTCCAATACACTCAACAACTCAACTTCATCGTCACACCATACTACTTTAATAGGAATAGTCAAAAAAGATATTATTGTACTCTCGTCACAAGTTTGACAGAAAAACATAAACTGCATCTGCTTCATCCGTACTCCCAACGGAATGCAGCTAGTGTTTGTATTTATAACGAGGAAAGTTGGATACTTTTCAATTCACCACAAACCGCTGCAATCTGGGGACTCTTCTCAGTAAATCCCCAGAGGATGTCTGCAAATGAATTCCACCAAAACGCCTACTCCATTGTTATCAATTTCAAGATGAAAACTCTCATCAATAATCAAATGCGTGAATAAATATAACGGAAAGAAAAATTCATTATTCCCATGGGTTTTTTTTTCCAGTGGTCGATTTCACACCCTCACTGATAGATGTAAAACGTTGCCGGCGTGTTAGACCAAAAATGGAAAAGTTTCTCACCTCAGGGAAGGGGAAAAGTTGTCGGCAATGCCAGAGCATGGCACTAGCACTTCTCTAAGACTCAAAAGAGGATAAAGAGCCTTTATCCCTCCCCACCCCGTATTTCCTCATCATTTTCATTGTGTTAAAGAGAGACAGAGGACAGTGGAAACCGTTCGTTTTCTCTCACAAGTACACACAAAGATCCTCGAAAATCTCCCTTGCCACCTCATCTCTCATTTCTCTTAACGAGCGAGCTGACTACGGATTCTATGAGAGAAAATGGGAGGAAAAGGATGCAAGAAACTAAGGAGCATGGTAAAGAGAAGAGGTTAGAAGAGAATAGTGTACATATAGAATGTTGAAGACTCTCCTCACGGAAGTTAAATACCACGCTGCCAAAGTTCTCCAGTTGCCTTCTTAATCATTGACACTGGCTCACGCGCACTTGGAATGTGTAAATAACTAATTACCCGAGTAGATGATGAGGATGAGGAGAGTTAAAGAGAGAGAGAGAGAAAGGATACGGGCGGTGAAGAAGGATTCATGGGGATAGAGAGGGAAGAGACGGCAAAACGAATGCATAATTTAAACGTCCATTACCGTTACGGTATACAGTGTCGTATTTAATACCCAACAAGAGAGACTTGGGAATTCTTCGTCACTACTCATGGGAATTAGTGACTCTTCTTATCCAACTGGCAACTGTAATTATCAAATTTATTCTCTCCATTAGGATCACAAAATTTGTTGCTCAAAGATTCATTGGAATGTTTAATTTCTTGGTTAAACAGAGAGAGAGATAGTAATCTTTCTGTTTGCAGATGAGTTTGAACATCTGAAGAATTTTCGGGATTCACTGATTAATTTTTCTTTTTCTCTCAATGAAAGAGCTTGCTGGTCATTAAAATTTGTCTGATGCTCTGAGTGGTAATTAAATTATGAATAATTCTTTGGAAACTAAAGTCAAAGAGAAAAGGATAAAAATGGAAAATCCGAGTGTTTCTATGATGTTTAAAAAATTCACAGCTGTCTCTTTGGTTAACTGAATTCCTGAACAATGAATCTCTCAACGTTTACGAATGACGAAGAGAGATGGCAAAAAAACGAAGGCAGCTCGACATAGAACATGGAAAATTTCAAACGAAAAAGGTAAAATTCACAGAAAAAAAAATTTCGTCGTCTCAGCTTTCTGAGCTACGAGATACAGAGTCGTTTGACTCGAAACAAGCGAGCGGAACTAGAACCAATACTGCGATTGCTTCTAACAAAACAGCCGCATACATGTATCTTCATGTGGATTGGTGTATGTGTGTGTGTGTGTGTATGTGTGATTTTCTCGTCTATTTTCCTTTCTTTTGAACTACTGAAGACAAACCCGAGTCAAAATTTTTCGGTCGTTTCAATTCCTGTTTCAACCTACAAAAATTGTAGATTGAAAGAGAGCGAAAGGAAGTTGAACGGCGTATGGCCACCGTGTATTTTCAACTTACTTTGAACCTACAAAACGGCCGAAATGTGCGTTTCTTCCACTTTGTAAGTTCGAAGTAAGTTGAGTTTCTTCCACTTTGTAAGTTCAAAGGAAGTTGAAATTTTCTAAAAATTTTCCTCCATCCCCTCCCTTCAAGCCTTTTCTTCCCTAAATGCGCGTTTTTAATTGATTTCGCGCTCAATTGTATGATTAAGAATAGCCCCCCAGCACGGTTATTCTAGTTTTCTTTTAATGAAATGAATAAAAAAAAAAAAAAAGAATTCGGTCTAGTAGTTCTCGAGATAGTCCAGGCGGTCACCCATCCAAGTACTGATCAGATCCAATGCTGCTTAACTTCGGTGACCGCCTGGAGTTCTCTCGTTGACTGCTGCTGATCTGAAACATATAACTATCTCGATTCTCATTGCGCCTTTTAGGCTCTTTGAAAAAAAAGAAGAATAATAATGAATCGAATGTATAATGATAATTAATAATAAATCTAAAATAATGATAAATTAATTAATCCATAAGAATGCATTTTAGCTGAACAAGAAGCGCCAGAACTGATTTTTTTTTTACTTCGAGAATTTTCTTTGTTTTGAGAAATTCACGGTTTCAAAACATCTTTAGCTCTAGATGTGATACCGTAAAATTTCTCAAAAGACGTAAAAGACAAGATCATTTGCGTGCAAATTGCAGGATTTCCAATTGGAAAATATCGATTTTTTCAGGATTTATGGGCACTTGCCGAAAAATCAAGGTAAAATCCTTCTATCTCACCTCGAGATATTCATTTTTCGAGACATTAGCCAAAAATGAAAAAAAAACGGGCAATTGAAGGAGACCAATTTTTTCCATTAATTCTTTCAATATTCCTCAGGAACTGATCGAGATAGTGCAATTTCACCTGAATCCTTTTTTATAGCTCTTGGAATTCTCTCCAAGATGCAATCAGCACTAAATTTCTCTATCTCGCTCATTTTTCGAAATATTGGCCAAAAATGAGGAATAAAAGAATTCAATGAATAAATCGAGGAGGGACACAAATATCTCGTTATCATTCGATTACAGATGCATCCCCGATCATGATGCACCACGAAAATGCATCGGATCGCGAAAGAAGTATCAATCGCATGAGAAAAGAGTTATAAAAATGAAAATAATGGAAATTCCCGGAAATAAAATCGAAATTTTTTAAAATTTATTTTCATTTTTATTTTTTTTCTGGCGATAAGTTCAAGAAGTTGAGAGTAAGGTGAACTAGGTAAGTTGAACTCGTTCACTCTACTTCTCGCCCTACACTCGATTTCTGATAAGTTGTAGACGTCGAAAGGAAGGTGAATCAGGTAAGTTGAACTCATTCACCTTACATTTCGCCTTACATTAGAGACGTAAAGTCGAAATACGGCGAAAGGAAGGTGAGATTCTGGCGGGACTTCTTGAACATCAAAGAAATGTAGATTGAAAGTAAGTTGGAAGTCGAAATGTAGGGTGAACGAGCCCAAAAATTTCGACTCGGGAATCTACCCAATTCTCCTCATCCCCCAAAAATTCTCCGTGGTATTCATTCCTGGCAGATTGGAAACATCTCGTGTCTTTTATGGTAGTCGTTTCTCATGCCTCTATAAATCCTTTATCCTTGCATCGTTCAACGTATGCACCATGCGTATCACCTAATTTGCATTAAAATTTGTTACGTCTCAGAAAACATTTTGCCTTTTGATCTTTTGAAATACACGTAGAGAATCATCTCTACCCTCTTTCATTTCATCCGAAATAACATATTCCAGCATAATTTGCATTCTATCCTCCAACTGAATCGAGAAAGAAGTATCTCTATCTGATTAATTATCACGATGAATTATAATTATAAATTTCTCTGTGTAAAATAATGAATTTCATGCGAAATATCTATACAAAGTCTCCACCTGTATCATGTGAGTTCCTGAATAGGCCAATATCACCAATGAGTGTGTCCTGGGTATTATTCAAATTGCATTATCATCCACTGTTTACGTGGTTATATCGTGAACCAGTGTATTTACTGTGAAAACGAAGGCCCTTTGCCACCCATCCACTCCTCTCATTCCCTTTATCACCCACACAACCCGTTTTCTGTCGCTCCAACACATGAACCTAGTACGCGATATATCCGATCAAATGGCTTAATTGCTTTGTCAGTGCAATTACGAAATTGCTTACAATTGACAATCGGTTTCAGAATGAATCCTCGGGATTTGTCTGCAGTTAAAAATTGTATCAATGCTTATGCTATTATTTATTTATTAAACATTACAAAGTTAAAAGTTCATTTGTTAAATATAAATAACGAAATGTATTATATTTGAAATGGATTTATTATAAATTCGTTAGTGATAAATATTGAGATAAATTCAACAAATATGAGTTTGTTAAAACATTGTATTGACACTAGTGACGATACACGGGCAATTCCAGCGGCTAGATTGATTAATTAAATATTTCACATTATATTGTAAAAAATAAAAATTGTATGAATAATAATAATATCTGTGATCATTTGGCCATTTCAATATATACTATTTAATATATACAGAGAGTGACCAGAATTACTCCATTCTCTTCTCTCTATATATCTATATATATTTGAATCTCACTAACTGCCCTCGTACACCATGCGAGTATTTCACAATTCCTATATAACTGAACGACA
This sequence comes from Aleiodes alternator, assembly GCA_963921955.1. Taxonomy (NCBI): domain Eukaryota; kingdom Metazoa; phylum Arthropoda; class Insecta; order Hymenoptera; family Braconidae; genus Aleiodes; species Aleiodes alternator. Next base: position 10,438,025 of record OY998102.1, on the reverse strand, counting down.
CAAATAATTCAATAATACGGCTTTGACATGTATGAGGAAAATACGTTGAATTTTAGCCCGTGGGACATACCACGACGTGTTTTTCATACACTAGTATCGCAGTAATGGAATTGAAACGAATGATTCACACTCCTATTTTTTTTTTTTGTCACTGACAAACTTTTTTCCAGTATTTCTGTGAAAATCGTATAAAAGTGTCATTGATCGGTTGAGTAAAATTGAAACTGGCATGTTGCAATTAATTCATCAATTATTCAGAAATATACATATAGATTCGGTTAATTTTGCTGTTGAAAATTAGAAAAAATGGGATTTGAGGTGAAATTAATGATTTTCGAATGATTCAATCAATTCGTTTTAATGGGACGCTTGTATATCAAATTTTCCATCCTTTTCCTCCCTTGAACGCACTCTACAAATTAAAAAATCAAAAAATCACGAGTTGTCGAAAATTTCACAGTTAAACATTTACAATTTTCATATCGCTCTAATCTCGATCTGACGTCATAATATCACATGCGCAATTGGATCGATCAAGGCCGATGAATGTGCTGTCGGAGTACATTTGAATTTCGAAAACGCGCGACGCTTATCATAAGGAAGTTGGGTTTATAAATCGCAGTTATTGATGAGTTGCTTGATTTTTGCCGGGTAAAACTAATCACAGAAAAATCCAAAGAACCTTAATGCTTACGGTTGTTTAATAAGTGATGACGGTCAACCAGAAATGGTTTTCACGAAGATTGTGATATTATGACGTCATTTCCGATTACGAGACATCGAAAAAAAAGTATTTCATGTAGTGTTCATTCATTAATTAATGAACAGAAAACTATTTTCTCACATTTTCTATTCATTATTGACTGTAAATTTTAAGAAAACAAAAAGAAAAAATATGCATGTTCTCTATTGAAACAATTATATTTTTTCATCTATATTATTTCACGAGAAAATTTCCGTAGTAAAATCAATAGCCCTGATGAGACCAACTCTTTAGCCATATTTTTCTGACCCAACGAATTTCACAGAGCACAGTCACTTTGCTCCCCTAGTTTTGCTATTTTTCATTCTATTTCAAATGAGAGAGAATAAAAATTAGAATGTGAAAATAAGGAATAAACAAGAGTAGTTCAATGAATTCAAATGAATTCAGACAGTGAGTAGAAAAGACCAATTGAACAAACACTTTGGTATCGTAAATTCGAACAGATAAAGCAAAAGAAGGAAAAAAAATATAGAAAGAGCCAGAGTATTCGATGGGATTCGAGATAAAATAGAAATGGTATTCGTAAACTCCACGACTAATAAAAAAAAAAAACTTTTCCAATTGACTTTCTTTAGTTTAATTTACTGGAACCTGGAAGGATTTAGATTCGCGAGAGAACGAAGAGAGATCTTTTCAGCTATAAAAAAAAACAGTAGAGAAGAAATAAAAACATATCAGTAGTGACTATCACAAAAGTGCTGGACAAGTTGTGGTGGTCACTTGGGTATAACAGGCAGCCAAGGGGAAACAGCCTCTCTGTGATGGTTTTCTTCTTTTATTTCATTTTTTTCCTTCTCCCCTCTTTCGTGCTCTCGTGCAGTGAAAAAGTAAAAGAGGAAAAAGAAAAGGAGCTTGCAATGCCACCCAAAACTATAGCCCAGGCTGTGCTTTCGTTTCTTTACATCCGAGGATTTCGGATTTCAATTTACCTCAGGTTCGCGCTACGTTCCAACTCGATTCTCCAGTTTCTCTGTGTTCCACTGACTGTGCAGCCTCTATTCGTTGGGGGGATAGGTTTTCGTTTCACACGGAATGAAACACACGACCTGTGAATGAGAAAAAAAAAGCCAGAATAAAAATAAAATGAAAAAAACAAAGGACAAAAAGACGAAAAATAAATGAAAAAAAAAATTTCCACTGATGGAAACTGCTTTCGAGTGAAAGTGGAGAAATAAAGAGGGGTAAAAGAAAAAAAAAAAGATTGAAATGTTGAGAATCGATAAATTTCGGAATACACGTACAGAAGCAATATCAAATAGAAAATTATTATTTCATCTTGTTTATGAAAGATATTTCGAAGTTTTTGGAAAAGTTTAAATCAACGACTGTTTAAAATTATTGCCACCTCAACTGCAACGTTGAATGCTAAAAGACGTTGGGTAGGGGAAATTGGAAACTCCTGAGTTGAATCTAGCTTGCTGTGGTTTATATTTCCGGTATTACGGAAATGTATAACCATTATTCCTTCTGATATTCTAATAATTTATAATACGAAGAAATCAAATTGAATTATCATTGAATATTCTGTGTGTAGTTGATTTTAAGTTACGTGAAAAGCACTTGAAATAACTTTCAATCGTGAGATTAAAACTTTGAAATTCACTGAATTTTCGTTGGCAATAGGGAGAGGGGGGGGGGGGTGGAGCGGAAGAAGTGAAAAGGGAGAAATTCAGGATGGAGAATTAGTTGGTAGAATATGATAAACGTTTGGGGATATTTTCAAAGAGACTGGAGATGCGAGTCTGAAATAACGAGACTGTTGAGGCAGATATCACAGTTTGAGAAATATAAAGGACAGAGAAAGAGAGAGAGAGAGACATTGATATATAGATAGAGATGATGGATAGAAATTGGAGTGAATTGTAGTTTGGAAAGTTTCGATAAGTCGGTCCTTGGGTTTGCCTCCTGGTGAACGAGTCTGAAATAGTGAAGGACCAGAGTCTAGACGCTGGAGTAGAAGATCAAAAGGCATCAGTCCATTTGGAAGTAACGTGGTCTTCGTGGTACATGGCTCTTTAACTCGGGCTTCAACTGAACCATCTATTCCACCACCAATCCTCTCCTTTTCCTTGGCTTCTATCATCCACTCTCTGCTCTTCTTTTAGCATACAACCAGTACTACTCTATTTCCTTATGCCTATATTTTTGCACAAGCTTTCACTGTCTTTGCTCGAGCAAATTCATCTTACGCATATACATCGAGTTAGATTATACGGATCCTACTGACACGGTATATTGAAATTTCAACGAGCTTTGACAACCAGTCTGCAAACAGTTGGCGAAGGATAAAATACATGTTTTCTATTTTTACTATACTTGTTTCTATTCCATTCGGTCTACTAGTTAATTTTTTGTCTATTTCTTCTTTTAGTAGGGAAGATCGAAGCAGAATAATTCAGGATTTTTGATTGAATGGAGATCTTTGGGAAAAATATTTCAAAAAATTGAGAAGATGCTCCAACATGTACACATTTTTCAGTAATTTTTTTCCAAATTTTTTCGTAGAGACCGTCACTGATAAAAACAAATAATTCAACGATTTCAATCTGCAAGTTCATTTCACTCTGGTTTCCTTCTTTTTTTATTAAAAAAAAAATAGGTTGTGGGAATCTGTGAATTTATTTATTTATAATCGACTCGAATATCAAGGCACACATTACAATTGAATTTTTCAATTATTTAACAATTTTTTCAGGACAAAGCACTCTTTGTAGTTGAAAATTTTTTAAACTCCATATTGCCAATGGTAAAAAAAAAGAAGAAAAATGAATGAATAAACTATGTTATTTCGAATTGATAATTCTCTATGTGAAATCAAAAACGTGAATCACCCTTTCAACGTTATAACCATATACACGAGGAATATTCCACCAGACACGTCCATTAATTTAAAACCTGTGATTTTGCTTTTACATCGTTTTCTCGGTGGTAAAAAGCGTGCGCGCTTCGATTTGACGTTTGGAATGAGTAGAAAAGCACTTTGCTGATTAAGCGAGAACTGTTAAATGTCAAAACTGGGAATTGCACGTGAACTGAAAAACAAAAATTCAGTTGGTACAGTAAGAGTGATGTTGAAAATGGAACGATTGCACAGTTGACTACTATTTTTTTGTGCTCTTTTTTGTTTAGTCAAGTTTTTAACACGAAAAAACGTTGAAGCACAGGCAAAAATGATGAGGTGCATCAAACTATCTCAATTTTTCCCCAGTGAATTCTCATTTCTCACAGTTGAACGGTGCAAAAACATTTGCCTTATGCCAAATTCTTCAGCAATAAGAACTTTGAATATTCTTTGAACTTGGCATTTTGTATTTTTTCATTTTTTCCCTCGATAATAAGGCTCATTCCACTAAGAACCAACATATTCTCACATCATGTCAGAACGAAAAGGAAAAAAAAATAAAGAAAATGAGAAAACACTGCATCGACATCCTATTTCGTTTTCTATTACGTAAACGTCTAAGGCAAGCGATTTGTTTGCTCTATTTTCATACAGGAAATGTTCTTTGGCATAGCCTCAAAGGCAGCATTTTGCGTCCTTCATCCAAGCGTTTTCCACCATATCCCTCATATATACCACCTGTTTCCACCCCTGTCTTTTACCCCCCTCCCCTTCTTCCACCTCTTCCTTAAAGCTCCTGTTATATCCACGGTTTTTCCGCACACACGATTACGATAGACGCACGAGTGCACAAAACTAATATCTGAATTTTTGCGATTCCTTTTTACAAGAATATTCTAGATCAACTGAAATATTTCATACAGGCCTACTTCTCTGCAAAATTTCTCAACATAAAATAAACAAATCCTTCAGCGTTGAAGAAATTATAAGAATTTGATTTTATTATTAAAATAAATATCATAATCCTAATTAGTTAAATACACAGTGACACATGATACATTATCTACCAGAACTTTTGTGATGAAGTTTTCCATGATTTCTATCTAAAATTTCAACTATCATACCAAGTGGAAAATGTTGCCTGTTTAATTACCCTCCTTCTCAAGATACACTCTGGCAGTACTCTGAGATTGACATTTTAATGAGGCACAACCATTTTGTCACAAGATCCAAAGTTTAATTCAGTTTTACCCCTTAAGAATAAAACTTTCATAAAAAATAAATTAAAAAAAAAAAATAACTGAAATGAAACAATAATTTTTCATTCTTCCCTATGTATTAAAATAAGTTTCTTTATTCATTATCTCTTATCTGGCAATCTTTGAATTGACATGCAATGTCAATCTATCTCAGCTATATTTAGCTTTAATAAATTACATTTTATTTCGACAATTAACAACTTAAATTGCCTGACTGGTCTACTCTCTAGTCTGGATTGTATCCACCCACTGAAAGTAGATCGTTTATTACTTCTTTCCATTTACCGAAAAAGCCCTGGGGTACGTACAGGAAAAACGAGTGCCTTCGCCTTTACCCACCCCCCCCCCTCCTCCTCTCGCCTTGTCCTACTGCCTTCATCTCTTTCTTTCCCTCTCTTCCTTCTCTCATGGTGAAAACCAACCCTTATTGCCAAGTGCCTTCTCTAGGGACACCAGTACACTTGTAACGAAACTAACATATACGTGAGAGTGTTAGCCACGGTGAAAATTCTTTCTCGCACCGCCTACTCTCTTGCAACCAACCGCACTGTATATTCCAACCCGATAATACCGGTGCAAAAAGGGTTTCTCTTCTTTTCTTTTTTTTTCCATCTCCTCTATAAAACTTGCTTTTCACTTTTATTTATCCTCTTCTTTTTTTTTTTTCGGTCTATCCCCCGCAGGCAGACACACCCATCCTATCTGTGTGCGGGCCAGGCCACTCCGCCCCTTTCTGCGCGTTCAGTTGGTGTTGCTAGCTGTATATACTACGTCTTTTTCCTACAAAAGAGTGAAGTGAAAAAAAAAATAACAATAATAATAAAAATAGAATAAAGAGGTGGGAGAAAAAAAATCTGACACACAGAGTACACGTCACGCTTCAACAACTCTGTTGCTCTTCGTTCGACCGCATTGAGTGTATCTCCCCATTCCTCTTCTCAACTCCCCCCTCCCCCTCCCTCTTCCCACCCGACCCATTCCTTCGATTCTTCCAAAGCCATCGAAAAGTTTTCAGCCTCCACCCCATCATTCCCACAGTGGCTGGATTTAAATATCCAGAGCGACGTTTCATGCATTGTACATTCTAGCATTGAATTTATTCTTTTCATTGATGTCTACATCATTCGAAAATTTATTTTTCTCTCTTCAAGATTTTTATTTTAGTGAAAAAGGAATCTACAAATTTTTGCAAGTTTAACAAAATTCAACACTTACAACCGATATTTACCAAAATTCATTTGAAACAATAAAATCCAATGAAAACAGTTGTCTTCAAAGTTTCTGGATTTAATTACAAAAACTCAGATAGTGAAGAGAGAAGGAGAAAAGTAAGGAGAAAAGGAAATCTAATTAAAAACTCGTAAATTCCTTTTTGGTGTTACTTGTGAGTGTCGTTATTTTGCTGAAATGTTAAATAGAAGGTTAAACTGGTACAAAACTTTTGGAATTAAAGATAAAAGAAGGGCCGAGAGAGAAAGAAAGAAATAAATAGAGAGAGAGAGAGAGAGTGAGAGAAACAACAAAGTAGTAAGAATGAAGAAGAATGAGATGAGGGCAATGAGATGAAGGGGGTCTACCAAGTGAGTAGCTCCAGGAGAAAGGGTATATTTGGGTTTCGTAGAATAGTGAGGGTAGATAATTAGACAAGTAATAGTGACTCAGCCCTTGTTACCCCCTCCGTTTTCCTCATTTCTCTCCGACAGTTATATCCTTACATTGTATGATTTGCTTTCTCTGTTGAAATTGAGTATCATCCTCTCTTTCTCTCTCACTCTCTCTATCTTGTCATAAACTACCTTAATTAAATATAAGCACCGGTTTACCTCACTCGAAGGAATTGAGATAGGGTGCACTAAGAGCTTGAAAATTTTAGGTTGCACGGGATATGTGTATGCTATTCAGTGGATATAACGCTGTAGTAGATATCATGGTCCAACCTATTCCTATTGCTGTGCAATTACGGTAGAACCATTAGTGCTTACATTAAATACGCGTGGAGCCGCAATAACTACTGTATGCCATACCTTTCGTTTCTACACATGAACTACACAAAAACATGGGTATATAGAGATATTCTAACTGTTAAACAGATGGGTTTACGTAGTTGAAAATACCAGATGAAACCCCTCTCTATCGAGGGAGTGACGATAGAACGTTTATTTGTATTAGAATTCGTATTAAACGAACGCATTACCAATTGGCCCAAAGGCGATCGAATTAACGATAATACATGTCGTGCGTGTGTGTATAAACGTATGCAATTTCGTGCATTGAATATATTTTCAAAGTCCATTTTCAAACATGCCGTTTTATCAATTCTCTTTTTGTTGTTTGTACTAATGACTCTAACGTGAGAATTTCATTTCATCAACTAAAACCTATACATGTTCAACAATGCTTTATGCTCTCACGAAATCCTCTCACTCTACTAAATGGCAATGGTATTCAGTGTAAATTGGTACAGTGCTGTTTTGCAATTTAACGAAGTAATTATATTAGGTGTACTAATGCAATTGAACAATTCGTTGAAAATTAATTTGTTGACAGTTCACAGGTATCACTGTAGAAGCAAATTGATCAGGAGTTACTTTCAATTGTTTTTTTTTTCATTAAAAAATCAATTTTGTTGATTAAAATTTAATGATAATAACGGAAATTGGTGAATTTGGAAAATTTGAATCTCATTGAAATTATTTGAATATTATTTTGAGACTTCCTTTCGCAAATTCGATTGTGTTCATTTGGGAGATAATTATTCGTTGCTACTGATAACATTAGTGTGTTATTAGATTTACTGACGGATATTCTTACTGAATATTTAATGTTTGTCTTTTCTTATCTATCCTCCTTTTGCTGAAAGATTGGTATTATTTACCATTTTGAATATCCTTTTATAATTTATAATGGGAGGAAAAAAAGAAATATAGACTGAACTTGTCTCATAGATTGCGATGAGCAGGAACAATCTGTGGTGGAAGTGAGATGATGGAACACGATAGATTGATACCACAATGGATATTGTATATTGTGTTCAATCTGATAAATCACTAAATCCTGGGGATACGTATAAACCCCAATGGCTTTTGTGTAAACAAAAGTGTAACAGGACACTCGTCATACAGGTGTCATAGATGATATCTTTTTGCATAAAAGAATGCTACCATTATTCATCTCTCAATATTATCTGATTTTCCTGTATATCATGGAGAGAATAGTTTTGCGCTCATGTAGCTTCGAAGAATTATTAGAGAGGTCAGCATCTGCTGGTGATACATGTGCCGCCAGCTTTCGGAGAAACTTGGAAGTATTGGTGAATTATTTGATGGATAAAGAAGGAATGAGTATTTTTACTTACCTTGGCTGATGCAGATGGTTTTGAAGATTTTGGGTTATTTATGAAGATTTTCAACGGTGGCAAAAGAAGATCTCTGGTAAATGATGAAGCAGGCGGAGACTACAGACTCGTAGAAATCTAGACGTAAGGAAGGACTTCAATGCTAAGGGATGATTATAAGGCTCACTGTATTACTGACTGAATGCTTCGTCGACTGTTGATCACGGGCTGGGTGCAACTGACCAGAAAAAACTGACCACTCTACAACTGGCCACACATTTTGAGTGTTTCTGCTACTAGCCACACAACGCCTGTGCTCCAACAACTGGACGCCGGAAAGTGACCACAGTTTTGTTCCCCTCCAAGATTCCGATTAAAAGTACAATTCATTTGGGGGAGATGGCTGCTGCTCACCTTTAACATCAAAAAATGAGCAAAAAGACTGTTCTGGATCATGAATTGTAGCTAGTCTGAAACATTTGAGAACAGTCAGTTACTGATGTGAATTATCGAATACTATTGCAAACGATATAAACCATCAGTTACCCACGTAGCTATCAGAATATCCAATGTTAGAATATCGTTGATATCTCTGACAACTGACCGCTGTTCAAATGAACCATGCGCAGGTAGATATACCCATTATACTATCTAGAAATGTCTACTTTTTTGAGCTTACAATGCACCTCGACATTACCAACATGTACGATCATACCGACAGACGAACATCCGACAGCATAGGCTGGAGTCATCCAGTGTTCGAACGGATAGAAGTCGTCAGACATCGGTGATCGAATAAGAGAAATCAGATAATTAATGATATATCCAATTATTTCATAGCCTCTCATTGAACCGATGAACATCATAATATGTTTTGAAGATTAGAGAACTTATATTTCGCTGGATTACCAGTTTCTTCAGGATAAATGCATTAGATAGCTCAGTTATACAACGACTCACCCAAGTTCATATGTCCACCACCACGAGAATACCCATTCGTTCGCTATTAGCAGGCCTGGCCTTCTCGCTTCTCGTAGTTCGTGGCAGTACTTGAGTGACGCGGGGCACAACCACCTTGATGATGTTTTGAACAGCGCATGCGCCTTAGTGTCAATGCATGCTACTCCAAAAAGCCAGTACGCCTGGCATTTACACAGGCCGGTGAGAATCCAACAGGGACAGAGGAGCCAGACCCTGAACTGGTTCGACACGGTCCTCAAAGGGGCCAAGATGGCGCGTATTATACGGCATTTATTAAGCAGCATGACCGAATTATTGACGAATTTTATTATTTCTGAATAATTCATAAAAATTGTGCGATGAATTGTAATAATTGTGCTCATTTCAAAAGTAATTGGTCGGGTGTTTCAGTGTTTAAAATACGTATTTTTAAAGCAGCGATGAAACATTTTTGTGAATACAAAAATTCAAGGTTCTAGTGGTGTATGAAAAAAAGAAATGTGCGTTTTTTCCCGCGATTATCTGACCGAGAACGGTTATAAACAATATTAGATGATTTATCATTTATTTTGAATTTTTCAAACGCAATTAAGAACAATTCGATACTTCAGTGTGATTTGAATTGATTCAGCCAAGTAGAAATTGAAGGTATCGAAATTTGACAGGGAAAGTGTTAACAGAGACACACGAAAAAGAGTAAACACAACGAAATGAGCGCGGTGACGCCAAGCGTCGTCGATAAACCGGCGGAATTATGTCATGACAGTACTGAGAGTGATGTTGATGCTATTATTGATGAAAAAAATCGATTAATTAATCGGCAGTATTCAGAAATTGAGCGGTTACAGCGTGAATTATCGGAGATTATTGGAGAGCGTGATGCATTGCTGTGTGAGGTGTCAAAATTCAAATTCGAGCTGGAGATTGCCGATCTAAAACGTCTCCACGATGACAGGTGAGTCAATATACTCAATTATTCGTTCATATTTTAATCTCAATTAGCGATTCACATCCAAAGGATCATCTGATTGCGGACAAAAGTAAATAATCTCTCTAGATCAGGCCAATTATTTTTAGTTCGCATGCTCGTATCCTTTCGCAATCATTCGTAACAATGAAAACTGTGTGGAAATACTTGCATTTATCTCCATCAAATCGAAATGACTTTTATCTCAATCAATGCTCAATTACATTTGGTCACAAATAGAAATGATTTCTCCCAAATTGTATTTCATCACATTGATCTCTCAAACATTCTTGAAATCATTGATTGCCCACGCTTTAGTCTATGACTAAACTTGGAAGTTCACGTGGGTGTTAACACCAACATTTACCAAAATATCTGCTACAGTAAATTGAATAAAAGGCTCATTAAAATCATGTGACGATTTAGAATAAAATTTAAAAAAACATGAAGTAATGAAGACAAACTTAATGGGTTTTTTAATCTTTTTTTTTTTTCTTTACTAACTCAAGCTCCGGCAAAGCGCAATCGGTCAATGTTAGCTCTGTGTAATCGAATTAGTGTTTGACCGGGCGTGCGTCGTTAGTGCGATTTAACTTTGATGAATGTGTATTTACTAACTTAATTTATCCTTCTTCTTCGTCTCTCGCAAATATTTTTTAACAAATTTTAAACGGTATATTTTATCAATTTGCATGTGAAAAAATGGCTTATCACAGAAGCTTCAGGATAATTGAATTCATCAACTGTGATTTACAGTACTCAATTCTCTTTGTTTAATTGAACAATGAAGGAAGTAAGGTGAAAAGCATTATATCGTCGTCTTCATAATGGCATTGAAGCTGGGAGTACGTATACGCCCACGCTAAGAAGATTCCAAGCGGGTCCATCACCTCTCCTCATTCCATTAGGGAGAATACTACTACTCCCAATAATCTGATGGAAAAATTTATATATATATAAATATATATATATATATATATATATATATATATATATATATATATATATATATATATATATATATATATATATATATATATATATATATATATATATATATATATATATATATATATATATATATATATATATATATATATATATATATATATATATATATATATATATATATATATATATATATATATATGATAAATTTAATGGTTATCCTGTCATATTTCAACGCTTGAAATGTTTCATTTCACTGATATTCAAGGTATCTTGAATATCTGTCTTTCTCCTCATCTTTAGAAAGCGATTCTATCTAAAAATATCATGCTGATCGTGATATAATTTGATCTGTCATGAGCAGATACCTTTTCTTGGGTATTGGCGAGGAAAAATCACAAAATACTGGGATATTGAAAGGCTCTGGAGAGAACTTTCGGGAATGAATGGCTTAATCGTGATATGGCTGTCAATACGTTAGTTACTAACGTTTATCGAAGTGTCTGGAGGACATGTTATATAGTCCATTTGAAGTAACTAGTTTTTAATAGCTTACGAGAAGTGATAAAGATAGGAGTATTTGTCGAGGTGATCTTGTAGGACTTGATAGCCCGTCAATCTTTTTGTGGATAATAAAATTATATAAACATGACTGAAAATCGGATTTTGTAGAATTAATAATAAAATCTAAAATCAAAGTTGAGATTAACAGAGGAATTTGGTGAGATTAGAAAACTTCTGTTTGTGATCTCTCAAAAAATTTTATTCCGGCTGGAGAATATATATCATTGATTTAAATAAATATTTCATGAATCAAATAAAATGAATTTATTAACACCGGTTTTGTTGATTTCATTAAATTCTTGTCTCAGCTGTTATCTTTTAATATTCATCTGGATAAATAAATCAGGAAAAAAATCAAAAATCTCACCTTTTTTACGTCATTTCATGAGTTTTTTTTTTCGATGATTATTTGGAATATTCCTTTTGTTCGATTCTTTTCAACATATGAAGATTCAAAAGTTCACATGATTCGTGATTTTTTTACTGTCGATATACAAATGACATCTGGTCATGACTGATCTCTGCACGTTGTATTACATATCAGAGTAATTACGTGTTGGAGTAGCTGTGTGTAAACAAACGTGCGCTGTGTATCACGCGTTCTCAAGGTATCACGTATCGTTTGAAAGAAAGAGGGAGTTCTTTTAGTGTTCCCATGACATCTAGTGCCTGTACAATGTACGTTGAATGGGCTAGAATGTGCTTTTATTTTCAATAATACTGGATGCTTCTTCCAAATTATAATGGAGATAAATAATATAAACTAAGGGAAATTTCATGTGTATTTTCGAGAAAATTGTTACTATTATTTTTCTATTTCCAAGGCAACAGTATTTTTTCTTCCATGAAAATCATCATAATTTCCGTTTCAACATAACACTTTTTATGAAATATGAAAAAAAAAATATATACGAATAAAGATTTACTTTCCCTAACTGAGAAAAAATTAACTGTCATTGTCTCAAATTATTATTCTATTTTCCAAACAAAATTCCTGTATTACTGTCTTGTTCCATATTAATATGTAAATAACGTAGATTACGAAGCAAGATTTTGAGAGATCCAAAAAAGGAAGTTAACGAATCCGCAGCCTTGGCCCAAAAAATTTTCAAGTGAATTCGTTCAAACGATAAACTTTCATCAATCGAAACTCCTCGAGAATTTTTCAGGGAATTTACTCCTTTTTTTGTGTTCCATCCTCTCTACTTGCTCTTTTCCCAAGTAGCTACGTTTTATTTTCGAGCATAAAATAGCCTTGACCTAAAAAAAAAAAAATACCCAACGACCAAACTGTGTGTCGTATTTTGTCATTTCACTTAATCATATGTTATAACAAGTTTTCTCATCAATTTTCTTTCCGCATCAAGCTGTAAGCCAGAATGTGATTGAGTACCATCAATAGAAGTCAAGTCACACAATCTATCTTCATTCTTTCATCGATATTCTTGAGTGGATTTCAACGTTCTATTGATCGAAAATAATTCAGCAAGTAGCTGATTGTGCGTCAATCAATTTATCTCTCCTTGCAGATGAAAAAAAAAAAAAAAAAAAAACGAGGAAAATCTGATTTCAGGAAGCAAAAGAGAGCAAGTGCATGAAAGACGTAAAATGAATTATTTATTAGTGCATTGAGAATCTCGAGTTATCCAAATGCTTGATTGAATATTCAAGGAAGTCAAAGATACTAGTACGAGGTGTCTACAATGATACGAAACATGAGACTGACACGGTCATAGCGACCTTCCAATACTCACGTGGTACATTTTATTGATCTAACTAATGTAATCGTTTGCTTCTACGATACTGCAGAATATCATAAGGCACAAATAAATCCTGGATGAAATCCGTGGGGTTTCGTTGTTGAAAATTCCAGTTAAATGCATCAATTGATTCATTTTACAATTTTTTTTTTTGCATCAGGGCTCTTCAAAAGTTCTACCGAATGAGTAATTTGATCTGGTTTGGTTCACGAAAAGGCTTCAGAGCTTCTTCTGTTTCGGCACTTGTACCGTCGGTATTTCTTCTTTTTCTTTTTTTTTTCTCTTCTTTCACTTTTCTTGGCTCTTTGAAGAGCGTGAACATGGTTTTTATCAACAGGCCAGCTATTAGGGGAGAATTCGTTAATTTATTTGATCTAATTAAAGATAGGAATGATATGAAACCTTAGAACTTCACGTGTATTTTACATAACCCATATATAGTTTACTATTCATTTTGTCAGCTTCGATTGTTTTCAACGTCTGAGAATCACAGTGTAGAGACTTGCATTACGTCATTACAGTAGAAATCATGTAATGTAGACGTTCCGCGGAGAATTATGATTTTCATAGTCATAAATATAGCGGGAAAAGACCTTGACTATTGAAAATAGTTTCATTCAGAATAAATCTTTAGGGAATGTAATAAAAATGGTTTTTTTTAATTTGAAGAGGGTGACTTGGAAGGTTTAGATCTTGAGGATGAAATGAATTGAATTATACTAATTTTGCTCTTATATTGACGTTTCGACTCATATTTTTTAAGTCGTCATCAGGGTACATTGAGGAAAAAAACCTCCTATGTATAAAGTTTCATTATTCAAACATTTTTATTTTTAGAAAATTCATTGAACTTATATATTACGAAGAGTCTTCAATTTTGTCAATATCTTTTTCAGAGAAAGTAATATGTTGTCAATTATTCTGATAATGGAAATTGTAGAATCAGTGAAAGAATTGAAAACTATAGTTTCTACTTTAGTTGAAAAGTGACAATTTAATGGTTCTATATTCAGGTCAAATACCCAAAAAAAAAGCAAATAATGATAGAAATGATGTGATTTATACGAAAATTTAGTGAATTTACGATAAGATTTTTTCAACAATCTCAACAAATAATTGTGAAAAAAGGTACAAAGTTAAAAACAAATAATACCATCTCGCTGTCACTTCAGAATAATTATTCAGTCTCAATTCACATCGAGTTCAGAGTACAAATAGAGAATAATCTCCAACATTGTGGAATTTGAATAGTTGAATAAATTAAATACGAAGTACAAATTCCAATGTTATAAAAAAGTTAAAAGACTTAAAGTTAAAATTTTTTTCATTTTCCCTCAGGAAACAAGGAAATGGAAATAAAAATTTTATATAATGTTGGATATTTTGGCCAATAGTTCCAGAATAGAATCTGAAGTATTTCACAACACGAGAGTAAATACATGGAGCTCAAAAGTCAAGTGATCGCAGAATGGAAGAATTGCCGAGACTTCTGAGAATTCTAAACACAATGTTAACCATTGCATTTCCCACATACTTTCGACATCTGTCGTTGGCATGTGCACGAAGTAGATGCTTCGTTGCTCTCTTCAGTGCCTAAGCCACTGAATTTGGTATATTTCAATTTAAAAAAAAAAAGAAAGAAAAAGAGAGACTTAGTTTTCAACTTACTAAGAATACTTCTCTAATAAAACATATCGTTTGTCATGATAAACTTTTCCGCAGGAAAAAAATTTCAAGTTATCTTACAAAAATTATTCTCAAAGTTAAATTGAGTCATCACATTTCCTCATTTCATCCGTCCCTTTTTCAAGCTCAGTGTACCATTTTCAGAGGGTTCATCACCAGAGATAATAAAAATAGCTCATTTCTCAAGATATCAACATCTGCGGTTTTCCTTTGACCCTTTGATACAGAACTACATCATACATTCAGTTTCTCCTCCATTCCCACTATTAAGTTTTCTGATCGTTCAAAGTTTCACAGAGAGAGCCACAGTTTAAATGCTCTCTCACATGTGCACTTCAATGTACTTTGGATGAGTCCCAGACATCGTATAACTCTCGTTTCATTTTCCAGTTCAGCGTGAAATGATGGAAAAAAAAAGAAAAAAAAATAACAAAGTGGGAATGGCTTACAGAGTACAAGCTGAAAAGAGGGAGACGATGAACTTCAAATGTTCAAACACTTGGGTGCGTTTTGTCCCATCTCGACATATTGGCATAGTAGACCACACGTTGCGTTACTTTAGGCATGATTCCATCACTACTACTTTGACACGTGTTACCTTCGTTCTCTTCACTGTTGAGGAAAACAAAATTTATGGTTTTTTTTTTTAGGGGGATTTTTCGCTTCAAATTTCTCCATCCTTCTTCGAACTAACCAGCAAAGCACAAGAAAAAATAATACATAATTCTCAAATTCCCACTGTATTTCTTTTAGGGATAATATTTCAGTGATTTGTCTTTTTTTCATTCTTGTCTTTCTTTTTAATTTAAAATATTTTGAAATGGTGTGACAATAGATGGACTTTACAATGTGACTAAGTGAGAAAATTTGAGTGCAAAAGAGTGGGCTTTTGTTAATTCTCTACTCGCACTTCTTATTTTCCCGATTACCAGCCTAAAAGAAAGAAAGTTTTTTGAAAGAAAAAAGTGCGAGACCTGACGGACGACGAGATAGATGAGGTAAAAAAAAACATAGAAAAGTAAGAGAAACAAGAGTAGAAACAAAGAAAAAATATGCGTATGTATGTCTGTGTATATGTATGTGTATGTGTGTAAGACTTACTTTATGAATCGTGCTCTGCGAATTTGTCATGCACTGCAAATTACTTGTATGCTCGTGAGAATGACAATGAGACTGAGACAGAAAGCCCAGCCGCCATTGCCATCTGATATTAAAAATTACTATTTTTTTCTCACTTTATTTCAGTGTTCTCTCATTTTCTTATGATACTTAGGTGAATACATGTGTCTACCATCGTTATAATCAATTGATTTAATACTCTTGTCAGTTGATTATGAAGCCGCAAATGCAGAGAGTCGTAGAATCATCGGAAAAGCTTTGAAAAAAAAATAGATTTAACAAAATTCACAAGAGATAAAGTTTTTTAGAATTGAAAAAAATTAAATTCACTTTAATGTTCTCAAACCTAGTTTATCAAAGTGCTAAAAGATTTAAACTTGCTTCAATTTGAAAGGTAATAGAGGAAAAAAAATTTCTTCAATTAATTTAAAAGTACTTTCCAGATTTACTCCGAATTAAGAGCAGAGACTCATTGACGTACCTACGTCGATAAAAAGTATTCACTGAATTTTATAACTCATATAATTTTTTTATATTATTAATTAATATGCCCGGACACGTACATCATTTTCCTGGATATCATCCTGTGAAATCTCGAGTTAACTCCCCCCGTAAGGCAAATGTGTAAGCATTGAATGGGAAAAATATGGGATTTAATAATTAGAAGAAGGATAATCACGTATGTGAATTCATAAAGACAGGCTATACTCCTGTGAAGCATAAACAGCAATTTAACAGCAAATGTTGGCAGTGTTTGGTTGAATTTATTTACAATTTAACATGATCCCTCAATTATCGTTCTCTGAGTGACAAAGTGAAGTATGCACAAATACCACCTATGTATTTAATTACAAATTGGCATCAAGAGTGAAGTTTTGTTGCAATTACTTCGTGTGTGTATATATAAAATAAAAATGAAAGGAGCCTTTTGATATGTTGACGTTGTTGTCGTTTCACTTGTACGTGCGAAAGAATCTGTATGAGGATTTCTATTTCAAGAGCCCTATATGCGCGCATATAACTACAAACGACGTGGGAGAGAGCGTTGTACTTAGCCCTGGGGTCCCTTCAGAAGTCACAACCCGGACGGGAGTCAGAGTCCGTGAAGAGGAGATCGGTTGCGCGATTCCCCCTTTCATTTTCTTTTTTTTTTATGAAGCAGGCCAACGGACGATATTACGATTTTATTTTTACTTAACGTGGTACCGCCGATACTGCCCTAGTCAGTGGTTACAGTATCTCGTTTGAATATGCAGTGTTTACACACTAGATAGCGTTCCGAGTGAGTAAGAGAGAGACAGAAAATATAAAAAGTACAGTTTTCATAGTTATTCACTAATTACTACTATTACATGCTCGAAAGCTTCATTTACAAGAGTTTGAAATGTTTCATACATCATTTTCCATAAGGCATTTTCGCAATGTGCGATTTTCCATAAGGCTCAATGTTAAACTCGTGGAATTTCAAGTGTCAATATCTTGTAACTTAATCTCGCTAGCTCTTCAAAAATTTACCTGGATTATTATCTTATCATAATCTACGAATATGCTAAATTTCAGAATTTTCGGAATGATCGATCGAGTACTGGCGGTACTACCCTAAAGTAGATCTGTACTTCTTTGCACTAGTCGTTGAGTGTAATGCAAGAAATAAACAGAAAAATCACCCAAAAGATAATATTTATGATTAAAAAACATAGTTCATGGTGTTTATAGCAGATTTGAAGAAGAATTCACTAGCGTATTCACGCATTTCCCTATGCTGAAAAACAATCATTTATTACAAAGTTATGAGACGGTCAATAATTTTCATATTGAATCGTAAATTTTTAATTTTTCCCTTTTTTTTAAGACACTTTTCAGAATTTAATCTTTTACCTAGCCTAAAAGTGCGAAAATCCGCAATAGCCCATGAACCACTGTGTTATTTTTATTTTGTTTTTATTTATTATTGACCAAACAAAACGGCCAATTGATCAGAAATTTGACGAGACGATCAAGATTTATATAAGCTTTCAGTTGAAATTTATTTCAGATTTTAATCTTTAAATCCGTGTAGGTCTAGAACTACCTTAAGGCTAATTTCTTCACTTCTTGCACACGCTTCCTTGTCGAATTCTCATTACAATCACAATTAAAGTGAAAAAATAAACAACACCTTAACGTTTGTACCATAAAATGGCACTTTTATTGCGCTGAAAAATCATTCGCTCTATCCATGTGTAATAATTGCTGGCAGTCAAAGTTAAAAATTGTATATGTCCTTTTGCCACACCCTTCCTTGCCTTCCACTGTAAAATCTTTTTTTCTTCCAGTCCACAGCACAACTGTCCCTTTGCCGAATGACGCCGTGAAAATTGGCTGCTAAATGTATCTAGAAATACCCACAGGATATTATTTCTCTCTCCACATAAAAAAAACAAGCATAAATCTATTCCTTTTTTTCCATTCTCTCTCTTTTTTTTCTAATAAAAAGCTTGTATTGTTGGCAACGCGGTCAATGAATGGGTATAACAGAAGAGAAATAACCGGGGGAGAAATTTCCATTTTTTTTCAAAATATGGAAAAAAAATTGACATGTAACAAGAGTCCTTGAGCATTCGTTCATTCGAGGTGCTCCGGATTGCGGATGCTCTCTAAAGCTCCTTTTTGTTCTATTGTTGAATGAAAACTCGGCTGTTCAAGTACTTTTTTCCTCTTCAACAATTTTTCCTCATTGCATTAATTACAAGCATCGACCAGAATATATGAAAAATAATGTTGATAGGAATTAATTATTAGGTGAATGTCGTAGGGTTTTTTTCCTTAAAAATTTTTTCCTATCCCCAATTTTCTGCTCAAAATCCAATTCTCAAGATCCATCAAAATCCACATGAATCGCTTAAATATAAGTAAGAAGCACAAGGGCTGTAGCTATGTAAATAGGATTATTTGTGAACCTGTAAATATTGTTTTTAGTTACTCTATTGTATATAAAGTTAATGAAAATTGAATTTTAAGGCTAATTGGGATGTTGGACAGATGAATACATAGTAGAAGTCAATCTTCACATTTATTTTCTAAAATCGCGACGTTTCGCTTCTGATTTGGTGATAGATACTTTAATGGGGCACATGCCTCTGGACCCCATTTTGCCCCGGTCTCCTCTGATAGTAGTTATATTAGTATGCGTATTGAGAAGAAAAAAGGAAAAAGTTAAATTTTTTTTGGCAAAAGTAAATTTTTCTCTCGGTGTACGGAGGTGAATTCATGCACATCTCATGTGTCAACGCCACCTCAGACTAGGAGAAAATCGAGACGTGTAGATGGTGGAACAAAGAAGGTATCTTTCCATGTTCCTTCGACAGCGCAGAATCCAAGTGAAAGGTAGTAGGGATGACTGAGGACAGTGAATTTTCACGGTATAGAGACGAAGAGAGAACGTACGCAGTAGACGAGAGGGATGAAATAGATAGGGGAAGATCTTTGTTGGTTAGGGTGGCAGCATAGTGGAATTTTTTTTTGCTTTTTCATCCTATTCCCTGACATTTCAGTTGTGACGTCCAAAGCGTCTGGCAATTCCGTTCACAATTCTACCCTTCATTCAAGGGCTATCTAACTTCTTCTTTACTATTATTGTAATTGTCAGGTGATCATAGAATTGAGCAAATGAAATTCCGTCGATTATTTAATGAGTTCCCTTCAAAAATAATACGCAGAGTCTTAAAATTCTTCATGCACTAACGAACTTCGTGTGTAGATTTCCTCTCTTTTTAACTGTCTAGTCTGTTAGTTTTTCATTACCAGGAAATGAGAATCTTTTCTTTTTTTCTTTCCGCATCGCACGTGAATTAGAATTTCTTTCACCTTTGCACAAGCGCGCGACGCCACAAAGTCCTACGCACACGCGCACTTTACTTTTACAAGGAAGATTAGAGGAAAAAGGACAGATTATATGTATTATATATATACATATATATATAAGTATACGAGCTTCGTTTTCCCTCCCTCTCAGTACAAAATAGTTCGTCCGTATTCACGAGAAAAGCTCCGACGCCATTCGTTCTCTTCTCAACTCTAACTTTTATTTTTTTTTCTCTTTTATTGTTAGCTCTCACACGTTTTGTATTTCTCTTTTTTTTAACCCTCCTCTAACATTTTATTTTTCTCTCTTCCACTCATTGTTTTTTCTTTGTTCCTTTGAAATCCACAGTTCCCTTTTTTTTTTTCTTCTCCCATGTGACTTTTTCGTGGATGTGCGTGTCTCGAGCTTAGCTGCACTTTCAGAGTAAAAGAGACAGAGCGAGAGAGAAGAAGATTGTGTGTGTGTGTATGTGTGTGGAAAGTGCTATGAAAGATACTACAGAGACACCCAGTGAGTGAAGAAGCGGTCTTCTTTGTGCGGTTTCTGAAATTTTCTGGAGCATTCACACGAGTATTCTACAATAGTATTTTATATATAATAATTCCTGAGTCCCAAAAATTTCGTGAAAATTCAATTTTCCTCAGTGCAATATCTTTCAAAAATTTTCATCTATTACCATAAATTTATTATTCCATTCTACTTCAGTATTGAGAATAAAACGTCAGTTCCCTGCGAAAAGTTCGTGTCTGAACTAATTTCATCAGGTGAATGGGACTTCAGCTAGAATTAACGAAGGTAATCAAAACAAAGTTTTCAAAGAGAATATAAAATTTACAGCAACATCACCGTACATTCTACGATCCTTTAATGATAGCTTGACTGAATTTTACGATCCTCATACACACACTGAATGGCGTTAACAATTTCTGTGTGAGCTTGCAACACCGTGAATACCGCATTTGTCGTATTTCTGGAAGGCATTACCTTCGATCATTGGTGTGAATGGAGATAGAAGTTTTTAGTATCAAAAATTGAAGTAGACTAGAGTTTGATTTATTTGCATATGTGAATGCATTATTCATGAATGCAGACATTCTGCTACAATATATATCCATATAAAAAATATCTATTGTTATATATATGAAATTAAAATTTCTTTCCCCTCTCCTAGTATGATGCATGAGTGAGAGAAATGGAAATCATGTAGTTGCTAATAACTGACGTAAAGCAAAAATAACATTCATTCCTGATTTGGATTAATAAGAAGTCACAGCTCTTGTATTAAATAAAATCCACCTAATCCCTTTTTAATTGTGTTGTGCATTTATTTGGGATATAAACACTCCAATATATATCGTTGCTTTAGAAACAAAAAGGCGCAAATGATATGTATAAGCATAGTACGTATGCCCTCCTTCGTTCCAAGACGACCTAGAATACTTCTATATATAAATAGAATTATTCGGATTATAAACTTGAAGCTAACAAGCTAGTGAAAAATAAGTAAATGTCTTTGAAGCAAGAAATATTATTCGAATAGAGTATTTTAATGAGATTTTCTTCTGAAGGAGCATTAGGAACTCTCCAATAGTCAATATAATGATTTTGAAGATTTTTTTAATTCAAAATTGAAATGTTTGTTTTGGTTGACATAGCAGGGATCTATAGACGATCGATGAGTGGAGTGATCTTGCGGCAGGAATGTAAAGTAAAATGAACTACAACAGTTTGGGTCTTTTGAAAGTTGTCGTTTTATCGTGTTTTGTATGGCTACGTAACAATGCATTAAAAGCTGAAGTGTGCAATTACAGTTTGTCCAGTACCAGTGGTGACAGGAGCAAAGGTTAGTGCAGCACAAGCTGTAAAAAAAAATCAACATGCTAGATGAATGTACATGCAAGAGTAAATTTAGAATGGCAAAAAAAGACAAATAAAAAATAAGGAAAATAATGATGAAAGAGAGAGATAGAAATAGCTGAAATTCACTTGACAGAGGAGTGAGAGGTAAATGAGCTCAGTTTTGTGTCTCCAATGGGTGGTACTTGTTCAGGCACGCGAAAATATTGTAATGCAGCAATAATTATATATAAATATAGTATGGTTTGAAGTAAATCGGAGGAGTGGGCGGTAGTTAATACGTACTTTGAGAGTACTACCTGTTCTTTTTCACTTATTATATGTGCAGAGTTTCGCACTCGGTTCGTAATTTTAGTGCACATGAGAGAAAAAAAGTTGTCTCTGAGTGAAAGAAAAGTTTTCATTTGAGAATGAATATTTTTATAAAAATATCGTCGACCTAGAGACAAAAGGGCGTATGTCCAAAATGCGTCTGAAAATATTTTTTATGCTTCAATGATGCAAAAGAAACGAATTTAAAATTTGAGTAACAAAAAGGCGTATTTGCCAGTCTTAGCAGGAATATATGCAACATATACGCCTTCTTGTTATTATGTTTTTTTTTGCTTCATCTCCCTGATTTATTTAATACCAAAAGAGCGTATCTTTCAAACATACGCCCTTTTGTTATTATGATTTCCACAAAAGGAATTGATAGTTAAGAAAAATGATTAAAAACAATTAGGCGTGTGTGCAAAAAATACGCTTATTTGCCAGTAAGCATTTTCTGCACAATGGTTCGAATAGAAAAAAAATAAAAGCAAAAGAACGTATTTATCGAAAATACACCTTTTTCTTTTATAAATTATATTGCAGGATGGCGCAGTCGAAGATAAAATTAATAACAAAAGGGCGCATGTGAGGGAGATACTCCCTTTTTACATTAATAATTAGAGATACGCCTGTTTGTTATTCGAGAAGAAAAACTGCTCCAAATGATCGGCAAAGTCGAGCGTAATCGATGGAGCGAATGAAAAAAATTACGTCCTTTTGTTATTTAAAGAAAAATAAAAGAGGGTGCGTGGAACCCACGTGACAGAAGTGAAACTTCTTATACATGAGCCATTGGTCATTTTACACTTGGCTTTGGATTAAAATATCTCGAAAACTATGCAAAATTTATCGAGACATGCTGTGAATGAAATGTAGAGGGAAGATTGACGAACAAAATAAGAAGAACGCTGTTTTTCTACGACCAGTAGTTTCCGAGATATCATTTTTTGAATGAGTAGTTCAGAACCAATGGATGAGGCCCGATAGCAAATAAATGAGCGCTTGGACGTCCTTTCTGAATTTTTCATTCAAAAATCGATATCTTAATAACTACGAGTCGTGAAAAAACGGAGGTCTGCTTATTTATTCGTTAATCTTCCCTCTAAATTTCATTCACAGCATGTCTCGATAACTTTTGAATAGTTTTCGAGATATTTCAATCCAAAGCCGAGTGTAAAATGGCAATTTTTCAAGAAATAAAGAGCAAAAATTATGAGGTGGAGCATGGATATTTTTCGGTCGTGTTCAATGACAACTCCTCCTTTGAATGACAATTTTCCGTAATTTTTTAAAAAATCATTTAGATAAATTCCCACATTTTTCTCTCCGTGTATTGGAAAGAAAAAATAAAAAAAAAATTTATTGAGACATGCTGTGAATGAAATTTAAAGGGAAGATTGACGAACAAAATAAGCAGAACGCTGTTTTTCTATGACCAGTAGTTTCCGAGATATCATTTTTTGAATGAGTAGTTCAGAAACAATGGATGAGGTCCGATAGTAAATAAATGAGCGCTTGGACGTCCTTTCTGAATTTTTTTTTCGAAAATCGATATCTTAATAACTACGAGTCGTAAAAAAACGGAGGTTTGCTTATTTTATTCGTTAATCTTCTCTCTAAATTTCATTCACAGCATGTGTCGATAACTTTTGAATAGTTTTCGAGATATTTCAATCCAAAGCCGAGTGTAAAATGGCAATTTTTCAAGAAATAAAGAGCAAAAATTATGAGGTGGAGCATGGATATTTTTCGGTCGTGTTCCATGACAACTCCTCCTTTGAATGACAATTTTCCGTAATTTTTTAAAAAATCATTTCGATAAATTCCCACATTTTTCTCTCCGTGTATTGAAAATAAAAAATAAAAAAAAAAACAGGCTTCCCCCACCACCCAGAGAGCGACCAGACGGCAGCAGCAAAAATTTTCCCTTCCCCCCACTACTCTACTACCACGTTCCCCTCAAAGCCTTACACTCGTTTCGTGACGCGAGAAAAAAATTGGTACCCTCCCAAAAGAAGTTTCACTTCAATAAAAAAATGGCACCTTTTCGCCCTTTCCTTTCTAGGTCAACGATATAAATTTTTTGAAAATTAATTTCATTTATGTGACGTCGTTATTTTTCAATTTTTTTTTTTCATCTCCAAAGAAAATCTTCACTAATGATTCTAGAGATTTAATCTAATTGGCAATTAAAAAATTTCACATTTAAAATAATGAAAATTTTCGTCGAAAATAGTATGAGAGCCTTTTTTTTTTACTGTATATAAATTGTTCAGTATTAATGGTGGACTCAGTTGACCAGGTTGGAGGTGTGCCAGGTAATTCAGAACTGGTTAATTTACAACCGTGCCCCTGGAACGACTGGCCTTGCTTTAGTACACAATATATACCCTTACTGTATTTTCGTCTATATACTCAGTATTTCTGATTGCTTGCACTCGTGTATACACAATACTACTTCAGCTGATATTCTGTTTTAACAGTACAGAGAACAATCACTCGTCCACCACTACCTCTATTGTTTTGTCATTGGCTTGGAGCCATGCCAACAATTCTGTTTTTCCATACAAAAAAAAAAAAAAATCTTCAATGCCAAAATCATTTACATAAAAAAAAAGCGAAAAAAACAAGGAGAGAGGATTAAAGTGCCTCTCTGAGGAGAGAAATTCTAAATTTATTCCGATAAATTTAACCAGAGAAATAAAAAAAGGCCAAAGACAATTACAAAACTCCCTGTATAACAGGAGAACGACTATTGATTGTAGCAAAACTCCAACAGGGCCAGGGGAGATGTTGTTGGATGCATTGTCGCCCCTCTTCGTCCCTTTTTCACCCCCACCAAAGTACCTTCAATATTACAGTATATACATATAGCTTCTTCTTCTTTTACTATACCTCGCAATCGACGTCGAGACACGCAACCAGACGCTCAATTTTTTTATTCCCTTCTCGATATACATATAAATAAACAAATATAAAAATAGTAAAAAAAAAAGGCTTATATGGAAATCGTGTCTTACAGTCGACAGTGTGTGGATGTGCTTGTGTGGTTGAATGTTGCTTTGTTTACATAAAAATAAATTCTATGTTCTTGTCATTTGGATTTACTGGAGAAGAAAAATACCTATGGATGAACAATTCCAAGTATAACCATTAACGTAAGTAAATAGAATTAGTAGAGAAAAGGTGAAAAATCACTGGAATATTTGACTCGAAAGTAGCAATTATTCTGCCTCTTGATAATTGTTAAATTACCGTAAAAATCATGATCCCAGGATTTTGCATGGATTCCTTGATTAGTGAATAATAAGCATTTTTTTTTAAACCCGCGACTCTCAGTCTGAATCTGTGTGGTCGAGAAGTATCGATTTTTAATGGAATCCCACTTCCCCCATTGGACTCGTGGTGGGCAAGGAAGTTGATTGGATTGTCGAACGAGTGGGAAAAATAGAGTGAGAGAGAAAAAAAAACAAATAGGAACGACCCTTCTGAATCATGGAGCTTTCGGCTCTTCTTCACCCCCATTTTATGCACTTCACTCCCCTGTAGAGAAGGTATTTTTCCCTTTTAACCATCCGGAGAATACTTTGAACAATCACCAAAATCCAATTAATCAATTTTATTAGAATTCTTCATTGAAAAAAAGTGCTTGGAAACGTGTCCAGAGGCACTTACTGATAATTTCATGACTAATACAATGCATGTGTGAATAAAAACAATGAAAAACATAGAGGAGACATCTCTTGTGCCTGCACGTGTAGGTGCGAATGCACCAGAATGATGGGAGGATGAGGGGAGTGGCTGATATGGCATTGTTTGTATTACCATATAGATTTTGAATCCGCCCCAGTGTTTTCATTGTTGACTTTGCTGTTATTCATTAAAAACAAAAAAATAGTTTTCGTTTGATTCCATTTATTTCCATTGGCCCGAAATGAATTATTTAATTCACCATTCTTCTTACTCTCTCGTGAATAAAGCAGTGAAGTGATATACGTAATGCAGACGAATGACTGGTCCCTATCTGTCTAAATGTAGACTATCGTGTTAGAAATTCCAATTGCCCGGCCTGGTACAGCACAGATTTCCCAAAGGACGCCGTGTGGAAGTTGACATTAAATTTTACTGGTGAAACATGATACGAATGATGTAAATCGTTGCGTTAACAAACAAGTGTATACGCACTTCAATACTACACTGAGAAAAAAAATAGTGATAAAAACTTGGATAACTTGAGGAGGTTAGAAGTTTGAAGACTCGAGCTAATTTGTAACTTCTCTCCATTTAAGTTCAGCTGAAATTCAAATGAACGAAGGCAGATAGACCGAAAATTGTCGTTAGAGTCACGAAATAATACATAAGTAGTGGAAACTATCTAATATCAATACCCTTGGTCCTGAGCAAATACTTTGTTGGAATAATTAACAGAGTTGTTGAATCACTACTTTCAAAAATTGTGCGAATAAATTGATTGTAATTGAAATATTTCAAATTTATTGGGCTCTTTTTCTGGATTTTTCTGGTTTCGATGACATCTTTTTCACGTATTCCAGGACTTCATTTCTCACTGCTTTAAATTTCATACCGATATCTTTTACAGAATGCTCCAAAAAAATTCAAAAAAATAGTTTTTTTTCAGCGTTCAAGGTAGACTGACGCCTTGATTCCAACAGACTAACTAGTTGCATTGACTCAATTCAGTGAATACAATAGTTTTGTTAATTATTTAAAAAAAAATTTGCTAAGGACCAATGACATCAATATTTGACAGTTTTTTGACCTTTTATTTTTGTTCTTAGTATACACTTCACCATCATCAAAATCCTAATCTGTGACGTATTCTATCCCTTCCAAAGTTCAACTAGAATCGAACAAATTACGTGCATTAGAATTTTACTCCATAAATGGAGAAATTGCCCCACTATTCGTGAACTCAATTGGATTAAACTGTACGAGTCTTGTTTGCACTGTCAGTTTGGCTTTGGCCGTGATTCATCAATGAAATGTATTTCCTTTTTTTACGTATTTTGAAAATTTATTGCTGAAACCATAAATCGTAAGTTTGATGGTTTTTATAAAGTTATTTGTGAGTAATAGAGAGTAAAAAAAAAATCGGTAAATCTTGTGACAATTTTTTTTTTCATTTTATGAAGTAAGCACATTTTTAATGGACATTCCAAATTTTAAAATTGCTGATGAAGCATCATTTTGAAATACGCGAACTCGTTTGTGAGCTGTGAGACGCGAGAGAGGGCAATTGCCGAAAATTACAGTAGCTAGGCTTGTTCGCAGAACGATAATAACGTCAGTAGCATGTGAAATTGCTAAACGCCCCTTTCTACACATACACACACATCAAAAACATCCGCTTGTAATATATAGCCATACACTTTCACTTTCAAATCCATTCTAGGGGGATGATTTCTACTGGATAAATGGGAGGGAAACGAGTGGACGACAGTATATATACGTGATATTCCCTGATATTGCAAGCGAAGCCAGCTATGGTTTTATATTGATCGGGGCGACGAACTTCGTATTTTTTTTTTCCCTTTCTATCTTAACGTGTGTGACTTCACGCAAATACACGAGGCTTGAAAACGTGTAAATTTACTATATCTAACGTCGATTTTATCCACTGTATGACTCTACAACCACAAAGTGATTGATGTTTTTTTTTCTCCTTTATCTTTTACGTTGAATTTCGAAAGAAGAGAAGAGGATCTGAGAGAATCTACAGTGGAGAAGCTGTCAGTGTTAAAAATGCCTTTCATTTTCAAGAGTGAAGAGATGGAACATTATGTTTGAGGCTAAAAAGATGAAACAAAGCGCTTTGGTAGCTAGAGAAATAATTCAAGTACTTTTTCCAACTTCACTTCATTTGATTGGTGAAACGTTAACCTTTTCACTGTATTCTACTCTTGCCTTTCAGTCTCGCTTGTTTTCACTCGTTTTTTTCAGCTGAATTTCCTCAGGGAATAGCAGCAAATTGTTATTCCCAAAGTGATTATACCTTGGGCTCTACTGATTAGGTCACAAGAAGCGAGAACAGTTATTTCGAATTTAAGGTAGTTTGGGCATTACACAAGATTAAAGATTAAAAACTGAAATAAATGTTAAATAAAAGTTTATATGAATCTGAACTAATTCGTTAAATTTTTCATCAATTGACCGTTTTGTATGGTCTATGATGATTACAAAAGAAATAAAAATAAGAGTGTCTTATGAACCAATGCAATATTTTGCTCTACTAGGTTAGGAAACAGATCAAAATCTGGAAAATGTCTTTGAAAAAAGGAGAACAAAAAACCAACAATTTACGATGCACTATGAAAATTATTGACTGTCTAATAACTTCGTAATAAATGATTGTTGTTGCTGCCTCGAAAAAAATGTGAATACGCTAGTTAAATAATTAATATAATTCGCTACTCCTTCTTCCAATTTACTTCTAGTGTTTAATTCACTTTGGGTGTTTTTTCTCCTTCGTTTCCTCCTAGACACTCAACAACTAGTACAACTTATGACTAAAATTCTTCCAGTTAATTGATAAGAAAATTTTCAATTAGAGCATAAAGCGAATGAAATTACATTTGCAACATCTTTTATTTATCATTAAAATGAATTTTATTGACGCAATGTAGGTGGATGTCACTTGCGCATTTACAGTGTAAACTTCGTCCCACTTATATTCTTTCATTTGCCCAAGATATTAAGAAAAGATGGAGAGAAGTGAGAGAAAAACGAATTTGAATAAAGGATAGTAGGATTATCATTGATATTCCAGAGATGAGGGAAAAATGTGGGCGTTGCTCGAGTTGCAGAGAGGGCGTATATATAATCCTTACTATCGGCTATCGAACCCACGTGCTTCAGCCTTGAATATTCCATTGCAATTTCCATTCAATATTCATTTTTCCCCTGGGATTCAATTTTCTATTCATTCACTGCATTAATTCATTTTAATATCAAGCATTAACATCCAAAAAAAAAAAAAGAGTCGCTCATTGATTCTATCCAATCGATATTGCCTATGATTTTGAAATATCCACAGATTTGTTTTTCGTAAGATTAAATGAAAACAAATTGTATAAACATAATTCATATATATATATCACAATTATTGTGTTCCTACCACAATTAATTTCCTTGCTTATCTCTTCTGACGTAGACTGATAAGATAAGCATCTCAAATTTGTCCTCGTAAAGACGTAGTTGTCGGCAAATACATCGATGGATCTCTTCTAGAGATACAGTCGTGAGTGGTTTTTTTTCAAAGACTTTCCCGCCGTGATTCTTTAGTTAGAACATTGATTACATGCAAATCTATGTATTGTTATTATATATTTTTTGAGTGAATTGAGGGATTTTCTACAAATGCAGTCAGCTGAATAATTCGTGATATCTCGATGAGAATATGTGCATAATGAGACTCTTTTGCTATCAGAATGGTTACAGGTGAAATATTCTGAATAAATTGAAACCTTAATATCGATGATTATCTGAATGCTCTGGAATTATCGCGATTTTTTGGGCGCAATTGTGTGTTTGATGAGGAATCAGTGATTCTCTGTACTTGTTAATATTTAAAATCTGTTAATGTTAAATTTTAATGTAAATAATACGTTTTATTAATTATTTATTTTAATCATACGTAAATTCTATTTGTGAATTCACTGACTTTTTATCAATGCTAATATTTATACCGAGTGTAAAATGTTATTTCTCTTGTTGCAGGTGAGTCATGCAGTATCATCAGTGTCTGATAATCCAAAAACGATGTCAATGCAGGTAAATTGGGTTATGTCCAAACCAATGTTACATATAATGGATATTTTCATTTTACCATATGTCAATAAACGTATAGATTTGTAGGAAAATACTGGTTAAACTGTTGCAATCAGGGAATTTCTTGCATTCTTGATTGACGTTGTAATTTGAAAAATAATTGAATATCGGTAATGTTTGGTTGAAACTAAAATTGACAGTGGTTTATTGGATATTTCAATAATCGAATAATTCGGAAAATTCAAACAGAAACTTTGGTTCTTGACTTGTCAGTCATTCGATGAATATTGAAGAAAAAAAAAAAAATTATTATCCAATTATTTAGCAAGTAATGGAAAATAATTAGATGGTGTTGCAGCATCGCAATTACTTGGTAATTGACAAATTAAGAAGATTCAAGATCATGTGAAAGAAACTAATTGCTCATCATTTAACATACTAAATGTTGTTGCATGACTAAATTTTTTCTATTTTCTATTTTGTTTGATTACAAGTAGAATTGTACAGTAAATGATGGGAAATATCTCGTGGTATTTTAACAAGAAAGTTTTTCATAGAAATGAAAGGGACAAAATTCTTTACTAACTTCCGTGTTCATAAACATCATGTTAATTATTTTTTTTGTTACTCAATTGAAGCGAGAGATATCATCTGATTCTCAACAGACAGACAATTCCATAATAACGTATCAGATAATTCAATTTAATTGGAATTCATTGTGATGAAAAAATATTTTTATCAATAACTCAAATTCTGATCATTATCACTGAATTCAGGCTGCTTATTGCAGACTATTATCATTACCATTAGAGGCAATATATTCTTGAGATAAATTCACTACTTGAACGGATATAGCTCTGAGACTCGTGTGTGTTCTTTATACCAATCCAGTCGGTGAATGGTACGCCTCTCCGGACTAGGTCAGTTTGTGCGACGTTGCACAATTATCAGCAAGGTCGTTTACCGGTGTCTTTGCGTGTTCGAAAATAAACTCGATTTTGTACTTAAAGATGTGCAGCTAGTATAAAAAACAAATCTTCCGGAATTTATTAAACCATCAGTTGAATTTCAGCTGAAGATTCCATTGAAAAAGTGAGGAAATTTTAGATTGAAATAAAAAAAAAAAAAAAATTTTAGATTGTGAATACATGTTAGATAAGTAAAATTCTTTCGAAAGGTCAGGGAAATTGAGTGCAGCACAATTTTTTTATCTGCAAATTTTCTCAGCATCCCAATGAAATCATCCAAAAATTCCTATCTCAAGTACTTTCCCTTATTATAAGCGATTGTCATGATATTGTCGCTTCAGAAATAAAGAGACGTAAAGTGCTGTGTATAAGCACAATACTCACGTCCCTTTAACTCTAAGGCGTCGATATTGACCATTGATTTCTATCTAAAATCCAATATAATTGGAAAAGAAATGGAGTTGAGAAAAGACACCAACAAAAAGCTGCAGCCAAGACTCTCAAAAACCATGCATCACTGCGACATTTCCTAACTTTAGACATTGAATGATACACAAAGAGAGAAACTTTCTGCAAAACTCAGACGAACTCCACTAGTTCAGTATTCTCGAAGCCCTCAGTAACAGACAACATAGAATTTCTACTAATGTTGGTGGAAATTTATATAATAATGGAGTTCACGCTTTTCATTTCAATTATATGAAGATTATTGTACCGGAGATAACGCATCGATGCATTTCGTTTCCATTCTAATTTAACACGACTCAGCGTCAAATAAAATTCCATCCACAGACACACAACTTCGCTCCATGTTTTCATTCCAGAGCCTTTCGGCTTCTCATCTCATCATACCCACGTCCACAAAAACTCTTCCATCTCTCTAGATGAACAGAATTCACTCGTTGTTCATCCAACTGTATTACTTCTTTTTTTTCCCCGTGAATAGCTATACGTGAAAACAAAGTTTCTAGAGTAAAACATAATTTCCATTCGAGTTTACTGTGTTAGCTGTCGTTCATTCAGCTTTTGATGCTGATTAAATCGGAAGCTGTGACAAAATTTATGAAAGTTCGTCTAACACACGTGGAAATAATCATAAACGACAATTTTTATTCAACAAAACACGAGAATTATGATTAGCATCATTCAGAAATAGCAGTTAATGAATTCATAGTTTGTCTAATTTTTTTTTTCATCATGTTAAAATAGGGGAAAAGCTTCACAAGTTTTTTTTTTCCTTCGTTTTCACATGCTTACAGTGTGAAATATACATAGAATACGATGATTATGTAATTTAAGAGAACATCGTAATTCATGAGAGAACCCTTCACCTTCGTTAAAACAAACCTCCGTACGACGGAAGGAACCGGAGTCTATTCGTGGGAATACGCTGACTCTAGTTTTACCGAGTGTCTGTATTTTCACCCACGTTTACCATTACACTTGTTTTTGTGTGTGTGTGTAAATGTATGTGAGTATGTGGGATGTATTCAATAGGCTAGAAACTCTAGAAATTACTTTTCACTGTACCCAGTCTCGTAATCAGAAGGCGTTAATTGCATTAAAAGTGAATGAGCCTTAACAAATCGTTCAGTCAACCACAACAACGATATTTCTTCATTTCTTTCACATGATAAATTTGATAAATTGAAGAATATCCCTGCTATCTTTCTACTTTTTTTTAAGAGAAGAAGAAGAAAATAAATAGGAGACAGTGGATGAAAAAAAAAGTTGCACTCTGTGTTGTACATTGAATTGGCGCGAATAAAATATCCGTACATGTGTGTATTTGCCAACTGTGTTTGAGGAGGACGCCTCTCTCTGTTACAGACATATAAGGATTCTTCGTTGAGCTGTTTGTCATATACCGTGAAGTAGGAGGCAAGTACTGAGAGAGAAATCCCCTCCCTCGCTTGTTGTTTGGTAACGACAGAAAAGCGGATATATCGAGATAGATCAGAAGGGGGAGGAAGGGAAAGAACTCTTCTAGTATTCCAAAAGCAAACGAAACGGGTTATGGTACGTGAAGTGGGCTTTTCGCTCTATTTTTCAAAAGCTTCCTCGTGAATTCTGTGTGTACACACCAGTGCAACTTTAGTTTTTTTATCTTTATACCGTTATTTACCATCATGTATTCTCCTACATTTCTCCATCGATTTACACTGGTTGTGTATTTTTCCTTTTCACTCGCTATCGTCTGATTTCCACTGCATCCAACCGTGTGAACATGTAGGTTAAGCTCTTATCGTGGTTAATACTAGCAATATACAGTTAATACTGAAAGACTTATTCTTTCGTTTTTTTTTCTCCTCTATTTTTTCGATATCAAAAGGATGCTTTATTATGAGAAGGTGGTTAAATCCTAAATCTCGAGGTATGCTGCCGTGAAAACCGTCTCTGACTTGTTGTTGACCGCACCCAATCAGAGTTCAAGATCCTCCAAAGAAGAAAGTCGATGGCTGTTCCCTGGTTTATAAACAATCATACTTTCTTCCATCTCTCTCTGTGACTTCATTTTGAAAATAGAATACTGGAGAAAAATTAAAGTTGTTTGGTTGTAAGTCGTAGCAGTTATTGAGTTTCTATGAGGAATGAACGACAAAAAAACCCAAAATAGAATATTTATCAATTGTGTTGTTCATTTCCATGTTCATCAACTCAGATGTGGGGATCATGGAACGTTGGAATAATTAAATTTAACAATGCTCGGTAATTGTAAACTGAACGATGTTTCGCTCGTTTTATTCAGGCTTCCTCAGGTTCTTGACATCATTAGTATGTAGTGACCATAAAGCTAATTTCATCCAATTGGAAACTGAACATATGAAAAAAAAAATTTAATTAACATTGCAGTGTGCTCTTATTTCGAATGATATTTCGTTCGTGTCCACAAACCGTAATATTTATAATTAAAAATTTATTTCTTGGTATTGAAAACGAATTCCAAGAAAAATATGTGAATTATATTAATTATTTGTCATTTATTACTTAACAAATACAATACGGCCTTTGAATGGCGTATTCACATTTTTCTCTATGCAGCAAAAACAATCATTTATCAAAAAGTTATTAGATGGTCAATAATTTTCCTATTGGATTATCAATTTTGTTATTTTCCCCTTTTTTCAAAGAGATTTTCCAGATTTTAATCTTTGACCTCGTGTAGTAAACTTAAATTATCTTAAATCCTCTGGATCAACAGCTTGTTATTCCTTTATTCCTCTATTATATGACAATTTCAATGATTAATATATATTTTTTGTGCTAGTCATTGAATGACTTAAATAGCATTATGTAGTTTCTGCTCGACACTCAAGTACATGGCTGCGCCTGGCACCGGGTACACTAATCAGTCCTCGTTGCGTAAACCAGTGTCAAATCAATAAGATTTAAAAATAATCCAGTGAGTCCATTTAAACCTTTCATGACTCTTTTGAAAATAGAATTTAACAGTATTATTCCTTGATTCATAAATTATAACAAATTTTAAATAAAATAAGTGACTACATAATCGATTTATTTAACTTTTATTTCAAAATGACAGCATTCAATGGGAAAAATGATCGATAAAGTGAAGATAATTCGAATTTTTACGTATAAAAAACTACGTAGACAATGACAAATACCTGGAAATAAAGTATATATGCATTAGATTGAATGTAACTAGAGAAAATTACCGGAAAATTGTTGATCATTTGAATTGAGCACTTTCACATTTCAAATTCTGACACAATCATGAAATTATTTTCTTCACTATTTTTTACAAATACTGAATAGTATTGTCCTAAGAATGACAAGATTCTATTTTTAATATTCAAACGTGAGAAATTTGCTGGGTTTACTCGTTTCCGCTTGTCAGCAAAAAAAAAAAAGAAGAAAAATTCGCTCTCCATCAGTGTTTTTACTTTACAGTTTTTACTCATTCTTTTTTTTTTTTCTTCTTGACTGCATCAAGTGACCGTGCCAATCACGATAGAGGGCATTGATGATCTTGTTACTGCAGAGAATAAATTCTCAAGGACTATTTAAAAAAAAAAGATGAAAGTCCAGTGGACTTTGAGCATACACAGTGTCTCTACTCAACTCAATTGATTACGTTGACAAAATTAAATTATGATTATCTTGAATTAATGAGATGCAAAATGATTCCCCATATATTTTTTTCTTTGGTATCAAGCCTATCACTGATAGCAACAGATAATCAACACTGTGCGACATCTACCGTTGAATTAACCACTGATTTTTTTTTTTCAAAGTTCAAAGTGGGAGAAGATCGTTCGAATAGTGAATGTACATTGGTTCACCTATACCCACTAGAGGTTTTTATGTACTTGCTAGTGCTCGTCACGGCTCCCCTCGACGCGGGCTTGATTCAAAAAGGTAGTGGGATATATTTCTCTCTCTCCACTTTAGTGTATTGGAACAGGCAACATTGCACCGTTCCAAGGAACATCAATGCGACCAGTCAGCCTCGTAACCGCGAACTGTAACCGCACGAGTCAGCTCAGTGGTTGTTAGTGACACGACTCATTCCATAAATATATTCTTTTTTTGGATTTGAAGAAAAAGACAAAAAAAAAAGCAGAGTGCAAAAATAAAAAGGAGACAAAAAATAGACCAGTTACGGTACTTGAAAGTGATGAAGTGTCTTGTGCTTTTATTTTTTTTTACGGAATTAAAGCCATTACGGTTTATTTCAACCGTGTGATAAGAATGCTGCATGAAATTTTATTATCTGGAATTTTATATCAGTATGTGGTACAAGAAATAAGAATACTTCAAAGTTAATATAAATAAATGCAATTATCGTACTTGATTGATCAACAATTGCTGAGTTTTTTTTTTCTGTTAATTTGGGGTAATTTTGATAATTGCAATTCTTTTTTTTTAATGAAAAAATTATTATTGCGAAAAGATAAGAGCGTTAATATGAATGGGGACGTCTTCGTAGGCTAGCCAATGAAGCTCGAAGGCTCTCTTGAGACATCAGGGTCAGTTGTTTTCACTTACCTCGACTTGTAAACCCACACATTTCTGGTTGATTTCTTGCTTTTATTTGTAAATAACTTTTTTAATACAAGGAAAGCCATAAATTTTGTCTTAAATTCACGATTTCATTGATTTTATTTACTTTTTTTTTTTTTTTCGCAATAAAACACGTAAAATCAGTCATAATTGAGCACTCAAAATTATTTCCACCAATAAATAAATTTATTTTCTTTCATTTTCATGAAAATTTACATCTCAATATCGATCAAATAAAATGATTGTCTCTATGAATATATCATAGGTGCATGACAGACAGATTAATCTTGTTACGAGCAATGGCTGCATCTGAATTGATAATGTGTCTTCTAAATTGATTCCTAAGACACCAAGTGGTACTCGACCCATTTACAGTTTCTATATTTGGTTAGAATCACTCATTGCTGGATTCATTGATGATAGGCATGATGAAAGATGAAAGGTGTTGAATTAATTACCATTAATACATAGCTGAATTGCATGCAATACAACTGTTTTAATATATTGATCGGTCAATAACATTCGATATAGCTCATGCAGAAAGAAGAAGAAGAAAAAAATTAAAGAGTGAACAATTAGAGTGTACACAAATTTCTCCTGATAATTTTCATAAACTATCTACTTTTTTTTTTTCTTTCGATAATTCACTAATTGAAAAGGAATTTCTTCAAAAAAATTCATATTTAATCGGCAATGAGAAGAAAGTAGGTTTTATGCTCATTTAATTGAAAGTAAAAGAATTTCTTTATTGATTAAAAGCTAATAATTAAGTGTAATTACGTTGACACGATCCTTTGATTATTCAAAATGATGAACGATAATGCGCATTATTCTTTCGACACGCCTGTCTATCTCATCGTGACAATGAATAAAACAAATTTCAGTTAAAAATTAACGATTTCATTATCGTAACTTTCCCCTCAAACACTTTCTCGTACAGTGCAGGCATGCCCGCATGATCATCGTCTCTATGTAGTGTTTACCATAGGTATTATACAATTTATTGAAGCACAACGGAAGATGACAGCTTATCAATAAAAATGAAAATAAAAGTAATTCATGGGGCGTGAAAGAAGTCCAGACGACTAATAAAAACAATTTTTTGATTCAATTGAATGGGAATTTAGAGAAATTTTCATTCGCAATTCGATTGGCTCTTGGTATTATTTATACCAACTAATTCAATTTTATTTCTCTCAGAATTATCGTCTGATATTTCAAACCTCAGCGGTTAATGCGCAGGAAAAATTTGCTTAGCGTTAGATGAACTGAGACTAGACTCCAAAGTAAGCAAAAACACTAGTGCTTTCTCCTCGATCACAAACTTTTACTTTTGCCACGGATTAATTTATCGGTATCTCCAGTGAAGCGTGAGTTCTCCTGGATGGCCTTGCCATTCGCAAATACTTCTAACACTTTGTACAGTTTCTGAACTACCTTTTACTGGATATTTTTTCGTCAATACTATCGAATTCATTGGACTTTGTGGCTAAATTATACTTGAGAATAATTGAGGAGGGAAAAATGATTTTAGGTTTGAGTAAAAATAAATTTAATTCTTGACGTTTTTCTCTAGATATTCAGTTAGTAATTTTGAGTACTCAGATAGACTCGAAAATTTTAAGGAAACTGATTCAATTTCATAAATTAAAAATTCTCAATCTGTTCATTATTATTATTATTATACAGTTACGAAACCCCTGACTACTGATTTTTGCGTGAATGTTATGGAATTTTTTGCTTCTGGTTGCTGGATTGTGCTCAAAAATAATACAAGAGAGAATTTTTCGTTAGATTTATCTAAAAATAACTTCAATACTTGATATTTTTTCTTAAAGCTTAGTCACTGATTTTAAGCATTCAGATGCAGTCGAAAATGTTGTAGAAATGATAGAATTTTACGAATCAAAAAATTTTGAAAATATTTTTTAATAGAAAAAATTCAAATATTTCTCGTTATTTCCTTCATTAATTAATTGATTAGTTGATTTTTTCATGATTGAAAACTCCACACAAATTCATCGAGAAAAAATACTCCATCATCAAGAAAAAATAATTGCATCACTGAAAAATCAAAGATAATTTATTTTTTCCCGTTTTTCATCGTATTCCAAAGTTTTTTTTTCTTGTAAAAATATTCATATATATCGTGTCGTTCCCCAAGATCATAAGAAATTGCCTGCACTATTGTCTATGTTCGAACGGATATTCTTACAACCTCACGATAGTCTAGTTACAGATACTCTAGTTCATTATAATCGTACACGTGTATTTTTATTTATTGTTATAAGAAAAAAAAACAATCGAGAATGTAAAGGCATAAAATAATAGCATAAAGAATAAAGGCGAGAATTGTCAGTGACCGTGAGTCAGCTGTTATCTCGGGGACATCTTACGTAATTTGTCGAACTACCGACTCGAAGTTCAGGTGATTTATAATCATAATATCGTCTGGATTGATTAGACCAATGAATCTCTTAATTTTGGCTGCATTAAACGATTAAATAAACAGCATCGATCAAAATGTAAATTAACAAAACTCTTAATCTACTACGATAATCTTCATATATACCCATTAAATATCCATTTAGAAGCAAATAAAAATAATCAATTTTTTCGCACAAAATCAAAGAAAAAGAGACATTAATTTATACAGTTCTTTGATATTTTTTTCTTTCATTTTCTTTATTCATCTCTCGATCTTGCACTGTCACAATTTAAAGCCAACTTCCCTGACCATAATCGTCAGCAGACATAAATGCTTCTCGAGTCGAATAAATTTTGAACCAACGACGCGTAAGCTAGTGATGACTCATCGGGAACGTCCAACTTTGCCAGTTTTTCTTTGCTCAAGGAGAAAAAAAAAGGAAAAAAAAAAAAATTATAAAAATAAACACACCTAATGTATTGTCGAAGTTTAGCAATATTTGAGATTTTAGAAGTAAAGAATTAGTCAAGAAAATTGTATATTCGTAGATCTTTTCTCTTATTTCAAGAAAACACCGAGGTTATCCATAGTGCCTTAAACAATGAAAAAAAATCCTAAATCATTACTCATTTCTGTAATGAAAAAGAAAAAACCGCAGAGACTGAACATGAGAAGAACATTGTTTCTAGTACTCCACGGTGAATTCAGATAGTCTCACAATGACCTTTCTTCCGATTTACTTAATTCCCAAGTTTTCAGGTTTTCAAGAAAAAGAAAATCCTTTTTTTTTTTCTTCTCAAACACTTAATGCTCACGTTTATTGACCTAGAAAGTGGAACAAACAATTAATCAAATGCGACTAGCGGAAAATAATTCCCATAGTTGAATTCTCTCATTTTTTTCTAGATATTTTCGTTCTCCATTAAAACTTTTATTCTCTATGGTTCATCATTCTCGTTGCTTTAGTCCCCAACGTTGAATGGGTGAAATGCTGCAGTGAAGCTGATATAAACCACTAGTAATAAGCCAAAAGATTCGTCTAACAGCGTTATTTCAAAGATGAAACGATCTTACGTGCTGCTGCATCCTCAGCCAGCTGTTTTTCTTTTTCGACGTGGAACATACGTGCTTTTATCTTGGTCTTTGAAATAAACTTTGAAGACCAAGTGCACGTATCGTATTTATGAGAGGGGAATTAAGAATAAAAATGATGCGTTAAAAAGAGCAACAAGCACGTGCATTAATCGAGAAAAATGATTAGATTATACATTTTTTTTAATGCTTCCTCATTAGATTCATTATTTTAGAGAACGTGAAGGTATAATAAATTTTTGAATACCATTCACGTTTTGGGGAAATTGATAAAGTTTGCAAAATTACCAATGCAGTTCTCTTTAGGTAAACACAAGCTGCTTCATACACGCGTTTTACTTCATATCCCGTTCTTCAATTCTCTCCATCCACCTCATAACATGAATCTCGTGCATCACATGCAGCTAACGTGCATCCAAGCACGGAATACAGATTTCTAAATGCTCCGTTACATACATCCGTTCGTATCTCTCATGTTGATTATTACACCCTCAATGATTTTCTTCTGTTCTTCAGCATTAATAACATGTATACCGTTTCACTGCACTTCTGAAGTCTACAGTGAAGGAGAATGGGGCAAAAATAGACTTTTTGGGCACCATGATTGAGGAATTTTTTTTAAA
Source organism: Aleiodes alternator (assembly GCA_963921955.1). Lineage (NCBI taxonomy): Eukaryota > Metazoa > Arthropoda > Insecta > Hymenoptera > Braconidae > Aleiodes > Aleiodes alternator. The sequence continues at coordinate 10,397,883 of OY998102.1, read as the reverse complement.
GTGAAGGACTTTGTGAAAAAATCTGAGAAAAATTGAAGAAATGCTCCAACATGTCTTCATTGTTAGGTAATTTTTTCAAATTGTTTCATAAAATCGCGCATTCTTAAAAAAAATCCCAGTTCATTCTATCCAGTCCTTCTGTTTTCTGTACAAAAATGGAGGAGAAAAATAAAGAAACAAGCTATAATTCATGAAATATTTCGCAGCAAGTGAAAATTAAAGTGAATGAAGATATTAATAACTTCATAATATATATATATTTCAAAGCTCAAAGAAAATTATCGAAAGTTTGTTGCTGTGAAATTTTTATATTTATACTGATATCCAAAGCGAATCGAGTGTACACGCATGATAATTCTCGACCCACATTGCTTGCACTACTTGTCGTTTTCTGAGGAATACTTGAAAAATTAATAAACTTGGAATAAGTAGTAATTTTTTCGGAATAATTTTCATTTTTATCAATGGAAGCGAATCAGAGCTATAAGAAAGATCTGATTTCATTTAAAAGGATAACATAAAATTGACGTAAATCAAGAAGCACAATCTTTGGATACGACATACTAAAGTTTCATTTTTTGGGCTTGTTCACGATATCGACTGAGTTGTATTCGAAAAAGTACAGATTTCCATACATGTAACTAGTAATACCATTATCAACACACTGACGGCACTATAAAATGGAGAGGTATTGCAACTTCCAAAGTGTGTAGTGGGAGGCATACACTTTGTGCCCCACCCTCGAGAATTACGTCCCCAGACTTTGACAGTTCCATTACCGTATCAAACATAACGGCAGTAACGTTGAGAATAGTTCATACTCTACCATCGACGAGTACGGTGTTCAGGCGAGAAAAAATCACACTTTGATTTTATTTTACTTGGTAAAATTCTGGTTACTCAACTAGTTTAAATATTCATATAAAACTGAACCAAAATAAAAAATTTAGTGAAATTGCGTGGCTTGATTACGAAATGCATAAAATTTGTTCATAAAAGTGCCAGATATTAAGGAATAATCATTCATTATTTATTGATAAATCATTTGAATCATATCCTTTCATTGTTTCAATGTAGTAAAAAAAATATTGAAACTATTGTTGGAAAGTCGCGTCAATCGTTTCGAAAATCGATTCCAGCAGTCATTGCTATTCATCAGCATTCAATGTTTCGTACGTGCGACCTCGATGCGTTTTATATTGTAGTTGAAACAAAACGGTATTAAGATTTACTTACCAGTAAAATATAGGTCTAAATGCTGTGAAAGAAGAAAAAAAAACAATTCTTCATTTATTACGACACATTTGAGTCTTTCATAAATTCTTATTTCTGACGTCAGTGATAACGAAGTGTGAAAGATTCTTCATTTTTATTTGTCCATTTGCGATAATTTGAGAATAGTATGACCGGAATATAATGAGTGTTCGACCAATCGTCACCGGATACACGATTATGCTATTGAGAAATGATAAGAAGTACGCACAGAGTACAAATTGTCAGCCATTGTCGGTGTAAAAAGAGAAAATATGAAGAATAATACTGAGATTTTAGTAGAAAAAAATACATTTAAAAGTACAATTTAAAATTTTCAAACTCCCCAATTCCGGTTATTTGAATACAGCTGCATTAATTATACATTCACGTCACTTCGTTTATTTCCTTTACGACTAACGTACTGGTTTCCGTTTGACTAACCATACTGGTTTTGATTGTCCATCATTAGAAAGTTTTGACGCCCTGTTAATTATAAAACGTTCGATAGAAAGCGCCACAACTGTTTAGGCTTTTCTGTATGTTAAAAGAGAAAAAAAATAATAAATGAAGCAATGAACTCAGTAGATGAATTTGAGCCTGATGGTGAATGAGAATTAAAAATTACGGGAAGTATTGTAAATTCAGGAGGTTCAAGTACTGAATACAGATGAAGAGCTTTGAAATAGAAGCGATTGATTAGTTTGAAGGTTGCACGTTTCTTAAAGCTTGCCATATAGATTTCTTATCATTTATCAACATGAATGCAGCACTGTCATCTCATATGTGTCGCATTTATTTATCCTTCGTTACACTTGCGTCAGATTGAAAGACAGGTATTGTTGAATAGTACAACAATCATCTTGTTTGAATTTGTAATAGTATTTCTTGAATATCAATCATGTGATATTCATGTAGATGATAATAAAAAAATCAATTGTCAGAATTTGCTTCTAGGGAATCACTCCATCTGTGATCTAGATTGAATTCAGACTACTTGTGGATTATCAATGATACATTGCTTATGTATGTATTTATTGGTCCCTCGAAACGTGAGGAGAAGTCAAATCACGAATTGATCTAGCCTAACCAGCTGTTGAATGACCTCGGTATTTCACTGAGCTTTTTGATTATCGATTAAGGAAATTATCATCGGGAATTTAGTTGTTTCAATCAAGTCACTGCATTTCACATGAGCTTTTGTAAATTTCTGAATTAACTAGGCTTAGAAAGAAAAATATTAAGAGACGTTTTTGCAGATGTTTCTTTGATTTTTTTTAACGGAAAATATCTTTTGATAAATTTTTCTGATCCTAGTTCTTCACAAAAAATTTCAAGAGTAATTTAAACTTAAAAATTAATAAATTCTTGCATCAGTCAGGTCCGATGGATACAGTGATGTATCTCTAAAATTCAGGATATTTTGACGAATGAAAAATCCCTCGTAATTCTTGCAACAAAAAATAGTGAAATAAAAATGAAACAATGTACAAACTAAATTATCCAGTGAAAACAGTTGAATATTATGTGCTGAGAAAGCATAATTTCAAATCTGGTAAAAGCATTGGACTATTGCAGTGAGTGTTGTTGCTGTGTCCTATCACTTTGGATATATATATATAAAGAAAAGGAGAAAAAGGAAAGTGAAATCATGTTTGGTTCGACAGTTGTTGAGCCTCGTGAGAGGTTAGTTACATGTCCAGCTTCACAAACACGTCATCATCATCATTATCAGCAAATTGTTAAAACAACGAGAGTACATCACAGTTCAAGAAGTAGCCGTGTTGTTAGTGTTCAAGAAAAAGTTATAAGATCACGTCTTCAGCTTGGATATTCAACGCCAACCAACTTTATTAATCGGTATATTTTATTTTTCATATATAATTATGTGACTCAAAACAATATATATATAGTGTATTCAATAACATTGAAACACGCGATTGATCAATTTTATTGTCCTTGTATATTAAATTTGTCGATTCATTTCTCCCACTTAAAATCATTATTACACCATAATTTCATGTGAAATTAGACGTGAAATAAAGTTTTCGTGATGATCATTATGTGGGAGATATAAATTTACTATCATTTCAAACTATTAGTTCTTTATTTCTTACTGGGAGAATTGAAACAATGTAATAATCGTGGGGAATTTATGCAATCCTTTATTGCGGATACTCTTTGGCATTTACTAATATGAATAAACTATCATATCATTACCAGTTGCATCGATCGTTCAATTACTGTTCCCAATGGAACACAGCAGAACCTGAAGGCTGAATACATTCTGAAAAATAAAATCTTGCAATCTTCATTAACAGGGAAGAACGGGGCAAAATGGACCTACGTTGTAACATGAACAAGAAATTTTTTTCAGAGTGAAGGACTCCATGAAAAAATCTGAAAAAATTAGAGAAGATGCTCTGATCTACAGACATCGTTGGTGATTTTTTTAGAGAAATTTTGGAGACTCCTTCACTCTAAAAAAAAATCCTGATTCATTATGACGTGCAGGTTCATTTTGCCCCAGTCTTCCTTTGATATTAGAAGACAGTAAAATTTGAATACGCTTCTGTATTTTCGAGACAAAAATACCGACTCATTCTTTCCATTTTTCGAAAGATAATATTCCAACCAATATTGGATGTTTATTCAAGTGAAGATAACACTGATAGATCTACTAAATTTCCCTAATACTGTGTATTTAGTTTTTGATTAATTCAAGAATGAAGATGTCTGGTTTTCTGTCGCTGTTTGACACATCCAAGACCAATAATCCGTTTTACTCGCACAGATCTACTTCCAACAGTTGCCACAATTTGATGAACTCCGTTCATATCTCACTCTCCAAACTTCTTAATACCTATTTCCCTCTTCTCCTAGTACTGAATTCATCAACCTTCAAAAAAAAATCCACGTGTCTCTTTCTTTATATTCATATTCATCCTTATCACAAAACTCTTTTCAACACCTTCAACTCTCGTTCATTTCCACATGATGCTTTACATTCAGTCACTAATGAACGAGCTATTCTTCCATCATAATACTCTGATTACGTAACATATCTTTTATTTTTTTATTCTCCTACATTATACACAGTTCACTTGACTTTGCCTCTTTTTATTTGCATTCAGTTCAGCGTAAACTATAACAATGCCATTGAAAGTCCAAAAAAAAAGAAGATATAAAGCATTGGGGCTATTCATGAACAAATTTGTTTCCGTGATTTTTCAATAGCTCTGAAACAATGCAGAATAGCCGATTTTTTTTTTTTTTTCTCATTATCATTTTTTCCATCTAACTTTTTTTCAACCATCTACTCTATAAACTCGCACTATTATTCCTATCATAATTCTCCAATTTCACCTGCACGTGCACATCCATACTTTAATTAATATTCCAACTTTATCAATATCGTGGTAAAAGTAAATTTTTCGTAAACTCACTCCAAATAACCGCAAGCATAGCCTCCTTGGTTTTTTTTTAAATATTCGATAGAGGACATTGGAGTACCTCTAACTTCATTAGTTGAGATCGTTCAATTAGTAGCAACGTGGTAAATGTAGAACCACTATTCTCACTACCGTTGCTCTTTAACTACCAAGTGCTCTCCACACTTTATAATTGAGTATACCACATTGTAAAATCATGAGGACACGTTCTCAGGAATACCAAATACTTGCTACATGAAATCGTAATTTCTTGACACAAACTCTTGTCCTCAAAGTTGAGGGTTCTTTCAAATATATGAATGTCCGAAATTTTCAATTAAATTTGTCCCAATTCACTTGGTAAATATAAAACCGAACAGACAGTTGGTTGCCAAGGTCTCAGACATCGTCTATTGAATTCAATGGTCCTTTACGTGTACTGAGAGCCACGGAAAATCAAATACTGTAAAGACCCTCAGATGTGCTCTGGAAATTGTATCAACAGAGAAGAGTTCACTTCCGTTTTACAAGCGGAAACTCAATCATCTTTCGTATATATATGCCACTATTGCTCATCTTCTTTTTCACCAATATATATATCCCATGATGATACGATATTTATTGTCTCATGAATTTATCATTTCCTGCGTTAATACAACAAAAGATATGTTTTTACATTTTATTTTTCATTTTTTAATATAATGAATACTTTATGTAACGAACGGAAGTGCTTTGTTCGAAAATTTATATCTACCTTTGCTACATATTATTTAAGGATACATTTGTTATTCAAAATTTTACCAACAATAGCCAAATATTTGTGCTTATGAAGCATAAAATATTCGATAATTTTATAAAACTACTGTTGAACTCTACGAACACCTGAGCCTCGGACTTTTATGAAAATAGTATGGTCATGAGTCCACTTCTAAGATTAAAATATAAAATAGATTTTAAATAAAAGTTTATAATAAAAAAAAATAAAAGTTTATATAAATGTGAACAATTTGGCCAAATTTCGAGTCAATCAATAACAAATTAGTAATGACATACTGTTTTATTGGGGAAAATATGATCCAATGTGAAATTGCCACAGACGTAACTATGCTAATCGAAAGGCATTACTATTGCTGAAGCAATAATTGATGAATAATTAATATAATTCACTAATTCTTCTTCGAATTCACTTTTAATATCAGGACGAAAGTATTCAATCATGAATAATGATTCTTAGTGTTTTTTTTTCAACTTTTCTCTTTCTAGACACTGAACGACTCAACTGTCTCTTGACTATATTACTTTAATCTATTCGACGAAGATTCAATGAATCACTTGAATATTCACCAGGACACAAATGAAACCGATCAATATCTTCGAGAATAAAATTCTTTAGCTTCCCACGGATCCTTCAATATTCTTGAATTCATTGATCTAGCTTCTTTCAGTGGCTGCCATCAATATTTCATTTTTTCATTGAAGATTGTAGTTCTCAATGAATTGCAAAGAGCTCTCGAAACTCTTTTTAGCATTCAACGCTGGCCTTTATTTGACTTCTTAACCCACAACCTTTTCGAGAATTGAAGAAAGAATATGAAAAGTTATTCTTAGAAATTGAGATGCAGGTAAGAGCATCGGGAATCTAGTTAACAGGCTAAAAAAAAATTTCATTGGAAAGCTGATGTTCTTTCTCGGATATATTTGCAGCAATAGATATTCCCAGTATTTTCCTTCAATCTGCCTACGAGAACAATGTGTCTGCATTGATTCATTAAACAAGTTAATTGAATGACGCAAATACATATTATTAAGCAGCCAAATAGCATAAAAAGAATCTGACCCTCTGAATTACTCAGTTCATCTTAATCACTCGAATAAAGCCAACTTTCTGCCCACTAATCAGCTTCATTCATTCTCCCCTATCTTCATTTACATTAGCTTTCCTTGCGTAAGAATTGTGAGGATTAAAATGTGCGTCAAACCGTTATGCAAGAACATTGTAGTAGATTTAATTCATAACAACTCAAGTGTTTTTGCGTTATATATATATCTGTATAATTCTGGATATTGGTAACGGTAATGATGAATTCATGCACCATGAGTACATCTCAACTGGGACTACGGTCATTGGGCTTTATTTGTGGCTTAGTTGGAAATTTGAGAATTAGAGCATTTCACACGTTATTTGAATTATACTCATATTACAGACTGTAGCATTACATGATCTCATACCATGCGTATTGAAAAATATACAAAATGCCCTCAATTTCCTCTATTAACTCAATGTTAAAAGATGTTGAGTGAGTAGAGTGAATTCTTTTGTTGAAACTAATAAGTCTCCCCTTTATTTCCGAATGAAATTACTAAAAGAGAAGTGGCAACGCTGTGTTACATCAAGCTGGCGGGAAATTCAAATTCAAAACAGACAATACTACTGTATGGTTTTGTGATTGGCGAATTTTTCAAAATTTTTTTCCATGAAAGCTTCCATATCCGAAAAATCTCCTGGTTCATTTCACCTCGGTTCAACAATTGGTTTTGAGAATTTAACATAAACATGCTCTCTGTTGCCCCTGAAGGAGCAAATTATTTCAAGTAACACTATACAAGAAAGCTCTCAAGAGTGTATCCTTCCTTCCTGTTGAGAATTCAAAACAGGAAGGAAAAACGTATTGGATGCGTATTTTAGTGTGTTATATTATACGCTAAAGGAGTATTACTGACAAGGCTTCTGTGGCGCGTGTCCAAGTGGTGAGAGATACTCTCTCCAACAGAAACCCCATAGTGTGTCTGGGGTCCCTGGTTTCTCTCTCCATCACTTGACGTTTCAAGACCCCTGACACAAGTATCTTCCTCTTTTCTCTACTTAACTTCTTCCTCAAGCCTTCCTTCATTTACCTATACTTCCTCCTTCTTTTCTCGTATCTTTGTACTCCAGTCATTCTACTGGCTCGTGTATTGTCTCAGATGTTGTTAGATACTGAAGTGTACATCGTGCTTCAGAGCTTGAGCTATTTTTCGCTTTGAATACTTCTTTCATGAAGCACTGTGAAACAATAGAGGGGAGTCATTGACCTCTTGTACTTTTTTTTTCGCATGGATGCAGTGAGTGATGAGATAATCGATGATCAATTGCAGTATCTGCAGTAGTCTCGCTTTTTAAAATCGAATGGAAATCAATTTTCTCTTTGATATCGTGGACTGGAAAAGTTCAAAGGAACTACAAAAAAAAACATCTTATAAAAATTTAACTGTCAAAAGAAAATGAATAGCAAAGAAATATTCACTCATTTCGTTTCACCTCTCAACTACTGAATATTATATATTTTTTTCGAGAAAAGAGAAAATGTATTCACTTTACTTTTAAGCTCAAAAGAAATTGAGTTGCGGTGATTTTAGTGACTGCCTTTAAATTGAGGTACACACACACAGTGAATCACGTGTCTTGCGAGCATTCCGAAGAAAGCAGGTGTTCTCCAGCAGCCGTGCACGTGCCCGAAAACACTTAAAATCATTCCTTCTTCCTCTTCCATCAAACCCCAGAACTCCCTCATTTTTTTTTTCTCGTATCCTTCCAAGCAAAACAGATGTAGCTCACCAAATATCCAAAAAGATTCAACACCTCCAAACTCCTTCAAATATTCAGTTTTCTTTACTTATTCGTCAATTCATGACACACATAAATAAGCCTGCGGTTCAAACAAAATTCGATGATGAGAGAATCAAGACAGTCGGAGATAGCGATTATGGCTTATCTAATTCCGTTATTGCGGTTAACCAGTGTATCATTAAAGTTTCCTGGTTCACTTTTATTTCCACAGTGACGGAAGAGGTTTTTCGACCTTTTTCTCTTCTTTCATCATTATTCTCCATAACTTCCTCATTGTTAACTTCCGGATAAGTGGACATTTTTCCCTCGACATATGTGTAATAAACGTGGAAAACAACTTTCGCAAAAATTCTTTTATTTATGAATCTTATTCAAGAAACATGAGGTTCATGAAAAAAAATATAAAAAAAATAAGATGGAAACACGTGATATTACGACTGTGCTTGAAACGAGTCGAATTATAAGGGGGATTTTTCATCGTTAAAAAAGTGACGAGGCGCCAGGTGCATCCCGACGAAGGGTACCTCTCTTTCCCTCCTTTTTCTCTCCTTTTTCATGGATCCAGGAACGAGTACACACGTAGTTCGTGTGGTCTATGTGAGTATATATACGTGAAGCGTGCCAGCAGAGTCCTTATATCTGTGAACAGCAGATGTTTTCTCTTTGGTGTCTCATGGCATTATGCTGAGAAAGATAAGATGGGGAGAGGGCACTGAATCGTTCTCTTTTTTCCCATTCCCTTTCGTTCACTATTATCTGTGTCTAGAATTTTTTTCCCTTCATCTTCTGTATTTCAACAATACAAGAAGAAGTGAATGGAAAAAAAACAACTGCATAATCGAGCAGGTGATCATACTGGATCTCGACACTGCTCTTGAAAAAAATCATCTGCATTCTTCAAGTACACATGATAATGCTAGTTCAAATATACGAAACACGAAAAATAATAAATTTATCTTCATTGTACCAGTCCTGAGTGACATGAATAATATTGATTAAATGCATTTTGAGATAAGAAAAATGTTGAAAGAATTATAGCCGGTAGCGGATCCGGGCTAGGGCAATTAAGCAACTTCATTCTCTTTTCTATCCATGATAATATAATTTTAAAACAGTCTTTATTTTCTCTACTCTCCCATGAAAGCTAAATACTATCGTTACTATCTTGTCAGTTTGCGATATATGTTGACTTCCTTACTTTCATGTATGAATGAACTCTTTCCTCGAAACTTCGAAAACACCATTAAATCATTTTAAAATGACAGAATTTTTTTTTCAGTCTCATGAGAATAATATCAAATTGGATATAATTACACTATAATTTGAGATAAATTGAAATTTCACAAGTTGATAATTATCGATTTTCTTACTATTTCCTTCTGCTCAATTAATTTGTGGAAAGGTGTGCTGGAACATTCGGGCTTCTTCCGAAGTGATGCAGAAGAGAGGATGGCCCATGAAAAATATACCTGCTGGCACGCGTATAAAATATTCTCTTTGGAAACTCACAAAGGACTACCATAAGAAAAAAAAATACACCACCTTCGTTTCGTCTTCCCCACTTCGTTTCCTTCCACCATTATGGCAATTGGACTCCTGCCACTGAGACCCAAGAGGATCTTTTTCTTAGTGGCAGCTGCTCCCTCGTGTGCCCTCAAAAATTCAGTCAACTTGCTGCTTCAGGAACCTTCGGACGTGTCTCCTAGCTGTTATATTGAGTTGCTCTTAAATATTGAATAAGCGAGTTTCAATAATATTTATTTATCAGTTACATTCTCTGGAAAAACGAGAAAATTTGAGTAAAAAGTTTCGAATCATTTTAGTGAATTTTTTTTTTTTTTTTTTATAAAATTGTGGTGATCACAATGATTATCTGTATATCAGGATTTTTAACGGGGTATGTCTACTCTTTCCCTTAATTTCACACATACACACACAATTAATCAATATTTTTCGATGCGAATTACAATAGTTAAGGGTGAATTACTCTGAGTCATACAATGAATCATTTTATGTTGTATCGCGTCACTATGTGAATATTTTGACCACCTGGTGCGTTACAACGAATACCCACACACACACACACATACATATATATATACACAACCGTACAAGTACAAATTTAATTGTTGAGCCCTTTTGGAAACCACATGTGCGACAGGACAATGCATCCCATGCAATATTCGCTCCGAATTACGTTGTATTTCCATAAAATCCATCGAATGATAACAAACAAATGTGCAGAAAGTGAAAGTGAATGTATTATTGCTTGAAATAATAATTCATTTTATGCTTAAAATGTTAATGCTAATATAATAAGCGTCATATGCAACGCTCTCTCATGAAAGTTATTAGCACAGTATCAAATAGTTACAAAGTACATACGAAATTTGAATTCTCATCAAGTATATCCTCAACAAATATATGAATCTCATCTCGAATTAACACATGAAAATTTGTTCCTTAATACTCGCATTAAATATCGAAATTTCTATGATATTTCATGAGTAACTGCATCAATCTCTCGTATTAATTCTAACTCAGCAAAATTATTAGAGTGACTCGTCAGAATATACTGACAGTTATGATGGCAATATCATAGTATATGAAAATAGGGAAAAGCCTCTTTCCTCCCTTCAGGCTATGTATTTATTATACAAGAGATGCAAGCTCAGTCGAGGAAATTATGTTTGGTAATCATCGAGTTTAACCAACCACGTTATCCGGATATTGAGCGACCCCCCAAATTCATTTTCACATTGACGGAAGAGAGAGAGAGAGAGACATTTTTATGTTATCATATATTGCTTTTTTTTTCAATTGAAATTTCACTTGAATTGCTCTCAATATCAAATCTCTGTTCACTGCATCCAAATAATTCAATGATTTTTATCAAATTTATTTTACAGTTTTCCCCAAAAAATGGACCGACAAAGTCACAATACGAGCCTTGGTCAAAGCCACAGCGGTAGTACCCATGGAGTTTACTCATCTGGAAGTCAAACATCCCTATCGACTTCCTACATAACAGGCCAGTCATATATACAGGGACAAAATTATACGGCTTATCCTAGCCAGACAGTACAAATTTATCCACACACATATAATCAACCACAGAGTTATGGCACAATTGTACAGGGCTATGGGGGACAGCCACAGACTGCTTATCAGCAGTCACACCACAAGAAAGGAACAATCAGAAATGGAGATGTTCACAAACGATGCCGATTACAGACTGCGTAAGTTTTTAATTATTTAATTTAAATCTTCTTGTAAAATGAGAAAACAAAAGTAAAAAAAGTACTAAAAACGATGAAATATTTCTTTAATTGGTCTGTAGCAAATATTTTTTTGAAATAATTGAAAAAAATTGTTGAATTCAGTGGATTTTGTCGATTCAAACGAATCAACTGTTCGAATTTGCTGATTTTTTTTCATCCAAACAAATCATCCGAATGGAAACTCTTTGAACAAATAAAAACTCAGTGAATTCAACGACTTTTTTAATTATTTCAAAAAAATATTTGCTGAAAACCAATAGAACAAATATGCAATAGTTTTTACCATTTTTTTCTCTCAGTGTAGTATTTGCTGATGATATTGATGTTCAATTCAGTGTTTAAAAATATTCTGTAAGAAAACATCTCATCAAATTTTTTAATATGATCTTTCTATCCACAGCAGTTACGAGCTGTCTCAAGACCTACTGGACAAGCAGATTGAGATGCTGGAGCGAAAATACGGTGGTGTTAAAGCGAGAAATGCCGCCCTAACAATACAACGAGCCTTCCGTAGATACACACTGCTGAAGAAATTTGCAGCAATAACAGCAATGGCCAAAGCAGAAAAACGCCTGAGTAGAAATATCCAAGAAAATCCTGAGCGTACGAATGATCACGAACGAATGGTTTATCACAATCAAATTTACATTCAACAATCACCTCAGTCAGCAAATCGTCCCATGCCAATAAGAAGTATGTCTCTGCGTGAGAGAAGACACGCTGAAAATGCACCAATGCCAAGAAGTATAAGTGGCAGATGCGAGGTACAAGTAATGGGTCACCAAGTAAATACTGGTCATCAGCATCCAAATTATAATATCCATCAGAGTGGTAGACACACTCCATCTCTAGCGCCAAGTCCCTGTGCCAGACATCAGCCACCGCCAAGTCCTTGTTGGGAGACAAGCTCACAAGAGAGTGGCTCTAGTATTCATTATTACAATCCTCAAGAAACACTCTGTGGACTACGTCAAGAGACACCACCAAGAGATCTTCACAGAACTCCATGTACATCACCCTCAACACCACACAATCTTCAAGCACCATCAACTCACAGCTGGGGTAATAATTCACAATTGGTTAGTGGTGGACGTGGTTCACGTGGTTCAGCCAAAAAAATACCACCAGAAGTACCAAAACGTACATCATCAATGAGCTCACGTTCAATGGAACAAAGACACAATGGCTTGAGTAAAAGTGTAGAAAATGGTAGCTTGAGTTCTGTACAAAGTTCTGGTAGTGATTCAACAAATTGCGAGAGTTCAGAGGGTGATTTACAGCGTGGTTCACCAATATGGAAACACAAGGGTATATCAAGTTCACCAGAGCATCAAGAATGCCATACAGCTGAGAATAACAGTAGTATTGCTAATAGTAATAAAGATTTGAGTAATTCACATGCAGCATCTGGCTATCAATTGCCAATGATTGATCATACTGAGGCAATACCACAGGCAAGTTACAAAGTATCAGAGACTGTTAGGAAACGTCAGTATCGTGTTGGATTAAATTTATTCAATAAAAAACCAGAGAGAGGTATAATGTATCTAATAAGACGTGGATTTTTAGAAAATAGCCCGCAGGGAGTTGCTAGATTTTTAATTAGTAGAAAGGGTCTTTCTAAACAGATGATTGGAGAATATCTTGGGAATCTACAGAATACCTTTAACATGGCTGTACTGGAATGTTTCTCACATGAATTAGATCTTGCTGGTATGCAGGTTGATGTTGCTCTGAGGAAATTTCAGGCATACTTTAGAATGCCAGGTGAGGCACAAAAAATCGAACGACTCATGGAAGTTTTTAGTCAACGCTACTGTCACTGCAATCCAGATGTTGTTGCACGTTTAAGATCAGCAGATACTGTTTTTGTTTTAGCATTTGCTATTATAATGCTCAATACAGATTTACATACACCAAATTTGAAACCAGAGAGAAAAATGAGACTCGATGATTTTATTAAAAATTTACGAGGAATCGATGACTGTGGTGATATTGATAGAGACATACTTGTTGGTATATATGAGAGAGTTAAAGCTAATGAATTTAAACCAGGCTCAGATCATGTCACACAAGTTATGAAAGTACAGGCTACTATTGTTGGAAAAAAACCAAATATGGCACTTCCTCATCGACGACTTGTTTGCTACTGTAGACTATATGAAATACCAGATATACATAAAAAAGAGAGGCCAGGTGTTCATCAGCGTGAAGTTTTTCTATTCAATGATCTTCTTGTTGTTACGAAAATCCTTAGCAAAAAGAAAAGCAGCGTTACGTATACATTCAGGCAGAGTTTTCCATTGTGTGGAATGGTTGTTACACTTTTCGAAGTTCCTCGTAAGTTTACTAAATGTTTAATTAAATTGATAATAATTATTCTCAATTTCGTATTTTCATTTCTTTTCTTCATCTCTTCAAGATTTCGAGACATTTTATGGAAATCATTCTTTAAAAATTATCTTTCTTATATTCTTCCAGATTATCCATACGGAATTAGACTATCTCAACGTGTAGATGGCAAGGTTCTAGTGACATTTAATGCTCGCAATGAACACGATAGATGCAAGTTCGCTGAGGACTTGCGTGAATCAATAAGTGAAATGGATGAAATGGAGACACTACGTATTGAGACGGAATTAGAGAGACAAAAGAGCAGCAGAGGTACACGTGGAAGCTCGGAAAATCGAGATTCTGGTGTAGCTGATGTTGAAGTATGTCCATGCCCTGGTGCTTGTTCCGAGAGGTCAGAGGTCGTTGATATGGATTCGCAGTTGAAGAGATCAGCACTGAGTAATTCATTGCTCGATATTCACGAACAGTGTAAGAATGCAATAATCTCCCTCATTCTCTCCTACTTATTACAGTATTTGCAGATTTTTAATTGTGGAATATTCGAATTACAGTTGCTGGTGACAAGCCACAGAGACGTGGAAGCGTTGGATCATTGGACAGTGGTATGTCAATATCATTTCAATCGACATCAGCAAGTTCAATGAGCCAGGGCATCAAGCATCCTGGACAAGTTCATCCGGTGCACCAAGGTGCTACGATTCCAGGTGGTGGAAAAGGCTTGGCACAGCAGCCATCATTTTTAGGAGGCCTATTTGCTAAACGTGAACGTAAATTATCACAAACTGAAGAATCAACACCCTACAGTCGTACCACCGAAGTCTAAATTTATCTCAACAATTATCAAAAATGAAGATAATATTAATTATAGATAATTGCGAGGAATTAAGATTAAAGAGACGACTGGAGATACTCATTGACGATAGACATTAATGATTTTTCTCAATGATCTTTGATGCATCACTTCGATATCGAATAAGCATAATAAACGATAAAAAAATTGGGCAGGATCCAATTACAATTAAGAACTCTCTAATTATCTCTCTCTCTCTCCCTCTCTCTTCTTTTTTTTTTCGTTTCTTTCTTCTGGGAAGCACGTGCATAGTATTTATTGGCCTAATCGCTGGGCTATTTTTTATTATACGTTATTCATAAGATTTTAAAAGAAGGAGGGAGTTTTCTTTGAAGATACATTATCCAATTATGTAAATACTGATTTTTTTTAATTCGAGGGACTAAATTTGGGTTTTTTTTTAATTGATTGGTGGTACGGTAGAAATCATGATGAAGAAATATGTTGATTTCGCGAATTGAGTGCGTATTATTCATGATTGAAAAGGTTCACGTCAGGATAGGGTAATGTTAAGTGCAGCACTTGAGATAGAGCGATTATGAGAGAAATACAAATTAATATTTTAAATAAGAAAATACGTGCATTAATTCAATAATCATTGTAATTAACGAATGTACCAAAAAAAAAAGAAGGAGAAAAATTACATTGGTAGAAATGATCACGTATACAAATAATCATAAATTTCACAGAATAAAACATAAAATATAGAATGTTTTTTTTTTCTAAAATTCAAACATTTAAATTCACATAGTCAACTCAAATTTGTCTCCAACGTAAATTTAGCGAAACACATTGATCAATTATTGCGCTAACAATAAAATCTATTTATCATTAAGATGCTCCCTCTGAATTTGTATTTAAAATGGAAGAAAAAAAAAGGCAAAGCATTTTGTAAATATTTTAACCTTAGTATTTGTAATACGAGGTAGTTGAAATTGATAATTAAAACCCGAAAGTGGAAAATTAAAAAAAAAATCAACTAGTTGTAATGAAAAAAAAAAATTAATAATTTATGCGATGAAAAATGAAAAAAAAAAAAGCATTATAATGACGAGAATTTTAAATTTATGGAGAATAATGAATTAAACGGTTGAGATTTATTTACTAAAATTTTCAACATAAATAAAATTGATTATGAATTTAAATTGACAATACAATTTTAACGTATTGTTTATTAATGAATTTCAACCGTCCAAAACCTTGAACTCTAGTCTGTCTTGTCAATATACAGCTTCACATTTTTATTTATAGATTTATGTTTAGATTGAAATCATCATTTTTATCTCATTTTTTTCTTTGTAAAATACTAAGGAAAAATACATTAGTAAAAAAAAAAAATTGATGCATCAATAAAATTTGTATCACTTACATCACCTTTCTTTATTTTTCAATTTATGAAAAAAAAAAACAGTAATTAAGAATAGAATTCAACAATCGCGTCAACTTGTTCCAATGAAGAGATAATTAAGTACCATAAAAGACTCATTACACATCAAATTAAAATGAAAACTCATTCGCGAAGTAATTATGAAAAAAATTCTGTGATAACATCGTGATTGAAGACTGATTGAAACACCATGATGAGTCTTAATAAGTCAAACTATCAAATTTGGTCCTCATAAACATCAATAATGAGATGAGAGAAAAAATATCTGATTAAATTTTAACAGTCACACATCGAAATTCAAATCAATTAATTGTGAGTGGTATAAATTAAATAATAAAAATCAACAAATTGACGCGATTTCATAGAAAATTTATCTAATCATTGTTTCTAGATGGATATCGTGTTAATGCCAATGTCAAATTTTTTCATAATAAATTAAAAACAATAAACATCTTTCAAATCGAAGAAAAGAATAAAAAAAGAATTTTAAAAAATTAAGGAACAAAACAAATGTGTGTTCTGAGAGATAAATGACTTATTTATACGTCTCTATAAATCATGTACGCACTCTTTCAAGTTCGGTCTTATAAAATGTTACGAAAAACTGAGAAATAAGAAGAAAATTAACAAAAATTAATGAAAAAATCATTGTCATATCATTGCAAAAATACAAATTACCGAAAACGTGAGAGTATTCATGAAGCAAAGTCATTTAATATTTGCATATTCAGTCCTTTTTGCAATTTCAAATTCCCCTCTCCCGCATTGACTAAGTGACAATATAAAAAAGAATAATGTAGAACGGCTATGAAATTCATTATTAAAGAAAAAAAAAATAAAAGAAAAACAATGAAAAAAAAAAATTGATGTAATATACATAGATTAATTGTACATAATTGAAATATGGAGAATATACAATTTTATCGATTATAAATTGTACGAGTAATTGATATGTGGTTGTAAAATTCATAATCGTGATTTAATATTTGTTATGTGTAAACGTGTAACTTCTATTATTAATTTATGAAAATGGAAAAAAAATAAAAGATAAATGAATATTTTGTAGTCAAAATTTCTATTCATCTCTCTTGAATAGTTATAGGCCGAAAACTGTTCCAGGCAGCTGTTACACAAAAATGCTCATAAATACCTTGGAAATCGATATTTTTCAATTGAAAACCCTATGAATTAGTAGCAAATAATCTCATCTTTCACCTCCATTTGGAATTTTTACGTTATGATAAATAGAACCGAAGATTTTTTCAAAAAACTGAAAATTTTCAGAAAAAGGAAGGCTTTCACCCCTCTAAAATACTCAAAAAAAAAAACGAAATCGTCAAAAGTTCAAAAAAATCAATTCCGGCACTTGTTTCCTGCCTCAAATTTCCTCAACTTTCTGAAAAAATCATCGAAAACAATCTACCGCCAATATTTCTATTAATTTCGAGAGTTTTCCCTAATATTTGCCTAAAAATTTAGATGTGTCCATTTTACCCCTATTTGTTTGAATAACATAATTTATGGAACAAAATAAAAGTGTTTGAAAATTAAACATTCCCCAAATTATATCGACACACATTCGCTACTCCAAATTTCGCCGGAGTACATACTTGTCAGTATATGGCCCAATTTCAACGGAGAGAAAATAACACACCTATACGCATCAAAAGGGGAAATTTTCCGCATATTTCGAAATATACTACAGAACGAGAGAATTCCTTGGATGTCTCGACAGCCGCACCTTCATCATGATCAACATGCTGGGTGCCGATAACAGAAGTATCTATAGCCCTAAGCACCGGAGCAATGCTGGGAGCATTGGAATAACAGGCGAAGTCGGCAAAACAGCTCCTAAAAAATTAATTGAATCAAATCTTCTGATGCTAATATCTCTAGGCGAATCATACTCTGATTGATGGAACTGTATACCATTTTTTTGTAATAAATATTGCTTAAAGGTAATAAAGTCTAATCATCCATTACTGATCTCTTCCTTCTCCTCCCCTAATGCACCTTGAAACACTCCCAATGGTATAGGTTGGCAATTTTTATTGATTTTTTTTTTCTCCTCTATTGAACCGAAAGGGAGAATCTAAAATCATACATGACGATTTTTCGACTTTAAAATACTCGCCGCTTAATATTTAGAGAGAATTTTTCATCAGGAATTCTAAGTGACTGTTCGGAAATTTGAAAAAAAAAAAACAGGGATGTTCGGGATAACGAATAACGCACCCTTTAATGATAACGAAAAAAAGCGCATTAACAGCCACCAATAATCAATTTACCCATTATTCGATTCTGCAGATCACAGTGCGATCTGCCTTGTCGACCGAAAACTCCACCAACTATTACATCCTCAGTCGATGACATTACTATCATCTACATCGTATCATCTGCGGATAATTTCATAACTGAATTATTTGCCGATTATGGGCCAACCGATCCGGGAAAGTCCTCCGTTTCAACCATCGGTATGTTATTTGAATTTCGCCAATAGTCAGTGATACACTGACTATTATCCTATGTTCTTCTGAATTCAATTGAAATTTCATGACCTTTTTCTATTTCACGAAGGTGAGCTCTGTGTTGAGCTATTAGAGAATCACATCGATGTGAAGATGAACTACTTTTTTTTCAAATAAAAGTTAATATCAAATTTATGTTTTCCATGCAATTCCAACAGCATTTATGCCTGTTATATCCTTCTTTATGAGTAGTATCGTTTAAAAGTGCAAAATTGACGCAGGTTTTATGGGTAGATGGGACATTTCGCTATGAATAATTGCCGAGAAGCTGAAGAAAAAAAAAAATTCTTTTAAACAACGTGCAGAAAAATAATAATTTATGAAAAACCACAAAATTCCTGAATTTGTCATTCTTGTGAAAATAATCATTATAATTTTGTGACAATCAATATTATCGAAGAAATTATATAATGAGCAAATAACAAGCATTTCTTTCTTATTTGGAATGAAGATAAATCTCCATTCCAAATAAGAAAAAAATACCGATATCAGTAATCGCTTTTTCCTCGATTACATAATTTATTATGAGAACATTCACATTTTCCCCTCATTGAACATACACCTTAATGTCTTAACCATTTGAAGGGTGAAATGAGTACAAGCGGACAGACCTCAAATTGTTCTGCCGTTAGTAACGAAAATCCATGAAAGGCAAATCTTTCACCTATTTTTTAAAAACATAGACCATCGTTCGTAAAATAATCCATAACAGATTAATGATGCTCAATTTATTATTCCAATTCAATTTCGATTATTTACGAAAAAAAAAACATTCTATATAGCACGAAAGAATCAGGTAAAGTGTTACTCAGTCGTCGCTTCAATAATTCCTGTTCATATTGCTTATATTTTTATATTTTAATTGCAATAGCTGCTGTGCATTTGAGATATTATTGATTTTTTCATATGGAAGAGACGAGTGGGGATGGGTCACTCGATTTCGGACGGAGGACACATCTCAATTAAATATTTCGATTTTTCATGAATTTTTGAACAGAGAGAATTAAACAACCAATTTTTCTGTTATTCTCAACACTTTATGATTGAGATTACATCACGTTCAGCATTACCCGAGGCCACGACGAGGACGTATTGGTGCATAGGCTTTAAAGGAAGAAGCTAATACAAACACCTTGTAAAAAATAATGACATTCAGGACTTTTATGAAAATTAACACTTTTTCCTCCGCTTACCTTCCTTAGACAAACTTAATCAAATAAATAATGTGTCATTTTGAATTTCTTTTCTTTGTGCCGAATGGAGCAAAATAGGTCTGGAGGCAATATTATTTTTGAAAAATAATGTGTTAAAGTACTTTTTCTTACACTATCTCCGCATCTAATAATGTACTTTGTGCGCTCTTGTATCAAAATATTGAATAGGGCGTGTGAATAGCATCAATCAAATCAACTACCACAAAAAAAATTAACACACTATAAATTTAATACCGATTTCACTTTATATCAACGTCCAACACTGAAATTCACTATAGAACTACTCAATATATCCAAATATTGAGAGTTGAGTGAATCAACACACTTATTATTATTGGTGCGGTCATGGAGTATCACTTTACCAAAAATCATTTTCTTAAAGATTTTGAAGTGAAAAAAAAAATTGTTCGTAACATAAAAAAATGATTTTTGTGAAGATTCTAGACTTTTTACAAAGTAATCACTTCACTGATAATCATCCCGCATTCGAAACACTCCCTTCATAAGCCCTCTATTTATTCATCAGACGAATTGATTATTTTCAATGAATAATTTCATTCTAATTTATTTCCCCTAAATAACTTAATATTCCTTGCTCCCCATCTACATCAAATATGGCATCAATTATGATTAGATTAAAATCTTCCATTCGAGTAATTATGAAAATTTAACTGATTCAACAATGACAAAATGATTTTAATCGCACATCCATTAGCGTTCTAAAACCCTCGAGATTGAAAATTGTTACTACAAAGACTCCTTTCAGATGCAATTAAAAAAAATCTGTAACCGCTAGTTGACCACTCGTTCCCATCACCTTCAATATTGCCTCTATATTCATTATGGTCAGTCTGGACATGCCCAGAGTATCACCAACCTGTTACGTATTATATTAAATATCAATAACGGCAGGTGTCTGTGCGAAATTTAAAATTAATTGGGCATGAATTATGATATTGCTTCTGAGTATAGTTCACTTCATCAACAATCAAAAAAATTATTGAAGTTAATTAATTTTTCTCCAAATCAGACCATGAAATTCCTAAATCCAAAAGAAAATTTACAAACAAGAAAGTGATTTTTTTAAATTGTTATTGAAAACATATTGATTTTTTCTAATCACAGAGATAGTTTATGAAAGAAAAGGAAAATATCACTGAAATTCGAATACTGTAGAATTTCAATGGATTTGAGTTATCATTATTCGATGGATTTTTTATTGCGCAAACTGTAGGGAGAAAGAAAAAAGCAGTGAAGGACTTTTTTTTCCGCTAGTATGACAATTTCATGTGGCAGAGAAGTTTCGAGTGTGTTGCCATCTTGCAGCTTCACTCGAAAACACTAGTAGGCAATACAAACTGAAGAACAATGCTCATGTTCATTTTTTCCTTTTCTCTGCGTATGATACTCCCCTCCATTCTCCCTTTCTCGTCGTTAACTATAGAATCTATAGTTATAGGGATGTTAAATGACGGTCAATCTAGAAATGGACCGAGTCAGTTGTTAATTGACGGTTTGGTGACAATTCCTAACTTGACCGCAAAGGCTGGAAACTGATCGTCAGGTATTCAAATGGTCAGTCAGAAGTAATAAATGTCAAAATCCATCGAAATCGATGGAATTGAATTACCAAGTGGTTTTCCGAAAAGCCTTTTCCAATTAAGAACTGATTTTAGTCTCGCCATAAAGATACAGGTTTCATTCAGAGCCAATGAATAATGGGGGAAAAAAAAGAAAACAAGTAAAAAGTTTCAGCAGAGCAGGTTGTGTTATCACTTTTTTGCAGGGATCCAAATATACACGATATTTTTTTTTTTTTTTTTTAGAAAATGTGTTTTTAAAAACTGTATTCTGATTACCGGACAATAAACGTTTTGAAGAGAAGAAAATAACAATTGATGCGTCAATTATGTTCACGGAAGACATGAAAAAATAAATTCATTTTCAGAAGCCATTCAGTATTTAGAATTTTTCCATTGAAAAAACTGTAATTAAGCTACCCCATTCAAAAATAAATACGCAAAGGCGATTTTGAAATTTAGCTATTTGAATGAAAAATATCTGTCAATCTTTTCTTTCATAATTTCTATTGTCATTTTTGGATGAATGTTATCTTCTGTGCTACAGTAGTTTGAAAAAAATGGAATATGATTATTCCACTTCGAAAATCACGCCTCGGTCATTATTTTTTTACTAAAATGGCCAGTAATTGACCTTGGGTAATGCAAAACGCGGTGATAATCTCAATTCTGTAGTTTTCGTTTTATGGGTTATGCTTCCCAGGAAAAAGTTGATTGTAATTTTCTGAAAATTTTGATTAAGACGTTGTTTTGGCTTCTCACTGCGTGACTGACCCCTAGACAATCGAAATACACCAAAAAATTTCATTTAACTAAGTACAAAAAAAAATTATTTTAGGGGCAGCTTTCCTCGATCAATACCTTTTAGTGGCTTTTGTAGAGGAGATGTGCCCTTTCCAAAAAATTAATTTTCTCATGATTTTCTTCAACAATTTAACTTTTCACAGTCAATTATCATATTTTATAACATATTAAACTAAATTAATCAAAATATCTCATTCAGTCCGTGCATGGAATGAAAAAATGTTCCAATCCGATGAGCTTTTGCAGACTAATCCTAATGTTTTCCTCATTTCAAAAGAATTAATTTTTATAATCACCCTCTTTTCATTCCTTTTATCACGAACCCAACAGCAAAAGAACATATTTTCCCTATCTACTCACTACACATACGACCACTGAGCTCGCAAAATGCATGAATGAGTCATTAGACTGAGCAACGAGAAAAACGAATAAAAAACCTCTTTTTTCTCTCCGGAAAATCTCGTGGATTCAATGAGAAAAAATCATTCCAATAAAAGAAAATAATATTCCCTTCAACCAGTGCTATTATTCAGTAAAACCAAAAGCCCAGATTTCTTCATGCACAATTTTTATTTTTACCCTCTAGTTTGAATTAATAATCGTAATTAGTGCCAGTGAATTCAAACATATTTCCTCGACAAAAAAAAACCAGGAAAAAATTTATAATCGTTACCATTAATTATTCCTAATCAGTTTAACTGAAATAAATGATTGACATTATTTTTCTCTAAAACCCTGTGATTTTTTTTCAGCATTTCAACCTTCATTTTTTCACGGCAAAAATATCCTCGTTATTTCCCTCAAAAATTCCACCCCCCCCCCCCTCCCCTCCCATCACCAAGTTTTCCCTCGACTCCTCGAAACTCGTAGAAACCGTTGCTTAATTCTTCCGATGCAGTATTAGAGAGAAAATTGCTCAATTCGATGGTAATCTGACGAATAACGGCAGAAAATCATGGCAAACGTCGGCAGTAAAACGAATACTGGAGGGAAAAGAGAGAGAGAGAGAGAGAAGCTTCACATGTAGGTGTTGGACTGTTGGGGCTAGCGATGAGAGGGAATGGGTTTTGCTGGAAAGAGAGGGTGGGTGTATTGCACGCTCACGCTAGCTCTAGCATAAATATTCCCCTTTCTCTCTCTTTGGTCTCTCCACTTTTCGTGCATCCGAAGCCGCGATATGCCAACGAAAGTACATATAAAACACACACACACAAACACACATGTACATACCACTGGTGTATTATCATTTCTTACGGTCTCCAGACACGACAGCAGTGTGATTTTCTGTCTAACTCGAGTTTCTCTCGGTTTCCTGTGACCCCCATAGGCCTCTTTTGAATATCACCATGCATTTATTCCCTCAATTTCTCTTTTTCACCACCACCCCTCCCCCCTCTCTCTCTATATATATGCACTTGCTAATACCTGATCATCGTGTTCCTCTTCATTCCACTTTTTTATTCATTCTTTTATATTCATTCCTCTATCTCAATCTGCCTAACATGGAAAATTACGTAATGATCGTTTCGTTGAAGTATTGTTGGATAATTCTGCAATTGGTGTAACAACGCGTGGTGAACAAGCACACAGGTGAAAATGGCGCAATATCAAGGGATTGAGGGTGAGAGAGTTGTGCCTTGATAGAACTATCAAAGGGAGTCAATCGTGTATGTATATGTGTGGGTGGGTATGTTTATGTGTGTGTGTGTGTGGGTGGTTAGGTGCAGGAGAACAGAGGGAGGATTAGATTATAATCGTGAATAACACATCATAAATGTGTGAATAGTTGTTATATATGTTGATGCTCTGAGGAAAATTACCGCGGGATATTATCGCAATTCATGATTCATGATGTATTAATAACTTTTGATTAATGAATTTACTATTTATTGTTTATGTTTTTAATCTGATTAGGGTAATAATCAGTCAAATAGCTGTAGTGAGTCTAGTGTATATTTGAAGAATAAAAGATTTGAGTTGATGATAAAATTGTAAATTTTTATCACTGAATGACCGATTATTTGTGTCTAGAGTAAATTCCTTGGGTTAATATCGATTTTTTCCTTACTGATTTGTACTCGAGATAATAATATTGAAATAAACTTTCATGATTATTATCATTTTATGTCTGAATTTTCATCTATAATTCATGTATTTCTACGATTTTTTCCCAAATATTGGAAAAAAAATTTGGCAATTTCGTTGTTCTTTTTTTATTTTCCTGAATTTCATTTCAGGATTGACAGTGATTTGTTTTTATTACGATAGAATGATAGAGATAAAATTTTGTTCTGAATGAATATTTGTATAGAAATCTTTGAAAATATGCATTTGACGTTGAAGATATCTTTTATTTTCTTTTTTTTTTATTTATACACATTTTTTTTCGCCTCTCGTAAATGTCTTGATTCACTTCGAAGGTGTCAATCGAAATCTAGATAGTCGTAGAAGGGAGAAAAAGAAAGAGAAATAGAGAGGAAGACAGAATATGTCTGAGAAAGTAGTAACCATCGTCGGTTGGTTCGGCATGTCTCGCGATTTGAGAGATGTACCGTTTCGTTTCCCATTCTTACTCGTTGGATGCACGTTTGCATTCTGTAATTGACAGCCCTCCCCACCCCCCTCCCCTCTTCTCATCTACTTACTACATACTAGAAATTTTCTTATCTTCGGTAACGTCATTCTGCTTTTTTCTTTTATCACAGTAAAAATAATAATAATAATAAAAAAAAAAAGAATAAACAGATGAAAGAAACGAGTGATACAAAGTGACAGAATGACGAAACAATTTTTATCTTTGTTTATTTTTTCTTTATTATTTATTTTTTTCATTTCAAGGTTCAGCGGAAGCCTGAAAATCTTTACGAGTTTCTGCATAATTGAGATTTCGTTTACTTATGCATACGAGATTATCACGAATATATTGAAAAATTAATTGTTTTGATCAAAGTGGTAGAGTTGATGATTTTTTTTGGGGGGAATTATAGAAATAATGAAAATTTTTAATACATTTTTAAAATCTTACTTTATCTGTTTCCTGAGATTATCTGTTCTAAATCTATTTGTTCCTCCTTTTAATGGGCTGAATGAACAGAGCGGAAGGGGAGATCACGTAATCGGATTAACAGAGCCTTTTAAGACATTTAGAGAATTTCCTACAAATTCATTCATTTCAGAGATATTTGTAACTAAAGGACTTGACTTCAGCTTTATTGTTACTTTATTAATCGAATGAAATATCGATTTCTTCACGATGAATGTTTCTATCTCCATTCTCTCTTCTGAAAATTGATGAAATTGATACGAAAAATGCTGTATTCAATATTCACCGGATATCTATTAATATTAATCTATTACTATTATTTAATCACATCAAATTCGATCAACGCCTTGATTTTAATTCGGGAATTCTAGAAGATCACTTCTCACAAATCGAATTTCCTTCATTAATTACAAGAAAAAAATGGGGCATTTGAATAACTCAATTATTCTTCATATTTCATTATATCACGATATTTTCAAATACTTCCTAATGGAACTATTTACAAAAAAAAAACATGTGTATTTTTATTTCAGTGAAATTTATTAAAAAGTACGGATCAACTTATAAATTTAATGTAGCAGTCGATTGTAGAATTGGCCCAACCCAGCAAGCACGTGGCTGGTTAACCGCTTGAGAAAAATTCAAGCGAAACTATTAGTCCATGAGAGTAAGAAGTCGAAAGAAACTATGTAAAAGGTGCCTTCAAAAATTGGAACAGCTGTACAAAATGAGAGAATAAAACTACAGAATTAAATTTCTTTTTTTAGGCAAAAAATTACTGAGCCATAGTTTAAATTTCGAACTTCAAAAGTCCGAGGACAAGACAGATAGTTTGGTCACTGAAGAGGCGTCGTAGTTACTGCAAAAAAAAATTCCACCATGTAGGAATAAAAAATATTAATTGAATAATTAAACTGACAATATATGGATACTCGTTGGAAAGTCCACTTGGGATACTAATCCAACATTTCCATGTGTCCCCTCGAGATTCTCTGGTTTGTACCATCGTTGGACACCACTCAGTATCCTCCAAACTCCGTGTGCTATTGACCTACTTGAAGCATATCATGTACACCGTTAATTGTCGTCTGAATTTGAGTGATAGTCAGATTGTCACTCACTTCTTGTTTTCGTACGTTAGTGAGACACCTCTCAAGCATTAATTCACGATTCAAACACTACAAATTTGTCGTTAACCACCTCTCCTCTTTCTCCTTCTGTCTCCCTTTTCTCATGCTGGCTCCAGGTATCATTAAGTGATTACGATAACGTACGATAATGATATTAACATTAAACAATGAATTTATTTCGCCATTTTTTTTGAGTATCTTAATTTATTTTTAATTTGTTGATGTTAATCTAGTATTAATTTCTTTTTTTTTTTTTTTTTGGTGACAGGAGCTTAAAAAATATTTTCCTCTGAGACAATTGAATCATCTGTAAACAAAAGAAATGGAAAGTTTAATTAATTCTGTTGATGATAAAGATTTTCTCACTCAGCTTGAAATCTTATCAGTTACTCTCTTTCACTTACATCAACGTTTTAGCCTCAGAATGGATACAAGTTAGTGTTATTCCAATTGTTGTATGTGCAAGTAAGGCTTCTTGAAATGTCCAAGAATCCAGAGAAAGGAAAATATCTTACACCAGATGGTTCAAGAACCTGGGAATATCTTGCTGCATTTGCTTGTAAGTTATTGAAACAATTATTTTTCGATTGAATTCCATGTAATTCGTCAGTTAAGTGATGGAATTGGATTCATCGATATGAAGGCTCATGTATTCCTGCAGGCAATGGAAACTGTGTATTTTTGAAAAATTATTACAAAGTTTGTAAAGTGAAATGAAAAATAAATTATTGGTTCAACATTTTTATTCATTTTTCATCCATAAGAAAGAAAAGGATCTTCTGTTAATATTCACATTTTTGTACCGGTTCAAAAAATGTACTTCTGATCAAAATCATCGCGCTGCCTCGTTGGTATGATGACTCCACCAAAAGTTATTGAATCTGCAAAAGAAATCTAGTGAAATAATACAATAGTTAGAATCTGATAGAGGAATTTTCTTAAAGAATTAAGAAATTACTGTATTTTGAACTTTAAAATGCAATTACAAACAAATTAGTGTTCATTAATTTATAAAAAAAAATGCCAATGAAAAAATCGAAAGAGAAACCTCTCGTCAGGCTATAGAGAAAATAATTATCAAAATTAATTTAAAAAATAAGGAAAAAAATACTAAAAATTGACTGTGAGACAGAATTTTCTTTTATACTTGGAAAATTTTAATTTGATTAATTTAACGACAATAATGGAATAATTGAATCAACTAAGAAAATTCCTTCACTCGACGCGGCCCGGGTCAAAGGCCGTCGAGGCTCGATTTGACTTAAAATTTTCATTTATTGAGTGCCATTCAATTTTAAGTTATTTTGCAATTTCTTATCCATTGGAAATTGTAAGGGTACGTGAATTCTCAAGGAAGTCCAACCGCTGGCCATGTTGAATAAAAATTGTTAGATAATAATGAAAATAATTTATTTCATGATAGTTTGAGTCATTACCTATACTATTAAGAAATTTCGATTAACCTTAAGATGTTAATTTTAGAGTATTGAATTTTTAAAAATTTAAAATTTTTGAGAGTCTCATGGGAAATCAGGATTTCAGCAGTTTCCTTTGAATTATACTATCATTCGCCGTTTAGATGAGGTTGAAAGGAACTAAAAATTAGCTGGATGAAAAAAAATAGTAAAAAAATTTTCATTTTAAAAATTCAATCTTCAAAAATTTACCCCATAAGGTTAATCGATATTCTGCGATAGTTTTATGCAGCATGGGCAGTGACCAGACATCATTAATTTCGACTCAGCTCTCTGATAGCATGTGCAAATGTGATTAAAAAGAAAAAAAAATCACAAACATCAATGACTATTTAAAGTAATTACACAAAACGAATGATTTTTTTCAGGTTCACTCCATGCATTTTGCATTGGCATTCTAATAGGATGGATATCCCCAAGTTTGATTAAATTAAATGAGCCCGATTCACCAATAAAAATGACTGTCAGTGATGTGTCAACAATGGTAGCTGCTAGTGCACTGGGTCATGCAGTAGCTCCATTTGTAAGCAATCCATTGATAGATAGACTCGGAAGAAAGACTACAATATTCATCGGTGGTATACCATTGATTATAAGCTGGGCTCTGATTCTAATTGCCAAGCACAGCTGGGTAATTAAATTGATAATTAAATTAAACATCTCAATCTTCATCAATATAAGATGTTAATATTTACGTACAATCGATTACATTGTAGATGCTGATTGTAGCAAGATTGTTGGGTGGCCTATCAATTGGTGCAGCTATCTGTTCAATTCCAATTTATCTTGGTGAAATATCTTCAGTACACTTACGTGGTACTATGAATTCAACATTTGCCGTTATGATGAATATCGGTATACTCTTCGCTTATACAATTGTACCATATTTATCCGTAATAATGACAGCACTCACATTTTTAACAATCACAATAATGGTACAAATAGCATTATGGTTTGCTCCTGAATCACCGTATTATCTCACAATGATTGAACGTCCCGATGATGCAGAATTAATGCTCATCAAATTACGTGGTAAACACGATGTTACAGATGAATTTGAACAAATTAAAATGACAGTTATTGAAGATTCAGCGAGTAAATTGAGTATGGGTAGATCATTGAGAAGTTTATTGACAATTGGAAAGAATTTACGTGCATTGACTATAATAAATTTGTTTGTTGTAAGTCACCATTTTGGTGGTCTTGTTGTACTTATTTTTTTTACACACAAAATATTTGCAGCAGCTGAAAGTGTTATATCAAATAATTCAGCATCAATGTTGATTGGTGTAACGAAATTGACATCAGCACTATTGTCAACATTTTTAGTTGACAGAGCTGGAAGAAAACCGCTGATACTCATTGGTGGTATTGGTGCAGCTCTGTCAAATTTTGCTATTGGCGGATATTTTTATGCCAAAGAATATATGCATTTAGATGTTAGTGATTATTCTGCAGTACCATTAGTAGCAGCAATGACACTTGTTTTTTCATTTAATATAGGTCTTGCTAGTATGCAAACTGTACTGACATCAGAAATATTTTCAACTGATGTCAAAGCAATAGGCTCGTGTTTATCATCAGTATCTGGTGGTGTACTTGGTGCTATTTCTGGTAAAATGTATTTAATTGTTGTTGAATCATGGGGATTTGGGCATTCTATTCCATTTTTAAGTTTTTCATTTATTGTTATAATGTGTACAATTGTAATACTTCATTTAACACCAGAGACTAAAGGTAAAACATTCATGGAAATACAAAATATTTTTGCCAAATAATATTAAATTTAATTTGTTTTTTAAATATTTGAATGATTTTATTTTTTATTTAACATCGAATTTTCATTATTTTATTCGTTATCATTGAATTAATATTTGAATTAATTTTATTTTTAATACCGGAATTCATTACTCTTCATTAATTCTGGTGAAGAGTGACTGGTATTAGAGTTCAGACTGATATGAAAATTTTTATATAAAAAATATCTAGGTATCGTCATTTTAGGAGAATAATAGTTGATTGATCATTCACGAATAAATATGAATTAGTTTTCTTTTCTCCTATTTTATCCCTTCAATTTTATGGAATTTTTTTTTTTTTTTTTGATGAATCACCTTGAGCTGCCAGTGTGTGTGTAAATACTCATTATGAAATATTTACGACTCTACAAACTTGGTACTCTATTTACCTAGAATTACTTCAAGGAACCGGAATGATAATTTTAATTCATTAATGACTGTTAAAAAAAGCTTGATAAGAATTCAGGCGACGCTAAAGAGATTTTGAAACAAATAAGATTAAAGAAAAAAAAAAATGAATTGAGTGAGAAGTAAAGTTTTTTCCCACTGCCATCTACTATCCTTATAATCTTAAAATCACTATTCACTTTTACTGAAATGACTATTGGCAGAACCATTACTCGACCAGTAAAATTAGTTCTTCACGATGTGAAAAAGGATAAAATAAAAAATAAAGGGGGTTAAAGAAGAAAAAAAAACAAAATTTCTGGTATATCTAGCTTTTCTCCAGCTACGGTTCGATCCACTTATCTTACTTTATACCTGAGATTAATAGTACCTTTTTTTCTCTCTTCCCACTCTCACCCTAGAAATCCAATACTTTTCTTTATCCCCCTCTTACCTTTTTTCACTCCTTCAACAAAACTTTTGAAACAGATTGAAGAAGTATCAGTAAAGTTTAATATTTTTCTCCCATACAGAATACAATTTATTTAATAGATGAAAATCATATACATATATATATTTTCACAGTATCTATGTAAATATAATGCAATTCAATTAGAATAGAATAGAATAGAATAGAATTTATTTCTGAGTTACAAATTCATTTGTTTTACATCCTCCCTCAGTCTTGCAATTCAATTAAATTTACAATCTATTATGATTGATAGTAATTATGTCTAATTGAGATTAGAAATGAGGTGCTTGCGTTATATTCCGCTTCGGCAGTGAAAAAACCAAATATATATGCAAACATTCGACTATTATATGATTAAAAAACAGTTAATATGATGCAGAAATGATAAATTATTATTCAAGAAACAGGAATTCGATCATTTTTCCGGATATTTTTTTTGTGAAACTATTGTTCTTTTTCAGAAACTAAGCGAAATAGAACGATTTCGCCTAAATCTTTTTTCGTGACACTTGAAATTCTTAAAAAAATCGTCTTCAGATGAAGAAAGCGTATCTCCATTGTTTTCTGAAATATTTTCAAATCCGGAAGAAAAAATCGACCCTGTAAGAAGAAAGAAATTCTACACATGTTGTTGAAATTGATTTCTTTCTTCTCTAGGTGAATCATAAACTATTATTTCGTCAATGTTGCTGCATACGTCATTCAAAAGATATCACATTTTGGTAATTACTTCAATGAATTAAGTCAATTTTTTTTCAAATTTTGAACTCAAAAGATCTCTCATCAACAAAGGCAGAACTCCCTCGTAAAGTAACCAGTCTATGGTTGACTACAGATTCATTTTTTTCTCAATAATCTCCTGAAATCCTATCATGAGACATAATGGAGTACTGATGAATTCAATGATGGTCCTTCAGTTTAATCCAATCATCGATGCATAATACCAATATTGGAATCTACTGGAGATCAAAGGTCATTAGCGATGGCTTTGATCATTCTACTGAGGAATCGAAAGGGTTTTACCAATGTCAATGATATACGACTGTCAATCACTGTCTTGAGTCGCTCAGATTATCCGTCAATGTAATTCAGCCGAGACAGAGGATTTCCGCAACTGTATCACCTGTGTAGGTTTCAGCCTGAGTACTGAGAAGGTAAAGGTGGTAAAGTGGGAAGTGAGACAGAGGGAATAGACAGAGAGATGAGGAAAGGCCGCCCATGGTGTACAAACACAGATATTCAGGGCAAATTGTAGACAGCCTATATGAGGTAGATCCTGGAATCTACCAACTAACCAGCCTAATACCACGAAACCTCCCAAACGTTCGTATATATATAACTAGCTGGCATGACCCTAGCGTTAAGTACACAATTGTATCATCAAATCAAACACACTAACGATCAGTTTGCCACACTGACAAACGTTACTATCTGAATGTGTGTCTCTCACTCACTTCCTCTTTCTGGTAAACAATAACGTCACAATTGTGAAAACATTTTGGTGAATCGTGAATAGCAACACTTTGCTGTTCCCACGAAATATCATTTTTCCCCAGAAATCAGCATTGATGATTTGGGAGAAAAAAAAGTTGATATAACGGAGAAACTTTTTAATGGGTGGTAAATAATTGTCTTAATTACAAAATTTTGTGTCCCCAGAATTCCACTGTAATGGAGATTACTCTCATGATGGTACATAACCTATGGGGAAAGAGATGAGTGAAAATTTTAGTACTTCAAGTTCCATCAAGCTGAACTTATCGCATTAGTCTACATCCTTGCAGGTGAAATGTCGAGTGAATAAATGTAGAATTCTTGGATAGTAAACTCCTCTCATTCTGAAAAGTTTGACCAGAATTTATGGAAGTCATACAATATATATACCCACTTGTACCTTGTGGAAATAAGTTAGAAGTGTTGAACGTAGGGTCTTTCCAGAAAAGTGAGATAATTTTCTTCATTTTCACGTTGATATCTCCCTTGTCATTAAAAGAAAAAAAATAGATATCTTATGAATTAGTGTATTACATCTTCTGGAAGTAGATAGTGTATTCCAGCATGCAGTCGATGAATAAGAAAAAAACTGAGGATTTGTAATTCAGTTTTAAATTAATTACTGATAATTTGGAAAAACGTGCTTTAATTTATCCGGAAACATAATGAAACTATTTGAAAGTTATATGTTCAGCTTGAGAATATAACTTTTTTTTTAGTCATCATAAAGTTTCATGGCTGATTTGATCATTATTCAAATATTTATAGTCCAAAATTTCATCATTACTGTGAAATCCCGCTCATTATGAGAGAATCAGGATTAAGCTTCGAGTAAAAAATAAATTGAATTTTTTTACCATCATAATTTTATGGACGAAAGCTCACGAATAATGGAGAGTGCAAAATTTACGCATTCATCCATTGAGCACAGAAAATTTTTCTTCAGCTCTTCTACCTTGTCCTATATTCACTTTTCACAGTGTAACTGCACAACAACAGCATGAACAAAAAAGAAGCCTTATATTTTGATATTAAAGCTAGCGTGAACAATTGTCAGCAAGTCAGCAAAGAGAAGTCAGAAATTCCCAGTGCGCCGTGTATTTTACAGACTGTCTCAGCAACTCATCTTTTCACCAGAATGAATGGTTCATTTTCCAAGGAAATTCGACGTTGTTGTTTTATCCTTGTATTTTCCTTATATTTTTACCCCTCTTCTAAAACTATAGAATCGTCTTGCGCGCTAGGTCGGGGAATTGAATGGATGAATCCTTCATTTCTCTCTCTACTAGCCGGAAATTGAAGAACGACTGAACTTAGTGAACTTGTCTTCATGCTGACAGCTCAATAGTGTTGTTTGTCGTTGAGTTTTTCTTATTGTTGTGAGAATGGTCAATCAATTGGAAAATGACTTTGTTAAAATGATCCATGTAACGGCATTTTTGTTTTCCATTTGAGGAGGTGATAACGGGGGAATTTCTCTATCGCGTAGTTTTTTTGGTATCTGACTGTCACAAATTCTGAAATTGGTCAGATCTTCTTTTTTATATTATTTCGACGTCGCGTTTTCGACACCTTAGATTGGAGTATTTAACGACTGATCAAGACTTTTTGTACTGGTTAGATCTCACCAATGTCACCGACGGGGATCGAACCCGAGCCTACCGCGTGTGAATCATTGACTATATCCACAGCGCCAGACAATTGGGCAGATCAAATTGCAATTCTGGGAGAAAAAACAGAAACTTATGTTTCTGTAAAAAAACGTGGCCAAGTACATGTTTCTGAGAATTCCTCTCTTAGAAAAAAAAAATCTGATAATTCGGAAGAGCCAAGATTTTGAATTATTCCGCGAAGGTTGACGAGAAAGAAAAGAAATGAATACGATCAGATGGGAGATTTTTCGGTAGGAATAATCAGAAACTAGGCCTTTTCGCATCCGCATTCGAATTAAATCAATGACGAAAATCGAAAAGGCCAAGTTTCTGATTTTTCCTACCGAATAATCTCCCATCTAATCGTATTCATTTTTTTTCTTTCTCGTCAACCTTCGCGGAATAATTCAAATTCTTGGCTCTTCTGAATTATCTCATTTTTTGTTTCAAAGAGATTCTATGCACTTGAAATCAATCAAACAAAAAAATCATCAATTTAACTGTTAATGTAGCCCTGGATGGAGCTTTTTTCAATGAACAAATAATTTACTTTTGAATTTTTGATGGAAAAAGCACTAGTTCATCGTTCATAAAATAATAGAAAAGATCGAAGTTTACAAAAAAACATTCCTTGATCAGATACTATACTAATCATTGAACTAATGATTCTTTCGTTTGATTGATTTTAGATGAACCGGTGAAAACTTTTCGATAATTACTATAAAGTATTACTTGTAGGACAGAATCCAATAAATATGGCGATAACTTGGTGCGTAAAATAGTACACTGAATATCAATAACTCGATATAAACTGTTATATAAAAAAAAATGAACTACTGAAAATTTTTTGCATTGAAAATAATCATTTTTTCATACCGCCGGCTCCCACTAACTCCTCAGGTTTCAAGTTTTCATTAGCAATATGATTGTCTTAAAATTAGAATGGAAAATTACCATGAATAATTTTTTTGTAAAATTAGAAATGATAATTCTTTCACTGTCTCTCTTTCTCCTCTCTTTTGAGTTTTTTCTTTCTTAAATCTCGATGAAGCCTCTCAGTGTTTCTCACTTAAAATGTGAAAATTAGCCGGAATCCTCTCGATTACAAATGAAAATCCCTCCAAACACATGTCGCTTCTCCGAACAACGCAAATAACCCAAGTCCCATGTTATTTCTAATGCATCATCGAATTACGTGATGAAGTATTTTTTTTTCATCTCATTTCATCACGAAAGCATGAAATTCAAAGAAATCCACCTGGACGAATATTTCATAATCTAACTAGAAGAGTTCACCAAGATTAAAGTATGTATTCAGTGGCACTTGCCACTGCGATCGTAATTGGAAATGGTTGTCTCTGTGGAAATTAAAAAAGTGCCACGGTGAAAGGAGTTGAATGAAAAAAAAAAAAAAAAAAAATCCCTGAGTTTGTGAGATAGTGAAGAGGGATGAAATTTATAATAAAGAAGTTGAATAGCGATTAAGCTTATTGAAAGTGCCATCTGCATGATTAATAAATTACCATAATATTTGTAACCAGTTCTCAATTTTGTATGAAGCATAATTTCCTCAAGAATTTAATTTTTTGCTTTTTTTTTTTTTTAATTCTTTCATTTTAACTTTTTCCTTCTCATGAGAATTACACTTTTAAATCACATCGTTGAATCACTGAAGAGACTACTCTGTACAATTAAGAATGTAAATTAAATAATAACATGGAAATCCTCATTTATCCATGTACATATTTCATATAAATCATTCAAAATATATTTACATTTAATTTACTTTGCCTACACTAATTAATAATATCTTTGTGTTTTTTTTTTTAATATTATACTCAATCATGTTAGTAATACATCGTTCCACTTTTGCCTTACTGGAAGTGTGACACTTTACCTGTAATTAATTGCACTACACCAGGAACAATTGGACCCAGTGATTTACTGTTCGTTTCTATTTCCCCGAGTTCAGTGAACTTAGGGAGTGAGTTATGAGATAGCCATTACTGGATGAAGTAATTTTAATTAAAATGAAAGAAATTCCAAACAGAATGAAAAAAATAAAAAAGAAATATTAATAAACTCCAAATTAGCATGCGCTTGAAGGATGGAGGGGGGGGGGGGGGGGGGGAGAAAAGAAGAATCCATGAAACATTTGAATGTAACATTAAGTTTTTCAAACGAATACATTTGCATGAATATATACAATTGAAATTTTTCAAAACAAAACTTGAAGCAGTTGTCTTGAGTTTGATACTCCAC
This sequence comes from Aleiodes alternator, assembly GCA_963921955.1. NCBI lineage: Eukaryota > Metazoa > Arthropoda > Insecta > Hymenoptera > Braconidae > Aleiodes > Aleiodes alternator. The sequence goes on along the minus strand of OY998102.1, from coordinate 10,361,881 downwards.
TAATAATATTTCTGAAAAGTTTTGTGTGAAAAAAAAAACTTTTTTTTTTTCACCTTTTCAGTAAACTTGAAGTATTATCTCGCTAATAGACAAGTCGCATAAGGAATAAGAGAATAGATGAGAAAGAAAGGAGAGGAGCAATAGCAACAAAAAAAAGTGGGGGAAGGAGCAATGGGATAGGTACACGGATGAAATGCCCAGAAAAGATTTTCCTCGAGGCTATCTTCAATAATACCAACTCTCTGTGCAGGAAGCAAGAAAAAAAAATAAATAAAAAAGGAAAATTTCACCAAGTTAGATTGCCTTCAGCAGAAAGTTTTGTAAAGGAGAAAAATAGCAGCATCACTCGAGCTTCATTGGACGATATGGACAACTCTGTAGATGTATAGTGCGTCTTAACTATATATATATATATATGATAGAGGAGTTTCGCTAATTGAATTCGACGTTAGTTTCTACGCTCAATTCGATACCCATTGACGTTATCAAGACAGTTCAATATCTCTGAGTGAATTCTCATTCGTGAAATTAATCTAACGGATTACCAATGGTCAAATTAATCTGTTCTGATATTATTTTGTGTGAGAAAATGAGCGTTGAAGGAAAGTGAATGAATTCAAAGCATGAATGAAAGGAGAAATTGATCGTTTCAATTGATTGGTGATGTAAGTGCGAAGAGGCATTGAAAAGCTCAGCAATTGGGAGAAATTCATTCAATTGAAATGACTGGTAATGGAATACTTTCATTAATGGAATACTTTGATACGTTTTTTTTTAAGTAATGGAATACTTCTATTTAGAATTTTGAATATGATGCGTTTTTGTCATCAACAGATCGTAATTTCAGGGCAGAATTTAATCAGCGATGACAACGAAATCTGAAATTTGGAGGAGTGAAGAAGTTTCACATTCATTTTTTTTTCCTTCAGTCACCGTAAAAGCTGTATTATATACCTACGTCTGTAGAGAGAACCATTGAATGCGTTTTCCAATCATCACATCGAAATAGAGAAATCGTTCTGCTTGTACATGAAAAAAAAAAATTAACTCTATTCTTTCAATAATTTATCGGTTTCAGTTACACAGCGCTTGTACTCTTTTATGTAAAGGAGATTCTTCTGATAAAAACCGATGAATATGGAAGAGGCGAGTGAAAAATAATATTCAGAATATTGAAATACCATGGTGGTAAACACACAAGAAAACAGAGCGACGACAAGAGGTGTTAAAAAAAAAAAATTATCTCGTGAAATTATTTCTATAAAAAGGAAATTCGTGTTCGGTTTTCCTGTGCGATATGTTCTATCATCTATTTTTCTTTCCTGTCATTTTTTATTCCCTTTTTTTTTCCTCCTCTACTTCTTCTCGTTATCCGCCTCTCTTCATAGAGAACCGACGGAAGGCGGTGCAATCTCGTTATCGAGTGGCCTACGCGGAAAACTCGTTGAATCGTAAATTATAACCATTGTTCATTTTAAAATGTTCTTTTTTTTTTCCCATTTTTCACGTTCTTTTTATTGCTCTCTTGTCTTTCTACTATCAGTGTCTGCCACGTTCTCAGATGAAAGTAAAATAGACACTGAATTTATCAAATTTACAAGTGAAAAGTCCGGTGTAATAGAATCTTGGTATATGTTTCACCATGATTTAGTAAATACCAATGAATATTCATTTTGGTGTTAAACACAGTTAGGTAAAAGGCCTTGGAAGCCATGGGAGGCCAACAGCATGGCCAACCGTATACTTAAAATCGCTTAGGGATGATGCACGACTCGCGTGTACTACCAACGTACAGTATTCAAGAAGTATATGCTTACAGGGCAAACCACTGGTTCCTACAACACTCTGGTTTTAACGAAAAATTGAATAAACTACAACCGCACAGTGTGGGCGTACATTTCAAATAAGCACAAACTCTTGGAATTCAATTTTCATATTATATTTTTTGTCTTTTTAATTAAGAAGGTTCAATCGCTGCACGTGGATCGTATGAAGTGTTCCACCCAAAATTTGACGAATTGAATTAAAATATTAATGAATAATGGTTTAATTTAGGAATAAAGACTGGGAAGGATTCTAGGTGAAGAGAGAGTCAAAAAAACTGTAGAAAATTGAAAGGTATACGGAAATAAAAATAAAATAGCTATTTTTCCAGCTGAGGAAATCGAAATTTCATAGTTGGACAGAATTATTCCAATTATTCAAATCATGCCTCCAAATGTAACAGGTATTGATTTAAGTATTTCGTATTCGTCAAGTGATATTTTCGATAAGAAATTAATTATTGTGGAAGCCCTTGATAATGGAGATTGAAATTTTCAAAAAACTATAATTTACTTGACTCAGTTTCCAATGGATTTAACAAGAACATAACACCTCATTTGATAGAATCCATGGTAAAATATAAATGGAAAGTCAACGGCATTCATTTCCCAAATGCACAAGTAAATGTTGACTCGATTCAATTCATGGCATGATATAAATGGAAGTGAGATAGAAAAAGAACCCAGAAAATACAGACTATCCAAGAATGTCCAAACATTTGAAAGGCTGGATTGCCAACGATAAAGCTGTAATAACCAGTGGGCTAGTTTACACACGTCAGTAACATCATCCAAACGAGTTGTGAACCTTTGTACTTACATTTTTCACCGATTTGTTTGCATTTCTTTTACTCAAATTTCGTTCACGTATTTTTTCAACTACTATCTCATGTTTGAATTGACAATTGTGATGGAAACAAATTGATATTTTCAAAAAAAAAAAAAAATACATTTGATTTAGATGAGATATTTATTATGCGAATAATGTTGAAATAATTGAAACTACATTAATTAATGTCACTGTCACAAATAAATCGTAACATACATAACAATATATATTTTGAATGAGGAAATTAACGTTGAGATACACATCACGTAGTGAATTTTGATTTGATGATAGTAATCTCAATGTACAGAATATTGAATTTGTGAAAATTTAAATTAGCCGAGTGGTATGTGATTCACTGTGTGTTGATGGTAATGTTGAAATTTTCGTTGAAATACTTGTCATTCGTGTGATAACAAGTGGAATGAGGAGAAAATGAAAATCATCATGTTACATATTTGAAAATTGTTGCAATTTATTGTCATTAAGTGAATTAATTTACATTTGTAGTGGATAGAGTAATATTAGTTAATTGTAAATTATTCATTATTATTATGAATACAAAGTGATTTAATTTCACAATAATTTCTATATAATTAGAATTTTTACTTTTGTACTAATGAAAAAGTGAATGCGTGAAATTAAATATGATACCCGACAGGTTTACCATAAATTATACGAAATAATGAATAAATCTTTAGCATTGAATAAATTAAAAAAACAAATTAAATACATAAATGAGATAATGACAGTAGAATGTGTTGATGAAGCTATTCAGTAAAATTATTGAAATTCAAATACTCATTGTGCAATGAAATAGTCTATAGTTAACAATACAAACAAAATCCTATGATAAACTCCATTATACGTATTATATTTGTATAGAGAAAATTTCACTCGACTCTCATGCATGTGCTATATATCTTGCGAGCGTATAATATACAGCCACTATCGTTTCGACGGTCGCCACCCACATACACACACACACACAGATACACACACATGTGATCAGCCATATCTACCCTTTTTGTTAAACTAAAATGCCGCACGAGTGTGATAATCAGTTCCGTTGTTTAATTGGAAACTGGCCAAATGAACTGTGACTTGCGATCGCAGGAAGATTGCTTTAGCTAACAAAGAGACCGGTTTAAAAAGTGAAAAAAAAGGTGAGCGCTTGTTTTGTCTATCGCCGAAAACACCGTAAGCACACAAAGAGCAGATAATTTCCATAAAGTCGTTAAATCTAAACCTTCAAATAAAATAAAAAAAATCGGATGTAATAATTGAACAATTTCAATTTGTATTTCCGTGTTTCTCGACAATCATAAACTATTTTTTTGTTTTTCCTGAAGAATATTGTGCCGATGTAATTGAAAGATCTGTTCAATTTTGCCTGTACTATACATGCTGATAATTGAATGATAAAAATAACGGCATATACACGATGTAGAATGATTTTAATGGCATGCAGTAACTGGTTCTATTGTCATACTCGGCTCGAGATTGAATAATCGTGGCAATCTATCCGATCGAATAGCCAACAGGCAGAGCTCAATGGGCAAGCCCTTCTCCCCTTTTACCTATCATCTCTGCGCCCTTTTCTCCACCATGTCTCTCTCTCACTCCTCCTCTCTCTTTCTCTGCTCCTCTTCGTAACACCAAAAGCCACGCCATCCTGGATCTCGCTGGATAACGGCATTAATTAAATCGACTATCGGACGTGGCGTGTGCCTCGCGCGTTATTCTATTACCGAAGCAGCCATTGTCTTCGGTGGTTTATAGTCTAACTACCGGCCTCCCCGTCTCATCCCCTTTTCCTCTTTTCAACCTCATATTCCAACCAACGGCCCTTCCGGTCGCGGTTCCACGGCTTCCCATTGCCTACCTCGCATCCTCACAGTATCCGAAAATACAACGGTTATACCGAGGATAGTTGAATTTTCACCTCAGTGACGATTTTGTGGGTAATCAATAGAGAATATAGCTCTTTCAATTCTCCATCATCCAAAAATACATCACTTTCAAGCCATCGAGGAATAAATATCTTTAGTCGTATTATTTAATTCAGTAGCAAAGAGGTAAAACGAGATAAGTCTATTTTTTTCTAATTTAGTTTTTTGTAAATACCTTACAAAATGAGCGAAATCGAGCAATTTCACCCTGGAAATCGTTGGCAATTCTTGAAATTCTCTACAAAAAAAATAATATCACCTTATCTCGCTTAGTTTCCGAGATATTTCCTTCGAAATGACCACGAAGATAAGTCGATTTATCCTGTTTCACCTCTTCACTACTGAATTCATTTATTTTTCTCTAGCTGTGACTCTAGTCGACTTTTTGTAGAGAATTTCACGAGTTACAGAGAAGGTCAAGAGTATGAAAGACGTATCTGCTTTAGTTGCTGAGATCTTTGAGGAGGAATGATCGGAAAAAAACTCTCTCTATTGATGGTGGGAGAAAAACAGCTTATATCAGCTGAAAACAAAAAATTGAAGTAAATCTCAGGCAGAAAAAGTGCCTTGCATTGAGCGGGGCGCGAGGCCTTCTCACACCGTTCAAACTGGGCGCATCGTTACCAAAGTGATGAGACTGTCAAAAATTCAAATTTTCAGGAAAAAATTCTTAGGACTCCTAGGCTAGGCATTTAATAGATAGACTATACATTATGATTGTCAAATATTCGAAAATGACCCGGAAAATTGAAATTAATTGGATCAGAGAATATCAACTGCTCAGTTGAAAACTGCATCAACATCTTAAACTCCAGAGAGCAAAAAATATCGAAAAAATGAAGCAACGAATGAAAAGTCTTCCATGGAATGAAGTTTAACTTTCTATCACCTAGAGACATAGAAAATTACTAAATTAATTCCTTGTTTCTAATTTTCTCAGTAATTTGAGGTAATTTTGATCAAGGCCTTGTTTGTCTTCACTGATGAAATCCCTGCAGTGCTCCAATTAATCTGCAGATCCAGTCTCAACTATCTGTTTCACGGCGTATCATGTCTAGAGCTTCACGAACAAAGATGAGATTAATAAAAAAAAAATAAAAGTAAAAACAGGAAAAACGTCTAGAAACTGAATGAGAAAGGCGAAGGGAAAAGAAAAACTAGACGATGGCAGCCAGGCTAGAAAATAATCAATGAAAAAAAAAAAAAAAAATGAAAACGTAGGAAGCTAGAATAGTGCACGCAATAGAGGAGCATACAATTGCCAGAGGCAAAGTTGGCCGAGTGAGTCCAGAGAAGAAAAATATATTTATATATCTTGTGCAAAATGGCAGAAAGGGAGAGAATGAGACCGGCATTAAAGGAAGAAGTGAATCTCTTTCTAAAAAATTTTGGCCCCCAGGGTGGTGTTCTTCTGTGGATGCGCATGATTCAATGCGCACGAGATGAAACAGTATCCAAGGATGGATTTTGTAAGACGTGAAATTGAATATCGGTGATGCAATATACGTTCTTTTCCACTTTGGCTCCTTTTATCCACGGGATATATATTTCGTTAGTCGAATACAGCCAGCGGAGAATAATAACAAAAAAAAAAAAAACCAGTTATTTTATATTGGTTACCGTTCGATGCTCACCATTTCTAGCAAAGTGAAACGAGCAACGGATGCATTCATGTGGCCAATGAAAAGAAAACACGGCTTGTTTATCATTAAGCTATCGAGATGATTTCAGTCAATGATCACAGTAATGGAAAATAAAGAACAGAATCAAAAAAAAAAAAAAAAAGAGAAGAGTGAAAGAGAGAGGAGAAAAAAAATTGTAAATCTGTTTCCGATACGCTGTGGGCATTAAAATCCAATAGCATCGAACGATCTATATCTTCTTTTTTTTTTCATCCCTTGTTGTGATTTTTTCCTTTATTTTTATTCCGCATTTTCTTCTGTACTTTTATTCTCTTTTCCTTTTCATTTTACCCTTTGGAGCTCTATTTCCCGGCTCAACTAAAACTATCATTGGGGATCCACGAGTTCTATTACGTAAAACTCATTTCCGCTTTGAAATTTCGATACGTTCCGGTTGTGAAGAGGGACAAAAAAGGTGAAGGAAAAACGAGAAGTGAATAAAATAAAAGAAGAAAAAATGGTAGAAAATGAAATAAAAAAGGTATGAGAGGGTGAAGGAAGGACAAGTTTGATACGCCCACAATTCTCTTCATCGCACTCTTTCTCACTGTTGTCCTTAATCCTTTTGTCTGTCTTCGACTCGTTCTTTTTCTATTTCAAGTGCAAAAAACTCTGCGGAAATGAGTATTGTTTGAGATCAAGGAAGCGACATGAAAAAGTACAAGAAATCGTTATCCATAACTGTTATCTTGTTAACTGAGAAGTGGCAGATAACTGAGCTTATTGAGCACGTGAAATTTAATATTCATTGTTATCACAATATTCAGCATAAATATAACATAATAAATAATTATAATAATACCTGGTATAATTAAGTTAAAAAAAAATTTCTAGCATCCTTCAGATGTCAGCAATAACATACTAAAAAGACAGAATCATTGAACTTTATTTTCCCATAGAAAAAAAATCCCGAAAAAGACGTAAGAAAACGTGCAAAAAAAGAGATTAGTACCTTTAAAAATTTTTTATTTGAGCTCTGGGTAATTTTTCAAGATTTTTTTTTCTGTGTACATATATATAACATCACGATATATATGATGTTAGAACTGTACAATAAAATCAACTCTAATAAAGAAGTTTGCATTAACGAAAAAAATGAGGATAAGCATAATTACACGTGGTAATAATTTCAATCTATGAATTTTGCGGAAGATCCTATAGGAAAATTGTGGATAGTTCGCTGAGTGGGAGATTAGCAGATGGAAGATGTATTATTTACTGACAATGAGATCCCGAGCCATGTACCTTGTACACTCGCTAGTTGAGGGGCCATTGAGAGCACCTGGTGCCAGCAGGTTCACCAGGTCTGTGGGCTTCGAAGTCAAATGGTATATCCATTCCTGGTTCCCTTGTCCTCCATACTCTCTCGACTACCATTTGGAGCACCATCACAATGTAACGTAAATAGGAATTTAAGTGAGTGAGGTCTAGTACATAGAAAATTGTCTCCCTCTTTCTACAGCTTCGTCGAAAATAGCCAGAGCGAGTTACTCTTTCGTGACATAGACTGTCTTCTCTTCTCGCGTGATACATAGAACGTCGGTTTGAAGGAGACAGTGTAGTCTCCCTCTGCTCTTCTCAGCAAACGAAATAAACGTCCAATGAGCCGTGGGAAAAGATTGGATGGCCCGTAGCCGAAAACTTTATTCGTCTCCACGGACGGGCCATTCTACTTCCTTCAGGGCCTTTGAATCGTTTCCTCTTCAGTCACTATATATACCACTTGTACTCCACTATTCCTTCTCTCTATCTCTTAACTCATTCTATTTTCTTCCATTTATTTTTTATTCTTTATAAATCACGGCGTATCAGATTTTCTTCGCTACATGAAGAGAACAGAAAAATTTTATCCTGAGAGATGAAAAATTGAATGATAGTTTCTAGAGTAGTTTTATTCGCTTTCGAGTTGGAATTTTGTAGGAATTACATTTACTGGAGAATTTTCAAACTTTAGTCAGAAATATATGAATATCAGGGTGGATTATTCAGGCAGTATTCTACTTTGAAAATTCGAAAGGAAAAAAATATTTTTGTGATTTTTTTCCGAGAAAATTAATAAAGATAATGATGTAGGGTTTGTTAGGCTCAATGAATATATTCTTGAAATATAGCCAAGAAAATTTTATCATGTATATTCTATCCCAAACAATTGAATTCTTTTTTCACGGCGCTCTGCAAAAAAAATACAGTAAAAATAAAAATTTTAAGATAATTCTAGTTCAGATGGTTGTTAGTGTTATATCGACTTTACAATTTTTCAATTTTTTTGTTTTGGATGTCTCATTTTCAGGATTTTAAAATCAGTGCAGTTCAACCTCCTAATGAAGACATTGTATCTAAATGGTGTTTTTGTGCATAAAAAGTGCCTTATTCAGCAGAATTTTTTTTTTTTTTTATTGTACCTCAAGAGTGTCTTTATCAAGCCTGACAATCTCTATATCAATATTCCTCATTAATAATCGTCCAAAAAATTGACAAAAATATTTTTTCTTTAACGTTCGCAGTAAAATACTGCTTTGATGGATTGATGAAATTTTCAATGAAAATCATTTGATGTGTGAATTTCGGTGAACTGAAAATGACAAGGCTTTTCGAATTGTGTATGGAACAAAAAAGAATTGATTCTATGTGTGTATAGACGCAGTACGTTGACCCAATAAATTACCTGTAACCGCATAAACCACAAATTTCGTTTCACGTGTATTTATGGATGTTGCTATAATTGCCGTGCAAACTGCTCTCCTAGTCGATGAATGACCATTTGCGAATTTTGCTATTTAAATAGCCACACGCCATTGCCACACTACACCGGGGAAAATGTTTTTATAAATTGTATTTTTATTTTTTTTTCCATGTTCTGTATATATTGGTGTTACCTATAACTAGAACGTTTAACACAGGGTGTATTGTTTTAACGCCATTGGTGAAATTCACAGATACAGATCCAGTGCCGATGCCTAACTGCCCATAAACGCAGCGTAGATATCGATATGTTTAGTTCAACGGATTTTACGTAGAGGATATATGTTTAATGAAGAAAATTTAATTTCAAATGGATAAATTGATGTCAGCATGGATTAAAGATTAATGAAGATGAATTAGTAATTAGTGGGAGTGCATCTGACAGCATGTTTATCTACTTTTGAACATTGGTGGAACTGATAATTGTATTATTGAAGAATAAGTGTACCGATGGATGAACAAAAACTTTTTTCCAAGTGGAATCATCATTTTCAGCACTATTTTCTGCGATTTTTCTTAAAATTGAAGTGGATATCGTAATGTCTTTCGCATTCTCAATATTGTGAATTTGCAGGATATTTTTAGTTGAGTTCAACAGTAATTCCGAGATATTAATCTTATCAGGGTTTTAGCAGGTTGAAAGTAGAAAATAAACTATGAATACCCTATAATTTTAATATTTCAATCAGTTAAAAATTATTCTTCAATCACTGGTCGACAATGTCGGAAATGTGCTTATCGGATAACCTATTCCAAGACTATTCAGATGGATTTTGTGAGTAAACTTAGAATTTTCAAATTTACCAAAAATATCTGCGTCTAAGAGAATTGCCAAATTTCTGCATTTTTAAGTAGTAATTTAATTATTGAGAGAATACTCGGCAGGTATTTTCAGATTCCTGTTAATTTTGATAATGAAATGATTTTTTGATTAGACTGGCGAATAAAAAATAGTTTTATAGAATCACGAATGCTTTCAACTGAAATGAATACATTCAAATTGAAACTCCACAGACTCCAATGAATCATTAAGTTTTCCATGTCATTCAGATATCAATACCATTGTTACATAAAAATTTCAACGACTTTGATACGAAGCAATGATTGGGAAAAAAAACATGAATAAAAAAAAAGAGATGTAACAATAGAAAACTGCCAGGAATCAGTTTATGGCAGAGGTTATGTATATCTATTCCTCCATCATGAAAAACTTTTTATCCTGCATTCATAGTCGGCTGGACTGTAACTGCAGAGAGCTGAGAGAATTCAAAAAGGAAAAGAAAGAAAAAACGAAAAAAAAAATGAGTGGAAAAAAAAAGAGGAAAACAAGAGCGAAAGGAAGGAAAAAAACGATGAGAAAAGAAGAGAATATGAGAAAGAAAAAGAATGGAGTCTCGTTGTGGAAAATTTTTCCATCCTATATATAACATGCATTTGAATCTCCCTCTGGGCTCTTCTTCGTGCTTTCCAGTATTACGTAGACAGTAGCGGTTCACGAATTTCCTTTTCAACCCCATTATTTATCCTCCTGTGTTTTATACGTGATATTCATGCATTACTAATATCTTGAGTTACGGTCACTTTGACAAAGCACAGCATACCAAGATTATATACCCGATCCGAATTACAACGATGATTCGATTCGATACTGTGATAAGTCAAGCGAAGTATGCTTCCTTTAGTTTTTTTTCTTCTCTCTACTTTCGCTGATATATATGTCCCAGTGGGAGACAGTATGGTTGGAGTTTAATCACTGAGGCGTGTCTCTTCTCATTCTCTCTACGATTTCTCGTATTCTGTTTATCCTTTACCTAACAATTTTCAGATCCTTATTCGTCCATTTGTTGTTTCCAATGGCAACTTGGGATTACAGAAGATAATTCAAAAGAAGTGAAACAGGATGAGTCTATTTTTTTTTGTCATTAATTTTTCACGAATATCCAGGATTCCTCAAGCAAAGAGGCTTGGGCAAAATACAGAATAATTGAGTGGTTATACAGCAATGTTAGAATTAATTGTGATTATTAACAGACAAATGGTTATAGACATTGAACATAACTCTGAATTAATACTATAGTATGCCTTGGCAATTAACACATGTGCTTTTGGAATAATGGAGCAAGTATTTCGTGTAGTGGACTTGGCATTCCAAAGCTGACTGTCAGCCCTCGGCTCCTTGAGGGAAAGCTATGTTGCCATTTACGTGGTATAACAGTGTTTCCATCATACAGTTCCTAAAATGGACCTATGAAGCAAAATAGATGGAATTTTTTTAAAAATTGAAAAGTTTTACTGAAAAGTTTTACGAAAAAATATGAAAAAGTTTGAGAAAGTGCTCCAATATGTCAATACTGTCAAGGAATTTTTTTCAATTTTTTTTATAAAGGCCTTCTCCGAAAAGAATTCAAGTTTATTTCGCATAGCAGTTGGTTCTTCCCCGGGGTTTCCCTGTTAATATGAAAAAACCACTTCATCTGAATCCTTGACACTGTGTCATTCTAAACTCCTTGAAAAGCTTTCGAAAGACGTTTAGTATTCTGCTGATCAATATTTTCTATATTTCTATACATTTTCATCCCCCAATACGCGATTAATCTTGATACAAGCTTTAAAATTGAATTGTTACATTTCGATTTTATAAATGAACGTTTTTCTGCGTAACTGCTATTTCAATAATAATAATAAATACTAAATAATAAATACTGCTTTTTTTTTTTAATGAATAAACAAAACTGACTTCCCAATTTTTCAATTAATTTATTCAATAAATGTATTCAAAATATGAAAAATAAAATCCGATAGAATAATAACCATTATTTTCATTCAAAAATCAATAGATTTTATTCGGAAATTTATGTTTTTACATATTCACCAAATTGAAGTAGCGCCGTTTTCCCCACAATCCCCTGTATTTTGAATGATTTATATCCTCAATTTAATTAAGAAAAAGTAATAAATGAAATTATCTCATTATTCACTACTCAATTTTAGTCTTTAAAACTCTTCGACTTTTTAAACTTGAAAATCCCTTTTTTTTAGTATCAAAGACATCGTATGATGTATGTTTGAATGAACCCTGGAGGCACATTACCACCCTCAGAACTGATGAAGTAAAATTATTTCTAGGGTACAGCACATGAGACAGGTTTATGTAGACAAAGGGACGAGTATGGGTTAAAATTTCCCTCGTAATTTCTTCACTCTGGTGTCTTTCTCCACCGTCTATCTCCCAACAGTGTCTCATCCTCAACGCACAACTGCCTGTGAAGTCGAACAATTGTGAACATGTGAGAAAGTTTCATCATTCAGTGTAATACTGATTACAGAGAAAACACTGTGCTAGACAATTTTCATAACTTCATTTGAAATAAGTTGAGAACAAAAAAAGCGAAAAAAATAAATGAAATGATAACAAAGTTTTCCTCAGTGTATAAAATCATAATACTGAGATAATTTACTGTGGCAATTAATGTTAAAATGAATGAAGAGTGGATGGCTGTAAAAATCTCTCTGTGAGAGTAGAAAAAAAAGAGGAGAAAAAAAAAAGTAAAGGGTGAAGACATAAAATAGAAGCACAGAGGGTATTGGAGTGGAAAGCACAAAATTCCATTTTTTTTATTACTATTACTCTCTTTATTCGCGTATCACTAGTTTCAGATGCCACCCTAGTACACACTATGACCCCATAGTTTGGGGTTGCCATTCACTGAGAGACAAGCTACAATAATTTTGAGGTAGAAAAAAAAAACAAACAAATTTACCAACTGTCAAAGTTAAATAATATATTCCAGAGTTAAAAACAAGACACTTTCTTCCACACTATTTGTATCATCATTATTTCATCGAGTCTTTTTCTCTTTTTTTCTCTTGTTCCACTTTGAGCTTAGCTCAAACGAGACTTGGTGAAAAAAAAAAAACATTTTATCCACCTAAATATTTAATTTCACTGCTTATTTCTGTATTACTTTATGTTGAATTATTAATATGAAATTTTCACTGTGAATAGAAGCAAGCAGAGAGAAAGAGTAGAAGAGGCAAGTAAGGTCTCATTAAGCTTTCTCACGTAACTCAGGAAAGATTCGCAAGTAAGAGAAGAGGTAAGTTCTCGAGTTATCCTTTCCTCTGGAGCTCAACAACGTTTGAAATTTTCACCCTCTCACCCTCTTCTCAACCCAAGCCAGCTACACTCTCATCCCAGTCTATTTCTGTGTCAGCTGCGTGTACTTCTACTTTTCCCTTCTCTTCTCAAGTTCAGTAGGTCTCTCTGTAGGGTAGTACTTCAGTAGCACTTTAAAAATAGTAAAACGTAAAACTTTAGGTGTGTGTGAGAGAAAGAGAGAGAGAGGGAGGAAGAGAAAGGAGAAAAGAAATTCAAGAAAAGAAAAATAGAAGGGAAGAATGAGAGAAAGAGAAAGAGAATACGAGTGGACTCTATTCACCAATACCCGCCCACCACTTAAACGCTTTTACGAGTGGGCGTTTGTTTCATGAAAAAGTAATTATTTTCAATTACTTTTTACTCCTACCTATCTTCTACCTGTCGCCGCATTCTTGCATCTGCGCACATGACTGTTCCCCTCATTTCCTCTTCGCCCTTACTTTTTTTTTTTTTTTAAATACCGTGAAATGAAAACTTTCAGAGATACTTTAAAAAAAAAAACCCTCATCTTCAGGGATGATTTATTTTCTTTTCATTACCTCTTTTTTTTCTCTTCAACGTGAATAGATAAGATTATTTTTCCACTCGAGGTATCCTCAATTCAAGGATACTTGAAATTATTTTTCTCCACAATTTTATTCCTCTTTAATTACAATCTTTTTTTCTCTTATTCTTTCACTCTTTACTTCTTTTTTATCTCTGTAATTTCACGGCAAAAAGTCGAGTTATAGAGGTTTCATTTTCAGTGAAAAGGAAATTCGCATTGTAGATTATGGAATGAAATAGGTGCAAAAAAAAAAAGATACGATAATGTCGTTTATACTTTAACGGTTATTTCTTTTCTTCCTTTCTCACTCTTCAACTGTCAATGCAGTTTGCGGCAAAATTCAACAAGTTGTACTTGGTAAAGCTATGTCTGAGCTGTTGTTGAGAGACACATACAATGAGAAAGAAAGAGAGAAAAGAGGGAAAAAATATCGTAGTTTCTATCGGACATAGCCGGTAGCTGTTGAGTGGTACAAGATGAAGTTTACAACCTCCTATTTTACAGATATATTTTATCAAATACTTCAACTTGAGCATTATTTCGTAATGCGTCGATATTTTAACGTCGTAGCTCCTGTCGTGTCGGGCTCGTACAGAGTCCCATTCCAACAGCCCGACATTATCTACAGGAATGGTCGAGAAATGGAGAATTTTTACTTGCTGAGAGGGAGAGAGAGAGAAAAAAACTTGTGTGTGTGTGTGTGTGTGGATGTGGATGGGATGAAAAAGAGAGAATAGAGGCACAAACTGAGAATAGAAATAAAATAAAAGATGTTTTTCGATTTTATTTCGTTCTTGCAAGAGACGTGGCAGGACTGCAGAATAGGAGATTGTGCTTGCTACGATAAGTCACGCCAACCTAACCTTTTTTTCTGTCTGTATGCGGCGATCAAACAGGAAAATCCAGGAGTAAAGCGAAAGATGAAGTTACTGTATATGAAGTGATTCGTGGTTGAAAAAAGCGTTATGTTATATATTGTGACAGGATGAGAATTCGCCTAACGTCACACGAATAATTATTCAGTCGATTTTAAAATATTGCGCCAAAACCGTAACTGCTAGTTATGGAATGGGTAACTGAATCTTGACAAATAACGACTGACCCATTTTAACCAATCGGAAAAAGGACATCGCGTATCGAAAAAGGGATAAAAGGGGGGAGGCGAGCAACGGGCGTACGTTACGCACTTCGCTTTAAGATGTAGTCGAATTAACAGCGTGTAAAATTATTGTAAAATTTCTTGTGTATTTTGTCGACAGAAAGAGACGCCCAAAAAGATTATAAGAATTATTAATAAAATATCATTTGAATTAGAAGTGGTATAATTATCATTTTATTTAATTGTCAAATAAGAATAGCTGAATTATAATTAACGTGGATTTGACTGGTAAGTAATCTGAAGATTTCACTCTACTTGACTTATTTGCTTACTCAGTCTGTTTTCCGTTTGGGTCACCCGATCGAACCCCCTCTTCGTTTAGTCAAAATAAATCAGTCAAATTATTAATGAATATTTTGTTAATTTTATATAAATTAACTGGCGCTCAACAAAATTCAATTGCCAATTCTTGAGCCCCGGCAGCCTTCGACCCAGGCCGCGCCGGGTGAAGCTTCTTAATTTCATTCATTCAAATTGAAGTAATATATTCTGTCAATTATTTAACAAAATAAAAAAGAAGCTGTCTCAATATTTTAATCGAAGATCACTATTTGGATAACATCAGTTAACGGATGTTTCCAATAAGCCAAATCGCCATTTGGATAATCGACGTTCGGATAATTAATGCTCTACTGTATGCTTATATTCTTATATGCTTATATATAGCAGAAATCAGAAAAAATTGACTTTTGCCAAATGAATTCATTTGGCAGAAGTAAATTTTTCTCTCAGTGCATGTTATTTATTTCATGTGAACTTTGAACTTTATGATGGTGTGTAGATTCTGTAAAAATATTATCAACATACAATTTATGGCATTGAACGTCGGTTATAAGAACGGAATACACCTTTGTCGCTCGCATTGGCATTCAATTAATGATTCTCTCTCGAGTATTCAAAGCCTCTTTTTTGCTTCAGTGACATCAAAGGGGTCATTTTAATGTATATTTTCACAACTAATAGGGACTCAAGATACCGGGCATGAACGAGTTCTAGAAGCCAAAATTTCAGCATAAAGAAACTGCAATTTATGCTCTGAGGAAAACATTCAATATAAAATTGACATAAGTCTCTAGAAAAATGAGAGAGATTTCAGTTTAATGGTCTTGTCAATCGAACCTCCAGTGTTTGACTAGTCCCAATACTGCAATAAATCGACCGATCTATTTCAATTAGTTTCTAATGAAAAAAATGCCTTTCGTGTTTCCGCTCGTTGAATATCATTCAGGAGCTCAACAAACTGCAAAATGAATTCTTTTGAAATCATTTCAATAATTGAACCTCTGAAAATTACGTAATCATACATAATTATGGGGGAAAAAAAATTTAATTATTAATGATAACGTGGTAAAATCATAATGAGATAAACGACCCTCAATCGACCAAAATCCCTACAGGCTTTTAATTCCCATTAATTGTGCGGGTAGAAAAGAACGTGAAAGAGAATGGAAAAAAACTCTGTCTCATCCACTTTGCGCTATTATTTGAAATCCTCTCTGAATTTCACTGTTACCTATATTTCTCTCTCTTTTTCATTATTTTTTTTCTGCAAACATCCTTCTGCAATATACATACGTTTTTTCCTAGTCACTCCAATGCTTATCCTTAATGCTATCACCGTCTAAACGATATCTCTCTCATCTTCTCCAACACTCACTTCGTTTTTCCGTCCGATCGTTAAAAGTTTCCACTGATGCACTCAGTTAGATGGTTTTTATATAACGTTTTCTACGTTGTTGAGATATCTGAATGCAGAGATATCCGATGAGAGATTGAAATAGAATTTATGTATTTGAGAGGAAATGAGAATAGAAAATTGTTTGGGATCAAAGCTGAACAAATCGTGACTGCGACCTATGGGACATTAGAAATCGATAGTGAAGAGGTGAATCTTGATAAAAGAAGTCGAATTTTTGAGACTACCAAAGGATCCCTATTTACGCCATGGTAGAGACTTCCTAGAGACACATAATGTATCTTTGGGATGGAGACGCACAGTCCCTGTTCAAGACAGCCACAGTCCTCAGCTCAATGACTCACCGTCTCTCGTCTCGTCGCAGCCACCATTTACATGCTGCTAATTAACATTTTCACCCATTTTTCTCCTAGTTGTATTATTCAAGACCACCTATCATGACAGTAATTATAATTGCATAAAGATGGAACAAATGTGTAGTTCCAGGCAGTTACCCATTCAAGTACTGACTGTGTTCATTGCTACTCAATCTGGCGAACACGCTAAATCCTCCCGTTATCCGCTCCTAAACTGAAACATATACTTTTTTCAATTCCAATTGGGCTCAAATATGCCTGAAATATTTCTTCTTCAAGTTTTAGAGAATAAGAGCTGCTAATTTCTATTGAATGGAGTAACAAAAATTAGTCCAGGATAGTTCATGAAAAAATTGCAGCATGCAACTGACAATGAAGAACCTGGTTCAATTTGGCAAAGCTGTCCAGTTTTCGGCAGATCTCAAAAAAAAAGTTCCCACCAAGCATTCGAGATGAACATTAATCCAAAAAGACGAACAATAGTTGAAGGAATCATAAAACATTTTTCATTCGGCGAAATCCCAAGTAAGAAAAATATAAACCAGGCAATAGCTGAAATATTTCAAATGAGAAGTGAGAATAAACAAATATGTAAAATAAAATTCTCAACGACTCTTGCTCTTTCGTATACTTCTCACTTGGTAGTCAAACAGCCACCAATGAATTTTTACGTCGTATAAATTTTCACGGAACTGCCGCAGTGAGTGTGGAGAATGAGAGTAGCGTAAAAGGGAAGATGAAGAAATCTTGGTGAAAAGTTTTTCGTTTCACTCTGCACTGTGTAACGATGAAAATTTCTGATTCTCCAGCCATATAAATTTATGTGTGAAGTGAGCAGAAAGAGGAGAGAAAGAGAGAGGCAGTGAAGGTGGTACAATATCGAAAAATACCAGAGTTGAAGTGAACGCACACCTTGTAAGGAATACAATGTTATATATTTACTCAATATATATGTATACATATATATATGATGTCTGTGTATGTGTAGTAGTAAAAACGGTCCAATTTCCTTGAGGCTGGGATGATCTCTGAAAATATGGGTACGGGGTGAGTTATGAAACTGGGTATATGCGGGTCAGTATCGTATACACCCCTCAGACTCACTCGAGTGTACAATCTCCATCAAAAGCACGTATATCTATATATAAACGTTGAGCTTTTCTTCTTTATCCTTCATTTTTTCCATTATTTAATTTTTTCCTTTTTCCATTGTTTTTCCTTCCTCTTTCATTCTGTGTGAAACTTTAAAGTGCTCAA
Organism: Aleiodes alternator; assembly: GCA_963921955.1. Lineage (NCBI taxonomy): Eukaryota > Metazoa > Arthropoda > Insecta > Hymenoptera > Braconidae > Aleiodes > Aleiodes alternator. Next base: position 10,343,682 of record OY998102.1, on the reverse strand, counting down.
GCCCGTATGCACCAAAATTCAAAATTATCCAGATTATAATTCGTGCAGTTTGTTGTTGAGGCGAGGAGCTTAACTCAGAGTCAAATTAATGAGAAATATTCAGAAAAGAAGGGCACCTCGTATTTTTAAATATTTCTCTCATCACCCCTCGCAACAGTGTAGGTGATCGATCTATTTTCTGGGCTGAAAGGAAATGCCTGCGGTTTTCTAAACAGAAATCACCAAGTACACGTCTCGATTCCTTAGAAATCCCGTTGCTGCAATTTAGTGAATAGAAGAGACACATCGTAAATAGATTCATCTGAAGGTTTAGCATTTATGTAGTGTACTAACGTGTCTGGTGTTTACGGTCTGTATTTGTGAGACGTTTACTTCTACGTAGTATCGGTGAGGCACTACCACAATTACCATGTCCAGAAAATTTTTACATATTGGAGGAGAATTCGGAACAGAGTTTTGGATTAATCATGAATAGTAATTTCTTTATTTTTCCATATAAATTGCAAAATGGAGGTAATTTGAATACGATACCAAAAAATTATCTCGGTAGGTCAAATTTTTGGCTAGCATGGTGAAATTGAATGACCCAAATTCTATTTTAGTTGTATAGGACTGCACAAAGTTCATGCGTTTCTTGAGGTGATGGTCGCATACTTGTCGATAGACACTATCGAATCTCCTGATGGAATTAGAATATTCATTTTCCGCACACCGCGCGGGAAGCAGTCACTTTCCGCAGGTTACGCGTACGGTTAGTGGCACTTTCCACACGTTGTACTTAAAAAACTGTACCTAACACATGCGATCAAGATTTTTAGGCTCGTGTGATTACAAAACTCGCCTTGGCTCGTTTTGCAACCTCACACGTGTCAGAAACTAATTTACTGTACTTGTTAAGTAATGTACTATTGATATGATTCAATGAAACATGTTTGTCTTTGTGTTCTGACAAACTCATTCATTTTTTCCATTGAAGAAAATTTGTACGCCTGCCTCTGTGGTCTGGCAATATTTTCACGGATAATGAGAAATGGAGAGGACAAGAATGCATTCATTTATATGTACACATGAAGAGCGTAAAGCTTTGAAATCGACTGAACCAAGCACTAGAGTAAGCTCTTCTATGCCCTTACCCCTCGCAGCCAGTTGCATGCACGTGCTCATAGATATGCAAATACAAGTAGGGCCATATAAACTCAGTTGGAGGCCTCGTCTATGATGGTAACCCGTTACCAAAGATTGCAAATATTTGTAGCATTATGGTTGACTATAAATTTTATAAAATCAATAGGTACCACACGTTTCACGATGCTTTCTGGATGCTATTGTCCATACTAGGAGATCGGGTGGATGAGTGGGTGGCTTTCATAGTACCGGCATTGTACATTTACCCAAAATGCGACGTTGCAAACACCAGTAGCAGGCAAATCGTTTTAGGCTGTTGGAATCTCCTATATATATGTATATAAATACATATATACTTTGTGCTAACATCTGCAAAGATTCACCTAAGGCAGAGATCCCAAATTCATTTGAAAATGGTAATGGAACAGTGAATGCAAATATGCTCTCATTTTGATTTAGGCCAACAGGTGATGGGCGTTTAATTGGAGATTCGATGGTGAGATATCACAATCTAACTTCAAGAATATTTGATAATGCGTAATCCCTGTAATCATTCTCTCGTCAATTTCCCAGTGGAGTCTTCAGCAAGAAAAGACGATGACACATCTATTCTCATACAAAATTAATCAAAGTTTACTTGAAATGTGAGAATTATCGTGTTGCATGGTGAAATTTACTGGATCTTCATATTTCATGAGTTAGCTTATATTTTTTGTAGCTCTCGGAAGATAAATTTTCTCTCGGAATAATTTTGTGACAGTTTCGGTCTCTGCAGAAATACTCAATGGCTTTTCCTCCTACACATAAATTTAAATGGCCAAAACATTGGTACATTATCTTTGTAACTGATACATAATACTACGTATTACGTACAAATTACGTGTAAATTTCATACCTGAAGCATCAAAATATCTCAATTTTCACACAATATTAACGAGACATTAATGGAGTAACACCCTACCATCTGCGACACTCAATTCTCTACTAAACCATGTGATATATGTATACTAATTCTATCCACATTCCATCTACCCAATATCCACTGTATTTCTCTCTGTCTATCTTGCAAATGTCACTGTGAGCCAACATGAGTGAGTCGCTCACTGGAATACTCACGCTCTCAAACTCCAACTCAACAATAGGCCAGTAATGCACGAATGTTATATGTCAACTACTTGATTGCGTATTGTTGTTTATATAGCATGTTTCACGACTGGTTTTCATTGAAAATCTACTAAAATTTTGGAAAAGCATAATGTACAAAGAATTCTCATCAAGTGTTTTAAATAATTGCACTCATTTTACAAATTTAACTCATATGACAGTTTCAAATGAGAGTGACGTCAACGCAGAGAATTGAAATACATTTTCAATTGTGAAATATATTAAAATTTTCACCCGTTACTCCTAACGAGTTCCTTCATTATCACAATTTTTTTGATTTTCAATCATTAAAAACAAGGCGTGAGCGAGCAACAACGCACCTTTAGTTTATGATAAATATTTTATTATGAAAATTATTCGAACGGATTTTCAGCAAGATTGACTGATTGATTGATGGATTAGGTTTCATTACTGTACAGTATGTTATACGAAATGATTAACAGATTTAGAAAATTAGCAATGACTATGGGGATAATTAGCAAAGAAAGAGGACATTTGCTGAATTTGTTGTATTTTTGAGGTTTTGCCATTTACTCTGTATTAAAAATTGAAACTTTGGAATTGAATATCTCATTAACTCCTCAATAAAAGAGAATTTAAATTTTTAACAATGAACAGAAATAACACAAGTTATTTTAGAAAACTTGTAGGAAATCATTCGACGATTTAAAATCGGATGGAACTATCTCAATGCAAGGCAAAAAAGGTATCCTCTTGAATCGGACAGATCAGGGTAAAACGGATCAGCAAGCAAATGCGAATACCTCCACGTAAGAATTCGGTAAAAATGTGAAAAAGCTACGGTGCTGGTTAATTCAGAAAATATGCATTCTCCTTTTCCGTAGCAGCCTCGATTCTGTCCATACCAGTATGATATGTATAGACATGTAAAGTACAAAAGTGAAAATACCCAACGGCCAGAGTATGCGAAAACCTCCACCACTACTACCAACCAATGGAGAGTATTTCTTTGGACATCAAAGAAAAAAGATCTATGCTGCGGCGACGACTCGAAACCCCCTGGAAATTACACTCAAGACACGAAAGCCCTCACCGAGGAGCTACAGTAGGTGAATGGAGGAAAAATAGAGGAAAAGAAACAAGAGAGGGAGAGAAAGGAGTAGGTAAAGAAAAGAATGAAAAAAATAGGGAGGGAGGAAAAGAAACTCAAGCCAGAGTGTTAGAGTAGCTATATATTTTAGTTCACCCCTCGGTAGCGTCTATTCAATTCGGTATTGTGGAGAATAGAATGATATATTGTGATAAATAATGAGGAGGGGTGAATTATTATTGATATGTTGACACTGTTCTGTCACGTATTCAATGAAAATACTCGAATTGTATTATTGATTTTTTTTTTTATACTGGAAATGAATGGCAATATCATTGAAGCGCATCAATTGTGCCAATAACCATAATGGAAATATGGAATTTCGCTACTAAATAGAGTCATTAGATTCCAATAGATTATTTTCATATTACTCTATAAATGCCAATATCACAGTCTTCAATGGCTCTCCAATATCATATTTCTCGAAAATACGCCCAATAATCGTGTCTGGTATTTTACGTCAAGTACACGTTTTATTTATTTTCATTAACCACATGTACGTCGGTGTAAATATCAATGTAAATGGAAAAAACAATTGTAATAACGATATGACGTACTTTCTTTCATACATTTGAATATAAAAATTGAATTAAAGATAAAAAATAAAAGAATCGGAGTCATTGCCCTGGATATATGTCAACAACATTACAGTTGAATGAATGGAGAATGAAGAAAAAAGCTAATGTCGTGAGATTTAAAGAGTAATCACTTGAAAGTATATTTTTCCAAGTTGTCAGCATTGTTGAAATGGAAAAAACCACTTTTCGTCACTCTAAACCTGGAGATGAAAAAAAAAAAAACTTAGCAATTCAAGGTAAATCAGCAGTTGACAGTAACACTGTCCGTCCAACTTTCCATCGTAAAATCCGCATGATTTCAGTCTGAATCACCTGTCACATTGTATTGTTCAAAATAGTTAAGTTAGAATTTCGGTGGAGTCAATGCTCTCTAGTGAAGCAAGTGGTGCCTCACACAGGCACAAATATACATCCAATGCAATCCAATACACAAACAGCCGCCAAAGACAGATATAAGAGCCAAAGGTGCAGAGGATTTGCTTTTGGATAGGTGACGGGCTGGAGTGGGAGGCGGGGGTGGAGGAGAAGAAGAGGTAGATGGTAGCAGAAGGAGAATGGGAGTTGAAAGCGAGCGACTATGAGTTCCGCGAGACAAAGGAAACTTGCGTCGTACGTTAGGTAGCAGACGTGCCGTGACACACGCTCTCTCCCCATTTCTGTCGTTTCACCTTGCCTCCACCCCACCCGCAGCCAACCGTCACCCATTGCTTCTCTTTCTCCACCTTCCTTGGGTTTGCAGGGAATACATGAACTCTGGATTACATGACCATATACAAACGTGACCGGGGCAGACGTCCCAGGACGGACACCATCACACAGACAAACGGAAAAGCAGTGAGTACCCTGTGACTCCTTCATCTACCATGAGCCCGTCCAGTTGCCGCTAGTTAGTCATGCATATATATATATATATCAAACGGAGAAAGATAGTGGTACTATGTATGGTGACCAAGTACAAATGGATGAGACTCGGTAGATGCCACGGAAATATGCCCGGGATCCACTTCCATTGTCCACCAAATATTAATCGCTGAACCAAGCTCTTGAAAGTTGCTTGCCTCCCCAAAACTATATACTCCAATCCATTTTGGATGCTCCTTACATAAACAGAGGACTATATAGAATCACAGTGCTACCAGGGGGTATATTTCTCATCCACAGCTGGTTATGTCTCTGATATTAGAATACTTTGGTTTTCCAAGGACGAGGAAGAAAGAATATATGTATATATAATATATATAACTGACTATGCAATGTCCTGACCAATGCCGCAAGCCTCAGCTTGTGGTGTATGAACAACAGTAGAGTACCATTTTCTCTCTTTCTCTCTCACTGTTCACCAACAAAATGAATGTTGTAATATTGCATCTTGTGTTGCTTTTGTACTGTGTGTGTACGCTATTCGCATTTTCAAGGGACTTGATAGTACACGTGGTTCACCGAAATATCTCTAAAGTACTTAGGTATGGTTAGCCAACTAAAACGACATAGTAAGAATTTTAAGTGACACGCTGGGTGGATAAAGTTAACTTTTTAATTTCATTTGAAATTTCAGTTGGAAATATTTAGTTTTTTTTTGATGATAATAGAATTTACATTTGTATGACTATCAATTGTGGTTTATTTCAAAAATTATCTTTTTTTTTTCATTTTAAAGTATTATACTTGATTAATGGTATAATATTTTCCTACACACTGTTATATCCTTTATTTAATCCATAAATCCAGAAACAATGTGTATTATCCTAATACAACAGACTATCAGTGAGATTAATTTGTATGGCAATTAAAGTGTACTGAAATTACAACAGTTTCACGTTGAAATAGTTTTGTCCCTTTCAACATTGTGCAGAGTGAAATTGGTGAGAAATGTTGGATTTTGTGACGCGCAAGTGGTTGAAACTTGGTGAGAGTGATGATGCTATGAAGTGAAGAGGAGAGGAGGAGGGGGTGGAGGAGGGCAGATGGAGAAGAGGGTCGAGAGTAGTGCCAAGGTGGTGTATGAGTAGTGAAGGCCCTCTGGACTGTGGTCATCGTAAACTGCGGTAGTAAACCGACTGGCGATGGGCACAAGTTACAAGAGCATGTACTCCAACAACTAACTTCAAGATAATATTTCAGGTTAATAACAACAGATTTTGAGTACTAATTTCAGTAAATTTAATTTCCTCTATATTTAAGTAATTAAATTCTTGTAATACACGGAAATATCAAACACTTTTGTAACAATAGATTAGGATAATCTCCGTAAATCTGAATGGTTATGGTGAAATTTCTGAAATTCATTTTTTCTTTTGGATTTTCCACTGAATTCTAAATAGTGAAGTGATATGAAATTTAGTACAACTTCATTCAATGCCTCTGGGAATAACTGATAATAATAACCCATTAGGTGCACGTTTCTAGAGTTATAACTATAGTCAAACCAATGAATGTTAACACGCTACTTCAAACTACGTAGAGTATGGCTTTCACTGTGCTAGTTAATGCAAAGCTTATTATTAACACAAGCATCTGGAAATTTCAGGTAAAATTAGATGGCCGCTATGGTAAGAGGGTAGGTTTGTTACTTGCCGTGCAAAACTGCGTTTTCACAATCGCATTAAATTATTGTACAACGATTATAATCCCATCATCCGTGATTATTCACAATCATACAATGAAGGTGTTGGAAGCTTGGCGATGTACAGTCATAAGTTGAGTGAATAATTTTGTAATTATTAGCTGTGATATTTTGTCATTAAAGGCATTATGAAAACTCACCACGAAAATCCAATAGTTCTGCAGTTAGTGCACAGCTGTACTTTTATTGGTAATACAAAGAATCAATAGTCAATGAACAATTCTCGACTTTATGCCTGGCAATACAGTCAAGAAAGTTATTGAATTTTCTCTCTACTTTTTCTTTCGCAAGTCACATATGAAAAGGTACAATAGTAAATCGATCGTAATGGGATTGCTTGGTACACGGAGGATTTTCCTGCACACAATAATCGAAAGAGAAAAGGGGGAAAAGAAAAGAATTACCTTATCCATTGTTGGTGGTTTGGTTAGTTCAAAAACTTCTACACGTATTATCGGAAAAATTATATTGAGTGAGTTTGAAATTTTGTCTTCAGGCAGTATATTTATCCTTGTACAAATAAAATTCACGAGTATCCTGAATACAGAAATAAAACATTCATTGAACTCGCTGACAAAGTCACAATGATGACCAAGTCAGACATGAAAAAGAGAACGAAAAAAAAGAAGAAGGACAAAAGGATCAGGAATTTACATTTTCATGGAAGAGAAAGGGGAGAAATAGCTTTCATAAAGAAGGAAAGAATTTTAATATTGAGGTCAAGTCATCAATCGTACATTATGAAAATAATTCAAATGCAAATGCTTGAATTATTTAAAAAAATTAAATAGGAAAACTATAGAAACATAAAAGTGCGAATGCCATAATATATGATCTTCAAATGAAAAATCCAAAAAATGAAGAAACCTTGATCCAAGATTACGCCTGAAAATTGAAGAAAAAAAAATAGAGTGGCATAAGTGCAGAAGTACGTCCCATTCTCTTTAACTATAGCAATTGCGTCAATCTGTTATTTTAGTTGTCAGTGACCCGAATAATGCCAACACTTGGAAGAAAAAAAAATAATGGTCTCAAATTCATGTATTTCGCACAAGAAAACATGAAAAGTTTGTCACAAAAAGGTATTGATCATTCATATCTATATCTATATCTATAGAATACTAGTATATTTACTCGCGCAAAATACATCTCTGCGAGACCAGAAATTTTTTTTATCAGTAAAGGACTTTATAACAGACATTTTGGCGTGGTTATGGGATATGCGCCTCATTCACTCCTGAATCGGCCGTTTTTGGCACTTCCGCCACTTGGTTCATACAGCAAGAATGTGAAATAATGACTTTCAGTCAATACTAATCTTGAAGAATATGCAGTAACGGAGGAACATTCAGCCAGTGGATGCCTATTGAAAGTTCCTGTATCGGCTTCTTTTTATTGCTATCAGCCTTGATCTTTTTCAAATATCATCATGCCAACGTACTCCTGAATTTATTACGAGTAAATAAAATGAAATTCGAAACGAAAAATATATATGAATGTCGTATGTGGGTCGATGTCTGTGTAACCTTTATGTAAAACACATGAATAGTATAATATTCTGTTTGAGAAAATGTTGCACCTATTTCACATGAAATCCTCAAACTGATAAATTTCAAATGATTCATTTTCCATTCTCACGATTGAATGATTGATGATAGTTCACATTTAAAGGGAAACATCGAAATATTTTCCTCGTTACAAGCAAAGTGCATCGAGTAATTCTGAAAACCGAAATTCCTGAATAAATCACGTGATTATTTATTGAAATTATTCATTAAATAATGATTGAATGGAATGGTCCAATTGCCTTTCTGGAGAATCACCCTTTATACTCACTTTAATTTGTTTCTGAATTCAAATTTTAGTTGCACGTTTCTATCAATGGATTAATTGAAATCCACAAATGAGAAATTTTTAATCAAAACATTTCATGCTTCAAAAGACTCTAGTTACACGTATCCAATGATATTGCAGTACACTGAGGAAGAAATGTAGGTAAAAATATCAAATATTTGTGTCAATACTCCTGAATATTTTTTTCAAATGAATCAAAAAATTATTTGTCCGGGAGCATTGTAACAAAAGTTTGGTATTTTTTGTGCAAGGTGGTAGAAAAATGGCTCTCTAATCTCACTTCGCTCCGTTTGAAATGCATTTTCCAAGCTGATAAAAGATAATTTCAACAAACTTCTCTCATCCTCGCTTGGCTTGAGAGGAAAATTGTGTAAAAATTATTTTTTTTCCACCCTAAATGCGTAATGTACTTTTTCATAAGTACATGGGTAATTGAGTATGAGCATCAATCCAAGCAGTTGTATAATATTGAAGTACCCGAAGCTCAGACATATACACACCGTCAACCTCGCCCTTCATTCAGACACAGAAAGACGCACAAACTCACGGACGTAGTGTCTACTTCTATCTTATCGCAGATATATCAAACAAGTACCCAAAGACTAGGTTGATGCATTAGGCTAATGCTGCATCAAGTGGTTAGCTCCCATTGCAGAAACTAGATGCCTGGGTAAATACGAATAGTAGTTTCAGGCCATTTAGATGAACATCTTGGACTAACTGACAAAGAGAGTAAAAGAGAAAATCGTGTTTATTCATTACTGTAGACGAAAAGTTTCTCTCTGTATTCATTAATTCTGATGGTAATATTTACGAGTTCTAAGCATAAATAAGTAGAAAAGCTTCATCAGCTGAGCGAAATTTGATTGAATGCATGAATATAGCTCAACTTCTGAAGCTTTGACAATTATCGAAAATTCGACAATTTCGTTCATCCACGAAATTACTCTGCACTCGATTTCACCTAACAAAAACATCCACCATAACGCTCTTAGCATTACCCAAGGCAGAGAACCTAAACGTGGTATTGCAAACTGTCCAAACACAGCACTTTGTATACCACTAATACTGTCACTGCTACTAACTAGGATCGAACATGTAATTGTTCGTAAACTTGCGTCAATTTGGAAAATTTCCATTACCATTGCCAATTAATAGTTTCATGATTCTGTTGAATCACCCTTTTCTTGAATGAACTCAATGTGCTTCATTGATTTCCATTCAGCTGGAATCCTACATCTTATCTTCAAGAAATAACTAACGATATGGATTGAAATGTTCCCTTTAGGGATGGGAGCCAGGAAAGTGTCGGTAATATGACCGGTCAATTGACCCTCGATGACCAATTGGCCATACCTGACCATTTCGGTCAAAAAATCATGAACAATATAAATCGTGGGTTAGAAAATTGATCATTTCCTCATTAAAAATGTATAATTCCATTAAAAATGGCCCAAGAATAAATTACCGTTCATTCTACATCTAATAGTTGGATTTTAATATCGATTTTGATTTCTCATTCTCGAAGTGGGTATTTCAATCGCCGATATTTTATTAAAAATGAGAAATACCGCACGACATTTGGAAATAAATGATTTCTATAAGTATTTGCATTAAATTTTTAAGAACCATATAAATGACCAAAAAACATGAGCGAATAGAAAATTGACGGTCAATTTCCAACGAAATTTATGGAAAAGTCCGAAATGGTCACAAAACGGTCAGTTGACGACTGACCTAACCAATTTCAAAATCGACCGTCTTTTTAAATTACTAGTTCCCTTGCTCCGCAGGTATTCGAGTGTCACGCGTCTCGAGATATTTCAGGAATTATTTCCAGCGTCGTCTTCCGAATAGAGAATCCAACGCTTCTTAGGCTCAGCTTTTCTGCTCTTTCTGGTGTCTATCAGAGGATAGAAGAGCACACGAATATTAGTAGGGATTTCGAAGCGGAAATTGATGGCGGGCTTTTCCTAATAGCTTATCGAACACTTGGAGTGGAGGAGTTGGAGCTTCAAGTAGAAAATGAAACGCTTGGAGGGATCATAGATCAATAAAGAGACTGAAGCATGAAAAAAATGCAAACGAACAATTTTCAGTTGCATTGCACAATTTAATAAGATTTCAGGTGAAAATACAGGATATAATGAGTAGGACCTGTGACTTTAGTCGTCATTTCGTTCAATGGAGTTGCTGGGCAATCTTTCAGAGTTTTCCAATGCTCTTGACGCAGGTCATTGATCAAAATTGATAACTAGTGATGATGGATTGCCGAAATATCAAGTAATTTCCTTTATTGTGACAATTTGGAAGATATTCCGCTATTCTCCTTAAGACTCTCGATATTCCCCTGTGATTTCACTTTAAATTCCATCTAAGATCCTCTCCCAACTCCCATCTGCACTCACCTGATATCTCTGCGATTCCCAATAACTGATTTTTATCCTTCAATCGATGATATGTGCCTAGCAATTATACCGGATAACACAACAAAAAGAGTCTCTAGCCATAACAATGACGAATCTGAAGAATATTACAGGGATATTGTTATTGGCTCGTTATTTTACTGAGACCATCTCCATTCAGCAAAAGAAAGTATTCATAAAGATAAAAAGAAAAACAAGAAAAGCAGAATAGATATCACCATCACAAAAGGCTGCTGATAAAACCCACGACATTTTGGACACAGGTATCTTTTATGGAATTTTCTCTCTAACAGTAGCCCACTGAGGACAGGCCATTATAAGGTGGCTAAGGGTAATGTAGATGTGCACTCGAGATCCCAGTGGCGTGGATAGTCCAGGCCTGGAGACAGTGTAAGTGGTTGATGTGGAATCTATTACGCTTCCCATGAGACGTCCTGGTCGTTCATCATGCTGTTAGAAGATACCTTTTTCATCGTTCTACAAAACATTCAACGTTCACGTTTCGCCACATGGGAGTAACAAAAAGATCACGATTCAGGTTTTCATATTAAGATATTCATATTATTTGACTAAAATTTGCTATTTTTGAGTTATTTTGTTACTGATAAAAATCTAGGTTTATTGTAGTATACAACTGTAAAATTTGATGATTTCGTGAATAAAATGGGAGCTTTCAGATGGCAGTATCCATTGAGATTGATATTTTTTGATACACAGAGCAATGGTTCTAGAAAATGGAAATTTTCACCGAAACTCACTGTTTTATCTGCTTTCTTTTATTTATTTTTCTCTTTATTTTTCACCATTTCTTTTCTAGGTTAACGTAGCACACTGACAAATCTCCGTGATGTAACATGCAAAGTTGGGAGAGTTTGCAGTGGGTAGAAATGGATGAAAATGTTGGTTTTGTCCCTCACCAGCGTGAATAAGGGTAGCTTAATGTTACTTACTGATGCAAACTACAGAGCCATTTTACTCATGGAGATATCTGATAATGTGTTTACAAGTGACTGAATCATTGGAAAACATTGAGAAATATTTTTCCTTGTGTTGTGGAGATGTAGACAGAGAGAAAGATGAGTGTTTTCAAATGAAGGGATTTTTTGGGAACAAAAAAATTCATATCATTTGTGTCCAATGGAAGGAAATAATCGTTTTTCTCATTTTCGAGTAAAATAGATAACGAGACACTACAATATTTTTTAATGATGATCGTTGAGGATCCTTTAGTATCAGGATAGGATGAGAATGGCTTTCAGAGTACTACAATATATAAACGTAGTTATCAAGAAGTTGAATAAGACAATCATTAGAGTTAATGGTACATTAGAGTTCACTCGTGAGATGACAATGAAAATTACCGTCTTATGAAAAGAATTGGATATTTCTTAATGCTCATCATCTTTTCTGTGACGAATTTCAGTCCAAGTTATTATTTTCTGAAAAATTATTTTTATCCAGTTTTGAGGAAAATATGAATCATAGTCTTCATTAATATAAGCATAAAACCGAAACGATCCTGAGAAACTGTACAAAGTGATGAATAAATGTTACAAATTAAAAATAAACAATGATAAACCTGAGTGAAACCATCTTCTTCAGTAGATACACGCAGAACAGAATTTAATTACGAGCATTTTTCTTAAAATTCACACATCATATCGCGATTAAAATACGTAAAGCCGAGAGTGCCTTTTGCACTGACAAAAAATTATTCACCAATTAATACTCAGCCAAGCGAACGATAGTAATTTGATACTTAGCGCTAATTAAGCTAATCCCAATATCCGTCTGTCGCGTGTATCGGCAATCAAAATTAAAAACAATTTCATATCTTTACAATCCAGAAAAAAATTATGACTCCACTACTGATGCATATTCAATAAAGGAGAATTCAATCAGTATAGAAAGAACACCAATAAATATCAATGGTTCTCCAACCAAAATAAATGATAATCGACTAAAAACGCTCTTGTAAGCGGTCATCTGTTGTATGTGCTCATGCATTACATTCCAAACGCATCTATTCCTCTGCGTTGCTGTCGAGGGTAATGAGGAAATTCTAAATATTTACTTACGACCGTTCTCGAGGATATTTAAAAAAATACGTGTTCATGGTGAATTTTAAGTAGTTCACAGAAAATAGTACGTAGAAAAGATTTTTAAATTTCAAATGAAAGGATCTGAGTAAAGCGTATAGGAATATAGAGTGATTCTTTATTTATTTCATCTTTCCTTCTCATTTTTTCGATTAGAATAGTGAGAAGTGAAGCCAGTACGTTTCTTCAAAAAGTTCTGATGAATATTTCATGAATTCACGGATTCTATAGAATGCTCCGCAAAACAACCATTGTCCAAAGGAGAATATTGAACTTTATACACGTAGATATCAGTAAGAATAAATTTAAAAAGTTCATAGCTCTCATTCCATCAGTTCAATTGACAACTTCATTGACAGCTCATTGAAGTGTCACTGCGTTATTAACAAAGTGGCAGTTTCATTCATTTTCATTCTATACCCAGCATTTCGTTGTCCTTAGTCACTGTCCTTTTCTCTTTCACTGTCTCCATCTTTCTCTCATTTCTAATTTCCAATCAAACAACGGAAATAACGTCTGAATCGGAGATGAGATTTCACCCCTAACTGAGGAAGTATGAATTATGAGACAGTTGAATAATTCTCCCTCTCAATTCTGAAATACTCGAGTGGCAATGAGCAGAAAAATTGAGTGTTGAATGTAAAAAATCATTTCTCTCTCTCTTTTGCCCTTCTCCTTCCTCATTTATATAAAATCGAATGACGGAAAATCGCTTCAAGGGGTAACACCACTGTAGAATTTTCAAAAAATCGATTTTTTTTTCTTGCTTGTAAAAATTACTCTGGGACTCCCACAACGGAGCATGAAAAGTTATCACCTAAAATCCTTTTTTTCTCATGAAATTTTGAATTTTTTTCGAAGCATTTCTTCATATTCATAGCCAAAGCCAAAACTTCGATAGCGTTTTTCTCGATACATGATTTTTTGAATTGGCACGCAGCATAACTTCAATAATTTCCATGATTTTTATTTGAATTTCCCACAGCATCATGAAAACAATATTTCAAACAGAAATACGTAGGGGATTCTCAAAAAATTGATTTGCATATTTTTTATTGATGGAAAAATTGCTGGTTTTTCGGCCAAAATTAAAATTTTTTAATTCAAATAGTCACCAATCACACAAAAAAACAATGTTTTTGAAATCCCCTACGTATTTCTGTAGCTACGTGTATCTAGACTGAGCCAATTGTTTGTTTTTTTTTTCAATTGAAATTTGCACCAGTTACACTGCGTGCCGCAGCGTGTTTCAAATTCGAGCAGCCTCGCAAGAATGGCCCTTGTGTCGTCATTTTTTGGTGATTTCTTTTTCCTGAAAACTCAAATGCTCAATCACTCCCTTGAATATTATTTTCGGCGAAGTTAGAGCCATTTGAAAATCACAAAAAAAACTGACAAAATCTACTATTCCCTCAATTTTTTGCTGAGTGTATTATTAATTCCTCAATTCCTCATTCAATTTCGAGAGATTTTCTTAGCTGGTGAATTCTACCTCTGATAATCCATTTTCCTCTGGGATTTATCATATTTTTGTTTTACAAAAATGATCAAATTGAACATACGAATTTCACCCTCAATGAATTAATTTCCCTTGCCTGTGCGGTCATTGATTAATGAAACTCAGTTGATTAAAATTGAATTTTCATTAAATTTTCAACGTTTCAACTTATTGAACATCAGTCCTTTATCAGGACAAAATTCATTCTTTACTTCCATAAAACCGAGAGATAAATTCACATGTTCAATTAAATTCTTCAAGACAGCGATATGAGAAATATAAAATATGCAATTTACTAAATGAATATCTCATGCCATTATCATTGATTCAGGTCTTCTTTCCATCGAATTGTAAAACTTATCTTTGCTCGTTCATTATCGATTATTGTTTAAATAAATTACGAAAAATCCTCATCCGGGTGAAGACATTCGTCCTATCGATTTTTTTTCCTCAGGAACAGCATTTTTCATATCTTCTTCTTCAAAAAAACGAGTTCTCTTAAATAAAGAGCTTCAAGCACCATTAAGATTTTTGAATGAAATTTTGAAGTTTATGTCTTGTATCTTCCATACCAGAGGGGCAATTTAATCCCGTATTATTCACACTCATGCTAAAACTTTTGAACACTTGAAAAACTTTGAAAAAAATCTCAACAGTAAAAAATGCATGACCACAGCATAAACCATCCGGTTAAATTCCCATGAAATGAAAACATTATTTCCTGACTTTCTTCAGATAGTAAACAATTACCAGCATTGCATAACAGAATTATTCACTGTTTTATGGCAATATTGTTGGATGAACATATATTCATATTTTTTCTCGAGTGGTTCTGTGAGTGCGAAAGAGGATAACCATAAAAGAGTTGAAGACAGACGTGTTTATTTCATCTCGAGAAGAGGAGAAAGAGAGAGAGAGAGAGATGAAAAAAATCCCACCAAGAAATTGAATAAGCGGCAAGTGGAAGCCAAGGAGGGTACGAAGAGAAGAGGACAGACTGCGGTATCAGAGAAAGGTGAAGAGAACAACTGCAGCAAAGAGTAGATTATGCCAACGTGAGACTCGTAGCATCCTCATTATGCTGAGTACTGGCTGTCATTTACGCCAAGTTACCAAGAATTCTCTAGGACCCTTGAAAATGTTCGCTTGCCTATACTCGAGACCCCGACAGACTACCACTTTTCTGTAACGGTCTTATACATGTGTATTTCCTTCCCCATGTCTGATGCAACGGCGTTCTTTTCTACTTTCAACTTACTTTATACAGCGTATAGTACTATTCTACCAACACTTTCTAGTCGTTATGGGGCATTTCTACAATTGAGCTTCTACACTTTATATTTTTCTTCAAATTTTATTCTTTTTTTTCAGTTTCTTTTTTTTTTTCTTCGTTTCACTTCTTCACTTCTTCACTCATCTCATTGTTTTATTTTTATCACAGTAGAAACATCGCACGTGATAACAAGTTTATCCGACAAATTCCATTGCCAAGCATAGAGCTGAAAAGTCTCAAGTGGTAACACATGCAAAAATATTTTTAAAAAAGAATTTAATTTTCTCTTTCTCTGATTCCACGTTCTTCTCATTTATTCGCTGTCTTTACAATATTTATGAGTATTTTTCAGAAATGAAAACAAAAAAAAAAGAGGGAAAAATTTCTCATTAACTAAATCAAAATGGAATGTTTCTCTTCATTCTCTTCCCTATTTTTCTTCTGTCCGCTTCATGTGCCGGTATTTATGAGAAAAAAATAAAAAAAAAGTGGAATTTTCATGAAAAAAAAATTCAAGTATCATGAACATTTTCTATTTGAAAATAATGGCAAATGAGATTTCTATGAAATTATGGAAATTTTTTTTCTCTCATTAAATTCAGAAAATTGAATTCTTTGATTGATACTGATGTGGTAAGAGTTTGAACAATGGAGATAAAGTAAGATGAACAGAAAGAAAAAAAAATTGAAAAATCTCAGTTGTCAGTAATATAACTGTACTGAATTGTACAGACATCTGGCCGAGCATTGAGGTGCTTCAAGCACACTCCAATCTTGAGAGGCATTAAAGAGCGTTAGCAAGATTTTCCGGTGTAGCAAAGGTAATGAGAGAGCTGTTGAAGAGAAGAATGAAGAAAGAAAAAGTAGAGAAATCGAGGAAAATAATAAAAGAGTTAGTCATAATTAGAAGAAAAAAGGAAGACTATAAAATCTATCAAGTACTTATAGTCAAGAAATTGAATGAGTTAGCTTATGAAACAATTCATTTAAATATCCTGATAAAAACCTGGCTATATTATCCAGCATTCACTGTCACTGTTACTCCTTCGTTAATGAAAGCTAATCTCCTTACAGTCATTAGAGTATTGAATTAACTAGCATTATTGAAGATAGTTCTCGAGAATTTTACGTATTTTATCGAAATAATTGATAATTAAGTTTCTTCATACGAGAAGTGGCCAGAGTCCAATTAATGAAGCAATTTTCGATAATTCAGGAGGAAGACGCTTATAACAAAATCCCTAGTAGTTTATTCAAAACAGTTAAGTGACTAAACGTAATTTTTTCTCCCGTAATGATCGGAATTCAAATTCAATGGCGTAATGGAGAAATATTCTGTTGATAATGTGAATCTGTAAGGACTACTGGAAAATAAGCGACATTTCAATTTGTTATCATTTTCTCCTTTTATGATTCAGGCGAGCCCACGATATTAAATGATGTAGTCGGAACAGTGAGGTTATGCTCCGAAGAATCATATTCATTCAACTATTTATAAGTGATTGAAAGAGGAGCATTTATCCTCCGATGCATGAGAATAATCTGTTTCTTGGAATCTTATCTCGATTTTTTATATTTATGACTGATTAACCCTTTTATTTTACAAATCTGATAGTAAAGTTAATGATAATTCGAAGTCTATGGCGATGTCCTCTTGGTCCTGATCCTCTTCCTCGTGTTGAAAGTCGCCTTCCTGAGACAGGAGCGTCGACCTACTTCTAGAAGCGCTCTCAGAGTCTCTCTTACTTTTAAAGAATATTTTATTAAATTAAACGCTTGAGCTTGTCACCGTTGCGTAGTGAGCCTTCCACCGCAGGCAGCAGCAGACTGACCTCGTCCTGCGCTGAGGGCTTCTTATATACCCGCAACCCAGACCGAGCGCATTTGTAATTCCCCCACTCCTTGATTCTGGGCCAATCAGAGTGTGCGTTTGTTTTTACGGGCTCTTTGTGCCCCGTTACAATATATATGTATATGTCAGCGCATGCCCAACATCTAGGTATTCGTCTGCACTCGCAGCATTATTTCTAGGTCCTCCAAGAGCCCTATATTACGTGCTTACAACCGAAAAAATTGACTCTCGCATGAAGCTACATAAAAATAAAAATATGATTCTTCAAATTTCAATAATTCTGGTCTATAGTGGAGAACCACCATACGTTCTAACTTCCACTGAGTGCAGCTATACTGTACAAAAGTAAAAAAAAATGAAAATAGAGAATTCTACTACTTCGAAATCCTCTTATAGGGATTGGTGAAGTGGTGAGTAAACCACGGTTGGTGATGATGGTTGTGTTGAGGTTACATTGGAGCGTCGAGTCGCGAAACTTTAACGTAAGACGCTAAAGCCACTCAGCCATAAAACGTCCATCAGCTTTGGGTTAATAGGATTTCAACTATGACTAAGAAGTAACAAAATATGTCAAACTTTTGTTACTCATAAATGATCTCGAAGTATTCACAATTGATAAAGAATGAGAGTTTGAAGAAAACATTGAATTCAAATTCGTGATATTTTAATTTATTTATGAATATTCTGGGTGGGTTTATGAATGCTTTGGTAGTTCGATAACGGTAGTATAATGAGAAATTCGTTCGGCATGCTCTAAATTCAGCCCATCTCCTTTGTGTCTAATAATAATGTTCACCGAATATCTCTGTGCTATGTGCAATTGGGATAGTTATTTTAATTGTTTCTATATTGTTACCAGAAAGTGGATGCATAAAGTCGCAAGATCAATAGAGAATTAACTCTATCCTCTATTACAATTCTATGTTCTAATTTTATTTGACAAATTTATTTCCAACTCATTCTCAATAAATGATGAACAAATAAATGGCGAAAAAAAACGAGAATGATGCGTCAATTTCATTAATTTTCATTGAGTCTTATCAATGACTTGAAAATAATCAAATTCAAAACTCTATTGATAAAATGAACTCACTGCAGTAGTTCATTTCTTCAAAAATGTGTTTATCAGCAGAAAGTTGTACGTGGATCTTTGTTAAAAAGGACTCCAAACAAAATTCGAACATCCAAAAGTAGTCTGGAATTTTCGATCTCCGAAGTGTTTCAGCTTCCACATACGGAATGCATTCTCAATAAAAAAAAAAAAAAAAGTTAAAAAGAAAAAAGAGAAAGGAGAAAGAGGTGCAGAGAGCGCGTACTACTCTAGTCCATTTGTTGCTGACTGGTAGAAATCCCACGAAAACTCTGCTGACTGAGTTCCGACTCACAATCTCGCGAAACGACCGGGGAATGTCGAGAATAAAATTTACCGGTTAGAGTAGTAAGGGCGAAAAGGGAGTGCCCGCGAGGTGCGCGCATCTAGTGACTAGAATACACCAATACCAACTTACTTTCGTGCAGCTTACTCCACTTTACTGAATGCACCTCTCTCTCTCTCGTGTTCATGTGCATATATGGGCGAGTATCCCGGTTGGCTGAACCTCAAATGACACGTCGGTAATCGAACGTATTCAAATGTTTCGTCGATACGTGACCGACATTCCATCGAACTGTCCCGTCTACAGATTCAATTTACGTTCATCCCATTTCGCATTTGTTTTATCGTGTCGAACGTTTTGAACCTCGTTACACTGCATCTTTCTTCTCCCTCCCGCACTTGTGTTTTTTGTTATCTTTTTTTTCGTCTGGTTTTCCACAATCGCAAATGGGAATTCTGTATTCACAATTCATAGGATTAATAATAAGCCACTGGCCTTGTTTTTTTTTTAATCTTTATTTTTTATTTTTCAATAAAAAAAATTTATTTTTTATTTTTTAATGAATTGCCGGTACTTTTTTTTTGCTGCCGAAAGCAGAGTGGCTTGGCACAGCTAATCTCCTTACGGGTTATCAGGCTGAATTTTTGAAGAATACAGATCACTTGATTAGGTAATTGTAATGGAAAATCGATCAGTGAAGAGAAAAATAGTCTTTTATTTTTTACTCATTCATGAATTCAATTATTTAACGTGCGCCAATGAAATATGCTTTTATCATGTTTAAGCAAAAGATTTTTTACGACAGTTGGATGTACTTTTATTGATAGAATTTTATGACACATTCCAGTTGATCGTGATGGTTTTAAAATTTTATTATTTATGATACAATCAAATTAAATAAATAGTGTATGAAAATAAGTGTATCAGTTGAAATGAAGAAAAAAAATTATTTACTTGAAATTTCATGATAAATTTATATCGACATCTCATCATGATAAGTTTTATGCTTTTTTCGTGACCGCTAACTTCGTGCCGTAAACTCAGTGTTGGATGAAATAAACTTAGATGCAAGAGAGAGAGAGAGAGAAAGGACTGAGGATACACTGTACAAGCAACTAGGAATCAGAAAAGTTGTGGGAAAAATTTTACGGAGCAAGAGAGATAGTGGAGAAAAAAAAATCCCTGGTGAATCACCCATACCAAACATCTCATTCCTTCTCGTTCCCTTTCAGTCACACGAGTGCATCGAATTTTGTGGTTCTAGTTTCTACTACTCAAGTAAAAAGCACGGAGAATTGAGCCCTTGATTTTTGTTGCGGAAGAAATTTTTTTAAAAAAGTTTTCATCCTACTTCACTATTTTTCCACTCTCTTTTTTTCCCCACTTTCGTTCTACACTTGACATCATCCAGCATGTGCAAGATAAATTCCCATTGAATTCAAAGTGAAAAGAAATGGAAAAGAAATGTATGTATATGAAACTAAATTGTACAAGATTTTTTTTTCCTTTCACTGCACGTATGCAATTTTTTTTTGCTGCATTGGTTAAACTTTTTCATCCATTTAAATAACAATTCATGAATTTGATTTCTCCATGTACTTCTCTATTCACCGATTGGCTAGAGATATTGGAATGAGACAAATCAAAAACAAATTGCGAAATAAATATATTTTTTTTTAGATTAGAACCTACTCTTTAAAATTATATTTGTCCTCCGTCCCTGCGCCCCACTTCGTCCTAGACCACGCCCCCCGCAGAGGACTGATGTTCTACCTTAAATCACTTCAAATAATATTGAAAAAAGAAAAGACAACAGATAGAAAAATTACTCTGCCTAGGATTTGAACCCAGAACCATCGATTCTCAAATTTTGATTAAAAAAAGCTCATCTCATTGTTAATTAGTCTTGATCCGGGTGGTATAGATATATATAATCATCCAGATGCCGACCTCCCAAATGTTTATCCCCAGAGAAGATGATACCAAGTGCCGCCGTTGTCCAAGATCTCTAGCGAAGACCTGCCTTGAAACATGCATCTATTCCATTTACCTTCTTTTTTATAGCTCTTAGGAATTATCCATAAAAAAGCACTCTAGGACTGATACTACTACTTAAGACATATGTAGAGTTAGGCACAGATTCAAGCAAATTTTTTTTTCAAATATCGATACCGATAATCAATATTCGTAATTAAATAATTGACCCCCTCCCTCCCTCGATGTATATATGACCTCAGATAGGGGGATCAATATTAGGATTTAGGTAGTACCCTCACGACTACCTGAAATCCATGTCTGATCTAAACAAAGACGCAATAGAAATGTCAAACGAAAAATAACACTTTTCACCTCCCAATTATCAATAACACACTTATAGACTTAGTGTCCCTAATATTCGATGTATTTTTTTTTAATCGCTAAATTCATGCAACACAATACTCACTCTATAACGATGAATTTTGATGGATTCACTGGAACCATTCCGAAATTAAGGAGATTCATCAGAGCTAGATCAGACAAATTTCACGGTATGACTTTAACGAATATTCAGTTAATTGAGTATGAATCCTCTCGGAAGCTACTAAACAAATTCGATTTATCACAAATGCTCGGGATTACCTTTGAGTTTAAAAGAAAATGCCTTGTGAAGAAAAAAAAATAGAAATAAAACCCAGAAAAAGAAAGAAAAAACTGAAAAATTACGTGGAGAAAGGAACGAGAGAAAGCTGATGGTACAAAAAAGAAAACCAAAAAAGAGAAAACCTGGTAAACTGAGGCTAAAAGTACCTCTGGCTTTCGTTGGTTATTGTCATCGTTAAAGCGTGAGTTTTACAGAAAGAAAACTCCCTTTGATCCATATTTTTCCATATACATACACGCACAAACATTTACACGCATAGACATACGTAAATACTTGAGTAAAGAAAATAATGCAAAAAAAAAAAGTTTACTGCAAAAATACAAAGAGATAGTTCTTTTGACAAAAAACAATTGTATATAAAAATAAAAAAGAGAAAAGGAGCAGCTTTGAATAAATGTTTCGTCGAACTTCAAATAACATTCTGCACTTTGCTTTTAAAGTTTCAATTTGAAATGTTCAACTTTTGAGCTCAAACAAAAGAAGAAGAAGCGGAGGCAAAAAACCACTTATTCAATTTGAATAAAGAAAGAAAAAGAGACGATAAAAAAAAAGTGGGAATTAATTAAAACTCGATTGCATGACTGCATCTCAATTCATTTTAAATACGTAAATTGACTGTGAGCCAAAAATTGAATGTCTTGATACACTATTTTTACGGGGTAATGTATACTTCAGTGATAAAATTACGGTGACATTTTCTGACATTTTCTTTCTTCATTCTATTTAAATGCAATAGATAAATTATTATTCAATGTAAGTTTCAGTAAAATACGTTCCATTCGAAAATGCTTGAAATACCATGTCTCTTTTATAACAGAAAATTAGATTTTACTTTTTATTTTTACTGTTAAAACTTGAGAATAATCAAAGTTGAAATTGAGCCGCTTCTGCAAAAGACTGTGTTCTTACCAAACTGCAATTGAAATCGCTGTTCTATCTCCCGCAGAGCTCCCTATATATATATATCTATTATTATATAGATATATACATATATATCTATATATAAATGTATATATCTACGTATGTGCAACTGACTTGGAAATTTTAACACTGAGAAAGAGAAAGATACGTGATAAAACGTAGCCGAGAGTCAAGATAAAAGCTTTTCCCAAAGTTAACAACCAATTGTCCGATCGTAATGTCACGTAAAACTTTAATTACGCCCAGTGTCTCCTCGTCGATCGTAACTTTTATACGTTAGCAATTTCACTGCTAATCGAATTCGCAGAAAACATCGTGGAATAGAGTGAGACGGAGCAGTTACGTAAAGAGGGTTAAGAAAAAAACTGAGAATTTCAAAGAGCAAAAAAGAAAAAAAAGAACAAAAGTAGAGAGAAAAAAAGAAACTGATGAAGTGCTGACGTGAAAAGTTTTGATAAAAATAAAGTGAGAGAAGAAATGCACACAATCCAATTCCTTCAGAATGACGATGCACAGAGATTTTGCCGTAAAAGGAAGGGAATAGAGTGAAATAAGAAAGTGAACGTGAAAAATCAAGCGAGAAGTGAGAGATGCAGGCTGATTTATTAGCATGACTCTAACGGATCCATGCTAAATCCGTTGGGAGGCTGTCAACTGCTGTCACGTGCCACTTATTTCTCAAGCAAGTACGAAATCCCAAGTGCATAATGCTCATGACAGACATTTTAGGAAGGAAGTATCTACAAATTTTCGCACATGCTGTGAATGACATGCGTTTCAAAATCCAGTGCGTTAACACATTATCCAGAATCTTATGTAATTTATGCAGGATCAAATTCATGAAGGATTAGAAAGTATTTATTTCAAATGGATCAAAGAAATTATATTCAAATTTGTATATAATTTTTTTAAAGTCCAGTATACACTGAAGTAAGTACATACAAAAGCTGATTTGCATTAGGTCGTTTCCTGTCATCAGTTGAATTGAAACTGACTCTTACTTCGTCCTTTTATTCAAATCAAAACTCCTTTTCTCTCTTTATTTTAAAGTATTTCTGTCAGTTACCCTCACTCTCATTTGACACACTCTTTATCGAAAAAAGACTTCTCCATGGATCACCTTTGGCCATCTGGGAAATCTCGAATTGTGAAATATAACGGATTTCAAGATAACATGGGACAGAGGAAGATTTCCGGAATTAAATTTGAGGAAAATCTTAAAGAAATTAATCTTTAAAAATATTTTGAAGTATCAAGATTTTTCAGAAAACCTTAAATAGTGAAATATACATGTTTTTTTTCCAGGCTATCCTTGAAACCTCTAGCATTACATAAACAAAAACATTATGAAAATTGACAAGAAAAACACTTTTCCGAGCAGACTTCTCAATAGGGAATATCGTCAATTTAATGTCTCTAGTATTTACTATTCATTGATTGCTCTTAATATCCTTTTGGCAACAAAATGCTCACTTCATCGTTCCAAGCACTAATTCCTTCAGCATAAAAAAAAAGAAAGGATCTCGGTTTGCAAACATACAAATACACTATATCTCTATTTCCCCATTCATTCACATAATGCTGATGTTATTCAGCATTAGTGTCTATTAATGCGAGAATATCTAACTCACAATTGACACTTGAAATGGATTCGCTTGACAATGGAATGTGATTGTTATAATTCATACATGCCAGCAGTCAAAAGTTTCTGACCCTAAAATGTTATATGAAACATACAACAACAGTTTCCAAGGATTAGTAGATGGAATGAGAGATGGGCTGGTTCATCAATCACAGATCCACAGCGATGTATCGCATGTGTGATTAATGCCCGCGAGTCACTCTAATTACTCGTCAGTCCCATGTGGACAAACGTGAAACGCGTATGGGTGCGTGATCAGCCCACGAATTGATTGACATGTGTATATGTGTGCTAGAGAGGCCGGGTGAAAGGATGTAAAAAAAACCTGTCAATGTTAAGGTGTCCTACATAAACTCACAGATTGATTAATTGCTTCGGCTTCTTCGCTTCAATTCTGCAATTTTATTTGCAATAAAATCATCAATTTTCCCTCATTTTAGCACTTAAAAAATCAAACTTCATGTATTATTGATTGCTTTTTTTTCTGTTATCAGCACTGAATTTTTACAAAAAAAAATCAAAATGAAAGAGAATTTAGAGAAATATAGACAAATGCAGAGTAACAAAATTACAGGGTGGATACTGTGTTTCAAAGTGTTACTATGCAAGTATTAATTATTTTGTGGTGACAATTCGTTCGTATCATATTTCACCCGAGTCACTTGATACTCCATCACTGGAATAGAGTGCAAAGTTTGAATTTCAATTAGTATATTCACTCGACGAAATTGTCCACTGGCCACTAGAATTTTATTGATTTTATGCATAAATTAAATTCTGATTGATTTTATTGGGAAGTAATAGTTTGTTATACAGTGTTACTCAGAGGAATAAGAATTTTTTCAATTCTACATGAATTTATATATAAGTACAGTAATATAAAGTTTATGTGACACACTTATGTGGGCAATATCTAAAGGGTACTATTCGAGTTTAATGCTTTTTCATTTGGTCGAGTGTTTTTAAAATAAAAAAAAAGAATTTTATACAATTTTATACATATCTATATTTGATGAGGCACCATAATGGCAGGAAGATATTTCCCGTTTCCGCTTTTACCGGTGATTTACTTTTTTTTCACCATTATTATTACGACAGTCCAGGAAGGAAAAGAATCGGAGGAGGGGAAGGCATATAGAAGGAGAAAAAGGGAAGAAAAGCTCAAGAAGAAGGGAGTGTGTTAGTAAAAGATGAAACTATTATCTCAGTACAGGGTGAATGGATTCCCAGCAGTCTCGTATTAAACGTTTACTCGAGAAATACATATTCTACGTATCACCACATTTTATGGACTTATTCTCCTTTATTCATGGTGCTCTTGAGATTAATACTGGGTGTTTTTCATTTTACAGGTCAAAATCTGAAATTGATATGTATCCTAGAATAGGAAACTTGTATGTATCTCAGAAAATAGAAATGGTTTACTGAACAGTGTTTTTTAAATTTTTAATCAAATTTAGGGAAGTATGGAGACAATGACAGTTTCACTCCAAGAATTTCGTGTTCGTTCTTTTCTTATTACCAAATAACGAAAATATCAAGACTTTGATATGATTTATTTCTATTTTGAGAGTGAAAAAAACTGCCGGAGATCATTCCAGAAGTAATTGGATTATTTATATGAACTACGAGATGAAATTATAATCATATCCACTATGCATAATAATCCAATTAAATTGGAGGATAATGTGGACTTTTACATAATTTCATTTCTGCCTACTCAATAACGAAGCAGAAAACTGTAAAAAATTATTGGAAAAATTAATAACTTCTTAATCAACAATAACTCCGATGAGAGAATGATAATAATGGGATTTGTAATTTGAATAATTAGCTTGTAGATAAATGGAATGAGCATCCTGAAGAGGAATTCGCAGAGAAGCCGAAACGTTGATACTGAATATCAAAAACATCATCTATATTCAATGTAAAATCTGCAGAGACCCAAAAAACCATCATCAACAATTGAAAGAAGAATAATTTATTCAAAAATATGAATAATACATATCCTGTTTTCTCGAAACGTCAGTTAAAATTTGATGAACACTGAGGGTAACATGCTAAATTGAGTGCAAGGCAGTTAATTCAATAATATTTCATCAGAAAATCTCCAGAAGTGGCGTCGAAATGAACTCTTGACATTTTCACTATTGCATACATATAATTATCATGATTATTCGACAATTCATACAATTTTGACATGTATCAATATAGCCCGCAGTAGATGTGTCTTGTACTTGGAACATTTTCCATCTAATATGCAGCACCACATCTCTCGATTTGAATAAAAAATCAGGATGGAAATGAAATTTTCCCAAAGTGTCACATAATACTCTTGACACGTACTGTTTTTTCAAGTATTTCAACGAGAGATGAGAAAGAAAAGAGAGAGAGAGAGAGAGCGCAAGCGGTTTTTTCGCATACATATGCATACAGATGCTTCATCTAATTAAGTCATGTATTCTGCTCTATTCATGCGAATTTTTCTGCAATTCTGATGAGTCCTGAAAAATAAGCACACCTCCAAATCGCGTTTTTTTAAGAAAAAAATTCACAGACCCATTGGTTTACCTCTCAAATTTATTGATTCGTAATCATCGTTGACTTGGACAAAGAAATGGCCAACTCCAGCCTATAACAGACCTTCGGATTATCTCAGGTACACGTAAGACCCACTCGGAAAACTATCCACCTAACTGTCTAGTTTTCGTGCTCTCACCCTTAAATTCATGTCATTTGAAACCCAGCCTGTCTAAATCTAAGAGCTTCTCTTATCGGC
The DNA here is from genome assembly GCA_963921955.1 of Aleiodes alternator. Classification (NCBI taxonomy): domain Eukaryota; kingdom Metazoa; phylum Arthropoda; class Insecta; order Hymenoptera; family Braconidae; genus Aleiodes; species Aleiodes alternator. The sequence continues at coordinate 10,316,720 of OY998102.1, read as the reverse complement.
AGGTATCCTCAAAGTCCATCCTTGATATCCGAACGTAAAAGCTTCTCCGGTTTAGTCGTGTCAATCCCCAAGAGATTATCGTTTCTATCCTCAATGCTGACGTATTATACTCGAACAACTACGTCAATCCATTAATGGTACTCTTGTGCTATATAAATTCCTTACATTGATGACCTAAATACCATCTTTGTCCCTCAATTCTTTATTCATAAAATGGAAATGTCAGCAGATGTCTGTTCGAGTATGTTTGAATAAAGAAGACTGGTAGATGAGATGAATATTATGCAAGAACTTTCAAATTAAAGTTCCTTTCACGTCAGTGAAAGTGGTTCACGCAATTCATCCATTGTATCGTCAGAACGAGTTAGGAACTATGTCAATAGCTCAATCCCTATGCGTCCGTTAATTTTCTACCAATTGCATTGGCATTATGCTTCCGAATGGATATATCCATACTATTTTGGATCCCTGATATAATATTTTTTCATGATATCCTATCATTTTTAAATAACTGAATCATTATCGGATTTTTGATCACTCCGTGAATGCCTTTTATGCTTAGAAACTGTAAATGCTCAGGCGAGAAAAAAATTCATATGAGAAAAAGAATAGATGCTTCTAAGAGGAAATGAGATCCAGAATGAGACCCCTTTGGAGTCTCAAAAGTGTCTACAAAATGAGACCCCTGGATTTGCAGTCGATACGTTAATGCACTGCTATTGAGGACTTGACTCAGACATTTGCCCTTTGGTAATTGAAGGAAACAGCCAAAGCTCTTTTTCAGGACCGCTATTTATGAAGGATTGTCGGATAAAGATCTACACTTCCATTTTTAGATGTGGACAAGTTTCATGATATCTTAATTACCAAATGCAATTGGTAATTCAGAAAATCATTGATGTCTGATGATTTTCCAATTTTCGACCCAGACTGACGGGGAATTCGAATAGAAAGAAGCATAAAAGAAGTGGGATGACTGAACGAATTTCATGTCTTCTCCCTATTAGTTAATCTCGATTGGCGTCATATTTAAGGAATTTCTCGTTTACTTTTCTCAATCGTAAGTAAAAGTTGCGTCTTTTATACACACAATATGTTCAAATAAATTATTGATAAGTTGTGCTTCCAGTAACTAACCCAGAAATATTTTTAATGAAGCTTTTAGTATGTTCCGTGGATCGAAATCTTCAACGAATTTATTCTCAATCTGTTCGACTCTTTCCAGGCAACAAAGTGTGTTTCGTTGACTCCATCCTTTTTCGTCTCGCAACAGTTCATATGGAGAGATATTGATTTTAGTGGAAAACTCAAACAACTCCTTTAATTAGATTGGATGGAGCTTCCGCGGTATCGAGAGGATGTTTCCAATGAGTGCTTAAGAATAGAATTTTTATCTGATTACTGTCAGAGGACCTCCACGAGAAATGAAGAAGACACTTGAAATTGTCAGATGACAGTCATATCCGAAATGCTAAGTAATACTTGGCTTATATTTCTTCGAGACTGAAAATAACATGAACTTTTCCTAGTGAGGGATATGAAAATAGTCAATATCGCCTCATGGGATGACATCCTGCATTTTAATATAAAGCACATGTTTCAATGAATTGTAATTATTTTAGTAGCATGAAATGCCAAATTCTCCCTTACATTAGATGAGTTCGTTTTAATATGCTTCGTCGAATATTCCTCTTGATTCTGAAGATATAATGATAGATTTCTATTAAAAGACAGGATAAATGAAGAGCCATGAAAGACAATGTATTTCTCCATTTCACATCATAGTAGAGAATATCAACGGATCAATATGTTTAATGTGGGTGACGAAGAAGATGAACTCATCCAATTGACATTATTCCTATTTTCTATTTTCTTCAATCGTCAAAGCAATAAAGATTTCTGAGAATTTAAATGAAAGATGTTGGTGATATTCTTCATATAAACGCATTCACTTCTCAACGCACTGAGTATATCCTTTAATGCCAAGATAAAATGAACATCTGAAGCCAAAGCATCCCATGCTATACGTATCCATTGTTGAAATAGTTCGGGTGACTTGCCTCTTTCTACGGTAGATGTACCTGAATCGTTTGAGTTAGTTCGACAAGTTATTCACGTTCCTTTCGGTCAGTAAGTTTTCAACCGAAATACCAGAATTCAAAGTACCACGTTGAGACGCTTTTGCCTGGCTATAATCAGTTGTTGGAGATAGACGCTCAGCAGTTTTGCTTCAGTCTTGGGGATGTAAGGTAGAAAATAGTATTCATTGGGTAAACTGTTTTCATGAAATGTCAGCGCTGTATCCTGCGAAGTTATTTTTGAGTGAGAAGTCTAATTTCGCGTACTTTGGTTCATTATTTTTAATTTAATTTTTTCATTTCTTTCAATTATTTTGCAATTAATTACTGATTATTCGGAGAAACGTGCCTTAATGTATCCACAAAAGTAATAAAATTATTCAATAATAGTATCTCGAATTTTTCCTACATTACTCTTTTCCTATCACATGCATGGGATAAAGAGAGAGGCAAATAGTTCCGACTACCTTCTAATAATTTGTCAATAATTGTACGAAGAATTGAATATTTCCTCCTTTTGTTAAGCGAAAATGCTGTTCTCTTCGCCAATAGTTTTTAAGTAATGGATTTAGGGTGTTTTATCCCCATCATCACTATTTGCAGTAATTTAAATAATTCATATTTCATAAACAGAACCGACAAAAATTATGAAAAAATTTGGAACCTGGTAAAAAAATATCATCTTCGGTACGGCATCAAAAAAATAAGGGGCTCACTGTACTTGAGTTCGCTGAGATACTACCTGGAATACTAATTTAGTAGTGAAGAGGGAAAACCGAATATATCTATTTTTTCTGAGGTTCGTTGTTTATTAACGTTTCAAAAACTAAGCAAGATAGCAGAATTCGTGTGAGGTTCTTGTAGAGAAAAATAAAAGTTACAAAAAAGGGTCTCACGAAAATTCTCCTTAATTCACTAAATATTACTTAAAAATTACGACTTACTCTGACGGAGCCATCGATTACTTATACGGTAGGGTCATTCAGTTGATCATTCATCGGTCAATGGTCGATAAAAATTCTGAATTTTTTTAGAGAAGAGAAATGAATCGACTTGGACAGGCGATGGATTCGAATCAATCATTTTAGTTTTGCTGAAGATTTTATGATTCGTATCAACCATTGACCAATGAAAGATCGATTGAGTGGACATATCGATATGGGTACACGACCAACGATCAATAGCCCAACAACGGTTCCGTTGAAGTTAATCTATTTCATCAATTCATTACTGAATTCACGAACCACAATAAGATCTGATGAAATCCTTTATTCATTTTCATGAATAGTAGATCGTGATAGATGTAGGATAGAATTTATTTATTGATTCGATAGGTAATTCCTCATGATATCGAGACATTGTCAAGACTGACTCAAAAGATTTCATATCTTCTTTTTTTTTCTTGTCTCCCATCCTCATTCATTATTCATAATACTAGCTATTGTCATCTCGCAGTCAAAGTATCATAGAATAGAAAAATCTCTTCATCAGTTTGATTCTCGTGTGTTGAAACTATTTATATTGGCTCAAACGAGAATTGTTTTTTTTTTCAGTTACTCTCTGTGAAAAAAAACAAATGATTCCTTTTCCACTGTAGCTCTATTTTTGTAGCTATGTCCAAAGAATCGAAGAGACCATTTATGAAACTCGATATTCTCAATAGATAGCACCATTGGTGTTGCTGCGAGCAAGTCCCCAAGGCATTTGAATTGTAATCCGAAAAAGCTGTAGAGGATGTATCTCATTCCATATATTCGTAAGGAATGTTAATGAGCATACGATACCCAACTTCATTCAAAAGCTCATTGAAGTTTATCCCAGCTTTTTTGAATGTTGAAATTTTTTTTTTTTTTCTGAACGTATACACAATATCCTGGGGGAGATTGAACGAGAGAATATTCCGGTTTTCGAGAATTGGTAAACACTTTCTGAAATATAGTTTGAATTTTGACCAATGCCCTAGAGTAAATGAACCTTTTACTTTTTGTGTATAAGTTTTTTTTTATTGACTGAACCTGAAGGGCCATGTGTCGGCCACTCTAGTTTGTACGTGACTTTTTAAAAGTTTCTTCGATATTTTCATAACTCGAAAGGTGGTGAATGAAGAAAGAATTTCAAAAGAATGAAGTGCTGTCTATTGTTCCTAATGTTTTAGGATGAATCTTCATCCTTCGGAACTGCGTTCCGTTGTAAAAAGTTTTCGATTTCAATTTATGGTTTTTTTTTTCTCTGACGTTAAACACATGAAAAGTCGTAAATTTAAGAATTTTATGGGAGATTTGACATTGGATGCTTGCTATCGTTCTTTCTTTGTAGGACCAATTGAAGAGAAAATAGAGTTCAATACTAAAGATATGATGGACGATAAGTTTACCTGAACATCTTCAAACGCTTTCTCATGGTATAAACTACAATCAAGAATATTGCAAGTGAAATTCTAATTTTTTTATAAATCGAAGGGTGAATTTAATGTACCACGTATATATGTACATCACTGGGAATATACCACGCTCTACAAGGCAATAACTGTTTCGCATACACATGGATAGCTGATGCTCCTATACAACTGGGAAATGCAAGCATAGTCATGCACAAGGGACAAACTTGGTTTTCGCTTGCATTACTGGCTCACTTGTATGTCAATTACTGTTGATACACTGTGTCTACGATCTCCGTTGCGTCTCATTGCCTTGTGTAGACGTTATCGTCAAGATGTTTGGCACAAAGGTAAATTGTGTGAAACAAAATGTCTTTGTATTTTTAAGAACGTATTATCATGTATCAAATGCTAATTTTAATTCTAACGAATTGAAGAGTATTTGTTCTGCTCAGATAAGCTCGTATATAGCTGTGACAAGAGGATTGCTGATGCTGGATTTTCATTGAGACATGCTGCTTGAGCTTTTGGAGAGGATTTTACAAGAGAATGATAATAGAAGATGAATGGGCAACTATCACTCCACAGGGATTACATCATCATCATCCACGTTTCAACCTCGGTGATCATGGATTCGTCCTTTGGCACAGAATTTAACGAGATACTGGATCTCATTGGTGGATATCCAGTGGGAAATCAGATGCTGGGAGTTCAGTTCAAGAATTTCGTCACATCAAAGCAATTGATTATCCATTTCCTCCAGAAACTGAGCCACAATAGTTCTCAGCTCAGAATATAAAGAATGACTTGGAAAGAATTACTGCATCTCATTTTCAACTTTTCGGTTTCCTTTATCCTCATTTTTTATTTTCATTTACATTCACTTTTTGGTTTTCACCGGTGTTGCACTTTCTCCGTCCTCTTGCGAATTCATGGGTCGACTATTCACTACTGCAGTACATTCATCGAAGACCAGGCGAAACCATGGGAAACCCTGATCGATATAGACGGTCGATTATGCAGGACTCTAGTGTACCTTTCTGCTACACTAGGGATTTATTCTCGAAGCATGGGAATCTATTTTCGTTGACAGAATTAAATCCGTGAACCAATGAAACGTTCCAAGCATCACTTTTGTTAACAGATTTATGATTCCCTTACGAAATGAAAGTTCGCATACGAAGAGCTCGTACAACTCATTTTTTGATTAATATCTTAATTTTTCATAGGGATATTGGAAAAGTCATTAACAATATCGAGTTATTTGCCATATCGCGACGTTTCGCTGGATAATGCCTGCTTCTTCAGCCTTTTGACATTATCAATGTTTCGTCGAATTAAAATTACTCTGCATAGTATGAAGCAACAAGCAGTCCTCAAATTTTATCACCTTAACGAGCTGCATTAAAAACATTAATGAATAAATTAAACGCATAAACTACACAATTTCAAATAAATCATAAACAGATAAGACAGAAATACGATGACACACAATTGTCATCTGACGAGAAAGCCATACTGATACCCTCATGGACATACCTTCCGCTCAGTTTGCTGCTCAAATCCATGAGCGGGCGAGTGGTTACCGATCCAAGTAGTAACTGAATATTTGGCTGATTAACTTGATGAATCCGCCAGGTTCGCACGTTGACCGAACAGCCAGGCTGTTGGTTTTTCACTTTTTCGTTCCATTGAGTGAATATAGCAGAAAAAGATCATGAATAGCATCACACAGGTCATGAATAAGAACAATATTTGTCGGTACCATCAATCGTTGAAAGGCCAATCATTCTGTGAATGAAATATGGTAATTCACGTTACTGGACTCGCATGCATTCACTTTGATATTTCAATTAAACGAGTTTGCATTTCCATTCTGCATTTAGATGCTCCCAGTGAAACCAGAAATTGTAGCGTTACTGAATGAAAATATCAATATTTCAATTTTCCGAACATTATTTTCGCATTTTGTTAAATTAACTACTGTGAAAGAGTCCTGAATGTTTGCCTCAAAAGTAGCAATTATTATTTTTAGAAAACGTTTCCTTTTAGAAAAAAAAAATCAAAATAAAAAATGACTATTTAATCTCAAATTTTGAAATTCTTGAGAGATCTTGATTTTTTCTATGCGATATATCGTATTATATGCATATTAACTCATATTTTTAGGAAACGTTTGACAAGTTTCCGGTCAGTTACATGTAAGGTAACCAAATCAATAGAAATGACATATTATGCAAATCACAATCAGTTTAGATGTATATAAGTGATTGTGTAATACAATTTTACGAAGAGTTTATGCAGGAGACATCATTGATGTAAAGTATTACTAGACGAGAGAATATGAAGAGCAAAGGATAATACGAATTATCTATTGTCCAACGGACGACAACGTAGCAGATATTCTAACAAAACCACTTGGCAAGACAAGGCTGAAAACATTGGCCACGAAAATTGGATTGAAGCAATGGATCGGCGAGAAGGGTCATTAAGAGGAAGTGTCGGTGATAATGAACCTTCGACGGGAAGAAAGAGAGAGAGAGACAGATGTAAATAAACAGAGACAGAAAAAGAGTCACGAATTCTATTATTCCGAATTGCATCGTTTCTCACTTGCTTGAATAAACTAGAGGTGTTCTGACATGTTTTGTGTACGCTAATTTAAACACCTCGAGTCATTATATTTCCTGTCCAGTTATTTAAAATCAATACTGCACATATGCCAGCAGACAAAAATCTTGTTGCATAATACAAACTCTTTTGAAATATATTGCTTGATATTTTGCAGCTCTATTCTCCCCAAGAAATAGACCAAATATATAGTGATGACCAGAAAAATGACTAAAATAAAAAATTACCGTCACTTTCTAATAGGAATAGTCAGGAAACAGTCATTTTATGACTGACTTAATATATCCGAAAAAATATGATAATTTTATATCTCTACTAAAAAGTGCATAACATTGAATCAAAATTCAACGCCTATATCCATGAAGAATAATGAAGTCTCCCCCCCCCCCCCCCCCCTCTAAACCTCGGCAGTGTACATCGATACATATGGACTATCTATAGATATACGTTTATTGCTGATTTTTATCATCTTACTGTATGAATTTATTTTTGATGAATATTCTGAAAATAGTAATTGGATAAAGGAAAGTCGAGCTATAGGATGTATACAAATTAGCTATTCATAAGATGTTGGAGATATAATACTGCAGAATCTTCTTCACCAACTACGTTCAACTTCTCTTCCAGTGAATCTCAGAGCGTGAGAAAACCCGTACCTTTTCACTCAGTCTACTTCAGTGTCATTCTTGGTTTTTTTACCTTTTTTTTTTTTCTTTCATTTTTCCTTCTCTCTTTTAACTTCTCATTCTCAACATCTCCTTGTAAAAGTCTTGTGGAACTGGCTAATTAAGCCGCAAGAGAGAACCTTCTTGGAGATTCCCTTTTTTTTCCCCCTAAAAAAGAGGAAAATTACGAAACAAGTTGAGCAATCATATTGTCTCATTAAGAATATTGAATTAAGAATTACGTTATGTGTTTTTTCTTTTCTGTTTTGAAATCAAATTGCTGTTTCTTTCATTGTATTGCGCTTGACTAGAAATACATAGTATGATGAAAATTGTATAAAGGGAATGAAGAATAGGAGGAAACGGTAACGACATTGTAGTTCATAATTAATGTTTTTTTTCCCTTCAATTTATTTTCAAACAACCGCATTTGTACGTGAAAATGGGGGGAGGGGGGAGGGGGTTATTGGAAGATGAAATGGTGAATGGTACTAGGAAGCTTAACGAGCCAACTAGTTCAAATTCGAATTGGTAGAATTTTGGTATACGGTTGTAGAGAGAAAGGCGCGAGTAGCAGAGAGAAAGAGAGAGAATGAGAAAGGGGAATGGAGTGAGGGAGGGAGAGACTCGAAATTACCTGTCGAGACCAGAACAAAGAGGTTAAGATTGGGAATGCAATCTCTGTTAATTGGCAAATAGTCGAGTATTTTCGATAAGCTCACTCTATTTCACTGGAGAAAATCATGATTCTTAATAAATTGGAAGTTTATACATCACGATGGAATTCATTACAACCAAATGCGTTATTGAAGAAGCAAAACGAGATAAGTCGTTCAATTTAAGGAATAGCGAGTCACAAAAAAAAGATTATTCAAGGGGATAATCTTACCCTGACTTTTACCTTCTCCAGAGGTGGAGGAGAAAGTAACAAAAAAAATCCTCATGAGAAACTTCAAATCTCCACTAGATTTCAATAAATTTATAAACATTGACGCTGAATCAAAAGCCATCTATCTCTTCTCATGACTTCCCTACTGGATTGCTACTCATGAATTTTTTCACTTTTTTTTTTGTTCCCAGCAAGAAGAATGAAAAAATCATGAATAACTTTTGTACTATGAAATTCAACTCTTCAAAGTCGAGTTGAGTCTTTATAAAAGACTCGTAAAACTCTTTTTCTAAATTCATGGCTCGAAGATAAAGATCGTATAATGTTTCGATTCATGATGGAATATGGTATTTTTTTTTTTTGCAGAGTGACAGTGTCTTTTATCATCTTTTCACCTCTATAAAAGAATGTAGAGAAAAAAAGAGAAGAAGAAGAAAAAAAAATCACACAGGCCCACAGTTGGGTTGTTTTAGGTGAAGTTTCTAGAGGACGATTTTCCAGCTAGCCGAGTATCACCCTTCGGGAAGTATGAAGAGCTATGCCAGAATTTCAAAAGTACAGTTCTACGATAACCCGTCTCTCTACGTGAAACTTTCACGTATAATAAGAGGGGAGCAAAATAGAGGGAGAAAAAAAATGGAAGGAAAACGTTTATCGTACCAACTTTGTTCTGCAATTCTTTTCTCCTATTTGTTTTACGTTTTTTTTCCTCTTACTCTCTCCTTCGCTCTCGCGTATGCTTCAATCTCATTTTTTTTTTCACTCTTTTGAAAAACTATTCCGAACGATTTCAAAGGATATAGATTTTTTTGATATGATGAAAACTTTTTTATTTCCATTTATTTTCATTTGAATTTGTTTCAACTGTTTTTGCTCTGGAAATCAACACAGAAAATCCAGCTTATTGATTACTCAGAGATAGTATTCAGTTTTGAAGAGTAAATTAATGTAGTATTGGTTAGCTTCGCTCGAAAAAAATGAATGAATGTTTCCAATGAAAAAAAAAAATCTAGAAGAGCGTAGTTGCTCGCTCGCGAATGGAGAAGTGCGTTATTGCTAATTAGAAGAAATTAGTAGGAATTTATTATGATGAGTGTGATTCTTTAAGCGAGCCACACTAAGAACTTCCCGATAATTTCTATCACTTACTATTAGAAAAAAAGGATGAGTGAAAAAAGCGAATGCAAAAAACGAAGTTGAGAAGAATTTTTTCGAAATATTGTCAGTTTTATTGGTCGTAGTACGAAAATTCTGAATGTAGATGGAAGGTGAGATTATTTGCCAGCTATTTATTGATTTAGTCATGCATTTAGTATTGATGCTTAGAATAGTTGACGGGCAGCAAGAGATTCCTACGGAAGGTTCCATAAATACCTCAATAATCGATATTTTTCATTGAAAACCACATAGATTACTGACAAATGATCTCACGTTTCACTTCCATTTGGAATCTTTACGCTGTCATTAATAAAACCGAAGATATTGTTAAAAAAATTTCATTATGTCCTCGTAAAAAATTAAGAAATCGCTGAACCAATTTCAACCAAAATCTAATCAACACTAATCTATATCGAGATGTTTCGATTCCGACATTGATTGTCTCGATCGCATGATTGATTAACGAGAAAACGTGAACGAAAAATTGGTCACATACATACACACACACATACAGACATGGTTCTAAAAACTATCAGAAAATGTTGTGGAAGTCACAAAATTTAAGGATCAATCAAAAAATCGATTCTCCATTTTCAGGGCAAATGCATAAACTTGCCTGATCGGGAAGTTGAAAATAGGTGAATCAATAATCAATTTTCAATTAATTGAATTCAATAAAATTCTTCAATCTCATTATCACTCAGCTGAAACGCATATAAATTAAAAATTATGTTAATTCACTGGCTCATTCAATTCAAATAATTTTCCACCTGATTAAATCACTATGACTAACGATTTCCTGTAATAAATACACTGAAATATTTGAATAACGTATTAACACAAAAATTGAATATTGTTGATTTTTTTTAACATTCAACATTCTTTTTTCACTCCACGAACAATAATTCATTCATACTCGATTAAAAGAGCAAAAAAAGTGGATCTATATCACCATTGTGATCCAATGTTTATTTTTTTTTTTTTTTTTTTTGAAAAACTCGAGCATGAATGTACCGATTTAATTTCAAATTAAATAGATTTTATTTTAAACATGAAAACATTTATCTCGTGTACTACGTAAATTAAATCGGATATTTCCACCAGTGAATATAAATATTATTTCCCATTTTCTGCATTTTTTTTCATGTTAACATGCTGAGAGAAAATGATCACCAAAACAAACAGTATAGAATCATTAATACCTCCAAAATGATGAAAAAATAAAATAAAAAAAAACATCTACTCCAACTGGTCGCTGATTTCTCAGCTTAAAAATGCTATAAAGGTTTTCTTTACTCAATTCATCAATTCCACAGCTATTCAGCACATGGCATTTTACATCACTCCCTCTAACCTCATTTTAATACAATGAATTCATAAAGAGTATGCAGGTATGTTCGATGGTGAAATAACTTATCACTGTTAATTCTGACATCAATTTTCGGCTTCTCTAAGGGGGAAGAATACATGTCATCTTGTGTGTACTAGAACTTAATGAAATTCCACACGTGTTTTCCGTTATTAAGAAATGACTACCATCTAATGTTCTTGGGTTGCAATTTAATCGAGTTCATAACATTCCACTACATCAAATCGAAATTTCTGTATAATAAACTCCGTAAATATTCTTCAGGCATAATTTCATTTTTTATTCAAACGTTGATGCCTCTTCATGGAAAAAAATATATATTAATAAAATGAAAGAAATATACAGTACACTATAAAATTTTCATATAACATATATATATATATATATATAACAAATAGGTAGTAAATATAAAATCTAGGTTTAATATATTTCATCGACCTAAAGACATCTCATTTGATTAGAGAATTTATTCGCGAAATTAATATATAATTCACACATAAAAAATTTATATGTGAATATGGAAAATTCTTATGCGACGAATATAAAATTATAATCATGTGAGATTAATCAAATTCTATATGAAACTATATATTCAGGGAATATGAAAAAAATATAACCACAATACATGGTATGATTTTATTAATTTTATATGATTATAATTATACCATTGCCTTGGAAACAAAGAGGTGTAAGTGCTCTGTATACTCACAGGACTAATGCTCCTAATTTCCCTTTCCCTGTGAATTTTATGTATAAAATATGTATTGATTGTGTATGAACATCGAAGTAATGTAATTGCTTCATATAAGCTTAGCACTTATGTCACTTTGTTCTGAACTAAATATATGTTCTATAAAAAAATTTGATACTTCACTACACATTTTTTTATATTGATACATAGTTCCTCTCTGGGATATTCCTTCATTGCCATGATATTATTTTTCTCTGCATCAAATTAATCTCGTGGATGAAAAGCCATTATAATTATTTGAATTAAAGTCATTTTTCATTTCTGAATGACGAATAGAGAGTGGTAGATTGGTAGGCCAATGGATATTAGTAAAATGGATAAAGTAATGGATCGCAATATCGTTAACGATCATCCCTTCCATACACACACCTTGAGACAATGGTTGAATTCAAGAAGGGTAGAGAGCCATGGAGATAGCAAATTGAGGGGTGAGACAAATTTCAGTGTGACATGCTGGCCTGACGATGTCATCATCTGTTCTAATGTACCACCATTAACTAGTTTAATTATTCCTCATTTCATCGACTCCAACAATTTTAGAATTTACTTTGGAATTTGAGAGAATGAAGAATTCTGAATTAAATTGTGCTCCATTCAAAAATACTTTGACATTTGTGCAGAACGGATGAATATCCTTTATTTATTATCTTTTTATTTATTCAGGTAAATTGAAACTCAATGATTAAGGCTAGATATAGACATGAATGATTTGACCCATGGAATGATTATTATGTAGACAATGAATTATTGATTACATAGACTATGAATTTTTGAAGACGAATGCAGCATTCTATTCATGCCACATATGGACGCTCCATATTCTTCTCTATTTAAAATAGTCGAATTCGACACTTAGAAGCTTTTTCTTTCAAATTGGCTGACTTTAGAGAAGATATGATGACTAATTTCATTAATGTTTAATAGTTTTCACCACTTTTTGCTAACAGTGTAGAAATATTACCTACAGAAAAATCATGTTTTCTTCAAATAAATTGAAAAAAAAATCAGCTTACAGAATAAAGGATTCCATACACATTATCAGTCAAATATATATCTTTTCGTTCACATTTTCAAGTGCCAAACCAAGAATACCACTCAATCTATATACGGAAATGGAATATTCAAGTATCTTACGAGTATTATTGGAAATTGTAGATTGAATAATGCGTTCTACGTTTGAATTTAGTTCAAGTACAGTCACACACATTTGTGTTCGGTGCTTTTTGCTCAAGAAGTAGGGAATTGGTACGTAACACGCGATTAAGATTACAATATCCGCAAGAAGGTAGAATAATTTAGGGTAAGGAGAAACTTATTCGAGAGGCAGTGGATGGCAATTTTGAAGGGAAGAAGGTAGGTGGAAGGAGAAATTGCTAAAGATCGAGAGAGGAAGATGGGTAAAATTTTCCTTGGGTGGGAGATGTAAGGTGTGTAACGGAATTTTGTGGGTAAGGTACTGGGGAATCTCATATCCGTCTGAGACATTTGATAACGAGAGAAACGTAGACATCGTTGGGTTAGTTTTCCTACGGAATATTATACCGAGTTCACCATTTCCGCAAGCTGATTGGAAATTGTCACCTCACCGCAACCAACGATCTCCTTGCAATCCATTGCCCATACGGATATTAGCCGGAAGTGGTGGCTGCACTGTACTTTGTGGGGAAAAAAAAAACTCTTCCGATTATATTCACTGTGAACTGAGCAACATTGCCAAGTTCTTCTAGCCGTAGGTGAATATATGCACAAATTTCAAGGGGAAAGAACTTCGATAGCCTGAATTAATATAAATTTTCGTGAAAATTTTAATAATCCATATTTCTTTTTTGTTTTTTTTTGTTTTCAACTAAATTTCCTCTCACCCGATGGTATTTACTGTTACTTTAATTAACATAGGATAGCGCGATACACATTCAGTTTAAATTACTGTGATGACTGGTGTGTAAATTTACAGTTGGTGAGTGTTTAAACTAGTAGGAGTGAATTGTAAAAGGAGATGTCATGGTGAATTTCGCATTGGCTCACAGAATCTGATGAGTCAGGATTGTAATTAGTTGCTGCATTCGTTAGTATTTTTGGTTTTGCTTTAGATACTATTTTTTTTTTGCTGTTTTTTCACCTCTCTTTTTTTTTCATTACAGTACAGTGTAAAGGGAAGAACAATAGAAACAACAATGAAAGAACGATTTTCATTATTCACATATGCATGCAACATGCCTATTCGTGTGCAACAATTGACATTAATATTTTTCTGAGAAAAAAGGGCTGAATAACTGATTATTCTGGAAAACAGTAGATAGACCTAAATTATCCAGAATTAATTTTAACTTTGTGATAAAATTTAGAAGAAGCATGAATTTAAAATTGAAAAAATTTATATCCAAAAACTTCTGGTATAAAGATGAGAAGTACTGAAGAGCTGACATGAAGAATACAGCAACTATCAAATTCTTCAAAGTTAATCGTAACTTGAAAGTTCGAATATTCCTCAACTTCTGCACTTTTTTTTTGCATAATTTTTATTCTTCACTCCAACCCTTTCACACCATGAATAGTTCAAGGTAGTATCTCAGAAGACGATCAATAAAAACTGGAAAAAAACGAGAATTCGTAGCTTAGTTTCCAATCAATTGCTGATAATTCCAGAGAATTTGCATCAATTCACCGGAAAAAGTGATTAAATTGTTCGAAAGTCATATCTTCAGCCTGCGAATAAATCCCCCCCCCCCCTATCTTCTAATCAAAATTCCTCAATAACTGTACGGAGAATTGAATATTGTTTTTTTAATTCAGTTAAAATTCTGTTCTTTCCGCCAATAGTTTTAAAATAATGGGTAAGCCCAGTGGTTTTCCAGTAATTTCTTAATTTCCGTCACATTTAAGACGTTTCACCCCCACCACCGCTATTTCCAGTAGCTTTGATAATTTATATCTCATAAACGACATGAGCGAAAATTATGAAAAATGTGAAAAAATATCCTCTTTGATATGGCATTTAAAAAATTAGGGAAGAACTGTATTCATATTCGATGGGGTACTACCTGCAAAATAGAATGATTAATGCTGATGGAGATGTGTAATCAATGTGACTGATTTTTATCAGCAATGATTTAAAATCGATATTCTCACAATATGATATTCCGTACAGATAAATGCAGTGTAGAAATTCAAACTAAATACTTCGATTTTCACCTCATATACAAACCAATTCCCGGGGTCTACATAGTGTGCAATACGTTTACTAATACCGCAAATATATTTCACATCAACTTGTATATATATATGGTGTACAGACGGTGCACACGGTTTATTACTGGCAAATCGAAATACTCATGGGAGTTGGTTTATTGCGTGCACTTTGTTTTTCGATGAAAGCCAAAGGAATTGTATGAGAAAAAATATGAGCTGAGGTAATAGCAATAGGAGTGAATGAGGATAAAAAAAAAGCAAAAGAAATTGATCGGACTAGGGAGATGAGATAAAAGATCGAGGGGAAGACGAGAAATGCATGAAAAAGAGAGAGAGAGAGATAGAGGAAAATCAACACTCTCAACGTTGGTTTATTTACCAGGCAGCGGATGTGCAAACGGATAGATTGTAGTATAGGTAAGAGTGATATAAATGGATAGATAGAATGATGGATTCTTTGGTGGATTGAATGGATATATTCCTTCGAAAAAACGTACAGCAGATACGTAGTAGTTTGAGAGAGATATAAAAGGAAAAAATAGAGAATGAAAAGAAAAAAACGAGAATGAAAATTGGGTTGAAAGTGGATTTAGTGGGGACAAAAGATATTGAAACGTTTTTCCAATTCACAGTTGGTATGTTACGCTAGTAAATGAGTAGTACACATGGGAGAAATCAAATTTTTTACTCTCTTTATTTTACCCTCCGCTTTTTTTTCTCTCCTCAATGTATGCAATATGTGCTGGGGTAGAGAAAAAAAAATGAAAAAAAAAAAAAGGTATAAATTTATTCAACCCATTCTTTGGACAAAGCCAGTCTTCTCACCGAGTCATTCGTAACAGTCGTTCCTCAAATATCGTTGAGCCATTTTACTCCTTTTCTTTTCTCTCTCTCTCTCCCACATGTCGCATTTGAGCTGGCATGCTGTGTAATTGAGTACCAGCAATTAGCATGAAATGAGTCAATTTTTTCTAACGTTTCGCACCTAGCCAATTCCTCGGCGGGTGATTTCAACGGATTACCACCAACCTCCTCTATTCTTCTCCACCTCTCATCTATTTCTCTCCAGTTCCCAAAGGTAACTCAACTGCATGGAGTGGGATTACATTGACGATGGTTGGAGGAGGAAGGGGGGGAGGTTAAAGTTGGTGGGCTGAGTGTGAGGACACGATCATTCTCTCAAACACCCGTGGGTTGTGCACGGCTGTAGAGAGGAAAGAGGAGAGAGGGAGGGGTTCGTGGCTCCGGAACACCCGGTGTGTTTCTACTCAACTTTGTCCGTCTCTCTCTCCCTCTCTCTCTCTCTCTCTTGCTTTCTTTCTCATTTCTCTCCTCCTCCTTCTTCTTATTTTCCCTTTTTGCTTTTCCTAGGTAGTACTGGGTTTAGCTGCTACCCTTTGCCACATCTAGTTCGTGTTGAAAATGTCTGCACTGCGGACTATCACGCTACTGCCTCAAAACTCATAGGATGACACAAAATCCCGTTTCTTCTGTATGAATCTCAACTTTGTGACAGTTTTATATTTGTATGAAACACTGGTTGAAGAATTTTGGGCAGTGAATTTTTACTATTATATTGAATATGTCAATTTTCCTGATGTTTCACCCTTGGGGATGATAAAAAATTGGTTAGGAGAAAATCAGTTGCAAGTGACATGCCAATGAAACTGTTTAAATAGAGAATTCATTTTCTTGCAGAACATGATTTCCCTAGAACTAGAACAAGCAACTAAGCGAGAGGTAATCTGGAGGGTGCGTGTTCAAACTTCACTTGAATATTTCCTATTTTTTTCGAGTTATAAGTCTAATGATTGTCTCTATTCTGAATGCAAGGGAGCTAGTTTGCTTTTTCCGTCAGTGTGACGGAAAAATAAACTAGGGGCCTGCATAATCAAGCATCCGGATCGGGCAGAGTCTTCTGTGGCTTTCCCTGATCCCAGATAAATGTGATGCAGTAACTAGAAATTCAACCCCTGAAGTCACAAGAAAGAAGATTTTTAAGGAGAAGGGATTGAAAAAAATGTAAGAAGCCAAAGTAATACATGGGTCAGACGGGCCATATGAGTATTAAAATACTGGAAAGGAAGGAATATCTCAAAATTAGCCAAACTTAAATCACTGGTCGAAAACGTTGCTGACTCTTAGACTAAGGGATCATAGAACAGATGAAGGGGTCGAAAATGGAATAAAATATAATGAACGCTGTCTCAGTTATCGACATATTCGCAATTTGTGATGATCAATACTGAAGGATTTAAATTGAATCTAGTTGATAATTTCAATTTCTCCATTGCTATATGAACAAAAGCCAGTAGAATGATGAACTAGAGAGAGAGAGTAAAACTTTGAATACCATTGAGGAAATAATACAAAATTGTATATATAGTACATTTCTATAGCAAAAAGGCTTCTTACCATTTTAGAATCCGTTATCCTCAAACTATTCTCCAATTCTTCCAGTTGAGAAATTCCATTAATTCCGTTTATAATGGTCACCCTTTCTCTCTCTATCTATCTCTCTCTTATTCTCTTTCTGTCTTCTTCTGAACTGCAATCCCTGTGATAATGCCTCTTCTCGAATTCTCTAGTTGTTCAGAATCGTTGACGAATAAATGCTTTCATAAGAACAGTTTTTCACAATTGAAGAATGGAAAAATGAGCGAGAGAAGAAAAAAGACTTTTCTAATTTTCACTTCTCCTTAGTAAGTAGAAGCCTCACTTCAATTACTCGTAATTATTATCATTCTCAAACGTCGTTTTTTGCCAGAATTTAAGAATTCAAAATCAATAATTCCCTGAACTCGTGGCAACAGAAAAGTTTTGCGGAAGCAATTCAACAGCTGACGGATAATTATGACGTGTGAAAATGAAATTAAAAAAAAAAAAAAAATAGTACTTCACAGGAATTATTAAATCGATTTTGAAATTGGCCTCAGTCTGACGAAATAACCACTCAGAATTCTCTGATATTTTCAATCATCTTGAATATTCGATATTCGAATTGACTCGTTCACTATTCACTCAATGGCTACGTCATGAACAGGAAAATCGGTCAACGTTGGTGTGATCGTTATTCGGTGATTTTCTCTCTCCCTCTCTCTTCTACTTTCTGACTTCTCTTTTTATAAGCACGACATCTCAAGAGAGTCCCCCACTGGAGGGACGTTTTTATCATGGCTCGACTTTTTGCCTCTCTAACTAGTGAACAATAAAAATAAAACTACGAAATAAACGTCACAACGATCTTTTGACTGGCTCAAGTGTATTATCAGATGATTTCCGACATTTTTGCTTTCTTTTCTTTCCTCATTTTCTCCGTTCTTTTTCTCCTTTATTCACTATTTGTAAATGCTGATGACAATGGAATTGTTGATTGGATAACAATAAATCGATGCCAAATGCGTACAATTGAGCAAGAATTGCAAGCATCCCAAATGGTACTGAATGAAGCACCAGGTCGACGATAAATTGGCGGTTCCGAGAGTACCCATGGGAACGAACTGACGAAAATATAGCGGCGGCCCGCAAACTACGAATTGTTAGTTACCGCTACCACACCATGAAATATATGAGTTTGGTGCCTGTGGGGCCTGGCATCAGTTTTGGAAGTAGGGATATATCCATACGAAAACCTATATTCTCAGGTGGCTCTCCTGTGAGAAACCCTTGAAAATTCTCATGGCAAATGTCGGAGGGGAATCTGTACAAATAGTCTACTGTGAATTTTCGACTCCCACAGTTATTTTTTACACCGATGGATTGTTTTACAATCACTCCTTATCTTTCGTAAAATTTCCGATAGAAACTAATAAAATTAGACGAATTATTTCGATGACTGAAAATTAATGATCTTGAGTATCTGAAGCCCCTCGGAGTAGGAAATATCTTGTAGTGGACTAGATTCTGGGAAATTTATCGAGGAGCTTCTTTTTTTCGATTCTAAATTTCGTGAAATTAGTTTTCAAATTGCAAATGATTTTTTTGAAAAATCGAAAAATATTGGAGAGACAAAGCACAATATAATGGACCTGCGTAGCAAAGTGATCGCGAATTTTTTCGGTAGTGAATATCTCTATGGAAAAATTTGGAAAAATTACCCAGCATTGCAGACATTTTGGAGAATCTGCTCAATTTTTCGCAGATTTTTAGTCCTTCTTACTAAAGAAAAATTTCTGGATTATTCTGCTCCAGAGGTCCATTTTACCCTGGCATCTCTCGCCCTTTTCTAAATGATGGAAAAAGCGTTGACCTCACGCTAAACAATAGATATTTCAATTTTTGGTTTCATCTTCATGATATGGGAAAAGCTAGATCTCCTGTGTTATTATATTAACGAAAGATACTTGAAAATTTGCGATGCTATAAAAGAAGTACATGGATTCTGGTGAAAGCTATCCTCATCAAATATTGAATAAAAAAAAATAATATCACTTTCCACATACTCCTAATGTTATTTTCAAATGGGGAGATACCAGGAAAACTCAAGAGAGCTATGAAAAAAAAAAAAAACACCAGGAAATAACGTGAGGGAATATTCTTTAAAATTGTGATCACACAACTCCGTTAAAAGTAATGAAAAAAAAAGTTCATAAATTCAACATTATTCAACCCCAACGAATTCAATATCAATAAAAAAATATCATCCTCTCTCTCTCTCTCTCTCTTTCTCCCTCATTGAAAAATGTCATGAAAATGAGAGTAGAGAGAAAGGAAAAAACATGAAAACGAAAAGGATAAACTCAATTTCAGACATAAAACTTGAAGTGAGAGCTATACTCACTTTGTAGATGATAATACCTATCAAAATTCAGGAAACGTGCCATTAGGTAAATTGTGAAATACCGAGAATCGTGCCTGTAGAACAATCACGCAGTCCCACCACGTTCGAATAAACCCCAACTCTTCATCCAGTAGCTCTTCACCAATCCATACTTCACAGTTTCAAAATGAGGATAGGCACAGCCATCACTCGTAAAATATTTAATCCTAAAATAAAAAAAAATAAGAAGAATTTCAAAAAAATCAACGATTTCATCCATTTGATGATCCTACTCAATCGTCAGAATATTTCGTTAATCCTTACCATATTGACTGGTGAATTTATCAACGAATTACCAAAATATATCGAACAAAATTCCAAGCTTCTACATGAAAAAAAAAAAATATTCACAATATTGACATTGCATATTTGCCTAGTATACTTGACAAATAAAGGAAGGTGAATAAATGTCAACTTATAAAATCTATCAATACTAGAATGGATGCGTGATTTTCCAAGCTTTGTACTTGAAATACCACTCCACAAAACAGCGTTAGCATGACGGCCCTCAATTGAAATGAAAAAAAAAAACACAGCTATATATTCTGAACATTGTATCATTCGAAGCAATCATTTAACAACCATCGGCACTTGACCCTCCGCACTGAGTGCAGAAAATCCAACTGTGGTGTTCGTGTTTTTCATTTCTTTTTGTTTTTATTTTTCATTTCATTTTTTTTTTTCATTCACTGTTACCTTTTGTATTTTGTTTTTTTTTTATGTGTGTGTGTGTACACCTTTTTTCCCCCGTAGATTTTACCCCCTCCCTTTTTTTTCCATTGCCTGTGAACACGTCACGCGATGCGAACGAGTGGTGGATTTTGTTGGCCGTCGACACTAGCCTGCATTCCGTTGGTGACGTAAAAAGGGCGGAGTACGAGGCCCTATATAAAGTGTCTATTTATTTGCAGCCACATTCAATACATGTGGGGAGGGGTTAGGTGGTGGGAGGGAGGGGGAAAGGGAAATAAATGCAAGGGAATAGAAAAAAAAGAAGGTACAAACTGCGTATTCATCGAGACGATTGAGTGTATTCTTTCAAAACAGGGTCTGACCAAACTGTCGGATGCTCTACTTGATTCACTGAAATAAAGAATAAATAGTGAACCAGGTGAGTGAAGCTGAAAAAATAGGCTCTCGCTCTTCACCCTCGGGACTACTGTTTATGATGGAAAAAACCAGAATCAACCACCAATCTCTGTTTCTTTCTTAACTCAATTTGTTTTTTTTTTCTACTATTGTTATTTCCCTTTCTTTTCAGCAAGTAAATACAGGACTGCCAATTTTCTGGAATGGTTACGTGCCACTGTTGTGAAACAAATGCTACATCTTATTTCTTTTTTTAACCCCCTCCTTTCCCTGCAGTGCTTCGACATGTTAACTTAACTGACTTTATGATTACTTCTTGAAAATAATACTATTTTGTAGTGCTGCCTTATCAAGAGGAAGCAGGACAGATAAGAGAATGGAAAAGTTGAATGATAAAATATGAAAAAATAGTATAAAAAAAACTTTGAAAATTAGATTTTTTTCTTAAGCGTCATCTGTTTGAATCATTCTCGACTATTTTGATGATATATATCAAAGTGAAATTGGAATTACCGTTTTCAACATTGGAAATCGTGAAAATGGTATAACATTACATTCAGCCCATCCGCTTCTCACTCTCAATGGGTTAACCGGGTGAAACCTATATATCATTGTGTTCCCTCTCACTCACTAGTCTTTTTTTTTTTTTTATAGAAAGAGGTGAAAAAAAATAGGAAAGTATAATACGAACATACACATACTATCCGTGCAATGTCTAGTGCACACACAAGTGAGATTCTCCGAGTCTTCCAAACCATAAATTTTCAACGCCATCGAATCCCGAGGATATTTTCCACTTTTCCAACTTTCACACTACTATTATTATACTTTAACGGTGAAAATTCACGAATGTCGACATTATACAGAGTTACACACCCACACTCGGATAAAGAGAGAGAGAGAGATATTGTGAGAGTTTGAAAATAAAATTTTTCAGCGTGAAGACAAGAGAAGAAAGATATATATAGATATATATATGTATGTGTGTGTGTGTTGACGTTTGTCAAATTCTCGAGAACGATAAATTCAAAAAGTGTCAAATCCTTCGTACACTATGGACAAACAGTGCGTTTTCGTTTGTTCAAGCTTTAACACAAAGAAAATTCACACAATGTATATATAGGTATGTTATCGCCTCAGGGAGCTTTGAATTCCCACCGAGAGGAAGTTGAAACTGCTAGTGGGGGTTATGGGTTTTCTCCGAGACTAGATGTGGCAATGTCGCAAACAGAGAGAAAGAGTCTGGGAAAAAGGGAGAAAGAGTGAGAGAGAGGGAGGGGGTGAATGGTCACCCTGCTGCACGTAGAGGGACGTTATATGACGCTTCATGAATTTTCGAAGAGTGGAAAAAAAAAGAGCGAGGCCAGCAGCAGTGAATAGGTGTGGAATCCCGTCGATGGAAATAGAGGGGAAATGATGGTGGCAGGATTCCAATGAAAAAACACGATACTCTCCAGGTACAAACCATTCGGTATAAGCTATTCCATGAATTGCCGTGATATTTTGAGATATTTCTGAAGAGCTATTCAATGAAAATAGTATTTTGCAAAAAAACTGAACAATTTAATCATTTTTTCTTCAACATTCAAACTGATACATATTATTGGGCGATATGTAGAGAGTGCAATTTTTTTTTTCAATATTTTTATATTTACGCTTCATGTGTATGCATCAATACAGGGTGGCAATTGAAAACTAATTTGAAAATTCCCTGACTTTTCCCTGAAAATGAAATTCCAGAACCTGCAAAAAAAAAATTATTTGAATAGATGTTGAAATTCTTCGTTATTCTTGGAAAAAATAATTTTTCTTTATTAGAATTTAACGATAATATCCGCAACTGCGTTAAATATTTTGTTACACACTGTTAACCTTTTTGCAGATTTCCGACTAATCGAAAAATTCTACTTTTTTCGCTCGAATATCTATAACTTTTGAAAATATGGGGATAATCAAAAATAAGCTACAAATTCCCCTGACTAAGATTAGGATTCCCTGACTTTCCCAGAAATTTTAAATTCCCTGACTTTTCCAGGTCAATCGCCACCTTGTGAATATATATTACACACACATGACAATAGTATTCGTGTTTACGAAGATATTGCAAAATCTGATTACATATGCATGCAGTACAGAAGGATCAAGTAGCTCATTTTTTAAGAAACTTATCAATAATTTTAAGACAGTCAGTGTTTAACAACTTCGTTATATTCCAAGTGTATTTTCGCATTGTTACAAATAGCCACAATTATAGAAGAATTTTGAAGAAAAACAGTAACAGAAGGAGAAAAAAGTAGGGGAGAGTGGGGCAAAATGGACCTGAAAGTTGAGATGATTCGAGATTTTTTTAAAAAGCAGCGGTTGCTCCAAAAAATCTGAAAAAATTTACAAACAATATAGATATGTTGGAGGATTTTCTCAAATTTTTTCAGATTTTTTCATCGAGTCCTTCATTCCGAAAAAAATTCCTTAATCATGTTGCTATGAGGGTCCATTTTGCCCCACTCTCCCCTACTGAAACTGAGAAGTCGTAAAAACTGGAATAAATGACAATTTACGGCAACAAAATAAAAATAGAAAGGGCAGAGAGAAAAGACGTACTTTGTGGTTTTAACGAGCGAGCCTTCCGTATATTTCAAGTAGTCATTATCCTTTCGACACTATTATTATTATTATTTTCTTTTTTCCTGGTAAATGTGTATAAGAGCGATTTTCTCGATTCCTCTTTTCATCCACATAATCCATAAATTCCATTGAAATGACTCTTTTCATCTCGGAATCCCATTGAAAATCTTTGCTCTCCCTTTTCATCTCTTTGCTCATCTCTTTACCCTTCTACCATTTCCCTTTCTCCTGTATAGCTTCTACCGAAAATTCTTCGTGAAAAGTAAAATTTATGCTTCAACATTGTTCTCGTGTATTATGCGCGCCTTCCGGCTATCACTAAAATTGTTATCCCACTAATATTACAGTTCTTCTGTGTTGGTCGCTCCCTTGTGACGTTACTCCATGCCATTGCCTTTTCTTTGAAAAAGCTTCTACTCGTTTTAAACGATATCAGAACGTTTATCGACTTGGCCTGTAATTCATGGTGGTAATAGTGGAGTGAGGAAAAGAGCCTACTTTGGAACAAAACTAATTTCAAAATCTCCGAAAATTCCAGGGCTTTTGTCATTTCACGATGGTCTTTCTTTTCGTAAACTTGATTTATTATTTTAATAATTATTGAATGCACTTTCAACGAGGTCATTTCTCTCATCTGAAACTGCTTGAAATCACTGAGAGAATGGATATTCTCATAAAGATATTCTCATGACTAGGGTTCTTCTAAAATTGATTATTTATTTTGAATTGGGACGATGGAGGTACGGTAATAGATTTGTCTATGTCAAGACTGTAGCCGTAACCGAAGAACCTAATAAGTTCATGGTCATGGTAAGGTTGCGTGGTTGCTTTTGTCTGATACTCTGAAAATAAATTGTGCTAAAATCAATGTGAACAGTGGCTTCCCAATCGAGTGAAAAGTTGCAATGAATTATTATGAAGAAATACAAAAATAACACCAGAATATCATAAAAATATTACGAGAATTTTGGAGCTCACTGACTCTATGGCCTTAAAAATGATTTATGCCTCTTAGAATTTTATCGTAGGTAGTAAGAAATATCGATTATTCCGTCGCAGATGAGACTTCTCCTTTAACTCGTGGATATCGTGACGCCTGATGAGCGTCCAATCGTGCACCAGAGGGCCACTCTCCACTTACTATCAACCAAATCCCCAGGTTTTGTGGCCAAGTTTCGTCACGAACCTGCCACGATCAATGGACTTATTCGATTGGACACACCATTGACGTTCTACAGCTCAATTTTTTTTTCTCCCTCTGCCACTATTTTAATAAATAATTTCATTCTTCAGCATTAGCGATTGCATCGCGAAAATTTCTTCCCTCATTAACGTTTCAAAATTGACAAAATATTTCGAGAAATCGAATTTTTCCCATTGTTGGGAAATTCACCGTCAAGATATGTAGTCAAAAATTAACCCGTGAATTTAGAAAAAGTAATTTCTGAATCCTCATATTCTTCCGCCATTCGTAACAGCTATAAACAATTCTTGTGCACAATAATGCATTATGTCCACGAGAATGCGGATGTGTGAGACTAATCCACATAATTAGCCCGTCGTCTAAATGCTGAGAACGGTAAATCCATTTAATTGTCACTGATGGCAATATTTCAGCCATCCTGTGGAGCAGTCGCTCGCTAATCAACAGTTTATCGTCATTCAGCATTATATATATATATCTATATACATATATGTAGACATATAAATCTATATAGGGTGTGCAAGAGATCCATGGGAGGGATTGGTAACGGGTATAATACCTAATGAACTATGTTATATCACAATGTACCTGTCTCACATGTTAGTATCACCTTCTCTGTTCAACTCAAATACGTTTATCGATTTAGTCTCGGGCTTCCACAGAATAGTGTCAATAACTAACAATAATACCCTTGTCATATTACAATTTAGTTACATCAAAGGCAAAACTGGGCATTCATTGGCATATATGAGTATACAACTAAGTAATCTAGCTTCGAGTTTAGCTTTGAAGTACAAACACGTTCTCAAAGACGTGTCTTACGTCATCCATTCTACTTCCAGAAATTATTACACAAAGTTTAATATTAAATTTGAATAAATTCATTCCATAATCAACAATTCTTCATTGAATTGGATTCAAGTATACTTTCAGAATAACTTTTAAATTATTGAAACTGGCTAAACAAATTATTATTGACATTTTGTACGATTGCGCAATTTATTCGATAATACAATCAATTCAATTGAAGGATTGGTTGTCAGTTTGGATTGTCATTCAGTTAATTAATCCACAAATATCAATGAATGAAGACAATTAGTACAGTTAATTAGGAGATTATCATTGTGAAGTATTCTTCTCACAATTGGTAAAAGGGAATTTCGGTAACTGCTTGAAACATCTTATTATCCTGCGTTCTTCCATAATTTAATGAATTGAATTCTGTTTAATGGCACTTAATTGACTAGCTTTTTAGACGCATTGATACGCAAATTTCACATCAACTGAATCAACATAAAAGAAAATTATTTGTAAAGCGTCAGTCAAATTTTAATGTATTCACATCAATTGAATGCTTGATAATCATTGATTGTGAATAGTTATCAAGATATCATAGAATTTTTATGGATTATTGTAGGAATGATTGGTGGAGTGAACTTGCTGCTTTGCCCAAATCAATATTGTGCACTCTCCTGCTTGTAACTGCAGTTTCGAAAATGACGATCTTAATCACTTGCTGTGGCGATGTTCACAATATTCGCAAGAAAAAAACACAAAAACTCTTTGAAAAAGAATTCTTTGATTGGTATTATAATAACTCTCGTCATTATTGTCATTACTGACTTCCAGTATACTTATCATTTTGGATAAATTTCATACAGCCTATAAGATACATGACACATATACTTACAATACAAATATGGATATATTTCATGAGATTTCTTGAAATCTATGATAGGTGAACAGATTTCTGGAGATTTCATGGATTTCTATGAAAATTCAAAAGATTCCAGGGAGTACTAAAAGATTTCGAAATCTCAAAGATGTAGAAAACATAAAAATTTAATCAAAATAATGTTAAACAAAATTAAAAATCTCCTGTAACTTTTTTCAAATCTTCAAATTAATGGGTCAGATAATGTCACTATTCATTTTAGATGAAATTTTAAAGACTTCACAGATATCCTGAGTTTTCCATCAGATTCTTCTAGTTAGTGGGCATTTCAAGAATTCTTTCCACATTTTATAAGATTTCAAAGTTTCCAGAATTTCAGGAATCTTTGGAAGAATTCTAAAATTTCCTTGAAATTTCCTGATTTGAATGTACACCAGATTTCACCAGTGATTTCATAAGGTTTCAAATGCATTAGATTTAAAAAAAATGGTGGACTGGACTTGTGGAGAATAGTGAGGTCAATAAAGGCCATTCTGGATAAAGAAAATCCTCACTTTTAAAGTATTTATGTAGAAATAAGGAAGTGAGATTTTGGAAGTGTGCCAAAATCGATGCACTATTGCACGATCTTCCAACAAAAGTTTATCCGATTCAAGAGGTCACTATCGCTTCAAATCTTTTTGGATATATTGAGGCTCATAAATAAACTTAATTACCTATAAAATTCACTGTGCTCACATCTGATAATTTCATTAAAATAGAACATCATTTTGTATTTATCTTTGAGATTAATGAATTTCATTTATTAATTTTTCATATGCATAAATAAATTCACAATTAATGGAATTTATTATGAGATTGATGAAGCTTCATCAGAATAAAATAATGATATTCATTTATCAAAATAATTAAAATACATACACATCTGTTCTCATTTTCTATAGAAATAATTCCTCAATATCATTTGAATGATTAATAAATATAACTGAAATGAATGAATTAATGGTTATTCATTTGAATCGAATTATATACTTCTTTCAATATAAAATGAAGATGAAAAAGAAGCAAAGTTGAGTACTCTATTCATGTATTTATACGTAAATTATATTAAAATTAATATTTTGTATTATTAAACTTCGATTGAAGCAAATGAAAAATTTCTGATTAAAATTTCAATTTATTTCAATTTAATAATTTTTATGGATTCATAAATAATTAATTTATGCCATCACCAACAGAGTGATGATAAAATTAAAAGTCTTTTATGATACTGAAATAATCCATCATCGATGCTGTTAAATTGATTATAATTGATCCAGCATAAAATGGCTTTTACCGGCAGAATGATTGAGTTCGTGGATAGAGGGCGAGAATGAGGGGATGGGAACTGTATGACGGTTACCCCTCATCTGACCGAGTTTGGGAGACGATACTTTTACGGAACAATGAGCTCAATGGTTGAACTAATGGGAAGGACACACTTGTAACAAGAGAATTGCCCTATTCTATCTTAGCTGTAATACGAAAAGCTCTTCAGTTTTCGAGACAGTAGTTGCTACCGGTGATGTCCAACGAGAATGGTTAGTGAAGATTGATGAAATTCTCGGAGGAAAAAGGTGAAAGAAACGGAACAGAAGAAAAAAAAATGAAAGTCAAGTCCGCCACTCTGTTCTTTTTGTTAGATTTAATAAACCTTTAATAATGAGATTATAATCGTTCACGAATACTCCCGAGGCTTTTTTTTTTCGTTCTCCCGAAATGTGATAATGATCCACTTACTTTGTTACATAAAAGATTTGGTGATTGAATTTTTTCCCTCTTTTTCTGTCCCGTCTCCATTTTGTGTACAATTAACTTAATTATACTGAAAAGTTTCTCGATAATTACGTAAAATTTTGTTTCTCATTAGTACAATAAATTTGTATTTACTGAGATAATGTATATCACGATGAATCACTAACTTCGTTCAAGTCTTACGTTGAAGTGGAGGGAGTGGAGAGAGAGAGAGAGAGAGAAAGAGAAAGAGAAAAAAACGTGATTTAAAAATCTCACCTGGAGTTCAATGTTGTTTTAACCGTGCAGTCTCGAGTAAAGTTTTGTGTATTCGCTGGAAGATTTGTTCAACAAACTTCTTGCCACGTGTCTCACATAAATGCAAACTGTATGGATGATGAAATTCTAGTTAAAATAATTGTACAGAGAGAAATTCAATTCAGAATTATAATAATTGATCATTAAATTATTAATGATAATGAAGCAATTATTTTGTTCAAATTTTTGTTAATTATAAACTTTAATTAATGACTTGTTGTTAATTTACGGTAGTATCGATAATAATGGAAAGTTCAAGCTTTTATGTCAACAAATGAGGAACCTGACAGACTTTTCAAAGTGAATGAACTAGTAGGATTTTCTGAAACTCCATTGAAAAAAAAAAAGCGCAAAAGAAAAAAAATATGCGGTCATTTATGAACTTTAGAAGATCACCATTAAAAATAATACCCATGTACATCAATGCCTCTTCACTGAAAATGATAACTGAGGATGATGGTAGAACTTGGATAAGAAGCTTAACGCATTAACCATTACCACTGAGCTGATGGTGCCATCGTTATGGCATATACATGAATACCCACACGTATACAGACCGGAAATCCCTATTTTTTAGCGGATCAATTTTGATGTTTGTGTGACTTGGTAACGCCAGGGATAACCCTACAAAATCATCAACTAAATTATCGAACGCTGATAAACTTATAATCCTATTTCATTATCGACTTTTCTTGTCTGTTGATAATTCAATGAATTTGGAGAATATTATACATTGAGAAAAATTTTTTGAGACTGGAACTAAAAAATAGAATAGAAAAAGGCCTTGATTATCATTACATTTCTAGTGAATATTGTGGTTTCAAATAGGATTTTTTATTTTGGAAATTAATATTATTAGCTTTAAATATAACTATCAGATAGTTGATATGCATTTCAACTGTTGGTTCTCGTTATGTCAAATTTGATTCTCATAGTTGTAACACGGATTTAGTGATGATACCTAAAAAGAGACGATCTATAATTTTTTCCTTTTTTAGAATCTTTCAAAGTTTTTTATAATATTATTTCTTCTGAGAAATTTCACTCACTCAATTATCAGTCGATGAGGTATGAATCAATAGATTCTGCTGTATCTCAGTAGAACAATGCTTCATAAAAAGTGGATTATGATACGGAAATAGCTAACAGACCTGAAATATAAGGATGATTATGTTATATGTCTTGATTCAATGCAGTAATCTGAAATGATAATCCTAACATATTATACCTTTGGTTGGGATAACTATTCTGAAATAGTTCATTCTGACCTTGACTTTAAGCAGATAGGCAGTAGCAAAGATCTTCTCAGTTTTGAAACAGTATTATTTCTTGAGATTTCACTGAGAAATGAATGCAATGTTTACCGGGATGAAATTTCTCATTTTCCAATCGTTGTCTGCAATTAATCAACAGGGAGTCGAGACAACTGAGAGTACCTGTGAAGCCTTAGCTGGATTCATAGCAGTGAGCACCAATAGAGAAGGAAACCTGTCATGTGAATTGATATTCCGCTAAAAATTGGGTTCGATGATCTCTCAGCTCTACAATTGAAGTCAGAAGAAGCTGAAAAACTTGGAAAATAACTGAAATTAGAGAAAAATATCTCCTGCCCCATAATTTCAAGTGATTCTCATTACGCAAAACCTTTGTTCGATTCTTTGTACGAGTATGTGTATGTACCAAAATTAATTCTTAAAAAAAACAATTTTCGGTAACATAATACTCCAATTGAAATAGATTTTCGCCTGTTTCAACCCTGATGTTCATTCAGCTTCATCCTCTCACTGTCTCAATTTTGACAGTTATCAATGTTCATTCATTCCACTCGCCACGGAATGAGCCCTGGCTCTGCGATTACTCTCAGTTTCATCAAGTCCTGAACTCTGCTAATTAGTTTCACGAAGTTCCAATTGAGAAAACCCAGAGCTTCTAAACAGTATAATATAATACATAAGCTTTTAGCCGAGTAACTCAATCTCCAGTATGGTACTGAAGCAAATAATTATATTGAATTTCGCATTCGTTCAATTTATCATAAAAGATTTCGTTATTTGTGGAGAAAGTTAGAATTCGACTAGCTGTTCAATAGGAACATCCTTTGAATAAAATGAAATTCATAGCCATGGGCACAATTCTATGAAGGAAAGTAGTAAATGGTAGTTCAACAATTCTCTGTTCTCAATTGTAAAGTTTTCACGTTCTCGTGGTGATTTTAAGCGATTAGAACTGGAGGATGATATATTCATGTGTATAGGAGAAGAATAGAGATAGGTGGAATAGGGTCAGTGTACACAATTGAAAAGGTCTTTTCTTCTTCATCGTGCATGAGGATGCCAGGAAGCATTAGAGGTAAAGCATTTGAAACTCCTTGGTTTTGAAGTTGTGCAAACAAAAGGATGAGTAAATGGAGGAATGGGTAAAACTGACTTTAAAGACAAGTGAACGCTGCTTTATCTAAACCAAGTTCACTCAAAAGCCTTCCTTAGAGAGTAAGAAATCGATATTGCCTCCTTCTAACGTTGCTATCATGAGACAAACGAAGGTAGACTATTGGAAGAGATTCTTCGCTAGGTAAAAGGGGCAGAAGGGAGGAGAGAACTGGGAAGCGATTAATCGCCTCGACGGGGGTCATATAATTAAATTAAACTTCACAAGAATTTCACTTAGCCACGAGACAAGGGTCCAATGTGTTATCAATTATGTTTGGAAGAGAGACACGGCATATACTGTGGAAACTTGGAACGTACATCAGCCTTTAGGTTGAATGTATATGAGAAAATGGACAAATTATGGGCTATCTATATTGAAATGAAATTATTTATTGAGTACATTATGGAATAACTTTGTAGGGATATTCACGTGATTTTGTAGGCGAAAGAATGTTTTAGTGGAGCAATATCTGGATTTAGAGGGGCAATAAATTGATTTATTCGTTTCGGGTAATATCACAATTTCTTCGATTTGATGAGTTGACATATTGCTGTTCACAACTCAATTTATAAAAAAAACTGGTATTCCCTCAATTTCGGAAATAATGCGTGGAAAAATTGAAATATTCAGGATATTTGGTTCTGCATGAGCTTCTTTCAGTAGAGCTATCCAAAACAACTCGGGTGACGATTACATTCGCTCATGTCCAGTGAAATTAGATTTGACAATTAATTACAGTAATTTACATTTATGGTTTAACAATGTAGCATGATGATATGTTTCATCTCAATGAGACTCTTTATGTGCAATGGAAGCCACTAAATTGAAAAAATGAAAATAATAGAAAAATGGAAGAGAAAAAGAGAGTGAATGAATAAAGGTAGAAGCAAAAAGAAATATGAAAAAAAAAAATTTGCCTCTACTCTGGTAAAAGCCGTACTCATCCACGCAGAGCCTTGCTCCACAAAGGGAACTTTATCAAAACCCTGGCGTAACGACGGATCACCCTGGGATTTCGTGTACACGTATGTTGGAATATGTATTCAGTAATTCCTGTGTAAAATTGTTTTACACGAATATAAGAACCAATTCCATTCTCTCTCTCTCTCCTCCTCATGCTTTTTATCATTGCATATCATTGATTCACTGTGGAACTTGAACAAATTTTTTTATCGGAAGAGATTTTTTTTTTTAATTCAAAATGATTGAGTGCATGAATTCTATTTCTTTTTCTATGCATTATTTCGAATTTTTTTGATTCGAGTGAAAAATTCCATGAGTTCTACGGTAACATTAGTAAACCTTTACCCTTGAAATGGCAGGCATTGAATTTAATGTGGCAAACACGATAGCGTAGCACGAATATAAGTGTTGAAAAAATTTGATGGAATGTAGAGAAATAAAGAAAATCCCTAGGGTCGAAGAGGAGAATCTACAAAGACTACTATGGTTTACAAATAAAAAAATAAATCGCCATAACAAATCCACTTGTTTGCCACTTTTTTTCATTCGGTTGTGTTATTGTATTCAACGATGATTTACGAGGATCTCTTTTCTGTTCCACTGTTATACAAATTGTGATATCTACACGGTATATATACGTGACTACATCCAAAGGAAATTATCAGCAGTTGCCCCTTTTTTTTTCTCCTCTTCCACTCTCATGTCTCTTTCTGATTATCTGGTTATTCTCAATTTTCTCCATATTTCGCTTTTTCCTCCCTCATATTTTTTGCTATAGCTATGGTTACATATTCAATTTCCAATAACAATATCATCGTTAGTATCACAGCAATATCTTTTCAGATTAATGAACGAAAAAATTATTCCCATTGTTAGATACTGATATATGACATATATATACTGTGATATCGAAATGCAGAATTCAAGAGAGGAAACGAAAAATTTAAACTCTCAAATATCTCTAGAGAAACTCAATTTTATTATGAATTATTTCCGATGAGTGATTCTGTGGAGTTCATTTCATGCTTTCAATTAATGAAAGGATAATTTGATATTTAGAGGGAATTTAACATTTGTTGGACAAAATGTGATTAATTAAGCAAAAATTTCCTTTAATGGCGTCAGCGCCTTGGAAATATTGGATTTATCATTAATTATTAGAGTTCCATTTATAATTCACGGAAGAAGGAAATGTTGGTTCAAAAATTTCGGCTTTCATTAATTTCACTCAAGCTAGTTATTAATTTATTCATCAATATTTAAGTAGTAATAATTAAGGAACTCAGTGGGGACAGATTCGTTGATCACTGATGTGTTTCACTCTGCTAAAGAATAGTTTCACGTATTTTTGGAGGGGTATATTAATTATTGGATAGGATAATGCTCTATCCTTCCCTCCATCCCTTGTGTCCTGACAGAAATGTCCGTTGAGGATAAGGATTAACGAATGGGATCTTAATGACTGTGGCTATATAATTTTCCTTCATAAATGGATACGTAGGAGGGAAATAAAGAGAGAAAGGAAAGTTATGAAATGGCATTTATTTCTGTTTCCTATCGATTATATCGAAAGATAAGGCACATAACGAAAAAGTTATTACCAGTGCCCGGAAATCGCTAGAAATGAAAATATCAGTGGAATTGTAGCTGGATACCACTGCAATCCCAGTTAATAACATGTGATACTTGTCATGGCAATTCATGATATTATTTTCATTTTTTAATTGACAATTTTCGGTTGCACAAAAATTGATCATACGTCAGGGTGAATCGATATCTCCATGACAGTTACTATTTATTTTTATTTCCGTTTTAATTAGTCATGAATTGGGCAGAATCCAATTCTATTAAATTACAGATCTTGCAAGATTTAAATATATATAATTATTTGAATAAGTGTCATGGGAGACTGGAAGGTTATGAATTCAATACTAAAATATTGTCAATTCGCGACTTTTCGCTTATAATTTAAGCTTCATCAGGCTCTGAACGACAAAAAGGACAAATTATTTTCTTCTTATATCTGATGTCTTTGAATTGTCTTTGAATTGAAGAAAAAAAAAACGAATTTTCTGATCAATTTCAAAAATCTTCAATTCGTTCTAAATAGCTACTAAAAATGAATTAATTCCAATCTACTAATTTCTAAGTTCAAGAAATTCAATTGTTGGGAGAAAGCATTTTTTCCGAAGTATAATGATATTTATATTTAATTAAAAGTTCATGTGATATTGGAAATTTTCAATCTTTTTATTTCTCAATAAAATATATTTCTTCTCTCAGTGTATATCTCCACAGATATGACGTCATATCTACCAACAAATGACTGCAGATCCAATCATACAATTAGATATAATTGAATCATATTCTATCCAAAAAACATTCTCTCGGTCATTTTAACGTGACGAGTATCCGAAATCAATAGCTTTAATTCTCTTATTCAATACAATGTATCTTGGTTGTGACTGAATGATTCAATAATTTGAATATATATATTTTCGAATAGAATGAATGAGCAAGTAATGATTTTTTAAATCAATTAGATGCGGCATTGTGACTTTGACAAACTGCAATGAATAATTCCAATGTTTTTAATTATTTAATTCAATATTTCAAGCTTCTTGATGCTTTAATAATAAATACTTGAAAAACCTCGACTTGTTGGTTTTAAAGCGTGAAAATATCACCGGAATGAATATAAATTATTGATTAAGTTTCAGTACTCAAATAACGATGACTGACTTGTGAATTCATTACAATTTATTCATGAATTCATTAAGAATCCAATGTTTTATGAGTTGTAATGAAGCTCGAGGAGTTTTCAGGTAATTTATGATAAGAACATTCGAATTATTGATGATTTCAGTGGATAATACGGTAATACTACTTAAATTAATCTCGTAATTCTACAGTAAAATGTGTCACATAGCTCAAGACAAATAATTCAAGAATTTTCGAGGTACTTGGGAAGAAAATTGTAATATGCATGCAGAGTAGAAGTGTACGATAGACAACGAATGAAAGCAGAAAGGATGTGACACCAGCATGGTAATTTGTTCTTTGTGAAATAATGTTACTTTTAATTCATGCTAACGCAGACACAGAGTGGAATTTTTGGTACGTTTTTGGTGCTTTTCTGGGATGGCTAAGTACAGAGAGGGCTCAACGAATGAGTATAATAAAAGGTACGAAACGTAGGATTCAACCCAAAACCGGAACTCATGTTGGCTTTCTGCATTCAGAGGAAACGTTCATTGCCCTTCCGTTTGTCTCCAATTCCCTTTTGTTTATTCAGCTTGTAACTCTGACATGAATTTATATATTCTAAATTTTACGTATGGTGCATAATGAGAATGAAGGAATACTTGATGATATTCTGTCTTTAATCAACAATACTGTGCATATCAAAATTTTTCTAGATAATTTCTTGCAGAAGCATGAAGATATTTTTCGGTAGTTTTGTCAATAAAATAATCCTCTCTTATTTTCAAGCACAAATAATTTTCATTTACAAATATCGAAAATCAACTTCATCGATGAATTGCTGCTAAACGCGAGTTTTAAATACATATTTCCCCTCAATGTATAAGTATCGTAATTTCATTACTCTCCGTGTCTTCCACAAATTGAAATATAATGCCTAATTTTTTTATTTGATGTTAAAAATTACTTTTTTTCAAATATTTCATGAATTTTTCAGCTCAAATTTTGAATAGTATTTTATCCATGACTTGATAGTTACTTTTTTTATCATTGAGATGAATGTCCTTGTTTAGTGGTCGCACTGCGTCTCCTTGAGATTTGTATTCATTGTGGTATCGTATGCAGTTCACTATTGACTGTCCATACGATATTAATCCCTTAATGGAAAGACAATACATGGCTGAATATTCCTAATTAAAATGACTACTACTCAGTGAGAATTATTCATCCGTTTATGCAGAATGATATGGAAATAGGTCAAGTTCTACAAGAGACTGGTGCTTTATATGTCTGATAGTTGATGATTCTTTTGCTGAAATGTGGAACTTGATGTTTTCAGGTTGGATACTAGTACATACTTGAATGAAACATTTAAGAAATTTCTCATTCTGTGATACGAAACTACACGAGCCAGATGATTAAATGTCATGATTTTAAAAATATTAACTGTTAGAATGAAAGTGCAATAGCATAAATTAAAAATTCTTAATTGCAATTAAAAATTGATATTTGATTGATTTAATAACAATTTTTCGTGCAATTTTGCAGACGAAAAGTTCATAAAAATTAATTGATAGTGGTAAATAGTCAATTTAATGGATGAATATGTGCTAATCGATCTGTGAAAAATTAATACACACCATGTATGTGTAAAGATTATTAATATGCACAGAACAAACTTCACATTCAATGCTTCAAAATCCCTCTGGTATTATCAATTTTTCATTCATTGATTAGAGAGAATTCATCTGAAAATTCAATATTCCATTTGTTTAAGGACATATATATATATTTCTATATAAATATAGGAATCCTTCAATTTTTTTGGATCAATGTACTTCATATAGAATGTGCGCTTCAAAAACATGGAATTTTTTATTGAATGAACAAGAATTCAAAGGAAAAATTGACTCGCCAGCGGTGATTG
This sequence comes from Aleiodes alternator, assembly GCA_963921955.1. NCBI lineage: Eukaryota > Metazoa > Arthropoda > Insecta > Hymenoptera > Braconidae > Aleiodes > Aleiodes alternator. Next base: position 10,280,087 of record OY998102.1, on the reverse strand, counting down.
CACAGCTGAACTCAGATAAAAATTCATTTCTACGAAATAACTTTATTGGAAGGAATTTTTTTTCTCGATTTTTCACCAAATAAACAAACTAATATTACTCATATTACTTGCAACCAGTAAATTTTATTTCAAGCAAGAAATTCTTTTTCTCAATGTGGAGATGAATTATTTTTTTTTTAATTAAAAGGCCTTTGATATTTGGTTCGATATACTTTGATTATACTCAAATGGAATTTCCATGAGAGGCGAAACCTCATCAATGCTGAATATTAGTATTAAACGCTGTTGCGTCCGATTAATACTATAAAAGACTCTGAAATGGAATAAGAAAGATAAATCATCTGTCTGTAGACATAATAAAAAGATAAAAGTAGAAGTATTCAGATTTTCCCTTCCAGTTCCAAAGAAAGCATCTCATTTAATCAAATATTCGCAATATTTTGACATTCTTTTCATTATTATCCTGGAAATTCCTTTGCGCATTGATATTCTCAATGATTCACTAGAGCTCTCACGTATTTCAGTTATTTCCATGAAAGAAAGAAAAAATGATAATTCAATTCGAGATGAAAAATAAAAATTTCTCCATTATTCAAACAATAAATTATGTATGAAAAAGAGTAGACACAAAAAAAAAAGATTTTCGATTTATCGTTCATTTGTGATACACATAAATTATTCTTCCTGAGAATAAATACAACATTTGCCACGAACTGAGTGAAATTGCCTCTCTCACACTAGTATGACAGGTATATTAGGCAGTCAGATCCGTTCACATAATACGTTGATCGATATTCAACAAAGCTTTTGCGGTTTCATGGAATAGCACCCAGCCAGCGTTAGATTTTCATTCCAACAGGATCAGCAGAATTTCCAAGTGGACATAAACGCACACCCGATATGCTAAACCAATTGCGTGCTGCTTTAAACAACCCATTGATCTTGAATAAAGCAGAGATACTTTGCATGTAAAGCAAAAGAATCACAAAATATTCAGTTTTTGATAAAATATAATTGTTTTTTTTTTTTTTCATTTCTGCTTTTCTTCTGAAGAGATTTTTTAAACTACAAATCTTTTAATATTAGTATTAACAAATTACTGTCAGACGTCTCGAATTGCGTCAAAACTTTACGAGAACTCACTGACAGTTTAATTTCAACATAATCCCCAATAGTCTCCAAGAACTTTAAACACTGAATTTGCAAAACTTTGTGAATACGTTTATATGCATAAAATTGTGATTCAGCAAGTTGTACTCACTACTTGACATATTTTATGAACAAAAGATACATCACTATACTTTTTTTCATGAATTATCAAGCGTTAAAATTATTAGAATACATAGGTGTGTGTTGTACTGAATTTTGATATTCCCGTGAGTTTATCGATAGTGAAGTAGAATAGGTAACAAGATAGTATTATATGTACTTAAGACAGTGGGAAATCTCTACGACTAATTTTCGAGTTCACACTCGGAATTACAGTCACGCTTTCTCATGGATTGTTCGTACGAGATACGTTTCGTGCACGTGCGCAACTCATTATGTATGAATCCTATGCACTAGCTTCGTGTTCTCTTGTTTTGTACTTTTGTTTATCACAGTTTTGTATGTCAAAGTTTGAAAACGTTGAATGAAAGAAATAATGCTCAGTTGTTTCATTCACTATGTGAATTCATTTGATTTTCACTTTTATTTTTCTTCATTTCATTTGCCTTTTTTTTTTCGTATTTTTAAATGAAAGAATTTATACACGATACATTGAGCAGAGTTTCCTTCTTTTTTTTCTCCCCTTTTTGTCCCAAGTCTCCTGTGAAATTTTCATTCACAGTTTAATGGAAAAAATAAAATACGCCAACACAAAAAAAAAAGAGGAAAAAAGAGAGTAAAACTCTTGAAAGAGGTGCCAACTGGAGGATCGGCTTTTCCAAGAAAAACCTCTTTTGCCTTTCGTTCCACTCACTTTGCTCTCTCGTTCAGACTTGTGCATCCGAATGGACCATCATTGAGATATATATCTGGACTTGAAAAAAAAAAAGGTATGTGACTGCAACATTTCTGAAGGGGAGTTTCTTTCAGCCTACCCTCTGCCCTCTACTCCTCTTCAATCAATGTATTTCTGAGAGTTTCTTGGTATTTCTCTTACAACTTTCTACTGATCTCATTCTTCCGCCATTTCTTCGCATTAACTGTTTCGAGTGAAACTGCTTGAAATAAGTAACTGATTTAAGATGAATTTGAACACATTCACATCAATCAATAAGATGAGCCTTTTAGAGAATAGTTGACGAAAAATACATTCCGGTTTTGTGCCCAATTGGGCTACACTGAGAAAAAAAATAGGGATAAAAACAATCGAATATTGCGGCAAATGGTCCTTAGCAAATATTTTTTTGAAACAATTCAAGAAATTGTTGAATTCACTGAATTTAGTTAATTGAAATAGATGAACTACTTAAATTTATTGAATTTAGTTAATTCAAACAGATCAACTAGTTCAATTGACTCAATTCAGTAAATTCAACAGCTGTTTTCAATTAATTCAAAAAAATATTTTCTAGGGACCAGTGGCATCAATATTCCATTGTTTTTACTATTATTTTTTTCCCAGTGTATGTGTGGATTAAGATTTCTTATTTCTTGCAAATACATTATTATTTGATAAAAAATTCACGGTCATTATTTTTTGACCGAAATCTTCAGGTATGGCCAATTGGTCATCGACGGTCAATTGACCGGTCAAATGACCGCCACTTTTTTGGCTCTCATCCCTACGCCTGATTCGCTGGAAATTTTGATAGTGTAATGTCATCAAATACTCTCAACTTCTGTTCGTTTTCTCTCTCGCTTTCTCATCCATAGCTGTCTCTGCTTTTCTGCGTATCCGAAAATGTGACGGTAACAGGCATAGAGAACAGAGAGACGACAAGCGTTAAAGAGAGAGTGACATATCGTTCTCGCTATTGCGTACTGGGGGTTAAGGAATTCAGTCGCAACCCCTATTGTTTTCCCACTTCAAACCCCCCAAAAGGAGAATCATAAAGGCACCACTGTAGTTTGACATTCGAACGTTAAATTTCATTGAATCGCGTGAATCAACTGGTTTAAAAATAGTTCGATATCTTTAACAAATATTGTGATATTCAATCATCTGAATATAACGTCTCTTTTCACCCTGAATATATATCCAAGATTGTACATAATTTATTTTCCCCTCTATTTCTAATCTAACATCAAAAAATCTGTCAGAATTTCTATTGTACAATGTAATTGATAAGCTGAACCTGGTTAGTAAGCTGATATACATCAAATAATATGAATGTCAGGCAGTTAGAAAATCCAATTCAACATTTCACTTCCAAACGATAAACATTGTAACTATAGTTACAGATTAGATTTGTATGATTTTGAATGCGACATGAAAAAAGAATCGCTGACTAATTGCTCATGATCCTAGTCACTTGACCATGAACCGAATAAAATGAATGAATAGAAATAAAGAATAAAAATCAGAAAAAAAAAGTAGCCGTGACTAACATGAAACTGTAAAGTAGTACACAACTACTCAATACAAAGTTGAGTGAGCATTACTCTGGCAATAGAAAATGGTGGAGTAACCATGCAATAAAGATTAAAAAAAAAAGAAAGAATAAGCAGGCGGAAGTAATTCCTAACTGTACTTATAGTTTTGTCCGATGGTAAGGGCAAGGAAAAATGAAAGTAGAGAAAGCAAAAAAGAATGAAGAAAAAAGAACAATAATAATAAAAATAAAAAAAAAAAACCAACGGAAAATCTACCGGCAGTTATGGGTGAGTACACGTTGATTGTAGTTCTACCAAGCAGTAAAGTTCCACGAAGAAGTAAATGGATTTCTTGATTTTATTCGTTACGTGTCGTCTCGTAGTAAAGGATCAAGAATGAGATGGAAAAAAAAAAGAAAAATTCACTCAACTTTTTTGCCCACCTAAATTTCTCTTGCTGCAAACAATTTTTTTTTTCTACACGACACAATGACAAAGATATACACCTGGGACTTATGCGTCCAAATGGATGAGTGCACCGAGAGATTTTCTGTACGAAGACTTGGACGAGTCGAGCCTTTACCTGTACTCCATATGACTGTATGTAACCAGTGTAGAGAAAGATGGTGAGTGTTAAATGTACATTTATGTATGAGAAATAGGTAGCAGTGTCGTGGATACGAGACTCGGTGAGTTCAAGGATGCGGAAAGAGCACGCCCGGTGGTTTTGGTCTGTCGAACCGTAACGTCATGAGTTTCTCACAGTACCCACGGGACTATGTTTCACCCTCCTCTAGCCTCCTAAGCGTGTACACTGTATACCGTACTTTTCAGTACATTTTTTTTCTCTTTCATCTCCCTTTTTTTCCCTCCTGTTCTCTTCTCCAATTCGTCATACCCACGTGAACATTTAAAATCATTTCACTTTTTCATCTATTTCTCGAAGAACCATATGAAAAAAGAACAGAAGAAAATGCTGAGTTTGAAATATACATTCCGACGTCATCTCTACTTACAAAGTCTGTGTTATTTATTATTATTATTTTTTCACCTCTTTGGAACCATAGCTACCGACAGTTTGAGTGGGTGTATGCAGTGGCTGTGGCTTCTTTGGCTTCCCACAAGAAATGCGAAATTCTCCCTTCTCTGTCTACGCTCCTTTTACACCTCGGTATGCCTACTTACATAAGCCAAAGTCAACCCTTCTCCTCTGCACTTTTTCCACGGTGTGTGTATGTCAAGCAAGTTTTATACAAATGCAGCTGGCGTTGCTTGCGCTGTTAGTGCGGTTAAACTTATACATACCACGGGGTAAACCGCTGACTCTGTGAATGTACAATAGCCCATACGTGCACATATCTCTGTGCATATTATGAGCCAACAAGTTGTAATTATTGTTTCATTATCCAGTTTATATATTGTAAGAGGAAATTTAAGTTTTTTCTTGTTCGTCGTAAATATGGGGGCAGATTTGGTTTTCAGGGTGAAAACCCCTAATCAGTGAAACAAAAATTCTGAAATTACTCCAAGTATGTCTCTATTTTTGGTTCCTTGAATAGAAGCTTTATTATCGTAATTTTTTTCGAAATTCCAATTTTCATTGGAAATAATGTGAACCCCTATTATTTCAGAATGAGTGAATTAGACATCTGAAATTTTGGCAAGATGTCAGTTTTTATAAAGTTAATGTCCAATCGAAATTTCAGCAAGATCGATGATTTTGTAGTGATTTCGGGAAATCCCTTGTCTATATAGTAAAGTAGATAGGATGGAATTGAGTAAAGCTGGCCATGTCATCGTTCTATTCGTTCTCTGATTGTTCAGTGAAAAATCGATAATATTTTGCGTGCTATTGTTAGTTTTAAATAAACTCAAACAGTTGAAAGCCCATATCAATGATTTCTAACCAATCGAAAATACTCAGTATTTGTTTGCAAATGATGTTTACTGAATAATGGCTGAATACATCTTCCTGTATATTTAGAAACTTTGTCAAACATCATGTAATGTTTGAGTCAAATGAAAAATCAACAAAACGTGGTGAATAAAGAAATTCAGCATTACGTGAAATTCTGGTGAGTAGAGTGTCTACATCTGAGCAAGACAGTTCGATTGAAATTCTCCATGAATTTCTAGAAAAATATTTATTTTCATATGAATTCTCATTGCAACGATCAAAGAGAATATTCAATTTCCGTTATTCTTAGTAAAGACAACATCATGTATGTATAGTACAATGATAACATACAATTCTTGCTATCATTGCTGTGCTGCCAGTCCTTTGTGACTCATAATTTATTTCATTTATTCATCCATTGAATGATGATGATCACTGCATAATAATATTCAGAAATCTTGAAATTTCTAAGGAATTATTTGAAACTTCTCGAAGCAACGTACGCCTAAATACAATTATAGCAAAAAGATTCACTATGATTAAGGGAATCCTTGAGTAAAAATGAATATTTTTCTTTCCATTCAGCATTCAAGCAGATTGCAGTTCTTTTTTCAAAAAAGACAAATACATATAGATATATGTATCAATATATATGTCACCGGAAATTTGGCATTTCGGATAAGCATAAATTGACTGCTACTTGGATAGGTGGCCGTCTCGCTCGTGGGCTTGAACAACAAACTGAACAGAAAATACGCATGCAAGAGAACTAGAGTCCTTTTCTCGTCAGTGTGATTAGGGTTTCGTATGGTTTTCCCTGATTCTAAACGAATGTGGTTCAGCATTCAAAAAGTTGACCCACCGAGTCACAAGATGAAGAATTACAAGAGAGAGAATTTAAAAAAATGTGAAATACTGAAAAGTCATACGATAGATGAGGGGGACTAAATAAAAATATACATACACACGATATCAGTAATGATAATGTTCGTCACAGCAAAGATGATGAGTACATCACTAATATATTTAAAAAATTATGACAGTACATAAAAGAAACAATGATGTTCCAGCATTGAACAAGTAAATAAATGAATTCTAGATCTTCTGGAGCCCATCAATGAATTTTAATCAGTAAATTTTCATCTTAGACAGAAAGCATTAAAATCAATAGATCCTTTATCCTTCCATAAATGAAGATATGAAAGAATTTCATTAAACTAGCCTGTGTGTATTTCCCCCGTTATTCCATATCAACAGTGTCACCATCGGTATCTTTGGGAAAACAGCTTTAATGTAGCAACGTCACAATCGCTGTTGATTTAGTTTTGGCTGGCAAGGCTGTGAATTCACGTAGGAAAGCCCCAGTAGGGCTTGAACCCTTCTGGGTCGCTAAAGATTCTATCAACTTCCTCCACGTGCCTTATTTATTTCGTGCACACCCTCCGAGGGTTTAGGATAGCGCATATCTTCAGAAGCAATTGTCAACATATTTAGGCGAAACTAATTTTATCCGTACGAATAGATGAATTGTTTTTTATTCCATTAACGAATGGATTAACGATGGTGAAACCGAAATTTTGGCGATAGTCTGCTTATTTATCACCACTGAATTAGTTTTTTTTCTACAGTAAATTTATTTCAAAGAGAAAATTATCCTTCGTTATATAGGTAAATTGATTATTACAGGAGATATTAGGTTTCAATTGTCAATTTCCGAAAATTACAATCATCCCAGGATATGTCTTTTATAGAGTTTACATTAAACGTTGAACAAAGGGATTTACTAGTGTAAATTTTCAGTTTCACGTGAAACATATTGCTGTTGGAAGATGTAGAGAAATGGCTTTAACCAAACATTTGTATAGTTTCCATGTATCGCTATTATTTCAGTTAATTTACATAATCTGCCCATCTTCGTAATCTGTTTCAATTGACTCTTGCATACTACTGATTCTACATATTTTCATATATCCAAATTATTGTAATCACTCGTATTAATTGATTGATTATAGTTATATGATGGGATGATGCTTATTAATTCAAGAACGATTATCATATTGTTAAATGAAATATTGAACAAATACTCACTTAACTGCAGTACAATATGAAGTGATGTTATATCAGGAATGAAAATTTCAAAATTTATCAACTCTATTTGATAAAGAATAATGACGATTGAATATTCAACAGGAACATGAGATTCCGTTTTTTCTATAAAAAATTCAAAGGGAAAATTGGAATTTACGGATTGTTAGCTGTCACAGAGATATTCTCACGGAATAATTAGTCAACATAAGTGGAGAGTTTGTCCGTGATTTATGGAAGAGCTGAATGCATTCCAGAAGCTCAAACAACAATATTCGGATTAGATTCCAAACATAAATGTTCAACAATTAGGGAAATAACAGAACAGTTTCAAGATGGAATTTTCTGGTTTGAAACATATGGTGAATCGGTTTCTTTCGTTGCAATATTTTGAACATTTCATCATTTGTAGAATTTGAGGTTAAACGGGATGTTGAACCAAGCTATTTGTTTTCTTAGCCAATGCGTCTCATTTTGAAGAACAAACTTTGATGCAAAATCTCGATAGCAGGACAGAACAGTTCAAAATCTGGGACTCTCTTCGATTCAATGGATGTGACCAATAAAGAAAAAGAAATAGCATCTCCAAATTTGAAACCTGAATTCTGTTTGAGTTAGACGAATCGGCCACGTAAAAACTCAATTATTTGTATCTTTCTAATTAATTATTAGCTTCAATAAAAACCATAAGTGCTTAATACATTTGAAAATTTCCTTCCCGTCCATCGAGCTTCACCCAGTGATTTTTAGTTGGAAAATTGCTTATTGCTTTACGGAATCGGAGGATACAGTTTCTCACAGTTTTCAACTCGTCTCCGATATCCCTAGGTCCAATTACGTGCACTCTCGCAAGTTGGGTACAATTCCCCTAATCACTTTTTCAGCGGCTCAAATTCCTTCCCCACTCTACTACATTTCTTCTTGGTTCCCAACTATATACATCGGGGTCCTTTAAATTTTTATCCAGAAAGAAACGAGTTTCAGAGGAAATGTCAAATTATCTTTTTTCTTCAATTTTCATTCAGAATTCACTACAAAACCTGAGATATTCAGAGATTGAATTTAAAAAGAATTGGAATGATTGATCAGTAATGATTTTCGTCTGCATAAATTTACACTACTGGCTTCACATTCTTAAATTACAAATAATCTGATAATCCGAACGATTTTATTAGCCAATCTATTCTACCCGCATTGCCCTTTATATCTTGTCACAACGGCCTCATTCACCAGTTGCCTTTCATATCGAAAATAGATATTTCAAAAAAAAAAAAATCTCCCAACGATTAATATCTCTTTCTGATAGTCTGACCATTATTTCAATAGTATTCTACCCTGTGGCAAGCCTCAGAACATGTGGACCTGTGCAAACACAAGATCTATAGATATAATAATCAAAAAATTATGTTTTCACATTATGCAGAATCGATAAAGAACGCTCATCAGCTGTAACATTTCATGTATGTACTCATGAATATTTGAATGTGATTCTATGAATAAAAAAGCTATCCAGTATTCATGACCACAACAGTAATGAAATTTTGGGGGATCTTTTTTCTTAATAATTTGTGCACAATATTCTGCTCTTTACCTCTATTAATATATTAATATATAAGTTAATATAATACATAAAGTTGACTACTAGTTCACATGTTGACGTGAATCTTACTGTATAGTCCGGGAGCCCAGAGCCCCTAGTCCCACGTTATGATATTAAAGCTATGATTTTTTCTTAGGATAAGCATTTTAATAGGTAAGAACCAATGGCCATTACCTACCTTGAGTTGCAGTCATAGAGACAGGCAACAGGTAGCCAAGGTATGTAAAAATTCAGCTGTTCTGCATTGAAATATTAATTCTGATTTCTCGATATGTTTAACTAGGTAGTGTTTGAAACTCTTTTCTGAACAGTCAGATCGATGCGTAAGTTTCGATATTTTTTTAGATAGATAGATGGATAATTGATTTATTAAGCCTTGGACTAAAGAGTCCATCAAGCCAATATAAAATACAGTGATTAACGTTATTAACACACACACCCACATACATACACACAGACACTTTTTAAAAATGGCAGTTCTTGACGTTTGGGGTCATGTGCAGTCATTTTATGGTGGAATCTCAAACGCGACAACAATTACGATTATAAAGCTTCCATTCGGAAGAAAAAAGACTACTATGTAAGCCTCAGATACTAATATCAGATACTAATCTGGAGGCTCTAGGCTTCCGGACTATAAGTCTTAAATATTTGCAGAATCTGAAAGAAGTGAAGATAATTTTAATATTTTTGTATCAATTTCTTTGCGAATTAATGAAGATATTATGTTGGATATTTTGAAATCCGTGTAATTTTCATAAACAGAAAAAAAATTATACAAACTTAGGATTCGTTGTGCTGGTACGATGAATACATAAAATACAGAGAAATGTATTTTTCTCCTTCTTGTTTTATTTGAAATTATGAATTCAGCATTACGCTTTTTCCATGTGTTGTATGTGTACGAAAATAATATGCAAATAATTGCACTCTGACAATTGATGAAACATACAATCAGAGTATTCAATCTGTGTATCGGTAAACGCGTACTGAATATGTAAAATTGATTGAAATTTGATTTTTCTCACATATTATTAATTGCAGAGCCGTGATCAAACAATTTCGTTTATTTTGTAAAAAAATCATCTCATTCCACCTATGAGAACAATATATACATGAATATAATTGTTATGCGACGTAATATTGTATTATTGTATGGGGAGTTATTGATAAATTTAATTTTTCACAATTCGATTAAATTTATGGATTAAATTGAAATATATTTTATAATGTGTGTCATAATGGCTTGCATTAAGGAAATTAAATCACAAATGATTCTATTATGAATTTTAATTTTCCACACTGGAAATAAAACATTTTTCAAACAAAACGTAATATTGCCAATTGGAATTTTCAAAATTCCATGATTCCGGCCAATTAACGAAAATTATTGTACATGAAAAGGACCAAAAATAATTGAAAATTTATTAAATTCACAATGCATTGTGAATTACATTAATTATAAAAATAATTATCAAATGAAAGCTGTCCTATATGTTACATAAAAAAAACAATGAATACATTCAATTAATAATAAAAAATGTCACGTGAATATTTTACACTGGATTATAAATATGTGTTGGTAAAATGCAACACAGCTTCGGCGCGCAAAGCACAATACCCTCTCTACGTGTATGATATAGAGTGAAACGAGCCTGCGCACAGCTATATTTTCGTAAATCAGTCGGAACCGACCACACTCACGCATCCAACGAACGCGCTGCTGTTATTTCCAAAATTTACAATGACATGTCGATTATTCCACGTGATGAAATAATAACAATTTAGTTTCATTGAATTCTTCGGACGTACAATTAATGCAGTCATTTCAAACGATATTACAATTAATTTTGTCATTTCATAATTATTGATAAGTTAATTATCAAATGAATTTTCGTGAATGCAATTGAACACTTACGCATACGCGCGTGTGAAATGAGAGTGAAATGTCAGTATTCCATCAAAGCTTTTATGACTATTTATTTTTCATTCTGATGACATCAGGATGTGCAAATGATTGAATGGAATCATCTATTCAAATTTGTTGTCCTACGAATTCGATAGATCATTAATAAATAAAGAAAACCAGACAATGAATAACTCTTTTACATTATTATTGTGCATTCAGTGACAATTACTACTGTTTTAATACCGATTGTGAAATCATAGTTATTGTGCCCAACTGTTTGAAAGAATTGGATTTTACTGAATGTAAGTATTACTGACATTACAGTTAACTCCTGTCAATTTCAATATTCATTGAAAATCACATTGGATTAATGCCAGTTCTATCCGAATATTTTCACCTTTCTTTCTGTCTCGATTTTCCCATCGACATTTCAGTCTATTAAAATTCAGTGGAATTTGAGAATCATTGAATTTGATTGAGTAGTGAATTGAAAAATTATCATATAACAAGTGCCAATATATGTAGAAGCTCTTTCGTGTTCAATACGTCACAATCAATCATAATTCGTCTATACATTTTATGAGAGTCAATGAGAAAAAAAGAAAGGAAAATAAATAATAATTGGCACGTTGGATTTTTCATAAATTCTCATTGAATTAAAAAATTAATTGTATTGGAATAATTGTGAGGAATACTTCAATGAAAATATCATGATCAATGAATAGACATCTCATTGATAATTTATCTCCTAAACAATTAGTAACAATTGAATTTTATAGAATTGTACAGTTATTTTGTGAATCAAACTCAATAAAAAAGTTGATGAATCAATTAAACTATTCGCTATCGGCACTGAGAACTGAGTTAAATTTAAATCGAATGAGTTAGAGAAAATGCGCTTTAAAGAGTGAGAGAGACACAGATAGAGAAACAGCGAGGAAGAGATGAAGAGAGTGTATTGGCATGATTGAAGCAATGTGAATTAAATTGAGTTGGCTGAGACAGAGATGATGGTAGTAGAAGCAAGTTGAAGAAGGAATATATATATATATCTATATATATATAACTGTATACAAGGCCCTTCCAAGTCTTTTCAACCTGACAAGATCGAAGCACGTTTCCGAAGGCAGTCCGGTTGAAACGATTGAAGAAGTCTCCGGGAACTCTCGTTGCCTTAATTCGATTGGGGTCATCGTTCAGTGAGAAGCAATGGCTAAAAAGGTATATCTAGAATGAGCCAGAAGGGAGAAGTGGGAAAGGAGATTTGAAACTTTGAAAGCAACATCGAATCCCGTGGGATACACATCAAAGTACAAACGCACGTCCAAACTAATTTAAACTGTCTAGTAAGTTTTGGCGTGAAGGATTATCACGTTCTATTTTTCATGTTATTACGTTTGATCTTGCTCAAGTAGTGAAGATGTACTGTTCATTAAAAATGGACTACTCGAGGACATTAAATTTTTTTTTTAATTTACAGGTTTTTATTTTAAAACTAATGTGCAGTAAAGTTTCGTGAACTATAGCTAGAGTAAATTTTCAAAGTTTGTACAGTCGTTTAAAACAATGCTACGGTTCTGCAGTCAGGGCAAGCAAAGAGATCCTCTTTTGGTATTCGCATTACTACTCGCAGCACTGCGAATCTCACTGGAAAGAGAAAAAAAGGAAAGAATAGAGAGAGATAGAGAGAGAGGGGGGGGGGGGTGAGGAGAAGGAGAGATGGTAAGAGAGGAAACTTATTTGCATCTTCACATAATGAAAAGATTCAACCGCGCTGTTATTCCAGTGGGTCTAATTGTCTTTTAGCACTGTACTTATGTATTTTGCGTTTTATACTGAATATTAAGATGCAGATATCCTATTCTTAGCTGATGATGTTTATTTCGATTTAACAATTATCAATTCCAAGAGCTTACGGTGACACAATCAGGTAGAGTGGCGGTTCCACAACCAAAAGCTTATCTGTTTGATCCCGAACCTTCGCCGATTAATTCACGCACTGCTATAAGAAATTATATGTGTGCCGTTCACAAACACACCGTAACCCTCGGATATGTAGCAATGAAGAGGTTTCGAAGCCTTCCCCTTCAATAACATCTTGAGGAGGAAACAATGTTACATACAGGGTGTAACAAAACTACAGGTCATTCGTGATACGTTAGGTTCAAGGATAAATTCTGAATCAAAATGTCCTCTGGTACTTTTTGATCAGACGTATTCCTGTTGAATTATTCGTGCAGTAGAGATGTCACTAATACGATACATTGCATAGAAAAAATCAACATTTCTCGAGAATCACAAAATTTGAGATTGAATTATAATTTCCTACATTTTTTTCCACCTCGCCAATACGATATTTCTCGTCAGACCCTCGAATTGGCTGAATTCACATCCTCATTAATTCGACAGGGATGCATGAGATCGAAGAGTGTCCCACGACTTTTCAATTCAGAATTTATCTCTAAATTTTAGATTTTAGATTTTAGCAAAAAACGTCTTAAAGTGAGACTTTTTTTACATGTTGATTGGGTGATTTATAAAAAAATGTATACAGGCTTAAATAAATAAAAACGAAAAGAAAACCTCGAATACAAAAATGTTAAGCTAAATATCGCTCCCAAAAACATCAATTTCAAAGTGTAAAATGGTATAACTCGAACCATACAAAGTTTCGAATAGTCGCTTATGACCGTAGCAACTCCACAGAGGCTTTGAACAATACAAATAAAAAGCAAATTGTCGATTTACTAGTGAGTGAAAGGAGCGAGCAATAACGCACCCTCTTTCTTTTAGTTAGCTTGCGAACAACAAGTAGTTGCAATTTTCTTCTACAAACACATCAGTTTTCGGATTCTTTTCCTTCCAACGTAACGACTCATACAACTGCAGGAGGTTAGGTACATAGAGCTGAAATTCTATCGCACACTGTCAATTTTACTTTTACATCTGAGGTAACTGAAGACCCAGCAGTAATCCTACCTAGTGAAAGGTTACCAGTTTCTCGCACGTGACTGCGATGGTCATTTCTTTCTTCAAGCTCAAGCTTTCTTCATGACTCACATTCATTCTGGAGACCCACTCGTTTCGCTTTTTCTTCTCTTTCATGTCTCTTTGTCTTTTTTTAGTCATATCTTTTTTTTCTACTTCTCTTTTTGTCTCCCATTAGCCGTCCCTCAACTTTTTTTTCTTCTCTCTAACGACCCACGAACCAAGAGAATATTTCCCCAGAAAGTAATTGACTTCTTTCATAGAAAGTGAAAAAAAAAAAAAAATGAAGTCTCGATTCTTAGTGAATCATCATGAACATTCTTGTTTCATGAAATTGAGCTCAATGAATATCATAAAATTGCAATTATATTCTCAATTCATGATCTTCAAAAATTGACATGATAAAATTAGCTGAAATAACAGTTAAATTATAGTGAACAATTGTGGACGAGAATTAGCTCGAGAGGAAAAGTAAATTTCAGGTACTTAATTGAATTTACAGTTATTTCAAGAGGATAAAAAGATTGTGAGCTTGTAAAGGAGTGAGTTAATCCTCGACATTAATTTAATGACAAAAGAAAACATATATATTCTCGTCATTCTAATTTACTCTTTCATCCTCTTTAAATATTTATCTCGAGAGGGAACGCCAACCCCACAAGAGGGAGCAGGGGATGAAGACAAGTGGACCAAGTGTGTGAGTGAAATGACCTCTAATAACCTATTTTAGCTACTAATAGATAGAATTACTCAGGAAACGAAATTTTTTAGAAATTGCATTTTTTTATTGTTCCGAGAATCAAATACACAGAACTCTATTCAGAGAGCATCGGAATGGAAGGCTTATTCTGGGAACGCTACTCTCAATACTTGTGCGTCTAGGCCACCAAAATCCGTGTCGCGATGCTCAAAGCCCCCTTAAATTATTCCGATATGTTCAGGATTCCTGCTGCATTCAATTTCATTTTCTGTTAACTATTGAAATAATTGTATCGAATAATTTGAATCGGTTTCTATTTTTATGATCTCTTTCTTCGGAATATTCAATTCATTGAGAATTAATTAATTAGTCACCTCTAAATTCAAAAATAATTGGAAAACATGAAAAAAAGTGTATCTTTTTGTATTATGTAACAAATAAGTTGAAAGGAAGTAAGCAAATTCATAGCCAAAAAAAAATTGAAAGAAATTGTGCCAAGACGTTCCATAAAGCGATTGAGATAAAAATACTTGGGTTTACGGAGACAGGGGGGTAAAGAACTGTTTCGTCACAAATGACTGGAAATATTGAAATATCATTTTTTGCTTCTCATAAATATCATAGAACTCCACAGAATACGCTTTCCCATGAATGGTTACTCGAAGAGTTTGTAATTCTCATAATTATAACCTGCCTTTAAGACCGGTAAACTTTATCAAAAACTCAATGACAATGATCAAAGTTAACTTAATTGTTTACGTAATAACAATGAAATCTTGTTGAATCAATTCGAAGTTGTAATAGTGACAAGTTTCATGGGATTTACAAGCATCACTTGTATCGTGTGCCAAATGAATAGGGGAAACTCCGTTGTTCAGTGTGAAGGGTACTATTCGAAAAGGTAAAAGTAGTTGGAAAGGATAATGGTACCATGGGACAATACAACCCTCTCTATTATCTCCTGTAAAACTGTATTCTCTCTTGCAGCGCTTACTGTGGCTGTATTTTTTCCACTCCTCCTTTCCCAAAGGAAAGAAAATAATAATAATAGTAGTGAGGTTTGATAATGATAGGAACGATGATAATGATGACGACGATAAAGGGAAAATGGGAAAAAGGACTGAAAAAAAAAAAAAACGTCACGTTTAATCTCTTGGTGGTGTTATGAGGCCTTATTCAAACTTCTCCCCCGGTGTACTTGAAGTATACACTGGGTGAGAACACAAATGACATCACATACGCTCATCCACCATAATACAAAACAGCTATGCTTGTCCATGCATTTTGGATAGCTCGACAAACATCAGAAATTAACGCAGAGTATTCCCTGCAACACCCGTACAATGTAGGCATGTTACTGCCTAGTATTGCAACTACTGTTTGAATCCCCAAAAGTGATGACATCGTTGTTTGAAATCGCTGCCAACAAATGTTAATGTTAGTAACACACACACACCCATATGCATGTACGTGTAGAAAGACAAATGAAATTCGTTGACTGCAGGTATAAATAGAGAAGTGAAATTGCAGCTTGATTTAATTAATCTGACTTTAATTATTCAGTGCTGAAATAATTTGATTATCGATTTTATCAGATAATAGTGAATCAAAATTAATTGTCAATTTGTATTTTGAGATGTTTAATTACATTGAAATTGATGAATTGAGGATTTTTAATTAATTTTAACAATTAAAAAAAAGAAGAAAAATCCTTTTTTTTCGCTCGAAATTGATGAGAATAATGGGGTATGGTTGTTGTAAATTTTCATCAAAGAAGTAGATTGTTTGAATAATTTGTTGAGATCTTGAAGTACATGGGAGCCAAGCAATTACCAGTAGTGGCCAAGTCGAGAGCCTGAAAAGAGTCGACCTCGTTACTCTCAAAGTATGATGCTTAGATTTTGAATGGATGGACTATTTACAACATTCATCACTAATTCTCTCTGTGAATATGAAATTATTACTGGAACCTTTTCATCATATAAGACTGTGACTATGACTTATATATATAAAAAAAAACGATTTCCTCCATTTTTCTCTGTCTCGAAATTCGCATCAAAAATCTCATAATTTTTTTTTGAATAGTCGAAATAAAGAGAGAGTAAGAGAAAAATATTTCTATTCAGAATTTATGACACACGAGCTAGGTCATCGAGCCATAGAAATTTGAAATAAACGAGGATATGTAGACTGTGACAGGAGAATACAAACGTAAATGGATAAGTCATTAAAGCACTGAAAGTCAACTTTTCACGACATCAAATTCCACGGATTTGCTTTGCGTGCTTTGTTATACACGCAAAGTCACAAACTCGAACAGCCAATACGATCGTGTCGTTAATTTCAAACTCCCATTAAAAGAAAAGAGAAGAAAATACTAACAAAAAGAGAATTTGAAAAAAAAAATATATATATGTATATATAATAATAGTAGTAGAGTAAAGGAAATAAAAAAAAAATGAAATGAAGAGAGAAATCATATACCGATGATCAGTTTGATACAAAATACGTAGTATATAGTTTTGACATATTGTGACACGCGATATTTTTCCTATGACTTCGTTGTATAGAAAATAAAACCAGTAGACTTTTCAAAACAACATTATTTTAGGATTATTGGATGAAGCCAGATACTACTATAATTGCATACTGTATTATCGATTAATGTGCATTGATGTATAGAGCATCGAGCCTTGAGAGTACCATGTACTCAGACACTCTGATATGCGTTATGATAACATTGGATACATGTGCATAGATATTTCGTCACATAGGCGTGGCATCGTTCTACATAATTTATCTCACAACCTATCTATAATACCATTCAACCAGTGATTTTCTCGAAAGGAAAGAAGAGGAAAGAAAATAGAAGAAAAAATAAAAAGAAATTGTATAGAATCGATAAACCATTTGGAATAATAACTGTACTAGGATTATCCGTACTGACGTGCATTTCTATATCATACTCCTGGCTTTCTATGGCTTATTTTTCATTTTTATGAAAAAAAAAAAAAAAAAAGAATTATGATAATCCTTCTCAAGAAAGATTTCCCATCCAATATACCAAGAATTATTCAGAATTTTACTGATTTTCAGTTGGTGAATAAGAAAATATAAAACAGCATAGATTTAGCAGAAAGTTTACAATTCATTGATTATCATAATTCTATTGATCTTGAATTCTCTCTATGAAACTTCTCATCAATTGATGCTTAATGTTTATCTGGAAGAATCCTTTATGCAAAGGATCAAACGATAAAGGATGCATTGAACTCTATGTGAACAAGCACACACTATGTGACTGTTTATGTGTGCAATTGCCAGTGGCTTAGGCTGTACAGTAAGTCTTCGTGTTATGCTTTTGCTGAACCCCAAAACTCCCCTCAATTCACCACTCTGCTTTCCTAGTATGTGTATATAATCAAAAGGATATAGGGTGGTCCACTAATGTACACACAACCGGATGTTATTGGCAGGCTAATATGTACGATTATCGAGGCAGACATACAACACAACCACACGGGCAAAGTCATTGGCTAATGGGTCATGGCAGTGGTAGTCAGTTACGCGCTATTCCATCGCGCAGTCGTATCTACCAAAATGCCTATCACAAACTTGAAATGAGCAAATCATAGTATTGTATAATGTATGGAAAGATTTTGACATGAGAATTCGACCAGTGATGATTAAAGTATCATGATCGCATATTTGGCAATCAGAATTGAGGCAATTCGATATTTGATACCCTGACAGCTTGATCAAAGGTATTGAGTGAGTGGTTATTTGTATAAAATTTCAATTGAGAAGATACTTGGATCGCTATCAGCTAAGTCATGAGCTTATGTTGGATCGTTCTCGATAAAGTAAACAATATTTAAGTGGTTAGACGTATCATATTGATTTATTGCTGGAGGGTGAAATCGTATACCACCGTGAACTAGTATAGAAGGACGTAAGGAAACGAGAGGAAACCAAGTGAGCTTTGGTGAATGATGTCTCAATCAATTCGTAGATAATGAAAGAGATTACAAGTAATTTGAAGCTCCTCTGATATTAGAAGATATTCTGAGCTCTTCAATTCTCTTATTTATCGAATTAAAAATTATTGACAGCTGAATCCCAGAAATAGCCAATCAATGAAGAAATTGGGGGTTCAACGTTCGAGCTTAATTCGAGAGCCTATCCGTCTTGATTATTGTTGCTTTTGTAACGCTCAGTGTGCATAGTCCAGTTGCTGAGGCGAGGACAACGACGTACCTTGCCGCAAACTACATGTATAGCTTTCATGAACGTATATCTCACGATATCCAGAATAAAACAAAGGGTGGAAAACAATTAGTCCCTAAACTTGGACTAGAAGGAAGTGATCAATAGCATTACGATCTCCAGCATCTGATACGAAGATCACGCGCTTCCATAGTAGTCGATATTTCATTACACGTGCTCTCCGATAACCAAAATATCAGAGACTACGAGAGACAAATCTGTGTAGTAACAGTGTGGGGCCAATAGTACAAGCAAACGATAAATTGAGTTGGTGGCACGAGAGTCGGCGAGCCGAGGCCATAATGGGCGCCTCGGTGGCCAACTAATGTTATAGGGGCGTCTGCCTCGAGACCCAACTGTACGAATATATATATAGGAAACCCGAAGGGTTACTTTCCACATTCACTGGCAGTAAAAAGCGTGTGCAAAGAGAAAGACCGAGTGATAAAATATCAATAGATAAAGAGCGTGCGAGACAGAGAAAGAATGAGACGAAGAGAGGAATGGAGCTGGAAAGGCTTTCTACATTGGCTATGTGTTTGTGTATGTGTACGGGAATAGGTTGGGCCACTCCGGAAGGTCGTATCGGACCTGGAGTACAGCTGATCTATCGTCCGTCGTACTAACCTAAGCCCCTTCTCGTATACTCCAGCATGTACAGTGCTACTGGCATTATTAGGTCTTCTAGCCAGTACCATGTCGGTGGCTAGCTCTCCGACTGATGCTACTTGTAGTATTGTCCAATCCGTAAAAGCTTCCGTAAAAGGTCACCAGATGCAACTGGATCTACTTGAATTTAATCGTTTTGACCTCCTGAGTTTCGTACTCGTATTACACTCTTTCACTCCCTTCGTACAGTCTAATGGTTTTTCAAATGGTTTATCTACGTGATAACCCAGATTGAGGATATTTTTAGGGGATAAATTGTAGAACACTGAGAAGGCCTATGATGCGATAAAAAATTTATCGTGACATTATTCTTGATAGAGAAGATAGTGCAGCCAAGTAATGCAATCATGTTGTATACTGCTATTCTTTGATAGAAAAGAACTACTGCTATCGGTCTGCGAAAATAATACACATTTTTCTGGATTTGTTTTCAGAAGTATGGATACAGGGCCGAAGCATCAGCTGAAAATCGATGGGAAAATTCACAACTTTGATGATTTTTGATTTACGTTATTGATGGCTGTAAAGGATAGAAGAGCAGTAGCACAAGGGTTTTTTCATCCGTCAATGACCAATTCATAGGGGTAGCCATTAGCTTTCAATTACAGCACTTCCAATTGATTTTCACTTACACTGTGCTAATGATTCTCTTCAAATAGTACATAAACAGGATGAACCTTGTTCTTAGGTAACTATTAAAACTTACATTTCCACAGTTTTATGGCTTCTCTCCACCATCCATTACTCTTGAAACACTTAGACGTTAATTTTCAAAGATCCACTAAGTTTTCAGAATAACGTTCTATTTTCAAAGTATTACATTCTGAATTGAGATTCTCCATTGAATTTATTTTTATAGAAACACATTGGCTGAAAATCATTCGAAAAGTTTTGAGTTCAAAAGTTCAATTTTTTTCTGATTATCAAATTGAATTTCCAAAGATATGCTCTCAGATGGACAATGACATACACTTTAATTCTGAATTTTTTCTGAAGAATTCGAAACTTTTATGAAGAGTCAAATGAGAATATCGGAAAATACGTAATTCTAATGATATTTCTGATTATTTCATTTACAAAGAGATGTAAAGAAATTTTTCCTTAAAATAATAATAGTAAGAAAGAAGATCATGACACGAATTAAAAAATCAGATATCAATTCGAAGTATTACGGTCTTCATTAAGATGCCCTGTTGAATCTATTTTTATAGAAATACATTCACTGAAAATTTGAAAAAAATGAAAAAACGTCATGAAAATTCAAATAAAAAAATCAAAATGTTTCATCCAAAAATATGTGATCCCAATTAAATTATTGGATATTTAATCAACACTATCTTGTAAGACTTGGTCTGACATCTATGATTGAGCTTATGACACTCGTCTTGCAATGATTTTGCACGAGTACGATACATTCCAAAAATTAGAATTCTGTATGAATTATTTACATATGAATGTAATCAAAGTGAAAGCTTAATCAGGTAACATCAAGTGACTTTACCATGAATAATTCATAAATTAGACACTCAATCGTTAATGTGTCATTAAAATGAGAGGTATCAGAGTGTGACGGATTCATTTGACAGTGACTACTACAGGATATAATCCGTTATTCATGTCATAACGCACAGGGGTAGTGTCTATTTAAGATATGATGGATGAGCATGGCGCATGCCAATACTGTTGACACTCGAGAATTGAAAGGTTTCCTATTTCACACGTCCTGTTGATTCTATGTATTCCTCATTAGTTAATAAATGCATAGTCCGTATATGTATGTCAATTGGAGTTTATTATGGAGGCGAAAAATTATTTAGATTGATAGATATGAAGGGATAAGTGGCGATCAATGATTAAGAGATGAAAAACTTGGTGCAGCGACATGTGCAGTGACATTTCTGTCCATTAATTTTAATTGGTGGAAATGTCATGTCTATTTGCAGAAAATCGAAATTTTCTTTTTAAACGAGGTAAAGCTGATGGAATTCTAGAAATCAGATCATATGAAGTCATAATTTCTTCATATGTGACTAAATTTTCGATTCGAAGGAGGTCGTTTGTCTTCTCTAAGTGCACAAATTATACAAATTCTACTCTTAAACCAGCATTTCCACGTTTTTATGTGGTGTTCTCCAGCGTACTATATTTATTGGACTGGAGCAATTTTTTTTTTCGAATATAGATGATGACCTCATTAAAAATCATTGCATAACCATTTTCCATATTAGATGATATGAACAGATTACTTTAATCATCGAAAAATTTTATCTTTTTATCAACTTTAATTTTTTTTCAGTTGTATAAATTTTTATTTGTAACTCTTCTTCTTTTTTATAATGCTCAATTTTCAAAAAATTTCTATTCTTGTAAGTAGATTGCATGCATTGCTGCTGACTATGGATGAAATGAAAATTTTGTAATTATAATTTTTACAGTGAGAATCAAATTTTTTCTTCGAATGTAGTTGACGAATTAATTTCGGATTCATATATAGATAACATCGAAATGAACGAATGAAAGAAAGGATTATTCATAAACCGATGAATTCTTTTCACTGAAAAATTTTCAATTATTATTATTGTCAACCCATAGAATTCAATGAGAATAATAGAGGGAGAAAAATTTTCAGCTGCATGAATGACTTTACATCAAAGTGAATTCACAGACATTCGAATTTTTTAATTCGTTGAAAAGCAATCTGACTTTCACTCATTTTTATTCCATAGCAAGTAGAAGAATATTCTGTTATTTCTATTAATTTTACGAAATTATGAGGTAGGAATTCACATGAATATTATTCAATTTATTACGCCTCATAATCAGATTTAATTGAATTATTTTCTTTCATCCTACCATAAATCAGGCATTTTCATACACAAATTAATATTTTCGAATTGATATGCAAATATTGTACTAGCTCATTTGAATTTCGTGGATAAAATATTTTTTATAATTTATTTTAAATTGTCAATATTTCAATGCTATCCAAATATTTTTTCACTTTTTGATTATTTTGATCGTTCTGTTAGTGAAGGAATGCTTGTAATAACATAGCCTGAAGATTAATAAACATGAAATTGGATTGTTAGACTCAATAAATAACATAATATATCATTCTCTGAATATCCAATATTCATTATGAAATTTTATAACAAAAACTGAATTCCTCCAGGTTCAACCTTTGAGACACTTCATAAACTATTGTTACAATTCATTCCTTCTGTCTGTATTTGTTCAAAAATTATATGGTTTGAATGATCAAGCATAGGTCACATGACTTTAAACCCAGTAAAGAAAATCTGAAAATCATTTTTTGAAAAAATAACGATAACGAATTTTTTCCTGGGATTACAATGTAATCCCAAAAAAAAACTCGATATCATTATTTTATATGTCATATATCATTGCATTGTTTGTTGATAAAATTGCTTGAATATAAATGTGAAAAGTTCTTCCATATTATCTTCAGATTTTCGGAAAATTTAATAATGATGAATTACTCAGTAGCGTGAAATGTTTTGTCGTGTAATATAAATTTTTAATACAACAACGAAACACTGAATATAATGAACATGGAAAAAATACATTTTTTTAAAAATTATTTAACACCCATATTTATATATTCTATGTGTAGAGTATACATTGAATTGCGCACACGCTATTTATCGATCGTACAACACTCAGGCAACGTACAGTACTCGGGTTAAAATTACACCAAAAATAATAGTGCAAAATTTTCAAGCACAGAAGAAATTGGCACAGAAGTTTCATAGGAAACTATAATAACCAGACTGTTCTGGGAGTATCATTTGGGCATTAGGTCACAGAAGCCAGAGAAATTAGATAGGGTCAGAATCAAGAGGGAAGAGCCAGTTATTGGGTAACAAAAAAAATAAGGGAAAATTGTACACTTAGATGAATAACGTATGTACATGAAAACCGCTGAAATTGATAAATTAGTGTATGAATACTTGTGGAGTGTTGAATTTGTATTTAACAAAATAATTTGATATTACATGTGTAAATATCCAAGTACTTCCTGCACTATGTAAAACACATGTAAAAAGTCGTACAGGTTAAATTATGCGGTACTTATATTCGCGTAAACATTTTTATAATCTCACGTCAACAGCAGGCTACTACCCTTTTTCTCTTTCTCACTCTTTTTTTTTTTTCCCCTGTGAAAAGGGCGAGGAAAATTAAGTACACTCGTTAGCGAGAAATGCTTGCTAATGCGGCAAAGATTCAGGCCAACGAGTTTCTCAGTAATTTTCTTCTGCAAATCACATTCATTTCATTCTGATTTTATTTAAGAAAAAAAGAAGAATTAAGGAAAAGTTTATTTACACTGATATAAATAATTTAGTACTATTAAATAAATCTGTATAGACAGCACAAAAATAGTTGACGGATTTAAGCACAGATTTATTGAATATTACTAAATTTTTTTCTTTCAGTGTAGTATATTCTGAATTCAGAATTGAAGACAGTGATTATAATTATATAATAATTATATAAGAAAAAATGTAAAATTATTGCCATTTTTCACTTTACCAAAGACCATTTGTTCAATGTATTTAATGGAAAATACTCTAATTTTTTACACACAATTCACAGAGTAATTTCATTTTGCTTGATTTATCTATTCAATAATACAGAGAGATGAGATAGGAGAATCTCATTGAATCTGAATGGATAAAGAAAGAAACGGATAGAGTGGGGTATGATAAAATCGATAGGAGACGATTCGAGAACAGAATAGGCTGGTGAGATGTAAACAAAAGTATACTGGTTTCCCCCATGTCAATAATCCATGAGAAATAGCATATAGGGTTGATTATGATCGTAAACAACAATCGTTGGACTATCGACATTTACCCGATGTTGCGTGTGATGTATGCCAAGGATCAACGAAACGAAACGAGCCCCAAAGGATTTCTCCACTCTCTCTCTCTCGCCTACCCCTCAACCAGACAGACAGTAATCAATCAATCATTGTAAAAATCGTTCGAGCTTGTGTGTTTGCCTTTTTCATGCTCGAGTATTGAAGAGAGAGATGATGAAAAAAAAAAAGAAAAAAAATAAATAAAGCTCTCATATATTCTCCTTTATTCTTCTTCCTATCGCTAAATAATATTGTGAAAAATCATGTGAATTATATTTGACAATTCCCATTGATATCGCATTTACGGATTATTACACACAGATGAAAGTACAATTCAACCGAAAAATCCTGAGATATTGAAGAAAAACATTGTGAAGTATAATGCCCAGATATTCTCAGTCGTTATGAGGGTAAAATAAAACTATGAGAAACGTAGTCTCAGCATTATTAGTGAGAAATAAAGAGGAAGAATAAGGAGTAGAAAGAAAAAAAGAATGAAAAAGAAATAATAATAATAATAAAAGAGGAGAGTGTAAACCTGGAACGAGAAGAAGTGAGGTCGGGCGTGATACTTAGTCCGAAGTTCACAAAACTTTTGGGACGCGCTTCATGAATCTCCCTTGGTCGCACTGAAACGTTACGGAAAAGCTGCGGCGGTTAAACTCCTATTACCTTAGACCAGTATTATATGTAGGATAGTTGGAACATTTTCTGCATAAACCAGTGTATGGTTGTGTGTGTGTGTGTGTGTGGAGGGGTGTGTGTTCTACGAACTGTAACAGTGAAGGGGACCCCCTCAGTGCCCGTAAAAAGATATTAGATGACTCTGCATGATCCTATTTTCAAATGTATATCACATTGCTGTTACGCCTCGTCAATTCGCTAGATTCTGTATAACACTGTGTGAATAATGTTGTCTTTGCGATAGGTATGAATGTTTGAGATATTCTTTATTGTTGAGGCTTCAAGGAACGACCGCAATAACAATGCCAATATGTTTTTTTCAGAATAACTTTTTTATTTGACATTTGGACGATATGCTTGATTTTATTGGCTCGTCAGAGGTCACGCCGGCTCTATCACACGCTGTGTTGAGTGGAAAAATTGACTTTTTTTTCATTATTTTACTCAGTATGACGCCTTTGGTCATTTCAATTGTGAATGAACTAATCTATCTCTGTTTATTGTTAATCAACAACTTTTTTTGGGTTAATGAATAGCGTCAATACAATTATCACTGGCTTCCGAATAAAGTCACGCATTTCTATGCACTTCTATTCTTCTTTTGCAATGTTCCAAGGTATTTTGTTGAACACTAAAATTAATAAATACATAGATTTACATAAATCCGCTGTTTCAAACAATTATTCATCTCAAACTTTGTGTTTATTTAGTTATCGTTTTATTTACTCATTTGCAATACGACAACCGAGATTCGTCAACCAATGTTACTCTTCCAATATTTTCTGAGTACATATTAACGTAAAAATACGGCAAAGAGTAGTTATTTGACTACGAGTTCAAGTTCTCTACGAATTTATGCTAATCGTCGTCCGTTAACTTTACTCCTGGGATCAAGATTTCGCGGGAAGGAGGGGGGCAGGGGGTGGTAGGTGGGTAGAAGTTGCCCAAGTAGTACTTGCACACGCCCACAACTGAGTGTGGCGACGTAACTCTTCTTTTGCCATCTCATACTCCTACTTCCTACTTCTTCTTTGGTTTGGTACACTCACTTGGAGCGTTTGCGTGTTGCACGTTATTTGTGAGACTCGCACCACGAGTACCTTCTACTCGCTTATCCAACGAGAGTCCTGAGGGCTCATGGGTATTACCAGTGTTAGTATCGGTAGAGTCAGCGTCAAAGTTTTCCTTGGCTGAGGAAGAGAGATGAAGGAGAAATATGTGGAAGTCATCAGATTGATTGATCACGTTTCAAACTCCATAGCTCATCTTTATGAACTCTGAAGTGAATCGTGTCATTGAGGATAGATGTATGATTAAATGATCGAATTATTCTGATTTTCTTTTGTATCGAAGAAATTGTTGGAGCTTTTAACAATTTTACATTCCACAATTTTTTTCCTCGATTGCAGTTTTCTTCTGAAGGAATGGATCTTAAAGATTACATATTGTCGCCCTAGAAGTAAAAGGGCACAAGTGCCACTTTTTTGTCTTTTTTTTTAAACAATAGAGCGTAATTTTTTTTTATGAAGCTGATCATTCTCGCTTTTTCCGATGATTTACGGGTTTTTTCTTCGAGTAACAAATAGGTATGTTCAATTGATTTCTACAAAAAAGTCGATTCTCTCTTATATACGCCTGTTTGTAATATTGATTAATATAAAGCTGGAGTGAAGTGGGCATCTTCACCGTTTTTTCACATTTTTAAATATTCATAATTTTTGAAAAAAAAAAATTTTTTCTTTCCATAAGAAATGGCTCTTTTAAGCCACTCTAACAGCATATTCAAAAATGAACAATATCGAAAAAAAAAGCTTGAAAAATAAGTGAAGTAGTGTGGAATGCCTATTAGAGAAGAGACCGGGGCAAAATGGGTTACTTTAGAGCACGCGCCCCGTACCCCATTTTGCCCCGGTCTCCCCTATGTTTAGAAGATAAGCCCTATTAACACTATACATTGGCAATTACGACCCTCTGTTATTTCAATATTTAGTTTGTTATTTTTGTTCATTACGTCATGACAAACACTTTGAGATTTATTTTGAACATACAACCCTTTTCCTTTCGTAAAGTGGATTTTTTTGCCCTTCTTCCTTTTTTGCTCCTAGCACGACAATATAGCTACATTAATTATATTAATTTATATGTAAATAATAAAAGGATTAAAATCGATGCAATCATGGTTAACCAGAAAAACGAAAATCCCTCTTCAAGATAAACGAGATTGATCTATTAACCTCCAAGTATTTCTGATAGATAAAAAGTCTGTCAATCATATTGGCACTCACCCGTAAAATTTAAACTAATCAATTGAATTGTGTATCTCAAATTGATTTCCTCCGAAAAAAAGAGGACAAAGTGAGAATGAATTCAAATCATTTTCCTTTGTATTTCGTAATTGGAAATTTCACTACTGCTGCAGAATATATTGAAATGGTTTCATTCTATTCCTTCTTTTTAACTTCACATTCTACCACAATTTTACAATTTAACATGATGGAACGGTGGACGTTTGAAGTACAGAAAATCAAGTATGCCTGTAACGATTGGTATGTAGCCTAGAGTGTAGGAAAAAAAAAACGAAAATTGGAAAATCTCACGGTAGTAAAGAAGAAAAAAAAAAGAATGAATCAAGTTACAGTAGCGTTTTTCAGCAAAACTCCTTAATCAGACATGGCATGCACGAAGCGAATCGTTAAAAACTTGAAATTGCCTTGAATTACTTTAAAAGTTTGTACACAAAGAGGTTGAAAAACCATTGTATCTGGGATAACTCTCTTTCCAAGAATACAGTGAGATCGATGATATCCAGAGATTGTGGAGTGTTCTACAAGTGATACTGTAAAGTGATTCATCATATTGTCCACTCAATGCCAATGGAGTGTGCCAAAAACATGAGAACAATGAATTGTGAATACGAAGAGAAGAATTCAGTGATAACATTTCATCGTAAATAGGTTTATTCTCCAAAAAACGGGATTACTGAGGAAGTAAACCAGAACGTTGATCATTTTCGTACAAAAAAATTTGACAGCTCGAGTGTATTGCATGAATTATGGCAATAATTAAAGGCATTCCGCAGGATTCCACTATAAATTTAGGTGAACCATTCACGTTGTTCTCTCTCAGTTTTTCTTCAACCTTATGAGGAAGGGATGTATGAAAATTAAGGTACCGGGCCCTTCATTCCAAAATTCAATTATTCGATATTTAAATATGAAATTTCGCATTTAATCATAAAATTCAATGAAAATTATGACTTTCTTGTAAATTGTCAATGTGTCAGTATGTAGTCAGAGAATTTTAAATTGTCCACGCGAATAGAAAATCACATGAATAATTATTTTACAAAGCTGGGAGGAAATTTTCCGATAACAAAATCTCATACCGCTTTGATAAACCTCAACTTCTCTTCTTGCACTGGTTTTTTTCTGCTGTAAGAAAATGAGTGTCCAAATTATTCAGCAAGTTGATTGATTCTGAAAGAATAAAATATTCATTTTTAAATTTTTGAGAATAATTATATGATATAATGTTTCTCATGATTAATTCTAAAATTATTCATACATGAGTGAAAAATGTCAGTCACTAGATTCAGAGGATTATGAGTATAAGTAAATGTGTGTTAGCCGTATGATATTCCGCAGTTGTCCAACCTGTAATCTGTTGAGGCAGTTTAGTCTGTTGTAAGACGAGGATTATTGCGGCTTGTGGCAACTATCCAGGCCATTTTCCCATTGCAAAGAGTACACAAGAGTAACCAAGTATATATATTTGGTATTATTACCCACACTTGAAGTCTCTTGTACTATTCGCCTATCCTTTTATTCTCTCAGACATGACGTTGATCCTTCTTATCAAATAAGCTACTACTTCAGTTGTTTTTTCGTTATCTGTACCATTAATTTACTCTACTACGTTCATTCAATTGAGTAATTTTTCAATTTTTCTTTGTAATTTTGCGTTCAAATTTCCGTTAAAATTAATGGGAAAAATTCTCCATTAGTCGATGCAATTGTTCAAACACGAGAGGTGAAACAGGACAAAATGAAAAAGAGGCAGAGTAAAATTATGTATCAACTTTGCTGCGCAATAATACCTTAACAAGAAATAACAATGAAGAAAAAAAAAAAATTATATTCTGTACTATGAAAGAAAAATAACTTCAACCTCATGGATAACAACGTAAAACACTACATAGTTATACTACTTCTGTGTTAACCCCCAAAGAGAATTATCTTTGTATCTATTCTATGGCACGCTCGCCCAGTGATGACAAACGCTTCCCGTAAATTTATTCTAACGAGCTTCTACCATCACCCACTTCACTTCATGTACATTCTACTCTACAATAAGCCCTTTTTATTTTCTTCATTTTCACTATTGATTATTGATGAAATTGTGAAACAAGTTTTAAATGGAAAAAATGAGTGGTACGATAGTTTTTTCATAGAATGGAGAATCAAAGAAATCAATAAGAAATATTCTCATTAATATCTACGAATGAATTTACAATCGTGAAAAAGCATCAGGGACAAATTCAAATTACAAAATCCTCAGATAGACGTTGAAAAAATAGGAAAAAATAATGAAAAACTTATTTTTCCAATGAAATTGCAAGAATTATTATTGAAGCAAATTATTCAACTTCTCGGCAATCTAATTTCGATTTAAACTTTATTCTAGACTGTAATAAAAGTAGGTCAGCATAATGAGAACACAGAGATGTAATGTAGAAGTACTGAGAAAACTCATTTACAAATGAAGTGACAAGCGACGAA
The DNA here is from genome assembly GCA_963921955.1 of Aleiodes alternator. NCBI lineage: Eukaryota > Metazoa > Arthropoda > Insecta > Hymenoptera > Braconidae > Aleiodes > Aleiodes alternator. Next base: position 10,250,104 of record OY998102.1, on the reverse strand, counting down.
ATTATAATAAAATAGTGAAACGGCGAACAAAAAAACGTAGGCTTATCATTGAATATTGAGAAACTCTATGGAAATCAATGTATATGAGATATTTATATTAAATTCTGTCTATATTATTCAGCTATTCCATTCTCCATGAAATGAAAATTTTATCCGTTGAAGGAAAAAAAAATAAATATTGAATATTTCCCATGAAATTCTTCTTCTACGGAGTTCAATTTTCGTTGGAGCTTTGCAGCTTCTCGAATATGATATGAAAGCACTAGTAATACACAAAATTCCTATTTTTTGTGAAAATAGTATTTGGATTTACTTCAGTGAATCAACGAAAAGAAGAAATGTATGTGAAATTGCTGATTTACTTCAACGTTAGACAGAGAGCACATCAAAGCTCTAGAGATGATTTCAAAATAAACTGTTACTATTGGTCCTGATATTTCGAGAGAATCACATGATTATTCATGAAGAAATCATTCTTAAATTATCAAAACTTGAAGTCAGATGGTTTTGAATTATCTAATGATGGAAAGAAGAATTTTCATCAAATATGGTAATCAAGATTAATAATGAATATTATCCAATTTATCAGAAAGTTGAACAGAATTCGAAATAACCGTAATTCCATTTTCTGCAATCGGTGACTTATATTATTCATCATAAAATCTGACCAATAATTGATTTTATTACTGCAAATATTCTCTCAGTATTTTATTCATTACTGATATAATACTCTCTGGATTTAAAAAAAAGCATCAAATATGCATCTACTTTAAGTCCACTTCGATTACAATTTTGAGTCAATCTCATTACTGGTGCTATTCACAAAAGACAATGCAATAGGTTGTCAGCAGAAAACTCCAGGCAACTTGAGTTACTGAAGACAAACAATTTGAAATTGACAGCTCAATTAACTTTCTAATTGTAAAATTTCACATCAAAATAGCATTTCATTACATATGATTAAATATTGTTTCGAAATACTCTGAGATATTCGGAGATTTCTCCTGAAATAAAATATGACCTCAAAGATCTCATATCACTTCATCGAACATCTTGAGACTGTGACGGAGGACTAATTGTTGCTCCATAAAATTCCAGTGGTATTGCGAATTACTCCTGTTTCCAATTCCATCATTTGTGAGCATGCAATGTTAACAACAAATTGCAATGGAAGTAATGTAAAAAAAAAGAAGAAAAAAAAAGATAGAAACGGGCGCAGTTGTACTCTTGACTTAATTGGTCTTTTATTCCATCAAGCACGACAACGAAGTGCTCTTTCGTGCTGCATGCGAGTGAGTACTATTTCACGGTACGTCGTCTCGTCACTTGGAGCCACACGTACTTTTCTTCGTTCTTTATTTTTTCACTGGAAGGATTTTCTACGGTGAATAAATTCATTGATTGATAGGTATGAAGCTGTTCTGATAAATATTGAATTTGAATATTTGCAGAGAAAGCTTCAGAATTGCCATGAAAATGGGTAACATATAGAGATAGATTTTTATTTATTAAGAAAAAAATAACAGAAATATTTCGGTAGAGAAATTTATGAACTCTAAAAAATCTATGACATATTTCCAGAATAATTTCATTCGTGAATTCTTCTTTAATGTACGTTCGGAATAAGTGGCATGAGGAGAAATTTTCAAGAGAACATGTTTGTGAATAATTCCATGAATTACAGAAAAGGTCACTTGATAAATTCTTCATCCCTCATCGTTTCTCAGATATTTTTGAGATAATTTTACTGCTATTGAATAAGCTTTTGAGGTGATTTTACAATGTAGCTGCATCGTTGATTTCCAACTTTAGTCTAATATAGTTTTTATCATTGAAAATATACCGTATTGTCGAATTGCCTTTCAATCTACATTTTTGAATAAAAAATTTGTACTGCACTTTTATAAAAAATTCATATCTCCTTCTATTTAATTCATAAAATAGTCTATCAATCCTATCCTCTTATTTCGACAATCGTTTATTGATTCTGTCCATTTCACTATGCACTATGATGATATTATTATTGCATAAAATACTTTGTATTGTGAAATAATATTGATTTTCGAATATGCAAGTATGCAGATAAAGCAGTGCCGTGAAAAAAAAATATATATTGAAAGCTTCACATCAAAGCCATATAGCTTAACGAATGAGCCATCGCATGGGTGCAGGTTAATCGGGAATATAGCGAGTGAATGGAAAAAGGGTAGAATGGGATATAATGCATGAGAGAGGGAGAAGAATATCGATAAATTATTGCACGCTTGGTTGGGCAAAATGTTGGTGATGCTCAAGAGCTTCATTCTTTGTGGTCCTGTTGTTACACACACCGCAGGTGATTATTATTCACAATATTCTGGCATGAAAAAGCCTGATTTTTTTTTTTTTAGAAAATTCAGCAGTGAAGATGACTGTGTTTTATCCATTCTACGCATATTCTTCTAAGAGGTACATAGTTTCAGGAGTCTATCGTAATTTTTTATTTCATTTTCATATGAATTAGGAAGTGGCGAGTGCTTTAAGTCCCCGAGCTTATGAAGCATTTTCGCACCCTCACGTGTAAGCATGAACAAATTACTGTAGTAACCTTAGAGGGTTAAGCCCTCAAGTGCGGCGTCCATTTCACGTATCGACCCTACAATGAGAAATGTCTGCGATAAGATACTTAATTTCCCGAAGAGTAGCAGGATGATATAAAATGAATAAAATGAAACACTTGTTTCCATGCAAATGTCAATAATTCGGAAAACCTTGCATCCGTAAATGAACCAGATTACTGGTCAAACCGAAAAAAAATTTCAATTTTCAGAAATTGTACCGATGTTTTGTCTTCTTGTGCAGACCCCTCCAAGGCGTTTATTCTAAAATTAATTGAATTATTCACAACCATTTTACATTGAACATAAATATGGTTAGATAAAAAAAAAAAATTCATTATTTTATGCAATGCACCAAATCACCATTTATCACCTCAAGATATGACAATATTACCTTCAGTTTTGTTTTTTTGAACGATAAATAACAGTTTTTTTTTTCACTTCTTCAGAATTCTTGTATTGCTTTCATTTCTTTAGAGCACAACCTGCTCTGCACATAGTGCATGAAGTTTACAACAAATAATATTTTTCCCTTTAATAATATAAGAGCACCGAGGAATATGCTTATATTATTGAGAAAACTCTCTCTTTGAAATTGAATCTGATGCAAAGAATAATATGAACAATCTCATAATAAACACAATCATTCATTAGAGTGAAACACTTCACTCACAGAAACATTAGAACAGTGAATTATTGAAAACAGAAATATACTTCATGTATGTTATCTTCACCATTACCTCGAGAAAGGGAAAAAATATGTGCGATGGAAAACACAACTCCATTCAAGTGTGTATCTCTAACATGAGGAATTCAAACACAAAAAGTGGAAAAAGAAGGAGAAGAAGGAAAAAAAAGAGGACATCTAGTTTTCCCAGTCTCCTTTTGAATACTACTTTGGGGTCGAGTCACTTGCAAAAGACCATACTTATACTAGTGTGTTTCAGTGAAGTAAAGCAGATGAGAGGAGTGAAAGAGAGAGGGAGAAAGAAGTACAGAAAAATAGTTTCACGGATGAAAGCGAGTCACTTTTCTGGAGGAGAGTTCAAAAACCGAGGTTAAATAAACCCCCGGGGTCATGTGCTCCTGTGAAGAAAAAAAAAAAGGTAGAAAAATCAAGAGAAGAAAATTTTTTTTTCTCCAACTTTATGCATTCATTTCAACTTGTGTTTACTTTAATTAGTCTCCATTATATATTCAGGTGCTTACATTAAACATCGATGATTGTTGATTACACATTTTTTTTTTCTTTCCATGAATTTACGTGGATAAAAGCTTGTGATGAATGGATCATTGTTAATTCTTGGTGAATTATGAAGTGATACAAGTGGTGTTATACGTCCAATATCAGAGATTTTAGATAAATATAGTGGATCGTGATTATGAGATGGGCTATACTCATGTGAAAATGGTTGGCTATCAAGCGAAAACACTCTCAGTTGTGTCGACGAGACAGAGGTAGTAGGTAAGAGAGTATCAGCGGAAAATACAGTGCATCATCAACAGATAAGCCGCTTACTACGGTCTTATGCGGAATGTCCCTGGCAATCTCTTGGCTTCCGCCTTCTCTCGTCTCCCTACTTCATTCTCGTTTCTCCACAGTGTTACTTCCACACTCTACGGGTTCATCCTCTTTGCTCTCTCTTCTCATCTATGTATATATCTATATATATATATATATTACTCCTTCTTTTTTATTTTTAAACATTTCCTCTCATTCTCATCATCATCGTCTCGGTCTCTTTCGCCTGTAAAATAATGTCGACGAAGTGAAAGAATTAAGCCTGAGGCTTGTAGAGCCGCTTGGCAATGTCAGATTACACGAGTGAACCCCAGGAGCAGTTCGAATATATTCTTTTCTCACTTCCTCTTATTTACTTCATTTTTCAGTTTCTTTTTTTTCGTCCTTTCACTCCTTTTTCTTGATTTTTTTTTCCTTCGTCGCTGAGGAAAGCATGAGTGATATATGATACACATTTCTGTGGAATCATTATGAAGAGAAAGACGGAGGCTGAAGGATAAATTCAGTGGTGAAAGGACAAAGTCGGATAAGTGCGAAAATCACTTGTCGTTTATCTTGAGATATCTTGGAAATAATGGGATTTAAGAGAATTCATCAAGGAAGCTTTTTTTTGTAGTTCTATTAAATTTCTCACGAAGGACTGACCATCATATTTTTCTCTGAGCCTACTTGTCTCGGAGAAATTTATGAAATCATGTTCGATGAGAAATCGGCGATTCTTGTCACTCCAAGGAAGAAACGAACAAATGATTAGGAAATAAATAAATGTGCAAAGCACCAGAATCTCGCTTGCTTTGTGCGAAGCTCATTAGGGTGCAATTTTGTTCTAAAGAAGCTAATCAAAAATTTGATAAATTATGATAGAACTCAAAACTCTCATCCTTCTGAAAATATTCAATTTGGCGTTAATTATTGGATTCATTTTCATTTTTGGATTCGATACTTCAATTGTTCATGAGGATATTGGAAAAGTCATTAACGACTGAGCTAATTTTCCCAAGTATAACCTATAAGAATAATAATTCACTTTGATAATGAATAAGTGAAAATTAATTGCACGTATTGCTGACAAAATATGAAAAATTATAACAAAAATTGTTTCTTGATAAGGACTTCTAAATATTCGGAGAAGAATCTTCTGAAAATTCTCTGATTTCACCATTAAATAATTATCATCTACATTAACAATTATTAAATCCATTTCAATGCATAATAAAGAGCTTTTTCAGAATTCCAAATTACTGAGAATTTACATTATTCATAAAACCTTCTAAAAATTTTAAAAATAATTTCAAATATCTCTATTCCAATTCCGTTCTTATCCTCAACAATAAACCGTATTCAAAACTTTATAGTTCAACGTAGTAATTAAAATATATGCAGCTTTTCCTCCTGTTTAATTATTTTAAAATAATACATGAAAAAAGGAGGAAAAACGAATTTCAAAACTTCTCCAAAATTTTGGCAAGCATATTAAACAATGAAAAGTTTTAAATGTTATTTAAATTTTGCATAATAATGATGAAGAAAAAACGTCAATTATGGAATATTTCATGCATGATAATATTGAATTGCACATTTGGGGAGAGAATTTTCAAAAATTTCATTAGCCCGATGAAATTATCAATTTTTTATTCTAAAATAATGGATCATAGAAAATAGTAGAAATCATTTTTTTTCTCAAAACAAATAAAAATCAGAATTTCAATGATTAATGCTCTTGAATTCAATTAAAAGCACATTCTTGGCTTTAGTAATTGATGAAAATAAGATTTTCATGACAGATTATTTGCAAAAAATTAACGAGAGCAAGAGAGAGAAGACAGAGCCTGAGCCTTGCAAGGAAAATTGCAATCCAAATTACACTGGAATTCACAGCATCAGTGTCAGTACGAAGAGACTAGCATCTGAGCTCACACAAACACACAAATATGCATATATATGAGATTGTATTCAACCGACGTGGTTCCAATTTACCAACGACCAATTCTCATTCCACTAAAGTGTATGGTTCCGTAAATGCCACAAGGTTTAGAATATGTGTGACACATCAAGAATTAAGCTACGGAGGCTGAAGTAGAATACCCGTCAAACAGATGTATGTTGTTAAATGTTTGTGTCGTAGAATACACTGTGTAAACGTGCATGGAAGGGGGAGAGGGAGGTTTACTTTAAGGTGAAAGTTGGTTTACGTTTAAATGCCAGTAGAAACTGGCCATTGTAGACAGCTAGCATCAAATTATTGCAAACAATTACGTTTAATGAGAAGGTTAACGGTGATGGTCGACTAGTTGGTAGAACAGGAGAGAATAGGTAATGGAGGGTAAGAAAGGGTGTGAACGCTGATGCAAATGTGCTGACGCCAAGTAATTAGCAAACAGAGTAGACGCCCAACACTTCCTTATTTATATCATCTCAATTCATTGATGAAAGAACTATTATCATATATATTGAAGGGTGTGAGAGAATGAAATTGACACTTTGACGGTGCTCATTGAGATGGAATTTTTTTTTTTTTTTTCAACGCTGTCATCGGATGGTCAGAGACACTATCGATAGTGATAGACTGGATTGAATTGATTTTCATCTCTTTTTTTTTTTTATTTTCACCATCCGAGAATCCATTTTTCATTTTTCGAAATACAAAATTCCACGAATATCTCCGGTTTCCATCAGTTCAACGTGGTAGAGATGGTTGCAAATTGAAACTTCCATCGTTTCATCAGTGATTTAGTTTATTTTTTAATTGGATTTTAACGTGAATTGAGAGTGATGACTAGAAATAAGAAAAACACGCAAATTTTACAGCTCAAATGTGAATTTTTGTTAATGGATTTTGAAAAAATTAATAGTAGAAATTCGGTAGTTCGACAATTAATTGTCGAAAAATATTTCCGAAAATGATAGATGTAATGATGATACTCTTGGAATAAGACGTCATCTCCCTCACGAAATATAATATCTTTGAATTTATTAGAGTTCCATATTTTGAAGATAATTAAAAAGGAAAGAGACCATAAATCGCAACTCGAGACTCTAGCTTATTACGACCGAAGGAATTTAGAGAATTCATCTTAAATACAAGCGGCAATAGACAGAACTCAATTTTCCAACAGTTCCTTCATTTTGGATGAAACATACTCTACCTTCTTTCTTCGAGTAAGCTCTGAAAAATTGGCGAGAAGTCATTTCATAATTCACAATTGAATAAATTGACGCGCTATTATCAAATCAATGAAATAATCAATTTCCAGATTAAACACATGCTCCCCACATTCTTACGCATTCATCAATTAATATTTAATTTCATTTTCTCAATGGCTTCTAACTTACCATGTTTATATCGTCTAGCTCTCATACTGACAAACTCATCCTTCCAATTTTGCCTGTAACCTCCGTCGTTGCAGATGAAGAGAAAAAAAAGCAAAAAAAAACATAATTTCACGTTCTAAATGCCCAGTAAGAGCATAAGCTGATTATTATTTTTTTTCTATATCCTCGAGGCATGCCTGCATAGGTAACCATATACTCGGTGAGGGTCATTATTGCCAATGACCCGAAGAGTACATCTAACGAGGGCATCCACGGTGCTCGCCAACTGCTAATGCGCTGCGATATGAAGATCCTTTATGTTGGGTACCTCGATTATACCTCTCTATATCCCACTTTGCATCTTAATCTCCTCTGCAAGATAAAATAAAGAGGAATCGAGAAAGAAAAATGGAAAGAAGTACGCTCAGCTTTTTGTCCCATGTATTTCGAGCATTACGATGACAAAAATATAGTAAAAAAAAAAAATCGCACATGCTAATCGAGTTACTCCATTCACCATTTTTCTTTTTATGTGTTGAGAATTCACGTACACAGGTTCTTTTTCCATTTCTTCATTCTTAATTCTATTGGCGGGGAATGTTCCAGAAAGACTGATAAGAAAGATACGTGTGTGGGGCTATGGCAGTTTACAAAATGATCACTCGCAGGGCCATCAATATTCCAACGTGACGTAGAAAAATTTTCGGAGAATTCAACTTTGAATTTTTTATATGTATTTGAAATCATAGACGTTAATAAATTATGAAAAAAAGGGGTAATTTTTTTTTTCGTAGAGTATGAGAGGAATGAGAAGGGAAATGATATTATTATCGGGGAATTATTTAATGTATTTTTGGAACTAGCAATTTATACATTTGCAAACCCAATTGCTCCCAAAATATTTTTTTGCTTCCGAAGGGAAGCTATGCAATCATCAGAATTTTCGATTGTAATTCTTTTCAATAGCAGATACTTGAAATGATGTAAATAAAGAGAAAACTGATATTTTTAGCGCGTGTGTGTGTATGCCTGTGTGTGCATGAGAGTCTCAATTAGAGAAAAACGGTTTTATAGAAAAATTCCATATTTTGTGAAAAAATTCCTCTCGATGAACTCGATTTGTTGGGCTTTATTTGAAGAGAATCCTATCGGTACTCTTTCGGATATATCCATTTTTTGAAAGTCAGTTTTCATAGGAATTTCTGGAAATTATTCAATTGATGTTATTCATCCTCATATGTTATCTCGAGAGTTGTATCTGTTATGTCCGAGACTGGATTGTTGCGTCGAATTTTGAGTAACTTGAGACATTTTCAATGAAAATTTTAAAAAGAAAAATGGAAAAATGATATTTCTCCAATAAAAACTGTTCTGGACCTAACATATCAGTTAGATGGCTGTCAATTGTGACCTTATTTGCATGATTAGTGCTCGAGTTATGGGCGTTTTAATGAATTTCGCAAAATATGATATTTTGATGATGGTTTAAAAAAAAATGTGTGATTTCCATGAGAAAGCATATTACTAGAGTATCAGCAGAAAAAGCTATATCAGTTGGAAAGCAAAACTATTATCCACTTATTTTTTTGAAGAATTTTCATGTCCCTTTCATTAAAAAAAAACCTTTGATCTGCTTCGATTGAGGTGTCGTATCAAAATAACTGACTATATAACAATTGCTATGGTTGCTCATTGAATTTTTCTTCAAACAATTCTTTCATTTCATTCTCACAAAAAGGCCATTAAAAAAACAAAAGAATTCAGTCTCTAAGCCAATGAATCTACTGAAAGATAATTCTGTCAGTCCAATGAAATCATATCTGAAAATTCTCATTTACCAATTCCATTCTTCCATTTTCCGGCTCTTCGATGCTCAGATATATACCTAATCATGAGAACTCCAGCATTCCTTCGTAACTGAGAATTCAGGGTAATGAAAATCTGTGAGATTGAATAATGAGAAATGCGACTGGATTTTTCTTTTTTTTTTATAAGTGGACGAGTCAATTTTGTGTATATCCTCGACTATATTGCAAATTGGATGGAGTTTATATATAAGGTCTTACGTTGGAAGCCATCCAATTTATTCTTCAAGATGAAGTAAAAGTAAAAAGATCACTGGCTGTTTGGTGAAATAGCTTAGGGAGACATCATTGCAAGGGACAAGGCAAGAAATTTGAGAGGGTAACGAACGGAAATTCTTAGTAGTAAGGATACAAATTTCATGTCATTACTGAAATGTTACTGTGTAATCATTCGTAATGCCTCTCGCGTTTCCTCTCTTTCACTTTCGTCAATGTATCGTGTAGTATTGTGAAATTGTGCTGGTCTGTGCAATACTCTAATGGCAAATATGTTCGCTTCATTTGAGCAGAATTGAATCTGAACAGGAAGGAAATTTGATGAATAACGATACATCAAGAACTTTCATTTTTACTAATTTTTCCTAGGAAAATGTCATTATTCATTTTTTTTCTCGTTTATTGACAGTGTGAAAACATATTTTCCTATATCAATAATTAATTCTCATTAGAGAAAAATATAATTAATGAATTATTTCATACTTCTCCGTCATTTCCACTCAATTTATCCATTGTGAAACCTATTTCATATCAAATACCATAGGACCAAAAGAAATTCAAGTCATTCCCTTGAATTTATCCTTTCAGCAGTTTTTTTTTATTTTTTCGGAATGGAATAGTTTGCGAGAAAAAAAATGAGAGAATGCTCCAATATGTCTACATTATGGGGTACTTTTTGCTATTTTCTTAAGGAAAGCCCTTCACTTTTCTAAAAATCCAGATCAAATTTTCCCCGATTTCGCCTCACATACATCAATATACTATCAATGACATCCCAAAATTTATTCTGAAATTACCAAAAGAGAAAAAAAAACACCTGAAATCCAATAAAAATTCATGAATATTCTCGTATCAACGAAGATAACCCGTCACCTATAATGACGTAAAATTGTGATAGTAACAGTTTGATACCAGTGTTAACCATTGACCCATACTCGAGAATACAAGTGAACCTTTTATGATTTGACAGGGTTGGCATGTCAGTGTACAGAGAATACAAAGAAGAGAGAGGGCAATTTATCATTGGCCACCAGTGCTTTGTGGCACTTGTTTTTCAATATTTCCCAACTGGCCATACCTTCCCACAATGCATGTACACACACACACACACACACACACAAACACATTTACCAAAGTATAAAAGGATCGACGTTCTCGGTAGTTGGACTGATGATGCGCAGTCGCGACCTACAATGCGAGCACCGGTGGTTTAGCATTGTATTTTGCCTGTGCTCACTCTCAAAATCTCTTCACTCTCATTCTGCATACACACTCAACGATGTAAATGGTTTTAAAAAAAAGATAATAACAATGATAATGATCATGCAAAAAAAAGGGCAACATGATTAATTAGAGGAGAGTGCATCGTGTGTTCGCAAACGAGGTGACATTTTCGAACACTGTTCTTCTACTAAGGTCATTGCCTATCCACAATATTCTTCTCACTCAAACATGCATGAGAATAATGAACATAATAACATTATGATGTTTCGGTTATGACTGGCATAAAAATGAGAGGTAGAAACTAGTGTCAATTATGTGTCTGCGGAAAAGAAAATATATGTTGACGTGGGAGGTAAAATAAATTTTATGCTGTGAAAAATTTATTGATATTTGAATGGAAAAAGGGAGTAACAGTACCTGGTATCCACTGACACCAATACGAGAGTATACTTATTTTTCACAGTGTATATGTACAGATGAATGAATTCGATCGAATCGATAAATTGTCGCTAGCTCCATGAGTTTGCACACAATATGCATGTTTTTTTTTAAGAGTAAAAAACAGGAGAGATGGTATGAACAGAATGATTTTGGTTTTGTTCAAACTCACTTTTGGTTTTGGTTATTCACAGTGTTATAGTGTGTTGCACGCAAACTCAGGGAAAAATATGGAACAGTTTTACATTCTTTTTCAGTATGAATGACTTGCATTATATCATGTAGTACTTGGAAAATTGCAGAGAGAGCTTTGATGGTGATAATGTTATAGGAAATGGATAACTTCGAAGATATGGAAAGAATTTTTTTGTTTTCATTTTTTAAAGTGTGAATAGGAAAATTTCTTCTGGTTCTCGATGGCTTCACCGTCTCTTTTGAAACGCACTGTACCATGAACCAAGTCTTTGGGTATCTCGTGACTTTGGAATATCAGAGTTGGTTCTTTCTGCTCATTTTTGGCTTTCATGCATGAATTTTTAATCTACTCAATGTCTGATACTGTTTTTCCTCTTTGATACCATAAATTTCAAAAAATTCCAAAAGTTGTTGAATTTAAATTGATGGAATTAACGTAATGAGATCATTCGTCAATTATGTATCCTCCATAAATGATTATGAGGAACCTGGTGGTAGTAGTGTATTTGTTTAATTCTCCTTGAATTTCTAACAAATTTAGTTAAATTTATTAGAAATTCAAGGAGATTACAGTTGTAATCTCCTCTTTCAACATTATCACGATAATATTTAAATGAATTGGGGAAAACTCAATTATTTTCGAATAAAATGTCTCTCCATCTGATAATTGGAATTGGATATCTTCAGATAGAAGTCGAGTGAGAAATCAAAAGAGGCGGTAGTGTCTGTCAGCAGCTACGTGAATATCACTTCAAGACACGCAAGAATTCACCGCACTTCTAATACATCTTCAATACGATTTGGAAAATCCAATTTAATAATATTAACCAACAATTCCACCTATCGAGATTATTTTGCATCTAATTTATATGGAAAAAGCGGAAAAAATGATAATTTATAATTAATCAGGAACGGTGGCCTGGATTCTTCTCCAACCTATAAAAGTTTTCTGAACATGATCATTGTGGTAGTACCTCACCGACACTACGTAAAAGCATGCCTCTCGCAAATACAGACTGTTAACGCCAGACGAGTTAGTGTATAAATGATGAGTGCGATGGAATGATGCGACGAGAATTTCGAGTTAGGGCGAAAACACAATGATAAAGCCGTTCGGTTAAAACCTACATATAACTTCATATGTAGGAAAAAAATAGAAATGAAATCAATGCTCGCGCCTTTCACCTTTCAGCCATTAAAATTTGAATTAGTTAACGATTCCTTACACATACAAACAATTTCTTCACAATTTTCAATCACTTCACAGTATTCAGCTTTATTTTGCACACAGTGTTTTACTTGTGTTTCACGGTTAGCAGTCGCCATTAACGCAGTTCAAGTCCACAGTCACCGTTCAGCCCGGTCTCATGTTCCTACCGATGACGTCATATGTCTGTGTTTTAAGCGTTCTAACCGAGCGGTTTTTTTTTATAGTGTTGAGTTATAGTTTTTTCTAATTTTTTGAGAAAAAAAGAGTCAGTGCTTGATATGCTTCGCTAAGGCAATTGCGGAACTTTGGTGTTAGGTGTTTATGCCATTATCATATTTTGTTTTTATTTCTGATTATCTTTTTTTTGGAATATTGCATCCGAAATGGAAGGCTTCATGGAAGCCATCTCTTTATTTAATCAAACGGTTTTATCATTGTACTTTGGCCCTTACATTGGTGAACCATTGGATGAATTACGTCAAAATACTAACAGCAGCATATTATCTGAGAGGTCAAGACTCGTATTGGTTGACATTTCTTAAACAACGCGCCGGCGTTTTTTTCGCTTCATAATTGAAAATTGAAGAAAATATTATCAGAATATGGGAAATGTGACATTTCCGATGAAGAAATGAACCTGTCCGAAAAAATCGGTTTTCTGACCTGAGGCCCTTCTGAAGATCCCAGTTACAGTGAAATCCTATTCTTCCAGCACCGCGTGTGATTGACAGCTGAATATAATAGAATAACATCTTTTTATGTCTTTGGGAATATACAAGCCCTTCAATATGAGTTTAATATAGCACTGAGATTGGATCAACGTTGTCCGCCAATATTGGCGCTAGATAACGCTCCAACAACGGCCCTCCCGTGGCCCAGCCTGTAGAACGAGTAACCTTGGCTTCAATAATGGCCCATTTACGGTCATGTGACTATCCCCTACTAGCACAGTTCGTAATTCACAGTGATTTATTACAGTACATTACTACTGTTAAATACATCCAGCCACATTATGACATTTTAACCCAATTCAGTGATTTGGACATATTTTTTTTTCACTTCTTTTCACGTAATAATATATAGCTTTTAATTTGGCTTGAACTATTTATTCGTGTACAATAGTAAAAGCATCTAGATGTTTTATCGGTTAACGACTGGGGAAGGGGAGGGGGGGGGGGATATTATTCTGAGCATGCGTTCTTCGTTGAATGCAGCGCTTTAACTGTGGGTGAAAGGAGGTATGAGAGAGGCGTTGGGTATGGACAAGTTTGAAATTCACAGAGGTAGGTATTTTCCATTGGATTTAATATCCTTACAGTGTAATTGAAATCGCTGAATGTTTACAGTTTGTAATGTTAAATTGGCATCTCAACGCTCTCGAATATTTATTGATAATAAATTCCAGAGGGATCAGATCTGTTATGTATTCATTAAAGTCTTCAATATACTTGAGTTCCAATAATTTTGATAGATTAGAATAATTATTCATTTCCTATTGATTGAGATCAACAGAATATGCAAATAGCTAAATCTACGTAAAAATTGAGATTTTTTTTGACTTTTTTTCATACAAAATTTAATAATTGCATCTTTTTAGATTCTTCCATGTGAAAATTGTGGAAACTCTGAGCGTGGAAACATTCATTGAATTTTCCATAAGCTCATTCGCTTGACTCTCAACAATTTATATCTAATTTCATCAAATAGAGCTTTTGTCGATGCCCAACAGGGCATTACTGGGTCTTTCCCTTGAGTGAATTTGGTTACGTTAAAAGGTGCGGTTTGTTGATGGAGAGAGAGAGAGAGAGAGAGTGAAAGGATAGGAAAACGTTATTGGTGAAGATGGAATTTTAATTAGATTATAATCGATTAAATAATTGATCATTCAATCTGTTCTATCAACTTTAAAGACATTCATACGTCTTTTTCATTTCGATAATTCATGCAGCCATTGAATACTCAATATAATTCAATTATTGCATTATCAGTTACGATTCTAAGCAGCCACGTAGATGAAAAAAATTTCATAACACCTATCAGCATCAGTCTCTCTATTATTTTCATCTAGAACAATGTCGCTCAGTTTACACTGTGAGATTATGAACACTCGAAAAAAAAGAAAAAAACAGGAGAAAAGGTACGCGCTTAGTCCGCCCTTGTTACGCTCTCATGGGCAGATTATGCAATGTTACACGAGAGTTCTACGAGGCGAACGAGGGAGTAATGATGATATTATGTCCTCAACAATATAACGATATACATCAGCAGGGAAGGACTACAAGTCGAAAAATCCTATATTCATTCTTTTGCTGATATTTCAAAATTAATTTGATTTTGAGAAAAGTTTAATGGAAGGGGTCTCTTGATAAATTCCCTTTAATTTTATCATTCACAAGATATTAAAATGAAAAATATTTAATTGAATGCATCGATTGATGCAACAAATATTTCAACTCACTCTTTTCCTCTTGGAATTTAATTCATTAAACCCACAGAATTGTGGAAATATTTTATTTAAAGTAAAATAAAATTTCCGAGAACATCTTACTACTCAATCAAACGCTTTGACATTTTTCCCCTCCTTTTTTTTTATAATGGCAATAGAAGAATATTGGAATAGAGAGCAACTGAGACTGAACAAATTTTCAAAATGAGAATGATGCAATCCCCCAAACGCAATGTAATTTACTCGCTTTTCGTGCTCAAGTACTCTGTCACGAGTAGAAATGTGTTAGCGTTGGGCAATCGGAGCCGTCCCTGCATTTTTCCTTTCCTCTTTTATATCCTTCTATCTTTTTTTTTTCTTCTTCTTTTTTTTGATCAATGCATATATACAGAGGTACCCCATGAAAATGGATCGCGTGGAGTGGCTCACACGTTTGCTATCCTACCAGTCTGTTTTCCAATCTACTTCGTCTCTTTCAAGCGTTCACCAATCGTCCAACGTGCAGTATGGACTCTATGTGCTTTGCAAATCAATGAATTTTATCTGAATTTGAGTGTAAAATTTTTCATTCTGTGTCATTTACAAATTTCTCACTTATCCAAGATTTTAAGTTTGATTACTTTAACAATTCGAACGTAAATAAAATTAATTCCTGTAATTTTCATGAGTAAAAGTCATACTTTTAGGTGATTATGAGGTGTTATTAGCACTTTTCCTGTGATTATTCCGATAAATTTTCAATTTTAAAGTGAAAGAGAGCGGACAAGGTGGTGGAAATTGAATAGAGACTTTGAAAAAGTAGGGAAATATTCTTGGAATACTATTTTTTTCAATCTTTTTCTTCTTCGTCGAGTCTTTTCTCAATTTCAGAGAAGTTTACTGCGAGTCTTCATCACTGCGACTTGCTTGCGTTGATATATATGTACTCGTAGGGCACAGCCTTTCATATCTCAGCCGACATGCCTTTTATAAAAAAAAAAAAAAATGGAAAAAAGTGTATTACAATTTTTTCCATTTCCTTCCTTTCACCAGACATCACGGAGATCAATAATAAATCGAATACTTTGAGTTTTATTTTGGGATTTGACTATTCTCCGTGATGAAAGTCACTCGAATCATTTTATTATAGTGCTTAGCAAATTTCTCATGGAGAAAATTTATAAAAATTTTGTATTTGGAGTATTTTTTGTTCATAAACGATTCTGTTGAAAAATTGAAGGCATAATCTCTTCCATTCTGGGAAAATCCGAGTTTTTCATGCAGAAAAATTACAGATGATCTCATTTCCCATCGAAATGGATGGTACAAAATTAATATTCTATCATTTTTAAAGCGGATATAGAGGGGAAACTATTCTAAATGAGCTTAACCATAAGTCGGCTTTTGAATTTTCAAACTACAACCATTTAAACCGTGAATATTATCAAAAGATAAAGAATTAACTTTCCAATTTCACACTAAAATCATGGAAAAATTAGAAACCTCTCGAAAACACTTTTAACATGCCTTTCCTCTCATCAATTTTCTGGTTCTTCGAAATAGAATCATTGGAAAAATCTTTTATCCAAAATATCCCATTAAATGCGGCTCCATTTCCTTTCATATATTCCATCAAAAATCGAAATATCTAATTTTTGAAGTTGAAAAGGTTACATCGAGTTCAATTCTGTGAATATTGAGAATGAAATTACTCCAATTACATTTATAACAGAACACTGACCTTTTAACATAAATTGAATTATCCTGCCTCCATCTGAATCCGATATTTTCTCTTAATTATCCAATGAAAATCCAAATTTTTCACAAATAAACGAAAAATGTCAAACGTCAAGTAATTTACACTCATCTGACCTCGCTGTATTCAACTTCAGACCAAAGTTCATAAAAAATTTAAAGCATCCATGCAATCACAATAAACTCACATTTGAGTGATCTTGGAAGTGTTGGAAAGAGTCAGATACTGAAGAGAGAATAGAAGAAAACTCAAATAGGATTTTCTTGCAGGTCACAAGGCCGTCGCTAGGACCAAGGGATAAAGACTCCTGCTTTTCGTTGCGTTACATTATGCATGCTGGTTCCCACTATCGTACAATCCTCTTGCCCTCTTCCTCTTTCACTTCACTCCACCCTCCGTATCTATTCCTCACCCTCTTTCTATTCGCTACCCAAGACCACCAATAATATAGCCACCACGGAGAAGGCCAGAAGGAGAAAAAAAAAGGAAAAAAACGGGGAAAAAGAGATAGGTTGGGTGTCTTGTAAGCTCTTTTGGAGCTATTCGCTCTAGCGGCTGGCCAAGTTGAACAGGTGCGGTTTTATAGCCTCACTGAGCTCCAAAGAGATTATTATTACTGTACGTAAATTCGTATATATCCATGGAAATGCAAAACGCACATGGTTCATACAAATTAAAATAATGTTCGTGGCTTGCTCAATTGTAATAGTCTTGATTGCATAATCTTCACTGTAATAATTAAATAAGTAAATAGTCAAGATGCATTGTGTGTAAAAAAAAAAATATGTTAAATATAATCTGTTCATCACTCTGAATAATCAACTTCACTCAATCATAAAATTTTTAATTGAGCTTGAAATATTTTTCAACAGAATTTTATGACATTCGTGTAATTCTATACCCGCATATACCACTTGAACTGATCCATGCAGGCAGATCTCTTATATATAATATCCTTCCGCCGGATTTCCACAAAACGCGATTGCCAACATCTGGTGTACCACGTATATATTGGCTGAAACAGCATGTATAAAATACAGAAGCAAATCGTTTTGTTTCATCGAAGAAATTGCATTATTTCTTTTCTTCTGGGTTATTTCATTCTCCTAACTTCAGTATTCAATGCACAGAAGGAGGAAAAAAATGAAAGAAATAGACCATTGTCCATTTTACAAATCAATTTGAATCTGTTGAGAAAAAATTTATATTTTCAATTGAAAATGGTCATTATGATTCATAGATTTCTAGCGTGTTCACCTACCGTAAACACCGTAACACTTCCCTTTAGTCGAATTGAAATTTATTGAATACGCTCGGGTAATTCATTATCCCCATGACCATCCACTTTGCAAAGTAAAGGGTAGAAAGAGAGAGAGAGAGAAACAGACAGAAAGAGAAAGAGATAGTGAATCTGACAGGATGAAAGTTAACAACGTAGTATTTCGACAGTTTATTTGGTAGCCGGTTTGCTCACAACTTCCTGTACATAAATCGAGTTTTCCGTCACAATGACACCGTTTATGTCGTTACAATTCAACACCTATGTAACCCATGGATTTGTTTATTGTTGGCTCTCAAAATACTCAATTGTGGATTGCAAATAATTCATTAACATCCGTGTTGCACGCTGCAACGTATGAAAATAATCCTATTTTTGCACTCAAGAGTCGAAAACGACATTCCTAACTTCATTTTGTTGAATTAAAAACGTCTGTTTTCCGCTTTCTCGATGCAAAATAGTACATTACGCACCTCGGGCGGAAAAAGTTAACCCTTTAAAGCTTATGGGCGTTTCATCCACTCTGCGGCCTGCTAAACAGGCGGCGCATATCTGCATCAGTGTGTATGCGTGAGCTCTGGCGAGCAATACCGTACCTACTATGAGGTTACTGTTTGTTTTGAAATTTTATCGAGTATGTTATTGTTAGTCAACAATTTTGCGTTTCCACGTTCCGTTTTCTGTAATTCTTTATTCATCATTAGGAATAATTCAAAAAACAAGCAGGAGCCCCACTACTTGTGCGTAATTTGAACATCTAACATTTAAGTTATATTTAAGTTATAGTTTGCTTTTTCGGATGTTTATATGCTCAATTTCAATACCAAACTTCTCGCTCATCAGATGTATAATCTCACAAAATTTGAGACCTCTAGCTCAATTATTTATTATGGTGGAATCAAGATTTTTACGAAAAATTTCTCAAAAGTTTTACACTGGATAAACTAAAAATCTGAACTCTCACCACCCGCTGGGTCATAAATGTGGCTTTTGGACGCGAATCTTCTCGCTGAGTATAGACGCTGTGATTCCATTTTTCCAATAAAAAAAAGATTCTATTTTTCATCGAAAAAAGTCGAAAAAACGATATTTCAACATTTTCATTTTTCTCAAAAACTATGCAGCCGATTTAGCTGAAATTTTTCTGAGAGCTTGGCAAACTCATGGCAAACTCATGGAAAAATTTTCAGATCGCTAGCTAGCCCCATCTCAGAGTAAAGAGGAAAGTGCGTCATCACATACATACACACATCTACACACATACACACAAACATTTTTTAAAAACGGTGGTTCTTGACGTTTTGGGTCATTTGCATTCATATTATGATGAAATCTCAAGCTCGAAAAAAGTTACGATTCTAAAGCTTCCATTCGGAAGCAAAAAGAAAATTGAAGACTATTTAAATAACAAACCAAGGGGCACTGAGGAGCTCAAAATTTTAAGACTCTGTTCACCAAAAACTGAAAACACTTTTCCGCACTTGTTATGTAATGTAATATATCCCATGAGGGACGTTGCCGAAACCTCGCCAAGTGCGCTCGGACAGTGTACGGTGGATTTGGCAACGTCACAGTCGAATTAGTGCAGCAAAGGATGAATCTCTCGTCACCTCATTAGAGTCGTTAGATTGCTTATGGTGACCAGTCTAGGTTCAAACGACAAACAGAGTAGAAACTTCTAGTAAATCAGAAATCTGCTAAAACTTTAACTTATTGTTGATGTACACTATGGAAATAGATTGTGGATTGGAGATTGTGGATAAAGCCAAACAATCCATAGAGTAAAAGAAAAGAAAAAATTCATACAGCTCAAGATTTTTCTCACAATATGATTGTCTCAAGAAATCTCAAAGTAAACGAGAGAGCGTTGCTCGTGATATTGAATTTTTCCCTCTTCCATTGTGTTTCTCAATAGAATATGTTGAATTCCCAGTGAAAAATTGAAACACAACGCAGATTATATTGATTTTCATGCCCTGTGGGTATGTTATATCTAGACGTGCTTTTTGAAAAGCAGAATGCACAAGTACAACTTTTATAGTTACTGAGTGAATTGAAGTATTTTCAACATTTCGAGCTGTCAAAGGCTGTACTATGTTTGTACGTATAAATCAGTACTCCAGTCACTTCAAATTGTTCAAAGAGAGGTGATACAAATAAAGCTTTTTCATACCTAGGACACGAAAAAACGACTTTCTAACCTCGCTTCGCTCGGTTAGAAACGTCGTTTCTTCGTGTCCTCGGTATAAAAAATAGTATTTGCACCTCGGCCGTGAAAAAGTCAATTGCGAAAAACATTTGCTACCCTCGCTTCGCTCGGGAAGCAAATTTTTTTCGCATTTGACTTTTTTTCGGCCTAGGTACAAAATATACTATTTTCTTTAAATTACATGATTGTACGTTGTATACGTGAGATAATATTACGCATCATTTGCATAATATTGGCGTTCAAACGAGTAATTTTACTCCGTTTCCTTTCCAACTCATCGGAAACTGATTTTTACTGTCTAGACGAAAGAATGAATGTCATAGAGAGGCTTATGTATGGAAAAATTAGATATGGAAAAGAAATTTAATATATGTTCGATGAGTTCATTGAAGTAAGGAAGAAAGGAAACATTGTAAGCATGAGTTAGGGGATCGAGAAAGCCTCATTTCATGCTGAGATACACGTGCAAAAGGCTCCTTTGATCTTCTGCGTCACAGCCCAGGATTTTTCGTCTACTGATATGAGACAATTTTAAAATACTTTGAGTTCAAGAAATTTCTTTCCCTAATAAACAGAAGAGTACGAGAATAATTCTTTGACACTCAAGTATTTCAATATTTGGAAAAAAAATTTTCACAGCATAAAGATAAAGAAGACGATGAAATTCTTATATAGAAGAAAAAGGATTTCACACTTTTCCATTTTCCTTTTTTTTTTTTTCTTTTTCAGCGTGTACATTACAGTCGTGCTGTGAATTGGAAGAGTTATTTTATTATTTTTAAAATTCTCCCTGGAGTACTCTCTTTGAATGATAATAATATTCTCCATACATTTTTATCATTGCTCTTAAATTTCATGCACCAGGGATTACACTGGTACGTGGTAAAAAAAAAAAAAAAATGGGAAAAAAAAAAGAAACAGAAATGGAAATGTAGTATGAAAGTCAGTTGAATGAAATTTTTCTAACTCAGTGAATAATTCAAGCTTTGACTATTTTAATGTGTATTCGTTCACTGTGAATTAATTTAACGTAATGATTAATAATGAAATATCTCAGACAAAAGCTCAGGAAGAAGGAAGTGAAAATGATGAGTAAAGTGGGAGTGTAGGAGTGATGTGCAAAAGGGTAAAATGAGAATAGAATAGTGAATTTGGGGAGGAGGGAAAGAAGGAGTGAGTTTTTGGTCCTGTGGAGCCAACGTTGGAAATGGTAGGAAGCAATTAATAACTTTGTCGTGGCAGGTAGGTAGGTAGGCATCGTAGCCTAGCTACGTTGCAATAATTACGACGTCACGCCTCCTGCCCAGCCTAATTAACTAATGCTGTTGTTACTCTCCTCGTTCTTTTCCTCCCCCAGTTGTCTGATGAGAGGCCCCACTATATATCTACTTAATTCGTAAATTTTTCCTGAGGAAAATTATGAGAAAATCTCGACTGTTTTTTTTTGTTAGCCACAGAATTGTGTGTCTTTGTGAAACAAAGGCAGTTGGTGAGTAAATAGTTCATGCAGAAGAGGCAGATTTTCCTTTTTTTTTTTCTTATTTTTTTTCATTTCATGCTCGGTGAACCACGTAACAAAAAAGTCGAGGCACGAAATTTTTTCGGAATAAAATTCTCCCGTTCTTTCTCTCCTCTCTTTTTCTCAGACTCTTATTTTATGCGTTAAAGAGAGACGCAAGGGGAGGGGGAGGAGTGGCAAAGAGAGTTATAAAATGATCCTCAGCCTTTATCTGATGGCCCATGTAAGAGTGTGTGTACATCGTACAGCCGTAAAAGGGTCGGAAAGGAAAATAGTCGGGGATGGTAAGCTCTCGAATGTCCACGTTCGCAGAAAATGGAGCATGGAACTTCGCTTGCAGAACGATCGATCGGAAAGTTTATTCCCAAGACGTGACCTATGTTAGCACATGACAATGAATCCTTGCGGATAGCTGACGTCTCCAGTGATACCAGATGATACACAGTTTGTATAAAACAAAAGTAAAAGAAGAGAGGAGAAAGAAAAACATTGTTAATCCGATTGTTTTACACAGTTTGAGAAAATTCCTATGTGAACTGGTCAATTGCAGTGATATTGAGGGGTGGAGGAAGAAAAATTGCGAATAATGATTTGCTGTCATTTTAAAAAAGTTTCTCAATTTTTAGCATTTTCTTTCTTCTTTTCACTACACTGATCCTCAGAGTTATAACTACAGTGAAAGGATGGAAAGTTTTTTTTTCCCTTCTTCCAAGATGATTGATATATGATGAGTTTGAATGTCCTCCACTTTGTTTCCAAAATAGATTAAAATGGATTTCATCATAAATCAGGGGAATTGTGGTATATAAATTCGAAATAAAATATTCCGTTAGTATCACACCTTCTGCACGAAAATAATCTCATATTGACGTTATGAAGATTAATTGAATATTCAAATTCAATTTTGGTCTTCAATTGTGTCTGATTATAGAATCATCTGGAAATATATAGGAAATTGTCATGCAATGTACAATGAAAATTCTGAATGAATGACATTTCAAACTATCACTTTCGTCAATGTCTACCGATTTTCATCAGGAAATTCATAAATAAGTACTAATATTTGATTATAATTTTATTCCATGAATGAGCAGTCCGAAATATCCGGATTTACCTCATCTCTGAAATTATTTCCTATTAACTACGTCCACAGAAGTAATTATAATTTCTCTCATACATGTTCAATATTAACCCAGATTTTGTTCCATCTACCACATCAACCCAGCAATCATATTCTATGCTTCCATTTCTAAAGATTTTCCTGTTTAAAAATTGACCAAAATATGCAGGTTTTTCGAGGCTAATTAATGTTTCACAGAATACATGTGAAATCATCATGAATTTAATTCAACGAAATATTCTACATTTCAAGCACTATTCTCAAAATTTTCTACAGTAATTTACCATAGAATAACGTCAGGAGGTACAATTTTAAACCTAAGAGAAGAGACGTTAACTTCTATTGAAACGATTCAAGTGCAACGAACTACGGTTAGTAGAGTGAAAACTAAATTGCCGTCCACAACGGAGTTAACGAGAATGAAAATCGTAGAGGTTGATTAACGACAGGCGTTATCGAATAACGGCCACAGAGTAGCGCCACCAGATAGCTAAAGGTTCACCCTTCCTAACTCTCTCACTCCTTTTTACCCCTTTCAGTTCTACGGTTTACTGTACGTCTGTACTTTCTGGCTGACCATGGACTTTGAAAGTTCTACTTAACTAGGTGACACGTATTTCACTATAGAAGCACACTGCACTGACTTCAATTTTCATTGTTCCATGTCTGAGCAATGGTGTATAGTTCATCCTCATTGTTAAATTCTAGCACTGCATAGTGAAATAATTGAATGGAATTAATAAATTGTGGAATAAAAAATATATACTTCTTCGAATAGCATGAAACGAGCAATTAGCTCTTTTCTTAATCCTGGAAAATTCGGAGGTTTCTCGTTGGATTGTCGGGTAAGCTCGTTAGTTATTGAGCATTTAACGTCTAAGTGCTCTGAGAGAAGTGTTGATGATTAATTTAACGAGTGACATCTACAGCTGGTGTAAATGATGAAAATATTCATGCTCACAAATCGCATTGAATCGTCAGAATATAAGATGAATTTCACATGAAAGCTTACTTGAATCAGAATAATCTGATAAAATTCCGAGTTAATTGATCATTTCTTATGATCAATAACCAATGATGAAGTAGGAAGAATACTGCATTTTATAAGTTAATGCGAGGTGTTAGATTTTCTGATTAGGGAAAAGTTCAAAATCTGGAAAAAGTTTTGAAAAAAAAAACAGAAAATAAATTATGATCGAGTATCAAAATTATTGATCGCGTGATAATTTTTGGATAAATAGTTGTTGTTACGTCATTGCAACAGATGTGAACACATTTGGCAAATGGCTTATTGTTTAAGTGATAATTGACAAATAATGAATTTCCTCCATTGATTCTTCCTTGAATCCACTTTTAATGTCAGGAAAAAGGATTTGAAGCAGAATTTTCAGATCTTTTTTGTTTTTTTTTCTGCCTAGATATTTAACGACTCAAGTCCTTCTTGACCATAATGCTTCAATGGCAATATCAATTCGAATTTCCCACATTTCATCGAATCACAGTTAAATCGCGCATTAGATGGCATACAAATCGATAGAAATGCTTCATCCATTAGGAAATTATTGTAACCGATAGTTTTAAATACAATTGAATAATAATTTTTAATTCTTCCCAAGTACTTTATACTCTATTATTTACGTAGTGAAATTTAATTTTCCACCGTTCTTATCTTACCTTAGCGTGTGGCTTCTGCTCTAGCACAACAGCTCTTCTCTATCTTTATCTGTATAGCCCCCATACCCCATTGCCCAGTGTATATCCCAGGCCATTAAAAGTTTTTGTATTAAATCAACTGTATAATATCGCACAATTCTGTGGAATCTAGGATTAAATACTGAATGAGCATTCACTTCGAGTATTTTATAAACGTATTTAATCTGAATGGGTTATAATACAGCTTTATAGTCTGGGAAAAAGAAAAAAAAAAGGGAAGAAGTAAATCCTCGTATAGCTCTATTATGTTCAGTGTTTATATTAAATATTAAAAATTCAATGATACTTAAGTTTTTTGCATTAATAAATGTATTTTTTGTGAGTTAATCAATGAAATTGGCATTTTCATTGAAAACTGACACTATTTTCACTCATTCAGAAGATTTCTTTTTCTCTTATTTGAATTTATCAGGAAAATTATTAATTGATAAAAAAAAAATCATTCCAATTTCAGAATTTTGTTCAACCTTTCCACAAATCGTTTGTGATCACGCTACTCATGCGTTCAGGGGGCCTTTTCTCGACTGAGAAGGAATTTTATTCCACGGGGAATTCCAATCGTAAGCGGAAAGATTACACGAGAAAACTATCCGCTCACGATTGGAATTTCTCACACGGAATTTCATTCGTACCCGAAATCGGTGAAGAGCGATCCATTTGCATTGTGAACGATATACCGTGCATTTTGATTCATTCAAAAATGAGTTCCAAAGATTTTGTTCATGAATATTGACCATACACTCATTAAATTAAATATTGAATCTGAGATGTATGATAGAATGTCATTCGTAAGGAGGTTATGTGCCATAAATTTTGACGAGGAATTAATTTCACTTCTCACCTACGGAACGAATCCGTGTGAGAAATTCCAATCGTGAACAGATAGTTTTCCCGTGTAATAGTACCGCTTACGATTGGAATTCCCCGTGGAATAAAATTCCTCATCGGTCGAGAATAGGCCCCCAATAGAACTTTTAGCATGTTATACAATAAAACACTGCACACGTGCGGTAAATATGTTTTGTATCGTTTGATTACACTCGTTTTTGGCGCGTTTTCCCACACTCGTCAAACAATACTTTCTCGTACTTTTTAGGTAATATATCATTAATTTTTGTGAAGTCTACAAATTCTTTTTTAATTTGAACTCAACCATAATTGGGATAAAAATAATAATTCTTCAAATAATAATGATAATAATAATAACAATAATAATAATGATACTCCTGTAGATATTTCTCACTGTACCAATTCACGGAGCATGTTAATTATCCAATTTCAATATTGCACTATGTGGGTCATGTAATAATGTTCATGTTAATTATTCATATAGAGAATAGACTGAAATATCTATGCTTCAGTAGATTTAAAATGACTGAAATTAAACAATACCGCTGATGATTCTATCACATCAAATTCACTCGAATGTGAAGAATTTATGGGGGTATTAATCAAACTGAATCCATTATTTTCAATAACAATCATTTTGAATTTCTAAATTCTCATTTATAGATAAAAAGGCCATACAATGGAAACTTATGAATTGAAATATTCATGATAATTAATATGAAACTATTCGTTGATTATTTCATATCTGCCTGTTATATTTATTCAATTTTTCGTTGAATATTCGATAACTTTCTTTTATATTTATATCATAATGATATAATATTTGTATTAAAAAATTATCAGTGAAATTCTCAACAGTACTGTCACTCATTAATTACAGTATTCATCTGCATTTTCAAGTGTAACTCATCTGACAACTGTAACTCTTGATCGACGCTTTGATTATGCATACCTCGAATATCAGAATTGTATGACTCCATTTTGGCGATATGTTTGGTGTTTACCAAATGCAGATAGAGTGGAATGGGGGAGGAATATTTCCCTCCAGCGTAACTTTAGTTTACACTACAATGCGAAATTGTACAATAGCAATTGAGGCAAGCATGCTGAACGGTGAAGCAAATTTGGAGGAATTTGATTACATGTTGCCAAAGTAGCGGAGAAGCAGTGGAAATGGATCCTCTATTTGAAACTGCAATGAAGAAGAATTGAGTAAAATCGACGTTTAATAAACTTCTTTTGATGGAAGGAAAAGCGGAAAGTTTGCTAAGAATGGAGCCTTGAGTTCTATTTTCTTTAATCTTGGACATTAATTTCAACTCGGAGTTGAAGTAATTTTCCAATGATTTGGACTTTTTTCATCTAACTTACTTCTTTATTCATTGAAAATCATGTTATCCGAATGTCACGTCTATTTTTTTTTTTGCTTTGTTGCTCATTGTATTATTCGGAATTATTCTGCATTCACAAATCCTGTGAAAGGTTCATTTCATCATATAACCAATAGAGTGAGAAACTAACAGAACTCGAGAAATATTCTAGTGGATTCTTGAGATAATCAGGATTCAGAAGAATATTGGTTTCGATTGCCATTGAAAGAACATTTCTTCGAATTGAATAATTGCCATTTATGACAACTTATTATTCGATAAATTGAACAGCTCGTTCTTTCCAATGTTTTAAAACTGTTTTCGATAATTTCATCAAATTTCTCTCTCAGTGTAGTAGATAAATCGTGCGGCTCTCATTGGTAGAAAAATAATCATCAGATTGACGTTCAAAATTGCTGAAAAATTAGGGAAATTGATGGGAAATTATTCCAGATTTAATCGGCCTCTGCCTGATACACTATTCGATCCCGGCAACAAGAGATATTCGGAAAAAAAGTACAAGTGCTTTTTCTCTGTAATTATTTCAATTAAAAATGCCTTTTTCGTGATGAAAGTAATAAACAAACACGTCGAAACATCAATCAACAAATCATTGGAAGCAGTGCTTTCTGTCTGTATCTCCAAAAGTATTAATTGGTGTAGATTTTGGGCAAGCACATAGAAAAATGTCCAATATTCAAATTGCTTTTATTTTCACCCAAAAAATATAGAAGGACCATTCAGAATATTCACAATAACCAGACTTACAACAGAGAAATTGTCAAAGAATCAGATTTTTGAAAAAATAAGAAATGCGCAAACGAGGTTTGAACTCACTCTTCAGAATATGGGTCTAATGCTCTATCAATTAAGCCATTTCGACTCACACTATTTTACGTTTTATATGATTTTTGCCCTCAAATAAAAATATCAGAAACTCAAAATTTCTTCAAACGATATGGTTAGGAAATCTTCCGCGCTTTCACTTGGTGCCAATGGAAACTGATTCGAATAATTATTTACAGGGATACAAATATATATTCCAATTTCCACGAAACCAGAATAATATGCCTATACTCATACAAAAGGGAAAATTTCCACTTTTTCTAAATTTTTTCATGAAAATTAATTTAAATTCCCATCCATTGAGGATGGCATTAGTGAAATCAATACCAGAAATAACAAGACACTTCATTGGATGTCTCGTCAAGATCAAATTTACTATGATCATGATAATGGCTGTCTATAACGTAAATTTCTACAGCACTCAGAAACGACACAATGCTAGAATTATCGCAAGAGTACTCACCTACCGCAACGATTCCAACAGCTCCAAGAATTTATTGAATTTAATCTACTTATGTTGATGTTATCAGGGAGATCATTATCTAATTGATGAAACTATAGCAATGTCATCTTCTTTCGTAACGTATTTATAGATAATTATGATTAAACGAGGACAATGGCTGTTAATTGATCTCATCCTTTTCCTCCATCTCCTAATATAGCATAAAAAAAAATCGAACTTTATCGATTAACGATTTCTATTGCATGTAAGATTCTAAAATTGTACGTGACGATTTTTTTTACCACAAAATTTCCGTCACTCAATATTTTATCAGTATTCCAAAAATAGGAATAGAGGAATGAGAAAAATAGATCATGGTTCGATCAAATAATATTTATTGATTCATTCCTCACGAAAAAATCATTATCACATTGAAGAATATCCTCTCAATTTTCTTCTCTCCAAAATGCTCATCCGGAAATTCTGAAAAAATACAGACATGTTCTGGTCAACAAATGGCACATATTTCCAATGATAACAAACAGTAGCAAATCCATGACGTCACCTCCGGTTATTAACCTTTAAAATAAATATTAACATTTCCATGATATATCTCGGCTTTTCTTGCACAAAATAATTAACAACTTAAGAGTAACCGTTTCCAATTAAATTGAAAATTCAATTGGTCTGTTTCATGTAATTGTAGTAAAATTTTCTTCAACATCTCTCATACCAGGGAGTTGAAAAGCTGATGAACGAAGGGCTAAACGTAGGTAATGGAATGTTGGTTACAGCGATTCATGGAATGTTACTCACTAACATGGGAATTATGCTGCCCTCAGAGAATATATATCACAGTTGAACGAAAGATTAATGTTCATTCACGTTCACGCGATTTCTATACCTTCCCAAAAGTCCCATTGGTTTAATATTCACTGTAAGAGAAATGGTATTTACGCTTGCGCATTAAATACTCTTTATTATCCCCCCCAAAAATTACGAATAATTGTACATGGTGAACAAAAATCTATGCCAATTACAGTACAATGCCAAAATGGGTTAATGTACAAAATGTGAATGTGAAATTATAATAATTGTTTTGTAATCAACGATACATTGAGTTTTGGTAATATAAATTTATATCGTAATCCTTCTGCTATGATTTTCATATTTTCAACAGTGGCTTTATAACGGCCCTATTATACAGTCCAATGTGAATTTTCATAAGTGATACGTATGGATGGTATAGAAATGATTGAATATCGTTTTTTTTTTCTCGTTTTTGTGGATAGTTGTTAAAACTGCTGGTAAAGCTTCGCTGTATCAAATGAAATATTACCTATTTGTATTTTACATTGCGTCCGAGAGGATAATTGCAAATTCATCATGTACACTTTGTGAAATTATACTCTCCGTGAAATTAGAGCTTTCGAAATCGTGAAAAGGATATTTATGTAACATTTGATTATAATGCTGTCGATAATTCGGATTTCATAATTAGAAATTTGATATGAAAAACCGGGCAGAATGGACTTTTTCAAAGAAAAAAAAATTACCCAATAATATTAACATGTTGAATCATCTACTCAATTTTTTCGAGAAATCCTTTATTTCAAAAAAAACGCTGGACCATTTCGCCATAAATGTCCATTTCGCCCCGGCCTCCCTTATGAAGCACTTCTCTTTCATGTAATTCCATTGATGAATTTCCCCAAGAGGGCTCCAGGTGGTTACACAAGAGATAAAATTGTGGATTAGATAAAAAAAAAAAAATACCGGAGAAAAAAGAAACGAAAAAAAAAGAGATAGAGAAAAAATAAAACTCCAAGTTCTTCCAACTCGCTTAGAGCACTTTAATTACGAGTTTAAACAATGATATGTGTGGGCTGTTTCCAACGGGGTCTCTGGCTATTTCAGCGTGAAAAAGAAAGCTGCAGAAAAAACGAAGTAAAAGCGAAGAAAAAAGAATGAATAAAGTAGAAAGAAAAAAAAAGGGGGGTAGATGCTAGAGTGAGATCAGGGCTAGAAGCGAGATCGAGGAGCAATTCAAAGGTACACATCCTATCTTCTGGTCTATGTAGACAGGAACTATCGCGTTTCCTCTTCATAACACTCAGCCGCGAGGCATTTGTCTTCATTTCTTGCGCGACTCCTGAATGGATCGTAGTTATGATTTAGTGGTGGAGTTCCTTCAGGCTGGCGGAGGGCACGAGTCAACTTGGCCTGTGTGTATTCCAGTGTAGAATCATTCTACTGTGGTCCACAAGTGGCAAGTGAGTACATGGACTTGATGTAAGGGGCTTTTTCATTTCTTCAATGGTGAAAAAGAAGAGTAGAGAAAAATGCTTTTCATTTTTTTTCCAATATTTACCGGAAGAGATTAAGGGAACAGATTTTTCATATTCATTCACCCATGAATGACCAATATATTGACGCCAATATAATTTACCAATATAATTTAAGATACATAATTTATATGAAATTATGAGATGTCATATATGGAGCCATGCACCAAATATTTCTGAAATATTATATGATTTTATATAATTCACGGTGTATAGGGAGAGAGTGGGGCAAAGTAGACCCTCGTGGCAACGTAATTCAGAAATTTTCTTTAAAGTGTAGGATTTTATGAAAAAATTTGAGAAGATGCTTCAATATGTGAACATTGTTGCTGAATTTTTTTTAATCTTTTCGTAGAGGTCTTCACTGTCAAAAAAATCCCAATTTACGTTAACCAATAGGTCCATTTTTGCCTCTTCGCTTCTACGCCTGCAATATATTTTTTTCTTATAGCAATATATACGTTTTACTTATAATATTTCATACGTGAAATACAGTTTTTTCTTATGTACAACGTGTGGAAAGTGCACGGTGTGCGATAAAACTTATGCATCTTACGCATTTCCAATACACTCTTTTGGAATTATTTATTTTATACAAAAATTTTGAAACTCTTTGTTGTTTATTATTTTTTTTTGAAATTAAGTAACGGTTGAATTTCGCTTGTTGTTCAGTTGCTCACCATATATTTTTCGATATATTATTGGTAGCATATAGTTCTTTTCATATGAATTGAACTTTTGTCATATTGAAATTTGATTCAGAAGGAAAAAAAGTATTCTTGTAGGGAAAGATATTACACAGTTGATTTTTCGGAGAGTCTCCTAGATATTAAGTGTATTCAAGTCATCATATTTATGGTTTCAGCCATACGCCCCCACTATCAGTATTATCAGTTATCTCGTATTTCACGTGTCACGCCATGTCACTGCCAGACGCAATTCCGTTGCTCTGACTCTGAAAATGTGGATAGAATGGAATAATTATTACTAAATCCTGATATACACGTGTATTTATTACCCATTACTTTCAAAATTCTTTTTCTTTTTGTCTGAAGCTGGAAAAAACGAGGGCCATTCATTTAATTTTTCAAGTAATTACGATGTAAATGAAGTAGAAAACCGGAAATTTCATTAAGAGTTATCAGATTGTGGATGAATTAAGAGGAATAAATGACAAAATTTTCATTCTCGATGGAAGGAAAAATTCAATTACATTCCAATAATCCATGTCAACATATTGAGGATAGAATTTTCCGAATATTTCCACCGAAAAGCTGAGGAATTAATGTCAATGATTTTTTCTAAGCTATTCTCAGAGAATTCGAAGTTTCAAAAAAGATTGGGAATTATTTCATCTTTTCAATGAAATCCCAGGAGAAATAATACCTCAAATTTCACTCTCCTATCTTCCATATTAAATTTCAATTAAAATATCAAATTTTCATTACTCCTCGAAATGATTCTAGTACAGTGAATATGAAACAATGATCAGTATATGTTTTGCCTTTATTCAGCCAGTTCATATTGCTCGACATTATACACCAGCTTCATAATTTCGAACGTTTATAAAAGTTTACATTTAATGGATTCCTTCTCCCGTAAATTCAACATGGAACAATATCCGTTAGCTCGTAGCTCATTCACTGTTGCCTAATTTTTTTTTTTCTATTTTTGTTTCTCTCTATTTTCCCATCGTTATTCACCACATGTACACCAGTAATGAGCAACGAGTCACGGAGAAAAAAAAACGAGAAACATTGTAAACAACTATTAGTGTGATGAAATCTATGTTGGCTTTCATGGCCTTAAAAATTCACAAAAGTCTCGACACATTTATGCCCTAGACTCTTCACATTGACTGATTTAATACACTATCTTTTCTTTTCCGTACTATTTTACTATTATTAGTACTGCTGTAGAAACCATAAAATACACCGTGGAAAAAAATTACAATACCGACAGAATAGTAAATTCTTCTTTACGTTTTATTACAGCAGAAGCGAAAAAAAAACAAAGAAATGAAATAATATAAATACACATAAATCAGAATGTACGATAGAATCAGTTGAATTTATTGTTAGAGACAAAGATTATTTGTAAGAAATAAATTGAGCTTTAGAATAATCAAATAAAAGTGAATAATGTACATGCGAGATTGGGAATTGATCCATATGTGGGAGTGCAATTACGATCAGCTCTAACTCTTCTAGTGAATTGATTTTTTTTTTTCGTTCCCTCACAACAGATTGAGCTCACTGAGTTTGTATCCTGTTGCTGCATGTTCGATTGCCGGACGGTCGTTTCTTTTGAAGAGGTACTTGTAAATTTGTTATTCTGCTTTTTCCTCTCCTTCTTTTCCTCTTGAAATGACGAGAAATGGCTGAGTCCGTTGATGGAATAGAGCGAGTAGATAGGAATCTATATATATTTACATGAGATCCATTATCAGATTAACAATAGTGTTTTAAACAAACCATTGAAAATTAGTAGATTTTTTCTATAAATGGATATATATCATCTCCGATATTCGGAGAGAGAGAGAGAGAGCAAATTAAATGATACAATTTGCAAGCTCTTGTACGCAAATCAGAGTTATAGATTTTTTCATGTATAGATGTGAAATATCTGAGGAAATATCTGGATCATGTCTTCTGGCAATGTCAGTCTACTGTTGAGAGATTATCAATGATTGATCAATTGAGATGTTTAATTGATGAATTTCTCACTAATCGCAATTAGAATGTATAGATTAAAAAAGTCGAAAAAAACCTCATAATTCTATTTTTGAAAGAGAGTGGAAAATATTAAGATGAAAATTTTCGTATGAAATATGTATTCATGTATGAATATCCTCTTTTTTTTATAATTATTATTATTATTGTGATTACACATCACAGCGGTTTGATAAACCATGAAAGATTTCAATGGCTTCAATGACAACCAAAAATATCATACAATTTCCTATAAAAATAATGAAATTACTATATTCTTTCTATTTGAATGCGAATTCTTCTGATCCTCACGAATTCAATGTTTACAGGCTCAATTCATTGATTCAAAAAACATGGAATTACACTGGTGATATGAAGAATTTGATTGTTCATTGAAAAAAAGTGATTTTTTTTTCAACAAATAGTATTTTTTTTTCTCGCACTATAACATTTGATCTGGAATTTTCATAGTGCACGTTCACTGCAGAATTCTGTTTGTTTTCATTGGAATTTGAACTGAATCCGTACGATGATTTTTGTGAAAAATGTATTTTTAGAAGATGAAAATACATTTTTTTAGTGAGAAAAAAATCAATCTTCTTTGCATACATTGAATGTGCTCTGATGATAGTTAATTAATCTTCAAAGTGTGCAGACTTAAGTCTTCATGAAAGTTTATGTGTAAATTTACCCCATCTTAAAACGCTCTTCAGTGCGTACCGCAGGTAATTTATTCATTCGACGGAGGAGAATTAATAGCACGCAAGATTTAAAATGGTGATTTTATTCTAGTAGAGGAGAGTCAATTTGAGTTTCAGTAGTGAAAAAGTAAAGCAGAATTAGTCGATTTTTGCTATTCATTCTTGAAGAATTGCTCATTCAAGTTGCATTAAATTAAAAAAAAAAACAATCTCGAAAAATAACTTGGAAACTAAGCGAGATAGGGCGATTTTTGTCGACACACTTCTCTTGTAGACCGTTTACCCTACAGTTTAAGATGAATTAACTTCATGAAAAGGAGGAATTTTTTCGGAAGTTTCTTGAAATCTAATAGAAGTACGAAAAATTTGATAAAACTCTTCCTGTCAGTCTAATCTCACCTTTGAAAAAATATCTTCATAAAAAACCTCGCATTCTCCTCAAACTCCGAGATATTCTGCAATTATAAATCCCAAAATTCTACTAACTCCCCTCGTATCATCCCATGACTCCCTTTTCATCCAAAAAAAATCAATCCCTTGCAAATGCAGCAATTACTCTAATATTACACCGAGCACCTTTCACATTTATCCCCAATACAATTATTCAAACGAAGGAATGATAGTAAAATGAACTAAACAGGAAAAACCAAGTAAAAAAAAAAATTCCCTACAAAAGCAAAATGAATTCGCTCAATTATTCTTTTTTCTTTAAAAAAAAAAAAAAAAAAAAACAAAACCAAATACACTCATCTTTACGGGATCTCTAAAGTTGAGATTTTCTTGCCAAAGCAAGCCACTTGTGTTGAAACACGGTAAAATACGCGAGAATACCGTATCGCACGGTTGTTTTTGTTGAATAGCAGAGGAATGGGGGGTATATATGGCGAAAGGGGGCAGAAGCGAGGGACCAGAAGAGCTTGGCAAGATGAGTCGACCGGGGGAGAGGGATAGTGTGGTCTCTCTCACGATTTGAAGGAGAGGAAGAAAAAAAGGAAAGGAAGAGGGAGAGGGTGGGCTTTGGGTAGGGTGATAACACCCTAGCGGTGGTTTCGGGAAACACACTGGGATTGGCCCGTAAGCGCTCAGTCGCGGACTAACCGCCACGCGGGACCAGGCGTTTGCATTTTATTGTGAGTGCTTATCCATTGAAATTCTTCGTCTAAGGATTTTCCGATTAATTTATGTTCATTCAAATTAATTATGTGAATTTTATTTATGCTCGTGAGTGAAAGAAAAAAAAATGAAAAATTTATAAATCATTTGCATGTGCTACACGTATTTATTCATCATAATTAATTTGATGGTAATTGTTTCTTATTCATAAGTATTAAAGTGTGCTAAAAAAATCAATTAATTTTTTTACAACTCAATTGTCAGTGATTTTTAAACGAATTCATTTGCATTCCACTTTCCCACGGTTATATCATACATTTCATTGATTTTCAAATGTTTCTTTTTTTCCTCGAATTAATCGAGAAAATTGTGTCAATTGAATGCGCTTAATTAAGATAATTCTATCAATTCAAGAATTAATTGGTGAATATTTTTAATGTGTGTTAACTGTTATCAGCAATTATCGTTGCATAAATTAAGCATTGACGTGACTAGTTCAACGTGTTATATCTAGAGATAAAAGTTTTTTCTACAACTTTTCGGTTTAAAAAAAATTTTATTTCCATGAGAAAAAAAGGTGAAAAAAATAATTTAACCCACATTATTCCAGCACCAGATTATGAAAAGTTTTACATTAGTTAGCTCACAAAATTATATTTTAATAACTTAACTATGAAATATGCGGTTTTGCTCATGTAAAATGAAACTTTACCTCATAGTTTGCACTTGGTATGTGCTCTATTTGTTCGCAATTCTTTGACGCCATGTCGCAGAACATAGAGTCACATACCTCAAATTCACTCTTTTTCTCTCTATCTCTCTCTATCTTTGACAGACGAGTTATTTCATTCTGCAAAGGCATTCTTGCTTTATCTAGTTCACATTTACAAATATATTATTAATGTTACATGAATTATTACCAAGTGACACGATGAGATTGTTAGTCCTCGATAAATCTCTATCGCAATGATTAATGTTTCAAAAAAAGGAAGAAAAACAAAAAAAAAATTGCGGAGGTAAACGTATAGCAATACACACACACACACATATACACATTCGCGTCTTTCTGTAAAAAGCTATCGCGTGATTTCGTTTGAAATATAACGGGCATCCAGGGCTGCATTCCATGGTATATCACTTCACCCACCTCTTTCTTTATCTTCCTCTCTCCCTCTTTCTCTCTCTTCCTCTTTTACTCTCTAGTTATGGAGTACAGTGAAACGGAGTTCAGGTGACTCTCATAGCCCGTAAAAATCGTATTATCACAGTCGAGTGATTATCCCTTGAATATTTCAGTCTCCCTGTGCTTTCTCTCCTCTCTCTGCCCCACCCCCTCTCCCCCCTTTTTTTTTAAATCGAAACCAGTCAATTTTATTGATAAAAAATATATATTTTCACATATATATTTATAGGTTATTTGCAAATTCGATTATAACCCGATTTTTCATCGAAAAATTCTTTTCATAAAATCAGTTGTATAAGTTTTAAAAACAAATAATTCTTTTGATATTGATGAATTCATAGAGACACGTAGAAAGAAAAGAAAATTGACTCTATTGACTTTCGTCAACTTTACAACATCTTCATCAACCGTGAAAAAAGTTTGAGTTTCATGCGCAATTTTTTTTTTCTTCTTTTTTCTCTACTTTCACTGCAGAATAGAGGAGAGTGATTAATGTTCAATGCTCCATTCAACATTACTTGATAGGTATAAACTTGGAGCTTTGCATCATGTTAATACTCTCCTTTCAGTGTAAACTATCATTAATCTAGAGCTATCAAATTCATTGATAAAGGGGAATTGAATAATTTTGAGTACTTTATGCATGTGATTCTCTTATCTAATAACATGAAAATGTAATTTCAATCTAACATGGTATTATAAACGATGAAACTCAAGGGATATTTCGTAAATCGATAGATGGTCGTTTGAAGTAGAACTAGAACCTACTAGGACAGACGTGGTTCGCACATCCGATCTGATAGCCAACTACATGACCGTAGGGTTAATGGAGTAAATATGAGCCAGGCCCATTTAGCAGTTTGATGAATTTTATTTGCTCAAATTGAATTTAATTTTATATCAATGAAAGTTTATGGAGAATGAAAATCATTGAGGCACAAGAAATATTTATTTTAAATGGATGAAAAAATTATATTTGAATTTGCATTGAGCGAGTCTACCAAAATACAAAATAAGGTCTTTTCTCGTCATCGATCGAATAGAAACTGATTACTACTTTGACCTCTCATCCAAAAGTAAACTCATTCTCTGTCTTTATTTAAAAAACTTTTTCGTCAGACACATACACACATACGTTCATTCATCACACTCTTTGTCCAAAGAATGACCTCTCTGAAGTCACCCTACTCTTTCGAACAAAATGAAAATTTTAAATAGAAAAAACACCTTTCACCTCACATTTCTCTAGTAACTTCTCAATAAGGCATTTATAAACTCATTGTCCTTAATATTGAGTCTATGCTCTTTTTTTAAAAGAATTATTACACTCGTGCAGCACAATGTTCACGTCACTGTTCTCAACACAATTTCCACATTAATAATTATTATCTTTTTTTTTTCATTCTTAATTATTCAAATTAATTCAAGAATGATTACATCAGTATTAAATCCATTAGAATTACTTTGATTTCAATTAATTTGAAATTCACATAAATCATTCCTTGTCTAGAAAAAGAAAGAAAAAATCAATCCATCTTCTTTCATGGATCAAATAAACTCAGCAATTTTCTCATTAGCTAAATTGTTCAAAGACAATTGATAAAAAAGCTTTTCTCCTTGCTCTTTTTCTCCTTCTACTTTTAATTCTTTCTTTTAATTTCAGAATAGCCGTGCTGCCTCAATCGGTGATAAGAAATCAGTGAAGAAAAAAAAGAACATTACAGTAGAAAAACTCATCGATTTGTCTTCGTGGGAGTAGAGAATCCTGTGTTTTTTTTATTTTAATTCACTCTCTGCATATTAAAGTGTTGATAATGTTGTACGATTGATTAATGTCAAGTGGTATTAGTGATGATGATAGTGGAGCAACGCCGACGGCTGATTAAATTCGTCGGCGTTAGCTTCATAATTAAATTTATAAATTAATAATGAAACTGTTTTTTAATTAATCTATTAATTTTCTTTTTTCTTTCAATTAATTATTCCGTGAGAGAGTTTTTGATAGGAAAACAAAAATTAGTTATCAGTGAATATAAATTACATTGTACTTATCCATATAAACTGTATGACTGTTGTACA
This sequence comes from Aleiodes alternator, assembly GCA_963921955.1. Classification (NCBI taxonomy): domain Eukaryota; kingdom Metazoa; phylum Arthropoda; class Insecta; order Hymenoptera; family Braconidae; genus Aleiodes; species Aleiodes alternator. Next base: position 10,211,865 of record OY998102.1, on the reverse strand, counting down.
CGGGACACAGTGATCAGTCATTACAATTAAGTATACTAATAATGATAATGATAATATTAATGATTTAATGTGAGTGATAAAAAGTGTTGAGTACTGTTTCAACAAAGTGAAATAATTGTCAAGTGAAATAATGATAATTTAAATGAAAAATAATGTAAAATTGAAATTTCTTCATTGAGATTAAATTTTATCAAAATTAAGAACGGATAAAAAATACCACCATATCATATAATTTAAATTCATAAAAAATTTCCATATAAATAGATAAAAGTGTATTACTCATGGGGAATTTAACGAGAAAAAAAAAGTTAAAAAATGACAGAATATCAAACTCAGTGTGAATGGATTGTGTGAATCAACTGCAGTGAGAGTAATAAAGAGATAAATAGATATATAAAAAAAAAAAATAAGACAGTGAAATAGTGAAGAAAATGGTGCAAAACACCATAAATGACATCGATGGTGTTTACCAGTGACTAATGGTTTTACCGTCAGATAATAGTGGAGTTATTTTTTATTCCACTTGTGACATTATAGGTATTTGAAGGGAAGTGGACCGAAAAGAAGAAAAGTGGGAGAAAGAATAAAATAAAAAAATAAAAAAATAATAGTAAAACGAAGAAGAAAAAATTCCTACGATGAAGGAGAATCGGCGAAGATGGCTGCAAGCCATTTGGCCACTGATAGCCGTACTGTCTCATCAATCAGGTGAGTTCTCTCTTACTCTGGTTATTTTTATCCAGTCCAGTATCCATTTATCGATGAGACAAAGACTCGCAATGCCCATGGGGCAGCATATTCAAGAAAGCTGACACTACAAGTTTTACACACCGAGTATCCCTTGCTTCAATACAACGATAATAAAACCATTCTCTCACAATCATCCCACCCCCCCCCCCCCTCGTTTCGACCGCCTGTGCCCCAATCTACTGCCAGTAGTTCAAACAGCTTATCAGATTCATTTCACTTAGCTCATTCATTTTGAAAATATTGGATTTGACCCAGAATCAATTTGAAAGAAATTACTGCGAGAAATATTAATATTAAACCATATAAAATGTTTTGAGCTCACGAATATTTTACTCAATCAAATACTAATTTTGCGTCAACAATGTTCGAGTATTATTGTTAGAGGATTTCATCATTCATAATCGTGAAAATTCATTTCTATAGAGTCACCATTGTTTTCGGTGCAATTCACAGAAATGCAGATATTGAATAATCGCAGGGTGAATAATTGTTCTCGTACTTTTTTTTTTTTATTGAATATTATTGTAGATGAGGTAATGTCGACATGGAAGAGGTGTACTAGGGGTTTATACTCTTTATGCATTTTAAATTTATGAAAGCTATAAAAGATGTGTTTTGATAGGCAAGGTGTGTTTTCTCTGTACACTTGCTATTCTGCACATTCTGTAGGAAATTTTCTACTTTGTGAGCGGTTGAATATCGTTGATGTAGAGTCAAAGAGGCGTAAGACCTGTGGGTATATATTTTTTCATGGTTCATGACATGACGACGAAGAATAATAACTATGGGTAATTGTTAAGATAATTTTGAGAGGTTTAAAAAAAAAATTTTCTGTCAATTCAAGTTTATTTTTGAGGAATCATTAACTTTTTTGTCGAAAGGAGGGGATGAAAGGGGTCTCGAGGCACCAGATGGGTAGTTCTGTGCCCTGACTATCCATCTATGTCTAAGGACACGTATCGTCGTGAAAAGACGAGGAGTAAACTTTTTAACGATTCAATGAGGAGAAAAAGAAGATCAGGAAACAGTAGTTTGGAAATATTTGGTTCTGGGAATAAACTCCCGTGGGAAAAATCCTTGAAAATAATATCTCTATTAAAAGTTTTTTCTCGAAAAAAATTCGACGAGAAAAAAAAATTAGAAAAAAAAAAAAGATTTAGCAATTTTCTCAGAGAATTTTTTAAGGGTTTCTTTAAGGGGATTTTATTTTTAGGTGATTTACTTTCGGGTAATATTTTCCAGGCGATTTCTCGAGGGGGAATTAATTTTGATTACTCAATATTTGACTTCTCTTCTCAGGTCTTTTTTCAATCTTCTCGAGGTTTCCCACTTTTTCTTCACTTCAAATAAAGAAACACGGAAAATACAACAGAAAAGAATTAAACCTCAAACATGAAAGCTTTATGGCGACAGTCGTTATTATATGTAATTATAAAAATTTCAAGAAAATTAATACTTCTCTAAATTTGTCTCAGTCGTGCACTTCAAAAGGATAATAAAAGAAATTCCATTAAATCATAATGTTCAACGAGTATTTTATCAAAGTAGTACGTAAAGTTTTGTGAATTGCAGTAGAGTAGGTATGTCAAACATTTATATGGCAAATTGAGACAGTTGGTATTCGTGGAATTTTCAACGTTCGTGTAATGTCGCATTGCTGTACGCAAGCAAGAATTAAATTCTTCGTCATACGAGATATATTGCACAAGTCAAGTTTCTACATTTAAATATTAATATTAATTCCAATTTCATCCTTTTTTTTTTCATAAACTTCATAAATAAAATGATAGAATTCCAAATTCGATGAGAATTTCATAAAAATTTACTTATTAATTTTATGGAAGCTGTGAAGCTATTCATCACTTTCATTGTTCCCTTCTGCATTCTCAGACAGTTAATAATAATGAACGAATGAAAAAACGAATGAAAATAAATATTATGAAGCAAAAAAAAATGCTCATGAAATAGTGGGAAGTTTGTAGAGTAATTAAGGTAACTAGCCAACGAAACTCTCACAATAATTTTACTCAGGCTTCTTTTGAAAAGTTTATGGACTAGTATTAATAAGTCGGAGGACTAGTATTAATAAGTCGGAGGACTATAAGCGAAACGAGTCGTCCTTTCATCCACCAGTTCGTCACAACTTATTCAATTTTTTTATGAAAAAAAAAAAAAAAAATAAGGAGATATATTTCAGTGATACAAACTATCCCACAAGAAGTGATGAAAGTTCAAATGAAATATTGCTCATCTAAAGTTGAGAAACGGAAAAACGAACTGTGATGATTAAAATTGAGAGTCCGAGTGAAGAAAAAGAAAAAAAAAAGAAAGGAAGAAAGATTTAACGACGTGTCACTTTTGAGCATAAAATTATGACAGTGTACATGGGCTTTAACACAGTTAAGATGTTGAGAGCCGATAGAGGTGGTATGTTTGACTCAAAAACTGTAAACTCAATTACCGTGAGCTAATTAACACGCTATCGTGCTCACCCTTGCCTCAACTGCTCCTCTAGATCGATCCAACTGTATCAAAACTCGCGCTTTATTCTGTCTTTTTTGTTTCTTTTCTGCTCTTGTGTCTAGTCAAAGATGAGTGTGTATAAATTCTTTGGCTGAGAAATATCGTTGCTCTTTATCATATACCCATGGAATTGATCGATAGCTCGATCAAGAGGGTGAGATGAAATAAATGAAGCATTCCACTAGTCAGAAGAGCTTGTGAACAATAAATCAATAGTTACTGGAGATTTCCAATTGAAGTTATGAAGAATTCATTACTTTTCGTAGGATATTGGTTATTAGTTGTTTCGTCTCGATTAATTTACTCATGATTAATTATGAGACAATTACCTCTGGTAACTATGAATAATAAGTAGGACAGACATTTTATTTTTTTTTCGAGTCGATGGACGATTTGAAAATTATCGACAATGAATGGGGAATACATGTGACATACGTAGGAAATGTATAAGGAATCCATGGGAAAAGCACTTGAGAGACATGGAAAATATATTAAAAATATTTTTATATTAGAAACAAAGTGGTCTTAACGTTAGGTATAAGCATGGCACTTATGCCACTCTGTTTCTATACGACAAAAATATATTTTTACAAGTAAAATATTCGATTTCTTTAATTTCCACTCACTGAGTTTGGAGATGGTTTCCATTCAAATGACAGCATTCTATTTAAAAAAAAAATCAAATACCCTCCAGTTCACAAAATACCAATTTGGGTTTTTGCCGATTCGAGAGGTTTTTTACGTCACTGTTTGGGGGTGAGGGGAGGGGGGAATTTTCCAGGGATGGCAACACCATTGGGACAGCATCTTCTCTATTTATTGGAGTTCTAATTAGAGGAGACATTTGTCCAATTTCCATGTGAATTTTTAACAATATAGGATAATTTTGAAAATTCTGAAAATTCATTGGAGTTCGACTGTCAATCATTTTATTTATGGCTCCTTCATTAAATTCATAATTTGTCGAGATAACTTCAACAAGAGAAATGCATAAATTGAGGTGTAAGAATAAATTTTTGATGACCGACAATCCCAGTACTCCAACAAACCTTGTATAATTAATAGCTATTCTTGTCGGTGAAGCTTAAATACATTAATTGTAATGGCTGTCTTCAATGATCCGTAAATTTCTAGTTTCACAACAGAATTGTAAGCATTGTCGGTCCAATTATCATTGTTGAAAATTACCAATTCAGGTATGTAACTTCACTTCCTACACAAGATACAATAATAATCTGTGGGTTCATATAATGTCTCTACCATGAAATTCCATTCTATCCTTCTGGCTATGGATAATCACATAGTTGGCATAAGTACAAAACCCAACTCAATGCTGTAGGCCCGTAATTATAGTTGTAACTGTATCAACAGGCACACATACAGCTTATTTTGATATAGAGTATTTCCAATTCTCGTATTTTGAATAGCTCTTGTAAACAATGTAATTTCTCAACTGTTATGAAATATCGTATCATCGGCTGATTCAGTCATTAAACTCATTGACAAGGCATGAAGCATTCAGATTACTGGGCTTTTGGAAATTCACTTTGAAGATATTGCTGGACGCAGCAAGAAACAATAGGCATCTGATCCGATTTGCGCTACTTGATTCCCAAAATTTCATATTCATTCATGATCGAAGATTAATATCATGAATTCTGTAGCCTATCAATGAAGTCCTATCAACAAAGTTACTTATCCCTCTGAACCGTGAAATTTACAAAAATTCTATAACCATCGAGAAGAATTATATTGAAGTGCACATGCTACAGTTTACAACTCACGGAGAATAGAATTACTCGTGTTAAATTTTGAATCATCTCAATTCATTTCAAGCGCAGGAGAATTCGATTTAAAGGTAGTAACCATTCGAATCGATTTCTTCAATATTCAGATGGGTGTGACTGTCATTAATTTAAAAATGCCGTGTTCAATGGTGCAATTTCTCGTGCCGAGTGGGTAAGAATATTGATTCAAGTGATTGACGAATTTTTCATAATGATGCCTGTTTTTACCCTCTGATTGTTCAATAAAAAAAAAAACCCCTGTACAATATAGAATTATTTCTCACCTTACACGATATTCATACTCTGCTTCTAATACGCGACTTCTAAGAGAAAGTGAAATTAAAATTAAGATTATCATTTTAAAAAAAGGAGGTGAATGATAATGATAATAGCAATAACAGAACGAGTATTCTCAAAATGTTAATTTAACAAGGAACATGATGTTTGTGTATTTTTTTGTTTGTATACATACTTTTACTAAAGCTCTCTTATAATTATTGACGTACTCAGATACAAAAAAAAATACATTTGGATTACTAAACTTGAACTGGAAGATGGACGTTAGAAGCAGACAACTTAAAAACAAGTGCAGCCACTTCATAGTTGAATAAAAGTTTAGCCTATCACTGTCTTAAAACATCTGAAACCACTTATTCGAGAAGTGGTACGAGGGAAAGAGCCCGAGAGTAGAGAACTTACAAAATGCTTTTCCACTCAACACTAAGTTGTTGACGACGGATCAGTTAAACTTGTCTATCAACATTAGTTCAATTGAGTTTACTTGACTTGAGAATAATTCTACGTTCATTTGCCTGAGAATTTCGTAAATTTCACCGATAAACGCAATCGACTGCGGTCAATTTTGTTTTTTCTGTACACAACAGATTATCTATAGCTGCAAAAAGGTGTTAATTTGCGTTAAATTAAAGGCAAAGTCATTCTATGAGCTTAACAGTACCGTTGAGGCAACTGAAGGATTAGCAACTAGTTCGAAAGTTGATGAAAACTTGTCAATACAAAAAGAGAGTGAGGATGAGGAAATTGAAGGAGTACAGTATAGTTAGAAGTGCTGATAATCGAGAGGATATCCCAGTACACTGGCTCACTTTTACGACAAGTTTGTATCGAATAACGTATACGGTAGCATAGTTGCATTGCATCAAGCTGCTTGTACGGGTCGTCTCTTATCGCAGTGAAGAATGGCCGCAATCCCGAAACCGCCTCTGGTTCCCCCCTGACCTCTTTTTGGGAATCCCAAACTCAGCGACCTCGTAATATGTCTACCCTTTCTCCCCTTTATACTGAAAATACCCCACCTTACCAAACTAGCAAACTATTGCACCCCCTCTTTCCTCTCAACTGTGTGAAGCTTTTGCTATCCAACAGCACGGGATGCAGCCCCGTGTAATAGCTTCCTGCCTCGCCAACTTTCTTTCGTACTACAATGTATATGTGCTATTTTACACCTTGGCTATTCGACGCTCCGTAAAATTGCAGAATGCACCAGGTGCACATCGAAAGACATAATACGTAAATCAGTCTTGGTTTAACGTGAGAAACATCTCAACTTGAGTTACAAAATGGAGGTTAGAATAATGCTTTGATAAATAATGTACAAGTTGGTTAGTATTATTTTAGTCACTTTTTGCATTAAAATACGGAGAAATAACTTCAGGGATGAGACAAAAAAAGTTTGATGTTCGGGGAGAATAATAACATTTATTGCAAATGATAGTGGCCATGCGAATTCATAAGAAAGTCAAAAAAAAAAGAATGAAACAAAAGTTTTGCCCATGGGAAATGTTGAGCTTGCGTGTACAACAACCGTATCGAATGCAGACGGCGTACAGTCACCATGTGGCCGATATTCCTGGAATATCATTTGATTCGAGTGTGTCGACGAATTTTCACATTGTTTCAGTTCTAGTCTGTGTCGCTTTCCGGTCACTGGGTCAAATCCCTTATGGCGAATGTAAAAATCTATCTCATACTGTATGCAATCGTTGAATATTCGAGGAAAGAGTATTACGTGTCTATATATACGGGTATAAAATCGTCTAATACAACAATCCTGAGAGATTTCTGAACATGATTTTTCTTTATTTTTTACTTTTTTTTAAATATCATTTCATGCACTTCAAGGATATATCGTAAGGGGCGTAAGTTCTATGCTTATACGTAGCACTTACACTACTTCATCTCTAAAGTGACAATATTATATTATGAAAATGAATAGGAGAATATGGAAATTTCCGTTGCATTATGTGCTTATTTTTCTGACTGATCGTACGCCTAAATAATGTAGAATATACATGACGTGAATTTCAAGGGTAAATTTAAAAAAAGAGAGTTCAAAAGAGGAGAGAGAATGAAATAAAATGTACAGTGGCAACACTGAAAATGTACATTACTAAAATGTGACGAATCACTGTAAAGTAAAGAGCTTTTTTCCACTACTCACGCATTTTCCATGCCTTGCAGTTATATTGCATCACATGGAAACGAGAAAAAAAAAGAGAAGAAAAACGAGAGAAAAAAAAACCATAAAATGGTGTTTTATCACGTATACGACTGGCACTGTGCCCACTGTTTCACGCACGACCTCATCGTACATATTGTCATTCGTTGCTTTCCACTACGTCTGCTGGAAAAACTATTTCTTTGCTTGTGTTTTCTAGGGTGACTGAACAGTTTTTTTCACTACTGTTCTTTTCACTTCCTAGGAAGTAAACAAAAAAGAATTTCATGGCTCTTCATAAAAGCCACAAATAACTTTGTAGTATGATGAATCCAAGAAAAATTATCAGAATGAAAATATTGGATTATGGAGTATAGCTCATGAAACAAAACGCAGAGTTTGAGTAGAGCATTTATCCTTTCAATCATTCCGACATATTCACTGATTGAGAGCTATCAAAGAACTAACTGCGGAATGACGAAAAAATAATGACTTGTTTTCATAATAATGAAATTAGCACACACCTAAAAAATTTTGGCATTTTTTTGAGATATATAAATTATTATTAAAAAAAATATTCAAAGAATTTGAAATTGTAGTTTTTTGAATTTTCTATATGTGAATATTTTTCATTTTTTTGTAATGGTTCATCTTTCAGAAGGAAGAAAAATCTGAAAATTGTCAGATGTCTGTTATTTTCAATTTCATTTCTTCTCACAGGACAAAAGTGTCTGCATCTTAGTTTTTAGTTTGTTTCTATCAGTTGTATATTTCATGCTTTGTATATGTTTACAGAAACTTTTCTGCAAAAACTTCATTCATTCTCTTCCTTCGGTCCATACACATGAATCATAGTATTTTATTTCAAATGCATTATTACATCACTAGATTATATCTGTTCATATGTCAACAGGAACGGAAACAAATGGAACAAAATAAAATCGCTAGTAAATTTGACAGATCGATTGGATCATGAATAAACAAAATTAGGAGAATTGGTTATAAATTAGTGGGACAATGAAATTGGCAAAGTGCCTTGGGTAATCAGCAATCTCCAATACCTGCAATATTCCTGTTTGTAGAAATAAATCTATAGCATTAGAACAACATATGCTCGACTGAGAGGAAATAGTAAATATTTACATCGTGATATTAATTTTGCGCTGCAATTACATGTACTAAAGGCACACGGAAACCCACGAATCAGTAAATATTCTACTTAGGAATATTAGAGTTCGGATGGGTAATTTCATATGGTGAATTTCATAAAACCTTCTATAACTATATTTTACCGAGTACAAGTCATTAAAACACGAGAATATTCATGTGAAATGAGATAAAAATATGTAGAAAGAGGAGAAAAAAAAATCAGCGTATGCTATTAACTGGTGAAGTGAAGTGGAGTGCACTGGTAAAATACGTTGTAAGATGAGGGGAAATGATTCAACTTTCACTGCACATTACACTGAAATGAGGCAAGACTATTTCAAAGCTTCTTACACATCTCCATGTTTCACTATATTTTCCTTTTTTGACGAGTATACTGTATTCCTCTCACTTCAATACGAAAAACCGAATGAATGGAATTTTATTGAAACATTATCCTGAATGAGAGTAAATTAAACTGATTTTTTTCATTCGTGAAGCAAAAATACGCGTCACCTGTAGAGCTGATTGTTTCTGATTGACTGATTTCCCAATTTAAAACTTTATCAGTCATTGATTGCTTTGAGGTAATTGCACCATAAAATTACTTTTCCATGTTTTTCTTTCAAATTTTGTTTATGGATTAAGAATAACGTTTACTAATGAGTCCCAAAGTTTCAGAAATTTCTACCATTCACAAATCGACCTAATTAATAACAAAATTGGCGAATCTTCTTAGTTTATCGTCAAAGTTAATTAGTCAAATTGTCAATGCATGCTTTGTTAATTTCATATAAATTAACTGGCGCTCAATAAAATTAAATTCATCGTCAAATCTTGAGCTCCAAAAGCCTTTGACCCAGGCCGCGTCGAGTGTAGCTTCTTTACCTGCATTGAAAAATAATAAAATCGACAAATAATTCATAATAAAAAAAGAAGCTGTCTCAACTCAGATTACCTTAATTGTCGGAAATGTTCAATCACCAAAAAATCTTACAATGAGCCAGAGTGATTTATTCAAAGCTCTCTAAAGCTTCTCTTGTACCTCGACTAAGAGTCTAAAGATCAGTAATTGATCAAACACAGAGAATGAGCTTACCACATGCTGTCGTCGTTGCTAATCCCTGAGATTTTCCCTCCCCTGATTTTCCCTCGTTCCCACATTATTTCATTAGTAGCAGTGATCGAGTAACGGTTAAGTGGGCGGATGAAAATGGTTTGAGTTAGCCAAGTTGAAGCAGTAGCTATGTCAAGGGTCAACTACATAGTGGCCTCATCCAGTGGCGTTGACCCGGGCTTGCTTCACAGTTGGAATTAGCTGTGGCGTTGGTAACACTGGTGAGATACAAACTAGGGCTATCAAACCTTGGTCTGACCCTTCTTGGGGGTCTATGATGTCGCATGCTTTCCAAATGAGCCGACGAAGAGACAGTTGTTACAAGAGGTATCCAAGCATACATTCACCAATTGTACGACACACAGACACTTTGGGTTTTTGTTGGACGAATACCACACATACACACACATACACAGACAGAAACTGTGGATTAAGGAGAGTAGGGCAAACTGCATGGGAGGATGGAGTCAGAAATCTTCATGGTATTCCTAGCACGTAACCGGTGGCTGAACTATCCTCCCACCTCTTCCTCTTTACTCACCCCGGCTGCCGACTTCGTTTTATCACAGAACATGGGAGCCGTCCCCGATGAAGATCCCGTCTCGGTGCGCGAGAAGGCTTTACTTGTTCGTGTCGCGTGCAATCCTTTAGGTTTTTTTTTTTTTTATTTTTTTTTATTTTTATTCTTTGCTTCTACCCACTTTCTGAATTTTTTTTCCACTCTTTTTTTTCAATCTTCCTCGTTTTTTTGCTACCCCCACAATGAAAATCCCTGCTATGAACCGGGAATGCGGCAAACCTGTTCAACATATAGATGCTACATATAGCTCCTCAAGGGTTGACGTTCTCTATGAATTTCGTATTACAAAGGAGATGCGGGATGAGAAAAAATATCTCCACAAAGACTCTTATTCTTCGCGTTTGAGGTCGTATCGTAGCATTAACCGGCTCGGTCTGCCTCCCTCCCCCCTTCCACTTCTTTTTTATCCTATCTGGAGGATTATATTTTTCCCTTCGTATTTTTGCTTCGTCTTTTCTGTACGTGGACTTTATGGAATATCAATTATCAAAGTACTGAAGATTTATGGAGCTGAATGCGATGGAGTAGCTCAGTGTATGCCTGATGTCGTTATTTTTTTTTCCTCGTTTTCAAGCTTTGAAGGCTGCTTCAAAGAACTTCACTTGGGGGGATACAAAAATATTTTGTAACCAAAAATGGTAAAAAACACATTCTAAGTTTACATATATATGTGTAAATACATGCAGAATGAATACTGGATATTTTACATTAATGAGTATTGTATTTGGTCTGTATTCTTTTTGCCATTCTTTTTCTTCTTAATCTTCAATTCATAATTTCCTGTTACATTTTATCAGAAAATATATATTATAACAAAATCATGAATTTGAGATCGATTCTTCTGACTAGCAGTCAATAAATAGTAAGTGAAGTTAGTGGCAAGATAATTGCTTGTCAATTGAGGAATAGAAAAGAGAATTCATCATTTGTGATGAAACGGTTAAAATATATGACTAAACGCCTATCCCCACACCTATGGCTTCTCCCACCAATTGAAAAATAATTGGAGAGGGGATGCCGAGACCAGAAGGATAATTGGAGAGAGGCATCGTCCTCTTTCCTCACCGAGCGTTGTAAAGATAAGTAGCCCTAATTCTCTTATCGGTTTTTATATATACATGTTCATTAGACGATATTATATCTGATTTTACTTTTTGTTATTTCCCGACAAATAATTCAAATGCATTTATATGCATACACGAGAGTTATTATAATTTTTTTTATATATAATTGTTAATTTTATAATGAAATTATCTTGATAAATATTGACCTGAAAAGAATCCATTTTTTTTTTGATATAAAACAAAGAAATAAAAATAAAATAAAAAAAAAAAAATAAATAAAAAATAAGAAAAGTGGTTTCTCACGAATGAGAATTGAATTTATTAAATTTATATATTTTCTATATTACTACTAATTTATTACAATTGGCGCCCAACTCGTTGGCAAAATACTCTCGACGTTTGAGAAACGTATTTGTTGATGCCGATCGATACAAATAGAGTAACGCGGTCGAATAAACAAGCAAAACTCTTAAGCCCACTCGGGTATTCAAATAAAAAGAAAATAGGCTTAATTCGCAAATCTGTTCTCGATCAAGTCACTAATTCTATTTGTAACTCTAGGGAAATGACGTTAGAACAACAAATAGAACAATTAAAGCAAGCCCTGGCAGACGAACAGGCTAAATCAAAAAAGGCTATAGAAGAAGGACAAGCAAGACAAAAACAGGCAGAGGATTTTTATAATGAGGCTGTGAGACTCCGAGCACAAAAAGAAGCCGCAGAGTTATCATTACGTCAGGCCCAGGCTGCGAGTCAGACTTCTCAGATTAATAATCAACAAAATAATAGTGTAAGTGATCAAATTGTTCGAGGTTTAACCGAACAACTGTCAAATTTGCAAGTAAACCCAAAAGTGCCTCAATTCAATGTTAAAACAAATCCTAAAGAGTTCGTACAGGAACTTGAAGACTATTTTAGATTAAAAAATATTCGGGAGGATTTTAAATTGATTTTGCTCGAAAATTTACTATCAGGTCAAATTAAAACCTGGTATCAGACTATCAAAGATGGTACGGCAACGTTTGCTGATTTTAAGTTAAAGTTTCTAGAGCAATTTTATTCAATTCCCGCGAGAGTAGCTTATAAAAATCAATGGTCGAATCGTCGATATCAGAAAAATGATGGAACGATGCAGGAGTATTTCTATTCGCAATTGCACAGGGCAAAATTTTTTGAGCCTGCTCTTTCTGAGTACGAAGTTAATTTTTCAATCATACAGCAAATGCCACCTCCAATACAAGTAGCAATGGCCACGGTAGATTACGCGGAAACGAAAATAGTTGCTCAAGGACTTGCACAACTTGATATTACTCAACACAAATTTAGAAGTGAGAGTCCGCATACGAGAGCAGCCAATCAAATGCAAGTTGAAGACGTTTTCCCGGGATATTATTGGGGTGTTCAAAATTCATTTTCGCCTCCCCTTTATTCTGATGCAAATAATGGTTATCACGCGAGAAATTATGAAAATTTTGAGAATGCAAATAATAACAATAATTATAACAACCAGAGTAATAACAGAAGGAATTTTGGAAGTAGAGGTAATGGGGGATATCGATCGCCACACGTAAACACAATTGAAGTAGTTACGCCGGTTACGTTACCAGACACGCGTTTCCCTCCCCCCTTTTTGTCACGATACTCAAACACCACAAATAATTTTACTAATCAGACGAACGAAAATATAATTCAGCAAAATGATAATCATCAGATTGGTTTCTTGTCGCAAAACATAAACGTTGTTGCCAATATTCAACGGTCATCTGATTGTAATTTTATTGATTTTACCGATGAAATTAAGAATGAAATTAAAGGAAAAATTTGTGATAAAGATGTAAATACTAAACACGATAAGATAAAAATACAGCCATGTCCGCACTTGAAATTAAAAGTATTTGATGAACATGTTGAAGCGTTGCTTGACACCGGTAGCCAAATCACCGCAATATCTGAAGAATATTATAAAGAATTGAGAAATAATTTCACTATGGAAATGTTACCGGTAACCGGAGTTCAAATTACATTGGCTATTAGCAAAAAATCCACCGTCGTGCGTCATCAAACACGGTTACCTTTAAAACTAAACGACTTGGTCATTGAATATCCCGTATTAATTGTTCCTGGTTTAAATCAGAGAATTCTTCTCGGAAGTGATTGGTGTATGCGCAACAGAATCGTACTGGATTATGCGAATCGCTCTATAGCGGTCCGGGGCATTGGGCTACCACGAGAATGCGTGTCGTTTGAGGCAGAATCATCTGATGAAGTTCACTCTCTCCGTATTTCTGATATACGATGTCAAACAATTAATACACATAATAATGAAAATGAAGACAATGATTACATCATATCGGTGACTGAGAATGATTCGGATGGTTCTGGTTCTTTCGCGATGGAATCTACGGCAGCAGAATCGGGATGGCCTGAGTCGGTGGATCGCTTGGTGCGAGGGCATGAGTCACTTTTCTCCGACAAGCCGGGTTGCACTGATGTATACGAGCATAAAATAAATTTAATAGAAAATAGACCTATCGTACGTAAATCGTATCCAGTGCCTTTGGCTTTTCGTAATGCAGTCGATGAAGAAATTAATAATATGCTGAAAATGAAAGTAATTGAACGCTCAACAAGTCAATATTGCAATCCCATGCGTATTGTCAAAAAGAAAGACGGTAGAATTAGACTATGCTTAGATGCAAGATTCATTAATAATATAATCGAGGGTGACAACGAAAGTCCACCTAGAATATATGATATTATGCAAAAATTTAATGGTTCGAAAATATTTACTACATTAGATTTAACATCGGGATACTGGCAGGTGCCATTACATCCTGATTCTCGAAAATATACCGCTTTTCTTCATGGCTCGACTCTATACCAATTCACACGTATTCCCTTTGGATTAAAGACTGCCGGAAGCGGGTTTATTCGCGCATTAAGTTTAGCATTAGGCCAGGACTTCAATGAATTCTTAACATATTACATAGATGATCTTCTCATTGCTTCACATGACGAGGAGGAACACTGTAGACACCTTAGTTTAATTTTTGGACGATTGGCTCAACATAAATTTACTATAAATTTGGAAAAAGTTAAATTTTGTCGGGTAAGAGTACCATTTCTAGGATTTATTCTTTCAGAAAATGGAATTGTTCCTGATCCAAATAAATTAGAAACAATAATTAAATTTGATAAACCAAAAAATCGCACAGAATTACAACAATTCCTTGGAATTTGTAATTATTATCGGCAGTTTGCTGTCTCACATGCACAATATGTAAATCCTTTTCGTGAATTACTAAGAAAACATTCGAGATGGGAGTGGACGGTTGATCATGATAAAGCATTTGAAAATTTGAAAAATAATTTTGTCAATTGTATTGGTTTGGCTCATTATGATGAAACACGTCAATTTCTGCTCCAGACTGACGGATCGGACGTAGGAATCTCCGGAATTTTATATCAAATCAACGATCAAGGTCATCAGCAAGTGATTTCCCTGGTCAGCCGATGCTTAACGTCTGCCGAATCAAATTATACAACGACTGAGAAGGAACTTCTGGCAATAGTCTATTCTGTTGAGAAGTTCAGAGTATATTTGATCGGTAGACCGTTTAAGGTATTGACTGACCACAAAGCACTTACATTTTTAGTGACCACACCTTATCATACGTCACGGTTATCACGATGGAATTTAATATTGCAAGAGTACGAATTTGTTATAGAACATTGCAAAGGGGTCGATAATCGCGTTGCTGATTTTTTCAGTCGACATCCAGAAGGAAAATTTCATGTTATTCAATCGCCAAAATATATGATTTCCGAGTTATTGTGTTGCGATGAGATTGATCGTCTGTATCCAATGGGAAGTGTTCTGGTATCCTTGAGCCATCTGGAATTGCGTCAGGACATAAGACGTAATTTGAAAGAGATAAGCAAAGCTCAGAAATTAGATGTAGAAGGATTAAAATCGATCAAATCATTGAAAAATACCAATCAGGGAAATTTATTTCACGAACATAATGGAGTATGGTTTCATAGAGCGAGGTGTTCGGAGTCATGGAGAATATTTGTCCCTAAATCCCTTCGCGATTTAATTATTACGTCTGAGCATGAACGAATCGGACATTGCGGAGTTTTTAAGACAATTAGTCAAATTCAGCGCAACTTCTGGTGGAAGAATATGACTAAGGATATCAAACAAGTCGTGGTGACTTGTGATATCTGTCAACGTACAAAACATCTTAACAGAGCGGTTGAAGGCGAATTCGGCTGTGTCACGTCCGAAAATCCCGGTGAATTAGTGACCGTCGACTTCTACGGGCCATTGCCTAGATCAATTGGAGGGGTAGAATACATATTTGTTGTTTTAGACTCATTTTCAAAATTAGTAAAATTGTATCCCATTAAAAGGGCTACAACAAAAGTTGTAGTCAAGAAAATTCTTGAAAATTATACCAAGGAGGTGAATAAACCCGAAAGAGTTCTCGCGGATAATGGCACACAGTTTCGGTCTAATCTCTGGAGTGAAGAATTAAATAAAAATGACATTAAGACGAGTTTTTGCTCTATCAGACACCCTCAGTCTAACCCAACAGAACGCATCATGCGGGAACTCGGAAGAATGTTCAGAGCTTTATGTACGTCAAAACATACTTCATGGGGGAAATTTGTCCCGATTATTGAGAAATATTTCAACTCAACTACTCATTGTAGCACTGGTTTCACACCATATGAGTTACATTATGGTAAACCACTCAGTGATGAAATTCGTAAGGTTGTGTCGTTTCCACCATCGGGAGAAGGTCTTAATCATGATAAAATGATTGTATTAGCTCGTGGAAGGATTAAAAAATCGTATGACCAAAGAAAGAAAAATCAGAGAAAAGTGCAACCACTTGATTTACATGTCGGAAGTAGAGTACTCTTGCGTGTTCCACATTTATCTAGCAATACCGACCGCGTTATACATAAGTTCTTCCACCTGTACGAAGGTCCTTATCGGATTAAAGCTCTTATTGGCAATAATGCATTTGTTTTGGAAGATGAAAAAACTAACAGAGAATTAAAAGGCACTTATAATAGAACAAGTTTGAGAAAGTATATCGAGAGGTCTGAGTCCGGTGGGAATGAGGTAAATGACGACGATAACACAGATTAAAAAAAAAAAAAAAAAAAAAAAAAATCAACATGTCTCTGTCTGTCAATTGTCTCGCTTGGAATTTTAAGTTGTGGAAATAGCTATAATGAAACAAATTCGTTGAAAATCGAGGGCTTTTAGTGATAAGTAGAAATGTTAGGAATGGAAACGATAATGATGCAAATGAATAAATCTAAGAATCAATGACATAATGACTCAAAAATGTAGAGTGAAATAAAGAAATATATATGTATGCATGTATGAATTTTATAAACAAAAAGACGAAAAGTCAGAGTATAAAGACTGAGAGAAAATGAGATTTAAATTATAATTATTATTAGATATTAATTGCGAACAGACTCGGTGAGGAGGAGCTATTTATAAAAATTATGGATGAAAGTGTGCAGAGAATTCGGGCTACTAGATGAATGATAATTGACTTACTATTGGGCTCACTATTAGGCTGATAATAATGGAAAATTCTGGTTTCGGATCCCTTTAAATATATATATATATATATATATATATACATGCATATGTATAAAAAAAAAAAAAAAAAAAAAGAATGAGTTGATGGGTGGCGAGAGGAGTGAGAGCATGAGGCAGTTCATATAACACAACTATCAGCGAGGCTGAATATACATATAATAGAATCGATTATCATGATCATAAAAAAAAAAAAAAAAAAAAAAAAAAAAAAGTTCTGAAATATATACGCATAGTATATGATTTCATGAGACAATTGATGATTTTATGGAGATAATGTGAATCTAGACCTGATTTTGTCACAATTTCAATTTGCAATTGCAACTTGCAACAAAAGGGGGATAATTGTGATGAAACGGTTAAAATATATGACTAAACGCCTATCCCCACACCTATGGCTTCTCCCACCAATTGAAAAATAATTGGAGAGGGGATGCCGAGACCAGAAGGATAATTGGAGAGAGGCATCGTCCTCTTTCCTCACCGAGCGTTGTAAAGATAAGTAGCCCTAATTCTCTTATCGGTTTTTATATATACATGTTCATTAGACGATATTATATCTGATTTTACTTTTTGTTATTTCCCGACAAATAATTCAAATGCATTTATATGCATACACGAGAGTTATTATAATTTTTTTTATATATAATTGTTAATTTTATAATGAAATTATCTTGATAAATATTGACCTGAAAAGAATCCATTTTTTTTTTGATATAAAACAAAGAAATAAAAATAAAATAAAAAAAAAAAAATAAATAAAAAATAAGAAAAGTGGTTTCTCACGAATGAGAATTGAATTTATTAAATTTATATATTTTCTATATTACTACTAATTTATTACACATTATTTCGGACTTCGTGTCAAAATGTCATAGCGTAGAGCATAGATTGAATAAAACGTTTTTATAATAGTTGAGGGTTGGCCACTAATTTCAGTATATATATATATTTTACTTGATCAGCTTTGAAGTTCCTATCAAGTGGATTATTTTCAGTTGGTTCAAAAATACATAATATCATGCATTATTCTATGCAAATTTATCTATAGTAGCAACAATAAAATTTTTCTTATTCGGAGTAATATAGTTATTTACATTTCCTATCTTATTTGTATTCTTATGTTACATCTTTCAAGGAAATCATGATTGTAGAAATATATGCTGACTATATTAACCATTAAAGTATTTCATAACATAAATTTCAGAAGATTGCAATGGAATTTTTCAACATTGTTTCAGTGACTTTTTTTTTTCTGAGCATACCGTTCTCTCAACTCAACTGCGGAAATATCATATTTTTGCTGTCGTTCTTAGCAATTTGATAGAATCGACACAACTGCATCAAACAATAAAACCTGAAACTTTTGCAAGTGAAGTCTCTATTTTCACTGCATCTATTGTCTATATCATCTGTCGAAAAATTCACTCAGCTTAATCGAACAAACATAGTAGATAGAATTTTATACTAGCACCAAAATGAAAATAAAAATAGAGGATAAAGAAAACAGAATGAATGTTCTTAGTTAACCGGTTATTTTTAAAAAAACCCAAAAAATAAACTTGTCATATAATTCTCAGACAAAGTTTACCCAACTACCATGAATACATAGTGTACAGTGTCAATGCAATTTGACTCTGGACATAAACTTTAAACTCTGAAATTGGCTTTGACATTTGTCGAAAACTTTGGGATATATGATATGGTGAGTTACGAATTTTCATCTTGAATCAACCGTCTAAACTTGAATTCTGGAGTTTAACAAACAGAAAACGTGGGATTTCACTTGTACAATGAAATACCCCAAAATTCATTAATAATTAACTCATATGTCAATTGTAAAGCTATGTTTAACCTGTTATTTCCAGAGTAACAATTGTTTAAATAAATATTTACTTGTTTGTACTTTAGTAGTATAGAATGGGGTTCTGCAAATGCAAAGTTGTGTCAAAGGAAAATATCATTGTTTCAATAAACTTTTTTTTCACAGGACTTTTCAATCTTTATACTTTTATTACGAGTAGTAAAAACTTTGTAAAACGATGAATTCTCTTCGTATCTTAGTACATTCAAGACAAACGCGCAACCTCAATGGTCTGTGGTTACTAGTTGAAGAATGCGCAGTGAACTGTTTAAATGTTTTTCTTTCCATTATTTCGTTTCATTTTCTTGCATTTTAGTCCTCATGAAAACGGTGAAAACAAAGGGAAGGAAAGACTGTGGTATTAAGTAGAGAATCGTAATGTAGATCACTACTTGGTTGATGTACAGAGATGCTACTGCTGATCATTATCATTATCATCCAATCAAAGATGCAAGAAGTCTCCTGTTTTGTTTGATACAGTCAAGTTAAAATATTGACAGAAACACTGAAGAAGAACATGTTAGAGAAGGCATAATTACAAAGAGTAAAGGTTGTTACAGATTTATGTTTGAGAGATAGTTTCCATTTCTATAATTATCTATTTTCGTAGCTTGTCATTCACTAAATTTCTCCATTAATGATTTTTGGAAAACTTGAATACAATAGCTCTTGTGATAATTAGCGGTTTCACCAACCTATGTACTACAAAGATTCGAAGTAAACTCGTGAAATGAACAAAACAATAGTTTGCATCACTACAATATTCTTCTTTTTCTTTTCCTCTTAACGAAGAGAGGAAAAGATGCTTGAGATAATTTCTGAAATTTAGGACTGTAATACTGAATTTTCTAATTGACATCTGAATTCGTAAATTACTTTCTCAGTACAAAGAGGGAAAATTCGCGAAAACTTCACGAATACTGCTCCGAATGGGCGAAAAAATCGATGGATTCATAAATCACGTCTTTTTCCTCATTTCTCAACGAATTCATTGAGTCAATGGTATTGAATTTTCACCCTCAACCAAAAGAATCTGGTTCTCCTCTTCTAGGGGAATAATTACTTCATTCGGAATAATGATTCGAATCTGCTCAAAGTCAATAATATATGATGATAATTTTTCTGACGATAACATATACTGAAATATTGCTTCTATCACACTTCCCCAAGGATTGCCATGATTCTTTCGAATCACTTTCACATATTATCTATTTGCCTCTATCTGCCCCATAACAGAGCCAACAATTCAATCATCTCTATGACAATTAAAAATTTTTACTACTCCTCAATAATTCATAAAATCAAAATTCCATTATCACCATGAGTTGAGGTTAATTGAATGATTCATTTGAAAATGAGATTAGGATGGGGTTTGTACTGACATCTTGCTAAGAGACCTGTCCCGTGTGGATATACAAGACACGTACATGAGAATTTCTCGTTTGGCCAAGGCTGCTGGGCATGACACCGAGAATCCCTGAGCTGTACTCATAGTCTCTCTATCCCTCTCTCTCTTAGCTTCATCTCACTACTTGTACTGGCCTAGTGAGTCTCCAACGAAATTTCCATGTCACAAGAGAACAATACGTTTGGATTATTACACTCCAGGCATGTGCAGTGAATTTTGAATTTATGAATTTCAATGAAACATCTCTGTTAATAATGAATTGCCAAAAAACTGTCGTTTTTTCAACGAAAAAAAAATCCATAAATTGTATCAGTCGCGACGACAGATACACTAAATCAGTTGTACACTTGGTAATTAAATTTCCTCACTTCCTCTACTGATAGATTAAAATCATTGAATTTTGAATAAAGCACTGTTATACAACTTACACTAACTGAACCACAGAATGACAGGAAAATTAATTCGTGCCATTATTTATACTGAATCGGACTTCAGTAGATTAGATTCAGTCTGACTTATGCTTGACCACTATCTACTGTTTGGCTTGGGTAGTAGTACAGTGGGGCATGTGGTCAGACACTTGTGCCAGTTGATGAAATTCATTATTTACTACATTCTTTTATTGATCAACCACACAGGTAAATATATCATCGTGAGCATCTGCTCACTGATGCCTCATTGATTCATTCTCATAAATTAAAATCAAAGAAAAATAGTCGCCTCTACTGATTTATGATGAATTTCATATGATACTGTCCATGTCTGGCTTGTTCATAATTTACAGAGGCATAAAAAATAAGGGGACAGTGCCGAGTAAAATATTTACAGAGATATATTTAGTTTATTCACATGCAGAGTTGTCCAATGAGATTCAATACACTAGAGCATCACCTTTTCCATTCATCGCATATTCATGAAGAAAATAAAAGTTTAATTCCAACTTTTCAATTTTCTACATTTTTTCTCATCGAGTTATGACACTCAGAATATTATTGTTTTTTGATTAAAAAAATTAAATCGAATTAAAATAATTTGCCCATCTAAATTGCATGTCGTTGAGATCTACTGTTAGATTGTTGAGTAACCGTTGCTCTGTTTCAATTAGCACTGCGCGTTAAGGCCTCCTACTTTACGATCGTCCTATGCCGTTTGTTGGCTAATTTAAGCTCCATAGATATCCGACATTGTCTTGTTGGAATTTAATGGGTTACGGGTAAACCGAAGCCATCAGCTTTGATCGTAAACATCCAATGTTATGCCCTTCTTTCTACCTTCTTTTTAACTTCTCTTACCTCCTTTTTTCTCTCTCTCTCTTCTCTTCTTCATTCCTCTATTTTTTACTTCCTTTTTTATTTTATTTCTACTGCTCCAAGTCAGCCATTCTCACCGACATCGTGAACTTATATCCCTGACTCACGCAGCTGCGCGTCGCCTTCAGGAATTTACAACCTCTCCTATGCTCGTACGCCATCTGATTTCAGTTAATTACTGGACTAATTAATTGTCCAATTTATCGGTAGACCAGATAAACCGTTGATTTAATTCCCAGCACTTTGAATTTATACATATATATGGATATATCTATGTATATTTGTATATATATATATATATCTTAAATTGTTACAAGATGGACTTGGTAATCTTCTGAAATATAGGAAAATCGAGGAACTATTTGAACCATTCTCAATGCTATTTCCGTAAAGCTCCAATCCAAGTGGATAAAAACTCTGGGAAAAATTTAAATTTACTACCAATAAAATTTTATCTAACATTCATAAAGAATTTTCTCAAAAGACATTATTGGAGATATGTATGTGGCTATGTGTATTTGAGTAACGTAGAGTTTCTCATGTCCGAGTAATCTTATTTTTATAAACTGCCTTACTTTATTTCTCTCTCTCTCTTTTTCTCTCCCTCTTTACCTGAAACAACCAGGATGCCTGGCAAAATTCCAGCATTGATATGTCCATAACTGTATCTTGATATAGATTTTTGGCGCAGAAACAGGATTGTCGTCTCCATTCAAGTGGATGGAGTAAACTAAAATGCCGAAATAAAAGTAAATAAATAGTAGTGGAAAGGAAATGAAGGGAAAAAAGGAAAAAAAAGGAACCGGAATACAACGTGGGTACAGGGAGTGAGGGAAATTGACGTTTTTCCATTGGTGCGTAAAATTCTTGGAATAATTTCAAGGGACAATTGATTTATTCTTTTATAGGTAATTCCAGTTGTATCCAAAGGTAAGAAATAGGATTGCATTTACAGGCAACTGCGCTCTGATGGATACTCATAAATTGGATATAAAACGAGCTATTGGGTGCTTTCACCATCGTAACCTACGTTGAATAAGCATATTTATTGATTTCACAGAGACGCCAATGCGAGGGATGAATAAACCCATAAATATCGCGTACGTTATTAGCTTCTGTTTACGATGTTTACGTTTTGAATGTATTCATATATCGTTTCATGCCAATTTTCTTCATTCATTCAGCTGAATAGTGAGAAATAACTCTCTCCAACTGTAATTGCATTGATAAAGGCTCAATGAGACTCAAAAATTGTTGGAAAATTTTTAGCAATTTTACGGTGAAGTAATGCGGAATACAAGGTACAGAGAAGACAGAAAATAGGAGGATTGGAGTCCAACTGATTTTTCCTGCGGTTTCCACTTCAACTATTTTCGATAATAACAATAATGATGAGATGAAAAAAAGATAGATGGTCAGTGATGCTGCTAAGTGGCACCACTTGTTCCAATCTCAATTGATAATCGGTTTCAACAGTTTTTCAGTATCATCACATTTTCAAGGAAAAAAGAAGAGAAAATAAATAATGTAAAAGATGTAATTCTCTCTTCAAGAAAGAAAATATTGACAATATCGAAAACATCTTGAATCGATTGTTTAAGTTATTAAAATAATAGAAAATTTCATAATTCCAGAGTGGCTTTTTTTTAAAATGATTATTGAATAATTGATTTAATTGAAATTTTTTATATGATTTTTTTTTCAGTTTTATTTATGTGTAATTCAATGGAATGAATTGGAATTCCAGACTCACTTTGGATTTAGTAACAGTTTAATTACTTTCTCTTCCATTCGTAATCGTTCCAAAAATCCTCGTTACTTTATTTTCATAAAATTCAAATGAATTCTGATTTTAACGTGATTTTGTTTTTTTACACACTAAAATATTTATACTCCAAAAAATAAATTCCATCAACATAAGTAGAATACACACTCTTCTAACACTTCAGTTTTTCGTATTTTGCACGAAGTAGAATCGAAAGTTTCACGATATCACGTTGAAAATAGAGTTGAGAATTGAGGATATTTTCAAGATGTATGGCGTGAGAAGAGAGGCTGAGAGGAGTAAGTGACATCTGAGTGAAGTGACATGTAAGAGAGAGAGAGAGAAGAAAGGAAGGCATACTTTGAGAACCAACTATGTGAGAACTGTTTCGTTTCTGTCAAGTAGAAAAAAAGGAGTCGACTGTCTTGACGGCTTTTTCACATTGGACGACTTTGCCGAAAGTCCCTTGAAAAAATAAACAAGTAGAAAAAACTTAGGAAATAGCATCTTAACTCTGGCACTAGCTGCGCCTTATTTTATACCCGGCAACTCGAATCTTATAGATGCAAATAGCACTCGCTCTTAAAGAAAAAAAAAAACTAAAATACTTTTATTATTTTTACCTTGCACAGTGTGAGCTCCCTCGCAATAGAAATATTTCCAGCATTGTATCGATATGTCTGGCCTGTCACATACATCAAACTCTGTGAAAGAAGAACTACTCTTTACTATGCTTCCTTTTTCATTTTGACAATTCCTGAATTCTACCCTCTTCATCTTATTTTCATCCCCGCCCCCCTCCCACCCCACCCGCTCCTCTTCTCCGTTCATTCACATTCACTCCCCTACCTCCTGTGAAATCAAAGAGCAAAAGATTTGAGTTTAGTATTCACTCCTCAAAACGTTTCACTGTTCTGACGGATTAAATATTAAAAGAAAGAAAATAAAATGCGGCAAAAGAGAGAAGCTGAGAATTTTTGCATGCTATTCAATGGCAGGGGAGAAAAAGCAAAGAAAAAGGAAGAAACGAAAAATCTGGAGTAGGCAAAGGAAAAAAAAATTGGAGTACTAAGTAGGTTAGTAAAAAGAGACCAAGGAGGGATTCGGTAACACAACTCTAGAATATTTTATTTCCTACGGACAAAAGGGTCTGAATTTCTGCTTGGAATTTTTCATTCCAACTGTGCTTCAATCTCATTCACTCTGAGTAAATACATGATGGGGGATGAGGAAGAACGAATGGTGCATGACGTAAAACGTGAGTGTACACCGAGGTTATTTTGAGATGATCAATCTTTGGTATTTTATTCTTTCCTCCATTGTATCAGAGTGAAAGATTGCTTTTATTATTCTTATTCATTGAAAATTATCTTCGTCCTCTAATTGTTGTGGACATTGGCCCCATCAATTGTCACAATTTACCTCAGG
This sequence comes from Aleiodes alternator, assembly GCA_963921955.1. Taxonomy (NCBI): domain Eukaryota; kingdom Metazoa; phylum Arthropoda; class Insecta; order Hymenoptera; family Braconidae; genus Aleiodes; species Aleiodes alternator. Next base: position 10,187,036 of record OY998102.1, on the reverse strand, counting down.
CCAACTGAGGAACGAGTGATGCACGATTAACCCAGGGACTACCAGTCCCAGCTGTCGAAAAACGTACAGAATGGCTGAAAAAAAAACCAGCCACCCTACTGTACTCCATCGACCGTTACTTCCGCCATTTTCTCTTTTTCCATCATTTTTTTTCCCATTCAGTCACCCTGCATTCTCTTCTATTCTCCCTCGTTCTACCTTCTCATTCTTCTCTTTATTCATCTGATTTGGCAACGATATGAGAATCCGCCCGTCAATTTCTTCGATAGCAGTAGGGCTCGATTAATCCCATGTGTATACCAAGATGTTTGAAATGAAAAAGCAAAATATCACCCATGTCTTCTCTATCTCTTCTTTACATCCCCTCAATCTGTCATCTCAATAAGATTTCTCTTTCACCAGTTTTTTTTTCGTCTTTAGTATCCAAACTGATAATGTATTCTACAGACAGAAGGAAAAAGATGGGGTGCAAGAAAAAGAAAAAAAAACATCATTATAATTATAATTAATTTCGAGGTTCATTGGGATATTGGACTAATAAATAAATATTAGAAGTCAATTTTTACTTTTATCCCCTAAAATCGCGACATTTCGCTTCTGATTAGAAGCTTCTTCAGGCTCTATAAATAAAAATAAAACATGTACTTAACTGAACTAATTGCCTGCAATAAGAATTCTTATGGAAAGCAATTCGTTTAATGTGTGGATATTTTTCATTTTTATTCATAGAGCCTGACAAAGCTTCTAATTAAAAGTGATCAAATATGAAAGAAAAATAGAAAAATATTAATCAATTCATCTTTTTGGGAAATTACTTCAGCTATTTCTCAGTCATCCAACCTACCTACCCTGTTTTTCATTCAACTAATCCACCAAGTGCATTTAACTAATTCCTAAACGCTGCAAAAAATACAATGTTTAATGCATCAAGGGGATTTGAACCTAACCTTGTTGGAACGCGAAACCAGACATGATACCGATTGAACCACGCATAACTCTAGAAATAATAATTTTTCATCTGGCTCATATAGAGTGCAGAGCAAATTTTCTGTATGTTCTCTAATGACTTCAAGTTTTCACGTTGCTTACTCAATTTTCCACCCAAACTCTAAGAGAACTAAAATTCTTATGGAAATCTAGCATAGTTTAATGTTGGGAATTAATCATAATTATAAAGCAATAGGTCCGAATCTTCCCCAATTTTACCCTTAATTCACCTGAATAATTCGTAACTTCAGTTAAGATTAGATGAGAAACTTGATATGCATATGAACTCCTGATTTTCCCTCGAATGCAATTCAGTTCCGCAATATTAAACAAACAGGCGTTTGTCGCTGCGTTAGTCGGTATTTCTTCGACGTTATTCTTTAAATCGCTATTTCTTCCTTTCAATTCCTGCTAATAGACTAGCAGAATGCTTCCGAATGGTTCTCTCTGAATTTTCTCCATTATCTCAACGGATAGAGAACATACATAAAAATGACCGAAGAAGTAACTCAAATAAAGAATTACAGTCAATTTTCATCTATTTTGATGGTTTTTCGTCATAAAACATAATTGCTGACGGTATGAGAAAGTTACCGTCAGTTTTCAATAGGAATTACAGATCAAGTCAGACATTGTCAGAAACCAATTATTTCACGACTGATCTGACACATCCAAAAAATTACTGTACTTTTATGTCTCTAATCTGAATAAGGGTGAGTAAATCAGCTAAATTATGATTTCTTCAGTTCAATCTGTCTCTCGCGCATAATCTACGAAGATACAGAATAAATGGCAATGTTGGAGTGAACTGTGTACGATATCGATCACGCTCTGCATCGCGTGATACAGTGGTATCACAGTTGCTATCAAAAAATCACGTAAAATATCCTGGTTTAATGTCAAATAATGGCACGAAAACATGAATTTTCAAGTGTCAAAGCTGTTACTATTTTTCAAGAAAAAAAAAAAAAACGAAGAGAGTTATAAAAAGATAAGGAAAAAATAGTAATACTGTAAAATTGAGAGCATTTTAAATTTAACTCTCGGAGAGAAATAAAAAAAACAGAGGACAATGAATATACATCCTATTTTCTGTGTAAACTCTGCGATAAGGACCCATAAAGTTGTGATAAAATCGTTCTTAAGCTGAATGCATTGGGCCCACAGTGTATGTATTTTTTTTTCATTCCTCTCCTCTGCCCTTCCTCCTTCACTGCTCTCATCCCGGAAAACGCTCGGAAAAACGATCCACTTGTCGGCCATTTGCTTTTATACACCAATTTATTTACCCTCTTACAGTTTCCTTTTTTTTTCGTCTTCTTCATCCTTTATTCTTCTCCTCAATGTACGTGTAACGATCGCACTGCGCTTGCTTGCAACCACTCATCGGCTATTTCGCCTTTCTCAATTCGTGCAAAAGGCTCTAGAATATCAGCCTCCCTGTGCATTTGTACTTCATCGACCCTAACGTTATCTCTATGGTATGGTGCAGCTCAAAAGCCGGGACATTCTACCCATTGGATAGTCTCACCGTATCCTAGTCACGTCCCGGAGCAACTTATAATTGACCGAACGTTTGCCTGTGACAGTTCTTGTTCCAAGTTTTTCGTGCTACGAATCGGCGAAAACTCACCCATTCTACATCTAGCTGAGTGCCGGGATTGGAAAGTGTCCCGTGGCTGCAATTTACTTGAGAACACAACAAAAGAAAAAAGAAACACGATGTATTGAACAATTGGCTCTCACTTGATTTTATTTCTGACCTTTTCATGATGGTTGTTAGTATTATTAGATCGATAGAAACGACCATTGTAGTCACTCCCAATTTTTTTTCCCTAATAATCCATGGAATTTTTCTGAATATGGTAGGGATTAATGTTTTTTTGAGGTCTAGAGTAAAGTTATTATGCATCATTTTATTAATCTTTTGATTTTTCAATTCTATTCCTCTAAATCGATTGTTAATCATTGCTCTGATGAAACCCAATGAGTTACATAATTTTTAATTATTGCAATTTTTTGATTATATGGGTGATTAAAATTAAAAGTCAAGAATCTCTCTAAGTAAATTTTCGAAATCAATCAAATTATATTCGGGTATTATATTTGATCAACAGAATATCGAGAAATGCTAGAAAATTTGATGACTCAAGTTCATAAGAGAACTCTATAGTTTTGAATAGTGACTCCTGAAGACTTCTAATAGACGGGAATGACTAGAATGACCGTTTTTCAGCTTGATAGAGTTCAAATCGACGGTCGGAGGGAAAAGTATATTAATTATTAATATTAACTGTTCATCTGGCCCATTCGATCATTGGAATTGACTAAAATTATATCAAAGTTATTAACGTATGAGTTTTGAGTGGTATATTAATATTTAAGAGATGTGGTTGATCTGCAATTCTCTGAGAATTAATAATTTATTAGAAACTAATGGATCATCTTGGTTCATATTCTGGTAAAACCTTATTATGTATTACTATCGTTAAATAGCAAAGATATTTCATTTATATTTACGAGAATTTTCGGCACGTTTCCTTAAAATTCGCTTCGACGTATTAATAAGTAACTTGAATGTGTCATGATTACTTCATCACAAAATTTTGAATCTCCGAAGAAATATCGATGTGAAAAAAATTCGAGAGAGGAGTTTTGGAGTCTTTATCAAGCGCATAATTCTGTATGCACGACATTCTCAATTAAATGAGATTCTCTTTGGTTTCCATGGAAATTTTGAAAGATTCAAATCGAAGAACTCGGAAATGTAACATATAATTATCCATGACTGAGAATATCTCTACGGAGATCTAAGTCAACTTCATCGAAAATTTGTTCTTGACTCTCATTAATTGTCATTGCGAATACTGATTTGATTGGAAATTGGAGAGATAATCCCATTTTGAGGTCTATTTGATGACTCGCTGATGTACCGAGATAATCGCGAAAAACTGAAAAAGCTCCCTCCTGATCCCATATGAACGTCTCTTCCGCTCTATC